>JALMGF010000027.1:11690000-12890000 GCA_023333645.1 Sceloporus occidentalis | reverse complement strand
GTATTCATTAAAGTGTCCCATTTTATGTCCGTTCCTTTAAGAAGGAAGTACTATTGTTCACATATTTTAATTGAAAATCAGAAAAGTGAAATCACCAATTGTTTGACCTCTTTTCCAGGGAATGTTTATTTTGATGTCGAGTCAATTGGAGGAAGATACGGGAAATTTCCGGGTGCATTAGCCAGTGGCAGAAATGATTCAGGTATTAAGCAGAAAAAAGGAAAACATTTTTAGGAATGGTATAATCCGAATGAGCGTTTAAGCATTCATTGGGATTTATTTACCGGGGGGGGGGGGGGATTGGTTTCAACTCATTGACTTCATTATGTGTTATTGTGGTCTAATCCCAGTTTGCTTCTGCTGCAGGAAGAGCTTGGCTGGCCCTGTACAATGTAAAATTAAATCAGTGAGATTTCTTCAGTCTTCTTACTGATTGAATCATACATTATGTGGGGCCTGCTCAGTCCTTCATTACTGGAGAAACATGTCAGTATTTGTCCTTTTAATTTGTGCATAAATGTATTATGATCCCTTTTTTTTATAATTATTTTTAGAAGCCAGGAAGATATATTCGTCTCTATCTGCAGTATTTTAGGAGTAGTTATTCTCTTTCCCTCCTTATTTATCACGCCCTTCTGTGTTTGTGTAGACAAAGCTTCTATATGGTACTTCACTAGTTTAAGAAACATGGATAATTGGAGTTGACTAATAGAATCAAAAACCTTTTTGTGGAATTGACCTGTCAGTCTTTGTACTGGTTGATGTCCAAGTACGTTTGACTGCGTAATCTTGTTTCTTTTTTTGTTTATGGTCTGGCTGTTGTACAGTCTTCCAGAGTATCTCTTGGTGCTTTATAAATAATAATAATAATAATGGAATAGTAGCATTGTCAGTTTAACAACGCTTGTTATAACTATTTTTTTAACAGTTACAAGTGATAAACGACAAACCCGAGACTTTGCATTGTGGAAGTCATCAAAACCTGCAGAGCCGTTCTGGGTTTCTCCTTGGGGTAATGGAAGACCTGGTTGGCACATTGAATGCTCCACAATTGCAAGGTCAGTACGGAGTGGTACATTTTGGCTTATGCCCTCATATTGCCTGTTTTAGTACAGAATTACGGGTGCAACTTTGGGTGTTCATTATCTGCAGTAATGGGATCTCTGTTGGCTTTGATCCCTTTACGCTTGGGGCTTATATTGCCAGCTTTAAAGTTCTGTCTATGGCGATCTGAATCATAAACGTCATGCCCCTGGGATGGAATTAAAGGCATCTCTTAGACACATTGTTAGGTATGGCAGTGGTTGCATCTTCCTAACACTAATAGACATTTGCCATAATACTAATGTTGCAAAAATTGGACCAATTTTTCACTTAGTGTTAAATCTGTGATTAAAGCATTCTTTGTTCTGAACCAAGAGAATGGAAACCCAAACATTAAAGACAAATCTAGTTGTTGCAAGATTAATAAATCAATGCAATTGAATGCCCTTCTGTCCTTCATTGGGCAACATAAATAAAAGAAACTCCAATGGCACTGAGGTCACTGTAATAAAGCAGCCTCATAGAATTCTTCTGCAAGGGATTTTTCTTTTGCCGTAAGGGAAATATGCAATGGATGTGGGGGTTTGCACGCCTTAACAGTAACACAGTATGGATTGGGAAAGATTACATTGACATTAATTACAAAAGTAAAGCTATAACCAACAAAGATAATGATCGCATGGATGGCATAAGGAGTACAGTGGTAAATGATCTTAAGTAAAACAAAAGGAAAAAATCTGAAGCTGGAAATCTATAGACCAGAAGTTGACAAATTTGGGTTGGAGTTAGGCAACTTATTTTTATGTAAATTTATTACCTCCTGGTTTGCAGTTAAAGCATGTTTTTTTGGGACAATGCAACATAAATTCCACCTTTTTTCAGTGCTGCACTGCTTTCTACGGTACTGCAGTAAACCCCTTCATGATAAGGGGTATTTTACACTATAAAGACGCAAGCTTGTATTTTTAACCATTATTCTTACACTTACACACACTAACACCATACAGAATAAGACATGCTAACGTCTTATGCTCACAAACACTAACACCTTGCACACTATATGCTGTCATACACACTTATGCTAATGCCGTACTGTAATTTACACAACACCATACACACTAATGCTACACTCTTATTCATATGCATACACTATCCAACAGCATACACCGACGGGCTAACAGCATACATATATAAACACACACTATTCACCCATACACACTGAATCTGGCACTACAATACAGTAGACATACTGACTCTATCACTGTAGATTTACACACACACTGGTTCTAGCACTATACATATACACACATACACGGCGCTGCTACAGTATACACACACACTCACAGACTGACTCCAGCACGATACATTTACACACTGACTAACACTACAGTAAGTACTTGAATACACACGAGGGAATCCGCAAGGTGTGGAGTTTTATCGGAGAACAAAGATCAACCATCAAGGGAACACTTCACAGTTTCTTCCAAACAGGTTACGTTGCACTAGCCATATTTGTATTCTTTTTGAGGGGTGTGCGAAGAAATGGTCACTTAGCATATATGTGAAGGCTGATGTATATTAGCCTGTAGTTGTGGGAGGGGCTATGGTTATTTAACCAACGCCTCTCCCTTCCACAGCTACGTTACAGCTCCTAACGTAGCATGAATAGACTAACATGGTAACCAGTGGTAGCAGGGCCTGCAGGAGAGGAAGGGGGCAGCCCTGCCAGTGCAAGATGGGCTTCCAAAATTGACTAAACTCTCGTGAATTAAGGAGACCGATGCCACCCACTAGTGAGGTGAGCATGTCCCTCATTGCACCCTGTCCACAAAACTAGATTGTGGCTGGCTGGATCTATGAGGAGGAGACAGGGGACTAGCAAACGGTGGGTAGAAAAATTCCGCTATGCTGGCCGAGGCAGAGAAAGGAATGTATCACCTTGTTAATACAGCCGTCGATTTAGCAACCTACCAAAGCGATGTGCCCCGGGGCATTATTTCTCAAGCAATGTCTATCTCCTATTAAGTGTGGAATCCGGTTTTAAGAGAAGCTGCTGTTTTTCATCCCTCCCCGTAATTCCAGATTAGGGTTTAGCATGTGGTTCCTTTACAGGTATTATGGCTGTACCTCCAGAAGCTCCCTGCCCCTTATTTCCCATACGAGCTTCATCATAGTTTTCCTCCTTCCGGCTGATGAGTTTTCCTTTAAATGCGCCTCTGTGGGTATTCAGCCCAGAGTCAATATGGGGGGGGGGGTTAAGATCATGGTTGTCGCTCCATGTCCGTGAATCTGTTACATGTCTGCTTCTCAGGCTCCTCGTCCGTGAGTCCGTTACATGTCTGCTTCTCCACGTCCGTGAGTCCGTGTTACGTGTCTGCTTCTCCGCGTCCGTGAGTCTGTTATGCGTCTGCTTCTCCGCGTCCGTGAGTCCGTTACGCGTCTGCTTCTCCGCATCCGTGAGTCCGTTACGCGTTTTCTTCTCCGCATCCGTGAGTCCGTTACGTGTCTGCTTCTCCGCGTCCGCGAGTCCGTTACGCGTCTGCTTCTCCGCGTCCGCGAGTCCGTTACGCGTCCGCGAGTCCGTTACGCGTCTGCTTCTCCGCGTCCGCGAGTCCGTTACGCGTCTGCTTCTCCGCGTCCGCGAGTCCGCTACGCGTCTGCTTCTCCGCGTCCGCGAGTCCGTTACGCGTCTGCTTCTCCGCGTCCGCGAGTCCGTTACGCGTCTGCTTCTCCGCGTCCGTGAGTCTGTTATGCGTCTGCTTCTCCGCGTCCGTGAGTCCGTTACGCGTCTGCTTCTCCGCATCCGTGAGTCCGTTACGCGTTTTCTTCTCCGCATCCGTGAGTCCGTTACGTGTCTGCTTCTCCGCGTCCGCGAGTCCGTTACGCGTCTGCTTCTCCGCGTCCGCGAGTCCGTTACGCGTCCGCGAGTCCGTTACGCGTCTGCTTCTCCGCGTCCGCGAGTCCGTTACGCGTCTGCTTCTCCGCGTCCGCGAGTCCGCTACGCGTCTGCTTCTCCGCGTCCGCGAGTCCGTTACGCGTCTGCTTCTCCGCGTCCGCGAGTCCGTTACGCGTCTGCTTCTCCGCGTCCGCGAGTCCGTTACGCGTCTGCTTCTCCGCGTCCGCGAGTCCGTTACGCGTCTGCTTCTCCGCGTCCGCGAGTCCGTTACGCGTCTGCTTCTCCGCGTCCGCGAGTCCGTTACGCGTCTGCTTCTCCGCGTCCGCGAGTCCGTTACGCGTCTGCTTTTCAGGCTCCGCGTCCGTGAGTCCGTTACGCGTCTGCTTCTCCGCGTCCGTGAGTCCGTTACGCGTCTGCTTCTCTGCGTCCGTGAGTCCGTTACGCGTCTGCTTCTCCGCGTCCGTGAGTCCGTTACGCGTCTGCTTCTCTGCGTCCGTGAGTCCGTTACGCGTCTGCTTCTCCGCGTCCGTGAGTCCGTTACGCGTCTGCTTCTCTGCGTCCGTGAGTCCGTTACGCGTCTGCTTTTCAGGCTCCGCATCCGTGAGTCCGTTACGCGTCTGCTTCTCCGCGTCCGTGAGTCCGTTACGCGTCTGCTTCTCTGCGTCCGTGAGTCCGTTACGCGTCTGCTTCTCCGCGTCCTTGAGTCCGTTACGCGTCTGCTTCTCTGCGTCCGTGAGTCCGTTACGCGTCTGCTTCTCTGCGTCCGTGAGTCCGTTACGCGTCTGCTTCTCCGCGTCCGTGAGTCCGTTACGCGTCTGCTTCTCTGCGTCCGTGAGTCCGTTACGCGTCTGCTTTTCAGGCTCCGCATCCGTGAGTCCGTTACGCGTCTGCTTTTCAGGCTCCGCATCTGTGAGTCCGTTACGCGTCTGCTTTTCAGGCTCCGCATCTGTGAGTCCGTTACGCGTCTGCTTTTCAGGCTCCGCGTCCGTGAGTCCGTTACGCGTCTGCTTCTCTGCGTCCGTGAGTCCGTTACGCGTCTGCTTCTCTGCGTCCGTGAGTCCGTTACGCGTCTGCTTCTCCGCGTCCGTGAGTCCGTTACGCGTCTGCTTCTCCGCGTCCGTGAGTCCGTTACGCGTCTGCTTTTCAGGCTCCGCATCCGTGAGTCCGTTACGCGTCTGCTTTTCAGGCTCCGCATCCGTGAGTCCGTTACGCGTCTGCTTTTCAGGCTCCGCATCCGTGAGTCCGTTACGCGTCTGCTTTTCAGGCTCCGCATCCGTGTGTCCGTTACGCGTCTGCTTTTCAGGCTCCGCATCCATGTGTCCGTTACATGTCTGCTTCTCAGGCTCTAGCTCCAGTGAGTGGGACGTTTAGAGAAAGGATTCAGTGTGAGCCTTCTGGTCTCGCTCAGCGACTGTCATCATCCACTCATATTCACACATTGACGATTATACGCAAACTGTCCCTCAGAGCTGACAATCTGACCGTATCCGCTATTTGTTCACGGTGAGCACAGTTAAGCCTTTTCATTTAGCGATGAAGCTTTTCCTGACAGAAGTCTAAGATCAATATTGTAGTTCTAAAGAACCTCTCTGGTTTCTTCTCACCCGTATATAACGTATTAGAGGTCTGCAAGGTCAAGCCAGTGAAGTCCCCCAGTGATTTACCAATGGATGGCGAGTAAGAGCTTTGCTAATGCTAATGGACATCCTGTTTACTCCTGGTACATGTTTAGTGCTTAAGCTTCCATGTAATTTTTTCGGATGCAGGCAGCTTGGTGAGCTGGCTACTGTATTTAATTCAGCTTCGGTTCTTCTGATCATTACGAGCTGTCATACGAAACGAATCAATCCTGTCCGAGTACACTGTTGCTTCCTACCAATGTCCCCGGGTAACCAGTTGCAGTCCTTATTTTACTGGGACGGTAAGTCAGCCTTCGTTGGTTCATGCGACCGAGGGTACTGGCCATTACACTTTATTCTTCGTCATCTCTGAAGTCTCGGACTTGTGTTCTGTTGCTGATCATTTCGTTCTGTCCCTCGGTCATACGAAAACGAATCGGTCCGGCCAAGTACACGAATTACGTTTTTTCTTACCGACTCAGTTTGGTGCCCAGTTGGAGTCCTGGGAGCCTTGTTGTTGGTTTTTTGACCGGGAAACCGAAAGCCAGTCTTCTTTTGCCCTTCCCCAGGGAGCTGTTGTCGTCAGTCATGTTTATCAGATGTGTTAGGTTATTACGTACCAGGATTGGCCTTAACCCGCTCGCATAATCGGGGCAGCGTCTAAGAATAAGTTCCAGCCCAGGTGATTAAAAGCTAGGCAGATGGAACTCCTCGTGTTGTCATGTTATGGTACGACTAACTTTGTGTCTTCTTCTTTTTGCCCTCTATAGGCCTACCTGGTACGTCGGTCATGGCACACCTCAGACCGAATGGACCCTCTCTGGGTCTCTGGTTCTCCGTTCCACTAATCCTATTTGTTTGCCCCTCACACAAATGTGAAGGCTGATGTATATTAGCCTGTAGTTGTGGGAGGGGCTATGGTTATTTAACCAACGCCTCTCCCTTCCACAGCTACGTTACAGCTCCTAACGTTGCCCTCCCTTGCCCCCCCCTATTAATTTCCTTCCTTTTATTTCCTCTTTTCTCCTCTATCCTTTCTTTCATTTCTATTTATGGGGTGGCCCTCTATAGGCCTACCTGGTACGTCGGTCATGGCACACCTCAGACCGAATGGACCCTCTCTGGGTCTCTGGTTCTCCGTTCCACTAATCCTATTCGTTTGCCCCTCACACAACAAAAGAATCCAATCTGTGAGGGGATCCAGGCATATGGTGGATTAGTCAACCAGTTTACATTGAAGCTAGACTTAGAGGCAACTCATCTGTAATATTTCACACATTGCAGAGGGCCCTGGTTGGAGCCCCAGCTTCAAAGAGAGTGTTGTAAAACCTTTTGGCACACATGCCTATACAATCAAATTAACACCTCTCATGCTGAAATTGGCCATGCCATCTCTACCAGATAGCAAGTCCATGTATGTACTACACAAATTGGTGTGACATGCATAACAATATATATATTTTTTCTTTTGTTTAACTTTTTTTTTCTTGTAGTTCCGTGTTTGGGAAGCATCTTGACATTCACACGGGAGGGATCGATCTAGCATTCCCGCATCATGAAAACGAGATTGCCCAATGTGAGGCTTATCATCAGAGCACGGGATGGGGGAATTATTTCCTTCATTCAGGTAAGTACACCGGTGGGTCCGATATAACATGTTATGTCAGCTGTTTATTTCAGTCTGTACCTTTGGGTACATTAGTAAACCCCAGTCCATGTGAATGTTCTCAATGATCTACATTGCTAATTAGCATACATATTGAATCTATAACTCATTTGTGTTTATTGCAAAACAAAGAGACATGCAAACCGCCATGTAGACTGTATGTAAAAATACTTTGGCTGTTCTTTTTACAGCGTTTTAAAGAGAAGAAAAAGAAGATGGCGGTATTTCTTGCTCCTAATATTTCTTATATTTGCTCTTTAATGTATTTTGTGTAACATTGACTAGAATATATATATGTATTTTTAGTTGATTTGTATACGTATATATATATATGTGTGACCACCAGGAGGAGACATTTTCTCTCTGGGGGCAATGATTGTGAATATTCTGTTTAGTACTCGGTGATTAAAGCTGACATTATCATTCTTGTGTTGCTATCATTATGGAGATAGTTTAAGGTGTGTAACTTTCCGAGTCATGGAAATAATATGAACTACAGCGATGTTACTTGTGCCACACGTATGCCTCTTTGCATTTGAAGAAAAGATTTCTGGTGTCTTAAGCTTAACGCTTGTGTGACTCAGTCTTACTTCAGAAGCTTTGAGCCTCAAACGGTTCTATGTATTTTATCCATTTTACAAAACTTAGAAAGGTGTGAGTCTCAGGCACTGGACTAAGACATGTTTGTTAATGAGGTCCCTGCTTGTTAATAGCGTTTCATTAAATGTCTTTTTCCTGATTCTGCAGCAGTTAGGTTTAGCTTCTTGAAGGAACACATTTTATGTTAAATCCATTGGCTCCAATATGCAGCCATTCTCTGCAGATCCTTATGACAGGGTGCCAGTGCCACCGTGCCACATAGGCCCAGCCACAAGTGGCAAGCCCGCTCTTCAGCTCCTGACTGAAATTATTCATCTACAGAAATGTTGCCATCATGGGGCCAAGCGATGTTTGACAGAAACAAGGACACAGTTTCTTTGCCTGGTTCCTGAGATGACTGCACATTTAAGTGTTTTCTCATGACTCTTCTTTACCTTGCTTCTAATTTGTATTTTTCTCCTTTATTTCACAGTCTATGATATCATTTTCATTTATCATCTTTTTAGTGTTTCCCAGTACTTGTCCTCTTTTTTCGAATAAAGGCCAACGCTGTATAATTTACTTTTAAGCCGTAAAATGTATTAATGTTATTCCAGATGAAGATATTTTTTTTTCTTCCTAGGACATTTACATTTGAAGGGAAATGAAGAAAAAATGTCAAAGTCCTTGAAAAACTACATCACTGTTAAGGTATAGTTTGTTTTCTGAGTGCAACTTAACTAATGTTTTATATTTTATCTCATAAAGAAGGTCATGTTTGAAAAGGTGATTCTTGTGCAATATTTAAAAAGTGATCTTATCATAGAAAACAATGAAAGTCCTGGTCAACAGGACTATGCCATTGGTTGCCATGGTGATAAGACCACTTTCTAACTCTCTGTTTTCTGAAGGCAATAAATGTGTTGATTGTGGGACTCGTCTAACCCTTAGCTCTAGTTTCCAGGGATGATCTGGGACTCTCAGCATCCCAGTGTTGTGCGCAGTCCAGCACTGCCAACGTTAGCATGAAGGTCTACCTAATCCTTATTAGTTCACGAGTGATTAGTAATAAATGTTTAAATACGTACACATAATGATAACAATCTGGTCATATACTGGGTCAAGGAGAGCAAATAGGGATCTATCTCTTAAAATCCGAGATAAGTGCAAAACCTAAGAGACGCTGGTGTGTTTGTGTGCAAACTGCAGTTTCTTCTTCAAAGAATGAAGATTTTGATGCTAGGCTCATTAACGGTATTTGGCATAATTGCATAATGAGAATATTGATCAGCAATCCTTTTCGGCTGAACATATGGTTCAGAACATACTGTTTATATTAAGTACAATATTTGTCCAAAGTGAGCAACAAGCATTCAATATGTATGGAAAGAGATCATTTTCAGGAAAGTGTGCAATGGAAGACTGCAGCAAATGAGCTTTAAAGTTGTTTTTTTTTCCCCTACAGGAGTATTTAAAGTCATTTTCTCCTGACCAGTTCAGAATGTTCTGTCTGCGTTCCAGATATCAATCAGGTACAAGCTTTCAAAAATAGATCATTTGTGAATAAGAGAACATTAAAGCATATACAGTGTGTGTATGTATATAATATACAAAACAAGAAAAAAATTATTAAAATCTATGGCTCAAACACTTTCTCTTTTAACATTTAGTTACATATTGTGCATTAGTTTGGAAATATATTTTAAACACTCAGCCCCGCTGTCCTTGACCTCATTATGCTTGTCCCATATATAAAAATGTGCCCACCATTAATTAAAATGTATATGGAATATTTTCTAATTGTATTTTTAGCCGTGGAGTACAGCAAGGAATCCATGCAGGACTCAATAACTACCCTGCAGACTATCTCCTCTTTTCTTAATGATGCACGCTCTTATGTGAAAGGCCAGCTGATGTGCCAGCCTGTACAAGAAGCCATACTATGGGAAAGGTAACAGGTGCTTAAACCTTTGTTTGTAGCATGCTACAATTTCTGTAATTTGATTTTTGTGCCTGAACTATATTTTCATCTACGGTAATTCTAAATCATAAAGGTGTTGTATTGCACGTTTGTTTAATGCAAGGTGGGTAGGATATTAACCCAGAACCCAAAATAACAGACAACAGTTTAATTGTTTAAATTCATAGTTTACAAAAATGTAAGGAAAATCTTACAGAACAAATTGGAAGCTACAACATGAGAAACAGAGTATAAACATAGAGGGCATAGGGTTGATTGTCATCTGAGAACTTATTGAGGTTGCTTGTTTTTGTGTAGAAAGTTGTTAATGGAAGCATGGAGAGAATGGGGAAAAAAGGTGTGTTTTTAGATGTAACACTGGCTGGTTTTATTAGATCTTTCAGTATTAGAAACAATAAAAACATGGGTCATTATGGTAGTAAAGAGCTGATTGCCTATTTCTTGCTGCTATAAGTTGCCTAACTTTATTAGATCTTTGGTCTTGTCTTATAATTAGGACATTGCATGCCCATCCTATGCGTGTTTAAATTCCCTCACTGTTTTAACCTCAATCATTTCACTGTATTAACCTCTACTATTCCGCTTATCATTCACCTTCTCTGGGGATCAATTACTGTATCCATGGAACCAACAGAATGCTTAAAGACTTCTTACTGTGCAACACTGAATCTGTGAAAATGTTGTATTGTTCAGCAGAACATCAGGCAAAGCACCTCAGCCAAGTGTGGGCACAATAAGCCATTGTGTGTGAGCCTTCTCTAATATTTTAAGAAACACATAAGTGCCATAGTCACGTGTCCCCAGGTTTGTTCATCTGTTTATATGAAAGATAGAAGCTAAGCCAGCCACTAAAAGTTTTTTAAAGTGGGGCACGGTATTTAGGAACCTTTTAACTCGCCATTAATTTCCCTTTCCTAGTGACAATGGAGTTCATCATTGTCCATTCTCAAAATTGCCAGTGCGTGGCCACCTGTTGGGTACAAGCCGGCCGTGCTATACGTTCCTTCACCTGGCCGCTTTTACTGAATGTAGAGGTGTAGCATGCAACCGCTTGCTACTGTATCGTGTAAGCAGCCTGATCAGCTTTTAATTCAATGAAATATTACTTATTTATTTAATTTGTTGAAACTGGTTAGGCAGTTTTGGCCTGTGTGCTAAATGCAAAATATATCAGTATATCTAGATCTGTAGAGCTGTGATAATATAGAAATGTGTTATTACCAAAGAAACAGGCTTTTACTATTAGTATCACTGCAGAATTCATACCAGCCACATACACTGAATATTTTACCATATTATGCATACTAATTTCTGTAAAACTTTTATTTATTTAGGTTACAGCATTCAAATTGGAGTTACCGCTGAGTAACCACATGTTGTTATGTTTTGTTCTTTAACCACTTATTACATTTTGCTAGAAATGATTTACTGCTCACAATTACTTGTGTGATACCCAATTAGTTTCCAGAGTTACAAAGCACTTTTCGGGTCTCGTTACCTTCCTTATGATGCCAGTTATGGAATAAAATGCTGTTACTGCCAATCACTCAAAATGCTACACAATAACAAGGCACAGTGTCTGAAATATCCCGGTGTTCCCGTGCTAATACCATGTCTCTTTCTCATCAAAGCCTGAATGAAACAAAAGTAAATGTTAAGGCTGCGTTTGCTGATGACTTTGACACCCCACGAGCTGTCGATGCAGTTATGGACCTCATTCACCATGGCAACAGACAGCTTAAGGCTGTTTCCAAGGTAACCCATCAGGGTATAATCTAAAGATGGCAGCTGTCCACTCGGCAGCAATCAGAAAAATACACCGTATGTTGCTCTGAATTCATTTTTTGCTTAGAGCTAGGCTTTTGTAACATCCGTGGATCTGTAATTTGGAAGGGGGGAGCACTCGTAGATCTGTTGTGTCTATCTAGCCCGCAGATGAATTCTTTTCTAGGCACTGTAACCATTACTTGTGTTTTTCTATGCCCCACACGTACAAAATAACCCAGTATGCCTTTTATTTTGAGCATTCATGCACCCAGACATTATCTTTGCTTCCTGCCATGTCATATGCTTTAGCAGCTGAGATCGTTTCATGAAAAGCCCCACAGTTTGAACATTATACCGAGTCCGATTATACACCATCCTCTAACAATGTGGGTGATGATTTTTCGGTAATTATGTTGCTATGATGTGAATACTGTTGTCCCCCCCCCAGCATTTGCTAGTGTTTCACTTCTGCTTCACAAGTAGTGATAAAGCACTGTTGGGATGAATATAGCATTTTAATAATGCTTTTTATTTAAAAAAAATAAATATATATATATATATAATGTAAAAAAAACAGTATTGCAGTATGCAATGATACCTTTTTTATTGGACTAATATGATATTTAAAAGGTAAGCGTTCAAGAGTTTTCCTCTCTTCAAGACTGAAGAAGAGATGAAAACTCTCAAAAGCTCTCTCTCTTTCTTAGGAAGGTAAGTTGAACCAAAACATGAATTCATCCTTGACATACACACCCTGGAGGAAATACTGGATAATAAAATAGAAAATGTATTGAGAGAACTTTGTTACAAGCCAGGGTATATTTCATGAAGCTTAGAAATTATGTTAGAATATGTGAAAACCAGGTCCGGTGTATTACTTGATGGTGACTGTAAGAAGAATAGGTGCGTTCACCCAGTTTGCAGGTAAATCGAACATTTTGCTCAGCATTATGAAGTTCCAGTGAGCTCTTCCTGCGTGAAGTTCTGTAGTACCCTGAATCATGTATAGTTAAAGTGAGGACGTTCCTAAAAGGTCTTATCCTCAGCGTAACCCTGCCTAAGGCATAAGTAGATGTTGGACCCCCATGATGCATTGTGAAGTTAATCCACTTTGGTACTTGCATTCAGACACCTCTTGGGTGCTGACTATTGCCATGTTTTCTGTTACAGGACAGTTACGCTCCTCGAAGCTCTCTGGTATACGCTGCCATAGTCTCTTACATCGAGCAGTTTTTGGACACAATGGGAATTTCCTTTAAACACAAACCGGTAAGGGGGTTTAACTATGTTTTAATTCAATAATGTTAGGTTTTACAAGTCCAAGTAAAGCTATGTATGTAGATTACATAGGTGGGACAGGTAAACAGTCGATACTCAGATTTTTGCCAAAGAGCAATTTCATCCCTTATATTATTGCATAAACCTATGTTATTTTGCTGCATGACACATTTTATCTGGTACTGCTGTAAAGACTCAACCCTCGGTCTTCTTTCTTGTCTTTGATTCAGGGTCGCTTTATGCCCATCCCAGCCATGTTTAAATTCCCTCACTATATTAGCCTCTGCTGCTTCTGAGGGGAGGCTGTTCAATGAAACAAAGCTTGTTGTCCATTATATTTTGATTGTGAAGATTCTGCTACCCCTAGCAGTAGCTTGGAAAATATCATGAGAAGCACTGGGTTTTAGGTATGAACTGGTGTTATCACCAAAGTAGCCAATATAATAGCCTCTTCAGCAGGAGCATTACATTGGTTGCTATGGTGATAAGTCCACTTTCAAAACTTTTGCCAGAATCTTTTATACATAAAAAGGGATTTATGATTTGAAATAAAGTTATACAGGCCTAACACCGTTGTTCTTGGAGAATGGGCCCCTGATAAAACTATGAGCCCCTATGAACTATGTTTGATGTTTATTTCTTTGCACATTCTGTATTAGGTGGCTACGGAAGACAATAGTTCTGCCCTTCTTGAAAACGTGTTAGAAGAGCTTGTAACCTTTAGAAGCAAGGTGCGCAGCTATGCCATCAGTACAGATGACGCTGTGACTGAGACAGAAGCAGCCATGTTGTCTCTGGAAGAAAGACAGAGATGGAAGGAGAGGAGAAGGCAGATACTGAAGGAAAAACAGCCTCTGTTACAGGCCTGTGATGCTTTACGCCAAGATCTTGCTGGCTTTGGGGTTAATATTAAGGTTAGTTAAAACTTTTCTTGAATGCAGTGCTGTATTGTAATGAATGGCTAAGGTAGCAAACTGCACACTTCACATGTGTGGGCCAAGAACCCATACCTCATCCAATCTACTAGACAAACTGACTCCTTATCTTCCTGTAGTGGACAATGCGATGGCTCATTGTTTATCAGTGGAACACAAAGTCTATGGAATAAAGGACTTCATTAGTATTGTCATAAATGATCAGCTCAGTGTGGTGATTGTGCAGAAAAAGTCATCCAAAATGAGAGCATTCAAGTCTGCAGATAAAGGAGGTCTATCGCAACGAGAGTAACCTGTTGACGGCGGAAGGACGTTCCCTGCTGTCATGTAGTTCGATGCAATGCCCACCACGTGACGGCATGGAACATCCTTAGTAAAAGTCTTTAGCGCGATCAACTTTGCGCGACTTCGCTGCAGTTCTTCTGGTTGCCGAGTCCCACCAAT
Organism: Sceloporus occidentalis; assembly: GCA_023333645.1. NCBI lineage: Eukaryota > Metazoa > Chordata > Lepidosauria > Squamata > Phrynosomatidae > Sceloporus > Sceloporus occidentalis. Next base: position 12,875,791 of record JALMGF010000027.1, on the reverse strand, counting down.
AACCAATGTGTGCGCTTCTGACCTTGTGATCGATGTGACGACCACTCACAGCGAGCACAAAAAATGAATTTTTGAATGTTAGCTCTACCCCTCTCTCTTACTCACAGTTCTTTTGTTAGGCAAGAGAGGCAGAGAAACATTGTTGACTCTACAGTCTTTTTCATTACATTTTACAGGACTCTCTGCATAATTTAGTGTACTAAAGGGGTTAAAATGGCTTGGGTGGTGGGTGGGTTAAGCAGGTTTAAGTTTTTTAGGTGGGTGGGGGAAAACATATATAATTTTTGTGGGTGCACTAAACGAGGGAAGTTACAGTTAATCACATACAGCGCAAAAATGTCAAAAAGAGCTCTGGTCTTTCCGCACCAATTTAAGAAAAATAGGTCTGGTCATCAAGGGGTTAAACCATTTTTTCTCAATGGTAGTCTACATTCCTGGATACAGCAGTGCATTTTATGATCAAAGAGAGAACATTTTTCCATGGGCCTTCCCCTTTACGAACCATCAGGGCAGCATAGAGCTTGATTTAAACATCTGGCGTGTTTCATGTGTGCTGTACATTGGTTTCAGGTGCAGAACTAAGGCAGATCTACAAATCACATTTGTCACTTCATTCAGCCGAGTCCGTGTTGAAAATTAAGTCTCCAGCAGTGATCGTAAAGTGTCTTATGCCGTAGATCACTTAAAGCAAGTTTGCCATTGAAACTACCTGTTTCTCACATATTCCCCTATTTTTTGTTTATCAGGCCAATGCAGTTGCTGTACTGACTTGTGGTTTTTTTTTTTTTGAGTATTAGTTTAGACAACATTTTGAAATATTTTCAGTTTTATTTAATGAAGAATTGTAGGGCAATATAATGCTGAGGCAGTGGGGATACCTTATATTACCTAAATTTCACCAAAGAGGATATGGGTACATTAAAATAATCTCTGAAAATACTGTAGCATTCCCAAAAACATGACAAACCTACGAATGCGATGCATCTCTGTCGTCTGCACGGGTTGCTGCTGAACACCAATTATTTGGGTTTTTAGCAGTTTTGCTTTTAACTTTGGAGCTGCTGTGGTCGGCTTCTCAAATACAATAAGCGTGTATTGGCTGGTTCAGATCAAAGATTCAATTTTTTTTTCTTTCCACAGAGCGTGGCTGTAAAATAATCCTCATGAAATCTATTTTTGGGATTCTGTGACAGCTATTGAAATGACAGTCCCAGGATACCAAATTGACATACACCTTGTATTTGCCTTATTTGCAACATTGATGAAAATCCTGCGTATACGGGGTGGTTTCCAAATCGGCAACAGTAAAGGAATATATTTTGGGGTTTCTTCAGTTGTGTGTGCATTTATTATCATATCAGAATATGTTACAGTCCTGGAATGTAGAACTAATATATAACGAGAGTGCACTAAATCGCAAAGTGGTAAATTATGGCAGAACGGACACAAGAAAACTGCCCAAAATGCTCTGGTTGTTATAGGAAAAAAAATATATATTATAGCTAATGATTTCTCTTTTTTTCTACGTTCAAAGGACAGAGGCAATGTTTCTACGTGGGAACTAGATGACCAGAAAGAGAATCTCTGAAATTATGTAAATGTACACTTTATAAAGTTATCTGTTCAAAAACCTTGGCACATTGTATTTTTGGTTATACCCCTTTGTGGATATAACACAATTACAGCCTGTTTTCTTTTTCTAACCCGAGGTCTTATGTTTGTGTACACACTCAAGTCTTAAATGTGGATATTTTTGTTAACTTTCCTTACCACTCTTATAAAGCCCAAGTTTAATTATTTGCAGTACTTAACATGACTATTACAAGGGGAGTTTTGAAGACATTATTGGTCACTATAGACTTAGTTGATGAGATGCCAGAGAGCTCATTCCACAGAACCTGATCATTTTAGATCATAAATATTGTATTGCATAATCTGTCCTCCTGACCCTTTGCTAATTTGAGTTACAAGAAACAATTTAGTATGTATAATGAAGGAAACTGTCTTGTCATTTTTACATTTGTTCATTTAGTTGAATATCAAGTCTCTCATTATGCATTGTTTCCAGGGAGGAACATGCAATAGGGCCACTTGACTCTGCCCCTTTGCAGATGATGGTCCATTAGCCATGTGAAGGCATGTGGGGGTTCACTCTTCCACTTGAATGCGGGCACAGTACACCTACCGATACTGCTTGCCAGAAGGTGGGAAGCAGATGCTATTAAATGTAATCCCCCCTGATACCTGCAATATTTTGTGGCTTTATGCCCAGTATAGACCTTCTGAAGGGAACACCACACTTGAATGCATACACTGCTTTTAAAAATGAATGTTTTTATAAGATTTAAAAAAACAAAACAAAAAAACAACAAACCTTTGAGGTTTAAGTAAAACACGAATAGTGCAACTTCAAGAATAGGGACATAGTATCAACCTACCAAAGTAAAATTAGAATAATTTTAATATTGAACTTTCTAATTCAATATATCCTCAAGAGAGCCTATGTGTAATCCAAATGTATGTACAATTTTATGTACATTTCTATTTCACACAAAATGGATCGCTGCTCAGTTAGTATATTTTTTTTCTTCCCTACAAAAGAAAAAAAAACCAAAAACCTTTTGTACACCAAAAGACTGATACTCCTGGCATGTTATGCAGCTCTGGGAAAAATTGATCTTGTGCAAGTCTTAAAAAGAGCTTAGGCGATTGTGTTCACTAAGAGCTTTTTGAGTAGTATTAGGTCTCAAATAGCTTGTTAAAAGCCGTTCCAACTTCAGAAATCATGTCGCTTGTGGTCATTGAACGTCCATGTTTTTGAAATGCTTGGTGGTTGCATTGTCTTGTGAGAGAACAGGCTCCAAAGGCGGCCACAAGGAAAGGATTCTGACTGAATAGACAAAAAGAGAAATGGTATAGAGTACAGCTCCCTGTCACTATGGCAACTGGTCTATAAAAAGCATAGGGTTAAGCTACTAAACAAATGCTTTAAATAAGGTTTACACATGAAGCAAATTGTGGTGAAACCGAGATCAGTACCTATGATGCCGTTACGGAGTACAAAAATGAAGCTCTAACAAAACACTTTTTGTTGTGGAAACAATACACTTTTCACACAAACCACAGAGTAGCAGTTTCATATTCAATAACATACCCATTAATTTTTTCTGGCCCAGCTAGAAATGCCCAGTGTACCAATACACCAAGGGAGCCAGACAGCAGGTCTCCCTGTCCTCCACAGCGGCGACTGCTGCCTTCATGACTGCACACTAACACTGCAATAGGACAATAAGGAAGGATTTGTGACCAAATATAATGTATATTTAGAAAAAACAAAACAGTATTACCATCTGCACATGCAAAATACTATTATAGGTTTCTTTTCATTAATACTTGTGAAAAATAAAGGACACCTTCTTTGAATTCTATGGATTTATCAGCACAAAAAAATAATCTGTTCCTTAGAAGGTCTAAAGATTAGGTAAACACAACCTCAGATGAACAACAACACATGACATATTACACATTGTCATGATTACTCAACAGAAATAAAGGAAAAACGGAGAAGCCACGTGTGTAAAACTAAGTACACCCTTACTGCTTCCATGTGAATTAAGATGCTAAGTAGCAGATAGGTGCTGCTAATCAAATGCCTCTTGATTCTTTGAATTGATCATCGGCAAGTATGACCTCCTCCATAAAAGCTGAAGTTTTTGCCCATCAATCTGGGATGAGTTCCAAGGCCACTTCAAAACAATTAAAGTACATCATTTTACAGTGTGAAAGATTATTCAGAAGAAAACATTCTAGGAAGTTGCCAATCCTCCCAGGAGTGGACATTCCGGGAAAGGTCAGACGGTGCAATCCTTAGACATACTACAAAAAAACTCTACAGGCCTCAGCATGTTAAATGCTGAGAGAACAATTATTGTTTGGAAGGGTTGCCAGGAGAAGGCCTCTTCTCACTATATAAGATGTACTTAGTTTCTCCACACATGGCTTCTCCCTTTTGACTTTATTTTTGTAGAACAAATCATGACAGTGTAATATGCCATGTGTTTTTGTTCATTTGAGGTTCTATTTACCTAATTGTTAGACCTGCTGAGGAACAGATGATTGTTACGTCCTGATATGTAAAATAATTCAAAGAGGGTGTACTTTCTTTTTCACACGACTAAGGGCAAAAATTAAATACCATTTATTACTGGCTGATGGCTCTTGTGGTGTATTTACAAGTTCTGTGTAGAGAGCTCTGTCAACAGTATTAGCAATGTTAGTATATTAAGCAATTGCCTACAAAGGTCCCATCTCATACCAACCTTTGTCTCCATCTGAAATGAGGTCACGTTCTCCCTTCTGAACAATGGTTATATTCCCCATCGCTTGACTGAGCCGTAAAACACTTCCGTGCTGGTCGTTGCTGTCCACGGGTTCTGTGAGCTGGAGTGTTATGGTTAACAAAACACGTCACACTATAGTAGACAATATGGGGAACCTCCATGTTTTAAGTATACTTTCTGCATTCTAAAAATTACACATTTTAGCTGTTCCAAGGAATGTGAATATTGATCATTTTGTTAGTTGATGAGGACATTAAAACATCCACAAAATATTTTGAGGTTCTATGCTACCTTAATTTGTTAAACAGAGGACACAAAAATAAAAATACCAGTTACTAAATTATTAAATCCACTCTTTAACAACACATCTGGTAAACTGTATAAGGAATAGCACCACTAGCCCAATTAAAGTGTAAAGTGTTGGGAGCATTTAATTATTCTGTCCACTAGGGACCTGTCAATTTCTCAGACCATGTATATACAAGGTTAAGCCTGCCCTACCTAAAGCATCCTTATCTTTGTGGGAATGAAACAGTTTATGTAAAAACGTTCTTAAAATTCAACCACAGCAGGTAGCAGGATTCATTCTACTAGTGCAGCCAGTGTACACGTTACCATAGCTTCATAAAGCCTGCTGAACTCCATAAAGTTTGGGGTGAGCACAGCTCTCTGGTAGCCTTGAATAATGGCAGGATGCTGGGCAATAAGCCAAAGTCCATCCTAAAACGGCAGGAAACACCAGGTTACAGAGGACATAACAGTGAAGTCACAACAAAGAGCGCCCCAGTGGGATACTTACTGCATCAATCACAATTGGGATGCCTTTAGACTTAGCCTTTTCAATAATGCCCTAGAAATAAAAAAATAGTAAGATTGGTTACATTAGATGAAATGCATATGATTCTCTTAAGGGCACCAAGAGATTTATTCAATGTCAAAACAAAAGGTTAATATACTGTTTAATTCATTGCTTTAAAACAAAGATCAAATGTGGCATTATAACGTCTTCTGAAAACAAACCTAAACAGTTTGGCTTCATTGCTGCATTTTGTCTTGCTGCATGGTATAGTGATTATAGTTACAGGTCATTAAGTAAACCAAAACTGGCGTATAACTGCAGAACATTGCTCCCATTTACATGTGTTAATGTTAATCTAAGCTATACCTAATGCAGGACATGTTAGCCTTTTTGCCACAGGAGCTCGATGGGTCAGCCTACAACTTGCAGGTGAGTTGACCATTCCAGCTCTGGATTTACTTCCTACGTCATATTTATAAATGTGCCATGATCTATAGCCCACAACAAAGTGTGAAAGTCTTCTCTTCTGAATACACAACCAATGAATGTAAATACATAGTCAGGTACCCATGGCTGCTAAGCCCATCTGGCTGCAATTTAACTCCGAGCTTGTTGGCTCCTGAATTCTATAAATCTGACCTGAATGTGGGCAAAAAGACCCCAAAAAATCAACAGTATAGAAATATACTTTATATAGTGTAAACATTGTTAGCTTTCTAAAAGGATGTAAGAATATCTTCACGATGACTTGTGAAGTTGGGCCAGTGTGGGCTAGTAGCGTGTGCAGCCAACATGAGAAAAGTGTTTAGTGTTATTTCTACTTAATTATTTCTCCAAACTTAAAGGTTGCAAGCAAACAACAGTTTTATATGCAGAGTTGTGGCACTATATCCTGGAAAGCGATTAAGGGTGGCTGTTGTAAGACACACAATCTCCTCGGATGGTCTACCTACAATGATAGAATTATGATGGTAACATCTTAGCACCTGAATGAGAAATGTCACCAAGTACTCTCAACAAACTAGTCTTTGATAAATACCTTAGCAATTTCCAGGATGGACTCATCTCTTCCCAACCCTGGTCCTATTACAACGGTGTGCATTCGTGGGAGCCATTTTTCAATCTCCGAAACAGCATTTGGATGGTCACTGTTTAAACAGCAAAAATGTTAGACATCAGCAAGAAACATGTTCCACATTTTAAGACCCTGTTAGCAAGCTGTTTTTTGATGTTCTCTCTTGCCAGCAGGTATTGTATTGTGTCAAATCACACCAGAACCGACAACCATATACTAATCACATTAACAAAACAAAGTATAATAATTCTGGCTACTAGATATTTCCTCGATACCCAGCAATTGTTGTAAAAAGCACTTACAGAACTGGATGTACAATTAGCTCCGGACTGTATGACTTTATAACAGTTGCAGCTTCTTTGGTACAAAACACGTGGGATAAATCTGCCCCCTGAAAAACAGTATAATGTCAGCAGACAAGACCGCACTCGCAAACACGTGCCACAACCTGGATTAGCATCAAATGAGAATTTTTCTAACAAGAGACACATTTTGGTTTTATTTAGTTTTTACGTTGCTCATTACAAATGCATAACAGTTTACGACAGATACACCTCAATAAATGACTGGCTTCGTCGGATAAGCGCTTACCTGCTATAGGAACATATAACACGCCTGAGCAGAGTTATCCTAGAAAAATATTGCTGCCAGCTGTGGGGAGGGGAACTACATATTTTTAAAAGTAGTTATTCCAAACTTATTTGGGGGGGACATTACATACCTAAAGTGCAGACAAAATACATTTTATTTATAATATTTATAAAAATAAGACCTATTTCTAGGTTATGTCAGGAATAGCATGTGATCTGCGTACGAACCTGGTTGTATATGTACTTACCACTTTAAGAGCTGAAATAGCGGCAAAGTATGGAGCTCCAGTGTATCTGCCAACAAACAGTATATGTCAAGGTCTTTGCTGTAACCTTGTGCTGCTGTCACAACTAGTATGTCATACTAAAAATTATCAGACATATTAATAGTTACATATAAAAAACAATTCTACTGTCAAGTGGCAGAAGGGATGCAGTTACCATAGTAACCTATTAGGCCTAGGGTGACAGCCAGAGGAATATTCCCACTGACTGCTCCACTTTTAGCGGTTTGTACCACAATATTTCCCGTATAATCCCCGTAAATCAACTCGTTGGCCCACAAGTCAACCCCCTAGGATGTTCCAAAAACTCTTAGTAATATTAATACGTATCTTTCCAAATCACATCGTTGTTTTTTTGGGTTTTTTTTTTAGATGTGCTGATTAATTTTATATATTAGGTTACATTATGTCAGGCCGCAAGAAGGGGTTGTAACAATGTAACCAAGTGCAAAAGAAGGCAACAGCAAGCTGGGTAGTATAGCTTGAGGCATTAGAAGCAAAACGAGGGATAGGGGATCGGATTCTACAAAGTACAAGAAGGAAGTATTTTCTCTCTCTCAAAGGAGGTGAAATGTTAGACAGAAGGTCAAAGTCTAAAGCTAGACTGTCAGACGCTTACTGTATATATTGGCAGATAAGCCCACAATTTTAGGTTAAAGAGAACGTACACCTCAGAAATCCGTTTATACCATGGCCGGATTGGGGGGCAATGAGACACTCATCTTAAGGAGGAGTCACTTAATTTTGCATAAAACATATACGGGACAAACGTAATGCTATCCGTAATACAAAGATAAGACCGACTAAAAGGGAGGTTTTTACAACCAGGCAAAAAATGGGCAGCGTGGATGGGTGAATAGAAAAAGGAGATAAAACTTTTAATAGACCTAAGTTAGAACCGGGGGTATACTGTCTGTAGAAACCAGTAAATCAGGGATGTAATATCCTTCATTGTAGCAGAGAAGCCACAGTATATGTGGAATTCCTGGATGGGCAGAATGATTCTGTTTTCCCTTTGGTGTAGTTCAGGGGAAGGTTGCCTGACCTTTCTACCCTGTGTGGGCGAGTCAGGCTTGACCCTTTTTCACAAGAGCTTACAACGTATCCAGCATCTACTCACTCTTGACATCCCCCGATGATGCCTATCTTCCCATCCTGTCCTTTGTGCTTTTTTGAAGTAAGAGGTGGTATAACATTCCTCACCAGCTGAAAAATGTTCTCCATGTCCTTAGCGGGGCGAGTCGGTCGCAGAGAGAACGATCTCTCTAAAACTGAGCAGAAAAAACTTCCAACATTAACATCTTGATCCCACCGAGCTTTGAAGTTACAGGAGCATTCCTGCCCCCCCCCCCCCCCCATAGTGCACACCGAAACACTACAGCAAAACAGATCAGAACTGGCAAGGTCCATAGGTTTTACCTCCATGCCATCAGTACCAGAAGGAGAGAATAGGGTTGAGTTTTATCTTTAAATGCCTTTTCCAATTGGCTAGAACATTGTAAAGGTGAAAAGTAACCCCCTCTTGTCATTTTTCAATGCCCTTTAAAATGTATAACAACATTTGTATGCATAAGAACGGAGGAATAGCATAGAGAAAATAAAAAAAAGACTGCTCACATCCCTCTAATAAATTGAAAGCGCAACCAGATTAAGTCTGATGTCAATAGGATTTAACATGGGGAAACATGTGAAGGGTTAAAGCACACTGGGAGAACATCTGAAACAGAGAAGAAACATTATTAGAAGTTACATTCGCTCAGTCTTAAACATTTTATAATTTTGTAAATCTTTTCAGAATTCGATGACCATCAGTTACATGGTAACATCAAAAGCGTATGCTAAATACTAAAGGAGGTTTGTAGGACAGTTACTCACACAATGTAAGTGTTGCCCAAAATCTTTGCTGCCACAGACACTGGGGAACTTCAAGCAAACTGCACATAAAAGTTGCCCAAGTTTTAAACCCTGCACTGATGCCATGTCACATCCCAGATCAACTCAAAGAAAGGTAAGGAGGCAGCACGGGAGGATCCGCTGCCACACACAGAAGCGAGTGTGCAACAGCAAACCGAAACAGGACTCTCTACCTCCCCATATTCTACAAACTTTGTGTATTCCAAGAGAAAATCATTCTGTATTGCACAATGTGCTGTATTTTAAAGGGGAAAACGGACATTTTAAACACACAGCTCAAGAGCTGATTCAATCTTGCCTGTAACATACCCGGATGGTTTATGGATGGCGTAGGTTAGTGGATAATTCTGCAACTGTGAGACGAGACCGTGTCACCCATACCAATGAAGCCACTATTTATTTTGAGACATCAACCTTCTCTAAAGGTAGGATTAAAAGGAAAACAGCGAAAATATGCATTTCCATTACATGGACTTTTTGTGTTATACCTATAGGAGAAGAAAAAGCAGATGTAGCCGTGTTAAAGGGCATTGTGTATGCTCGGAGATTGGACCTGTGAGGAGGGCTAGCATGGCTGGAGGCTGCCGTCTGAGAAGCAGAAGAGATGCCGCTAAGCATTTGTCCCAACATCTGTAACATCTGGATTTCTCGCGTGTGCTCTGCTTCCCGGCGCTTTTCCTCAATCTGCAGTCTCTGCTCCTCGTATTTGTAAAACTTCTCCTCTGCGTCCATGCTCTGCTGTAGGAAGCGCTCCATCATTGCGTCCAGGGCTACGCTGCAATGGTGCTTCTTGGATTTCTTGAGATGTGGAACGTGTGGGTTTATGTTGGACTGAATAGGTTTATAGCCTGTGATGGAAAGTAAATAAGATGCACTCTATTAGGTATCAAATAAAGTGTGGAAAATAGAAGTATTTGTAGCGGCATGAATGGAAATTAAATCATGAGGTACACGGCCTTCCAGCCATTAGCTTCCATGCAGCATCAGGTTCTAACCTTTGAGACGGTGAGTATGTGAAGATCTCCATATGGCGTCAGTGAGTACGTTCAGTTTTCTGCTGCCCTGCATGTAATCAGCATCATTCAGCTCTCTTTCTGCATGGCTGAGCACATCTCTTAAGTACTGAACTTAAAATACACTGGATCTTCTCACGGACTGGGGGAAAATGCCTCTGGTGCCACCAAGTGTTTCAATGATGCAATCAAGAGGTCGTTTTAGCATATTAAGTAAAATGTACCTGCCAATGATGGACTCTTAATAAAAGATTCATTGTCTAGGGCAGCATTAGCATTAATAGAGCCCTGCAGTAAACACACTCCAGAAGGATCTGTTGCCATGTGTGTATGGTATATATCCTAATAAAATATTCATTATAGGTAATAAATGGTACAGGGAGGGCTCCAAGCGTTCTATAGAGTATAATGATTGCATCCTCTCTCAATCTAGATGAGATTGGGACCCCTTTACTGCCCCATTCTGGGGACTTGCAGCTCCAATGCTTTTTTCTTTAGCTTGCATCTAGTTATTTTAAAAGCAAGGTTCGGGGTCTCACAATACGCCACACATTACTAGAGTGTAACTCAAAGCATTAGAGTGCGAGCAGTGATGTTACCCCTAGGAAGGGAATGGCTCCCCAGGTGACTATACCCAGAGGCAGCCGGTGGCCCGTCACAGTGACGGGGGGAGGGGTGTATAGGCTACCGGGGTGTGCACTCACCATCATTGGGCGGCACTGGGATGGCGAAGCTGGTGCCTTCCTCCACTTTGATGGGGCGCTCGGTGTAACAGGAGGCGCCCTCCCCTGAGTCCTCGGTGAAGTTATCTTGGGACGACTCGGGGCCCCCCTCCCCGGCAGGTTCCTCCTCGTCCTCCATCTCCTCCTCCTCTTCCCTGGTGTCCTGGCGCAGCTCCTCCAAGCAGGGGGGCTGAAGCAGTAGGATACCGGGCGGATCTGGCAATGGTACACAGGCCGGTTCCCCGCTGATAGCCGGTGCTGGCCGGTTGCTGAGGATCCTGTCCATCTCATCGTAGTAGCGGCAGACATTGCGGGCGTGCCCGTTCTTGTGGAAGGCCTCCCGGGCCTGGTAGTACTGGCGCTTCAGACCCTTGATGCGAATCCGACACTGCTCAGGGGTGCGATGAAAGCCCAGCTCTCTGAGCCTGCCAGCTACGTCCCGGTACACATGGCTGTTGCGGAAATTACCGTCCAGAGCATACTGTACGTCCGCCTCCCCCCAGATGTTCAGCAGGGCACGGGTCTCTAGGTCCGACCACAAGAAGCCCCGGGTGCTGGTGATCAGCTTCTGCACACTCACTGACATCCTGCCGGCCACCGGTAGCTTGTCACTAACTGGGCTCACCGGGGGGGCGCCTTACTCACTGACACTTCCCCATCTCTATTGTACCCGGGCCCTGCCAGCCGTACTGAGGAAAGCGGCTGCCCGTTGCAGTCATGCCAGACACAAAGCCGGAGCGGCGGCGGCGGGGAGGCACACACGCCCACACAGTGTCCGGGCGAGCCGGTCTCACAGCGCACCGAGGCGGTTGCGAGGGGCACGGCCAGGACTCATGCGGCTCTGTATAGGCAGCACACATACGGCTCAAACCCTCGCGTAATACTAACAATCTATTTTGTAAATGCTATCATTTCTCAATAAAGCTTCATGGAATCAAAACATCACAACAGGATAAAAAAAAAAAACATAACAACAAGGGAGCCAAGTGCACGCGCAGACATAACGTCATCAATCTGTGTTTAGACTGTCTTATGGCGGGTGTGAACCTTACCGGCCCGGCCCATTCATAGACAGCAGATGCAGATGTCATACCGCACAAACATGGTACACCCTATGACTCCCAGCCACCTTTCAGCTGGACACGGACTAGTTTAGGATTTTGAGAGAGGTAATACGAAAATAGCTATTTTTTAATGTCATTTTTACATTCCCTTTTAATTTGAGAAAATTCCAAACAATTGAGGTAGCGGCAACCATTGCTATATTTAGCGTCACGGAGAATGTCCAGACCGCTACAGACGCAACACAATAAGTCATCAATATTTGCTATATTTAGCTTTCATGCACAACTGCCAATAACGGATTTGGTTCAATACAAAATGAGTTGTGTCATGTTCCTTTTCATCCCATGGCGGCTGGAATCAGCAATGCTCCATCCGCACCTTACCCAGACCGACGCACTGTTGTGACCAGATGAGCAAAGTGACATAACAGTTCTGCAGCACGACCGTCAGGGAGCACGTCAGCTTTTAGATTACCAAAAAGAATTGAAAATGTAAGCGACGGTACTGCAAAATGTCGTCTATTGGAGCACTTGGTAATGTATACCTTTCAGCAACAGAATTATGCAATCACCCGACGTTAATCAAAATCTCAAGCTCTATAAGTCAATTATCAGATATTTGGCTACTCTTTTACCCAGGGCAAAAATATAAATATGATGCTCATAACTTGACGTAACGTTAGATAAGAACCATCTAGTCCGCCCATTTTTCCTGCCGTAAATACTCAGACCTTAATCCGTTCTTCATTTCAATTTTGGTCTATTCGTTTTTGGACAGTTTTCGTTTCCTGCCCTTTTAGTTTGGATGAAATTCGGAGAATTTTTTTTTTGTCCTTCACTCATTCTCAATGTCTACCTCCCTTCTCTGCCAAGTGCTTCCATGTTCCTGTCTCATTTTCTGCTGCTTCTTGTTCTTTCTGGCAATAGCTCCGTTATTCAGATACTTCTGGAAATAGGCGGAGCCTACTCACACACCCTGTCCCCAACTGGAGGAAAGGGGGGGAGAGGCTGTCTCCATGGTACGCACTGTGACTCCACCCTTTTGCAGAAGTACTCCAAGAAGACAGAATAATGCAGACGGATTCAACGAGAAAGAGAGGTAAAGAAACTGTCCAATATTCTGGCCTCTTGGAGCACTTCCACATAAGGACAGAGCCATGGCGCACACCACGGGGACAACCTCTCCCCCGATCCTCCAATCAGGGGAGACGGTGTGCGCGGAGGCTCTCCCCTTTTGTGTAAGTGCTCTGGGAGACCTGGTTAACGGAGCTGATAACAGGGAGAAGCGGACAAAAAAAACGACAGAAGAACAAGAGGTTGCAAGAGAATATGCGTAACTGCGGAAAAGAAGATGGGGACACGGAAGCGCTTGGGCAAAGAAGGTAGTGAGACAGTGTCTAGACACTCCTCATCAATTTTAACTCTGTGTGTATTCACTAACTTGGGAGACTGCAGGCAAGATGAATATTTAAACTCTGTCCTAAAGCCATATGAGTCCTTGATACACGAAAAGACTAACATTTCATAATCATAATAATGTCAGGCAGTTGAAATGTTCAAATTCCAGGGCTAGTAAATACACCTATACATCTTCCTTTATCTTTGAAACAGTTCCATTATCTTGTAAATCATTATTAGAATTTCCCTTACAGAAAAAAATACCCAAAAGACAGTTCCATTAAATTAAGCATGTTAGAAAATATCTAAATTAAAAAAGATAATAAAAAAGCAATTACAGCCAAACCAGTCTATATAGTACTTAAGAATTTTGTATTGCGAAAAAAAGTCGATGGGGGGGGGGATTTTGCATTTTTTTTGCAATGTAACGTAGCATTACACTCTTAATGTAAAGTATACTTTACATTTTGGTAATACTCATAGGATTATTTCATTATACGGGGATTTTAACAGTAATGTTAGTTTGTTATTATTAAAAAATGCCCTGATTTATGGCTAACTTTGTAAGTAACATGAAATTTGTAGATTTCATACCAAAAGCAGGCTTGCTAGAACTTATCTTCCATTGAGGTGCCAAACCTATTCCTGATCTGGGCTCAAGGGTCTGCCTTATTGTATGGTTTCTCTTCACATACAGCCCAACCTATGTCAGATACCTCTCTAGTTTAAATAATAACATTAATTATTAAAGTAAATAAAATAATGCTATTTCCTCCTTCTGTTCCATATACTTGGAACAGTGGTTTTGCTGTCTAGGGCTATTTGTAGAACAAATCAAGTGCCAACCAATATGCAATAAGTTATTGATATGGCTGCAATGAGAGCCTTTGGGGATTTCTTGTATTTATATTATAAGGTAGCAGGTAGTGGTTTATTCATTATTTCAAATAATTAGGATAAAAGCAGCAGATTCCAATTATAAATCGTTGCAGACAATAGCAGTGAATGAGAATCGAGGCGCTGAGCTGCACCTTCGCCCAGTAGTTTCCTACTTTGATTCAAGTTGCTGTATTAAACGCAGCTGCCAGGGAGGTACCTGCTTCCTGTAGACAGTACAGCAAAATAGCAGCTAAGACCCCCGTGGTGGCCACTGCTACCCAGGCACTGAGGGAGCCGCAGACCGCCATGCCCTGTCCACCACCTCTTACCTAACGCTGCGCACCGAGCACCGATCATTGGTGGAACTTCCGGGAGGACGAACTGACAGCAGCTTTCATCCAGCTAAGTGACAGCAGACATAGCCAATCAGAAAGCTACGCTCCTCCCACTACACGAAAACAAGCCTCGGAAGCGTTACAGTGATCGTTCAAAATTGTCTCTAACGCAGGGGCCATTTAAATGGAGCCAATTCCTAGGAGCGCGTAGAATGGTGGTGTTCAGGCAAATTAAACTACGCACTCTATACGTCTACTGCTGGTCCGTGTTACCTGTCGTGTTTAATACTCTGCAATTCAAAACAGACGAGGAATGCCCTTTCACTATCATTTCCACAAGTGACAGTTCGCGAGGCTAATGAACTGTGTTAGATCTGTGTAGGGACTCCTGAGCGGCGGACGCCATAAGGTGATGCGGGGTTTTTTGCGGCATTCTTAAATTATTTGAATGCCGTATACGTTGATTTGCCGGGCTAGTTAGCTGCATTATGTTAATGTATCCGAAATGGTAATCCGACTCTGTGTGCCCAGGGCAAATAATGTTTCTGATGCCCCCCAAATCCTTAGTCTTCTGTAAAATACCGGATGTAATACCGGGCTCTGATCACCCAAAGGCAAGCAGGCAGCAGCTATATATAGATCTCAAACGCCCCGTGCGGGTGATAAATAGGCCTCCGTATGCTGTGCTGCTATCTAGTGGTGATTTTTTGTTGTGTATTTACAGGTTTTTAGTGTTAAGTTAATTCATTAATTAAAGCTACCTATATCTTGTGCCTGTCGACCTATCATTTTAAGTGAAGATTTGCAGCAGTATGAGGCAGAACCTGTATTATCTGCTAGCGAGACCCGGTCTGCCACTCATCTGTCATCGTAGGTGTTAGTGCTGACACCCACTGGAAGTTCACTCCAGCCTTGCCGAACTCTCCCATTGCCCCTCCTGCTGGCAAACCGCACATATTACATAGCTAGGCTATGGAGCCCTGTTTGCTGTTCAGTACAGATCAGGAAAAAGAGATGGAGAAACAAAGCATTTCTCCTTTTCCAAAAAATAGGGGAAAATTACATATAAATGTCAATCTACTAATTAAATTAAAAATATATTTTTTTGGGGGGGGAGCCCAGTGATGTCACCATGACTTCCCTAGCATCAAAAATGTGTAAGCTTGCGAGCAGGGCTCTCTCCACCAAATGTATCGGTTTGTCTTAGTCTGTCAATTCTTGTCTTGTCATATCCCTTGAATTTATGTATTGTATTAAGCGCTGCGTAAACTGTTGGCGCTATATAAATAAAGGATAATAATAATAATAATAATGAGAGGCCCCCAAAGGGATCTCGAGGCATACTGCACTGGGAACAGTCCAAAAAGAAAAACAATAACAGTGTAGTGTGCAACCATGTGTGCAGAAACATTGACTTTGACATCAGGGGAACCATTTGGCCCATCTAGTCTGCCTGTTGTTTCTGACGTAAAGACTCAAAATTTATCAGTCGTTAGACTTAAAAACGCCTCTGTCCATCAGGTGTCATTTAGTGGTCGATGGCCTTAAAGTGCCAGGACTGCTTTCATCCCTATTCTTCATTTACTTTCTAAAATATCTTTTTTTTGTTAAGTCTCTGCTGCCCGTACTGTTTTTACTGGAGGATTGTATATAAAACCTCTCTGTGCTGATAGG
Source organism: Sceloporus occidentalis (assembly GCA_023333645.1). Taxonomy (NCBI): domain Eukaryota; kingdom Metazoa; phylum Chordata; class Lepidosauria; order Squamata; family Phrynosomatidae; genus Sceloporus; species Sceloporus occidentalis. Next base: position 12,859,704 of record JALMGF010000027.1, on the reverse strand, counting down.
ACCTGAAACTGTATCATTTTAGTAAAATAATGTTGCTATCACACACGCAGATAGCTTGACCCCCTTAGGCTAGACTGAGGATTTTACAAAGAACAAAACTGACAGGCAACTGTAGCAAGCGCTGCATATTGTATCCTGAAATGAACTCCGGTAACAGATTAATACAGAAAGCGAGACGGTTCCATTCATATTCTAACATAATCTTATTCAACTTTACAGTTCAGTATGTTATTAGCATACCAGAAACAGCAGCGTTTCCTTAAATCAGATTCTGCATAATATGCAAAGTCACAGTTTGTTCTCACTAAATGCAATTAGTCCTTTGAGTGCTAGAGGAATGTAAATTACTTTTTGAAACAATGAGCTCCACAGCACCTATGTTACTAGAAGCTTATGCTGTCACAGTGAACTACTACGCTCAGCCCAACCAACTCATATATATTTCAACCCCTCCATTCAGTGCCCAGTATACTTAAAGTAGGTCCATTCTTTGCATGTGCCAGTCCAGGGGGTGACTGGCCAGGGCAATCACTGCAGTGCACAATGTTATCTTGTGGTTATTGAACCAACCTTTATTAGATTTTGTCATTGTTTCTTAGTTTGTAATGCACCTGGGGCATAAAACCCAAGGGCAGAGTATAGAATATTTGGTACTGTCCTAACCTCAATGCGTGAGGAAAGGGATTTAGGGGTAATTATTTCTGAGGATTTAAAGGTAGGCAGACAATGCAGTAGCGCAGCAGGTAATGCTAGCAGAATGCTTGGTTGTATAGCGAGAGGTATTAGCAGTAGAAAGAGGGAAGTGCTCATGCCGTTGTACAGATCACTGGTGAGACCTCACTTGAAGTATTGTGTACAGTGCTGGAGACCGTATCTCCAGAAGGATATAGAAATGTTGGAGAAAGTGCAGAGAAGGGCTACTAAAATGGTTTATGGATTACAAGATAAACCTTACCAGGACAGGTTAAAGGATCTTAACCTATATATCCTGGGAAAAAAAAGACGTGACAGGGGGGATGTGATAGAAACATTTAAATACTTAAAGGGAATCAACAAGGTAAAGGAAGATAGTTTATTTAAAAGGAGAAATACTACCACAACAAGAGGACACAAGCATAAACTAGAGGGGCAAAGGTTTAATGGTAACATTAGAAAATATTACTTTACGGAAAGGGTAGTGGATGCATGGAATAGCCTTCCAGCAGAAGTGGTAGATGTTAATACAGTAAGGTCATTTAACCCCTTGATGACAATTGCCGGTCCGGGCACGTCACCGAAATTCAAGTCGTTAACGACAATTGACGTGCCAGGACCGGCACGTCTTTAAACGGGTGCAGAAAGCGATCTCTGGCCCCTCCCCGGGGCGTCAACATCCGCCATACTTTGTATGGCGGCGGACGCCCGTTTTAAAAGCGTTTAGGAGGCATTTAGGAGAGCGGTCACAGCCGCAGCTGCTGGTGATCTTCGCCATCTGCAAGATGGCGGCGGCCCGGGGAAAAAAAACAATAAAGACGAAAAAGTTCGCTAGATGGTCTCCAGACCCGCTAGAGAACTCTGGCTCCACTGGCAGGTTGAATACAGGTACTGCATTCAACCATGCAAGTCAATGGAGCTCAGCTTTCTAATCACAGTGTGATTAGTAAAAATAAATTAAAAATAAAATAAAATTAATAATAATTAGAAAAAAAATGTAAAAAAACAGTAAAATGTAAAAATAATTTCCCACTGATGTCACTATCAGGGGAACCTTCAAGTTGAAAAAAATGTTAAATTTTTTTTTTTAAAAAGGCAAAAAAAATTTAAATATATATATATATATATAAAAAATATATTTTTGTGAGCAAGTCCTAAAATTAGCATATTATCTTAAAACAATTCTCGCATGGAAAGAGTTAAAATACTGGCATATTAAATGCCCATGGGGTGTCTACTTTTAAAAAATGTATGATTTGATGGGGTAAATTGAATGGGCCGGGTTCAACAAGGTCCCAATTAACACGGGGGGGGGGAAGGATGGCCACACATCTAATTTCCAATTACAAAAATGCACACGTACCAAATGTGGCCTTTTAGTTCGCCCCAAAAATGACAAACCCATGCATGTGGGGTATTACTGTACTCAGGAGATGTTGCTGAACACATATTGGGGTGTCGTGTCAAAGCGGCATATACCAGGAGCTGTAAATTCATACATAAAGTAGGTGTGTGTGGGAAAAATACACACAATAAATACTACTGCAAACTTAAAAAAAAATGCTGGTGGTAAAATGTGTGCATGCAAAGAGTTAAAATACCAGCATTTAAAATACCCTGGGGTGTCTAGATTTCAAAAATATATGGTTTTGTTGGGCACACTGAAATGGCCCGGCTCAAAGATGTACCAAATAGGGCATGGGCAGTGGATCCCCAAATGCCAAAGTTCAAATGTGGCCCTTTTGCCCCCAAACAGCCAGGCAATATCATTCATGTGGGGTATCACCGCGCTCAGGAGATGTTGCTGAACACATATTGGGGTGTTTTGTGATAGTGACATATACGAGAACTTTTTAATTCATACCTGAAGTAAAATGTGTGTGACAAAACAAATGCAAAAAAATGACTACCACAAAGTTTGACAAAGACTGGTGGTAGATATGGTGCATGGAAAGAGTTAAAATACTAGCATTTGAAATACCCTGGGGTGTCTAGTTTTCAAAAATATATGGCTTTATTGGGCATACTGAAATGGCCCAGCTCAAAGATGTACCAAATAGGGCATCGGCAGTGGATCCCCAAATGCCAAAGTTCAACATTGAAAAATGTGCATGCCCCAAATGTGGCCCTTTTGCCCCCAAACAGCCAGGCAAAATCATTCATGGGAGGTATCGCTGTACTCAGGAGATGTTGCTAAACACATATTGGGGTGTTTTTTGATAGTGACATATACCAGAACCTGTTTATTCATACCTAAAGTAAAATGTGTGTGAAAAAACAAATGCAAAAAAATGACTACCATAAAGTTTGACAAAGGCTGATGGTAGAATTAGTGCTTGGAAAGGGTAAAATACTAGCATTTGGAATACCCTGGGCTGTCTAGTTTTCAAAAATATATGATTTGATGGGGTAAATTGCATTGGCCGGCTTCAAAGATACCCGAAATGGCACATGGAGGGAAGAATTACCAGATTTGGAAAAAATGGCTTTGAAATAGCAAAACGCTACTTGTACTTATTACCCCATAACGTGCAGAAAAAAGCAAAAAAACATAAAAACATTGGGTATTTCTAAACTCAGGACAAATAGTAGAATTTATTTAGCAGGTTTTTTTATTACCTTTTATAGATGAGTAAAAGATTTTTCAACTAAAAGTTAGAAACAGTCATTTTCTTCAAAATTTTTCACCATATTTTATACTTTTTTTTAATAGTAAATAATATGATACAATCAAAACAATGTCATCTAAAGAAAGCCCTTCTTGTCCTGAAAAAAACAATATCTAATGTGTGTGGGTTCAGTAAACGGGAAAGAAGAAAATTACAGCTAAACGCGAGCAGCGCAGAAATGTTAAAACGGCCATTGTCACGAAGGGTACAAAAAAAGTAAAATCAGCCTGTCACGAAGGGGTTAAGCAAGCATGGGATAGGCATAAGGCCAAGCTAGATATAGGAAAAGGGCAAGTACTAAAGGAAAGTACTCAGAGGTTGGGCAGACTGGATGGGCCTACTGGTTCTTATCTGCCGTCACTTTCTATGTTTGAAGAGTGATGCCCCCAGCAAATGGAAATGGGTTTTGTTCCTCTTTGCATGATCTCAAACTTTAGTTTGGTGTAAAACCAAGTAACTTCACTAGTTCTGCTAATATGAGCTTGGGATAAGGATATTATCACCTTTCTGTCATCTCCTTCTTGGGGCTGTATTAGTAGTAGCACGCACCATGTACTTGTGATATAGGTAGGTGCAGGCTAAAACCTTTCATCCCAGGGCAAGACCACTCAGAAGCCCATCGTTACAATCCATATTACAAATATAAATTTACATGTGCTTCCATGGATCTCAAAATCATTGAGTCTGTCTGGGATTACATGAAGAGAGAGAGAGAAACAGTTGAGGCTGCTTAACCACTTCAGGACTGTCCTCTAACTGCGTCTTCCCTTGAAGACCGCCGTTTTATTTAAATATTTTGAGTGGAGGGGAGAGTGGCTGCTACGGATCGCTGGGGACACCCAGCGGTCAGTAGCTGCCGCCCCTCGCGATCCCAGCGTCCATAGGGACGCTGTACCTGGTACATCCCGGTCTGGCGGTGACGTATGGAAGTACCAGGTACGTCCCGGTCCTGAAGGGGTTAAATCCACAGAACTGTGGTTAGTTCCCCAAGATGTTTGGAACCTACTAGGTGCAAGAATTGATGCTGGTTTGAAAGCAAAGGGTGGTCATTCACTTTGCCTTTTGTTAACTGATAAAAATAAACCATATCTATTTTTTAAAGCATTCTAACTTTACAAAAATTTTTTCACAACATTTAAAGGGTTAAACTGCACCTTTTATTAGCATGTACAAAATAAATCTCTCAGATATGCAAAACTGTGTCAAATCCCAGCTGGTATAATTATTTTATGCAGTATGTGTTGCCTAAGCAAGTTAATTAAACATGCCAGATTTAATCTTTCTAATATGAGAAAATTGATTCACTGTGGTTCTCTCAGGACTTTTTTCTATTCCGCATCTCATTTAAAGTAAAGCTGTAAAGTACATTTCTTGTATAATTAAGATCACAAGTGAACTAGGATACATATGTATACCAGGGCTGCTTAACATTTTAATTACAAGAACATCGGGAAAAAAAATGAGATTCCCTCGAGTGTAGGGTGGTATGGAGCTATACCTACTGTATCACCCTACACTATAGGGAATCTGCACAATTATAAATGACAACCACTACTAACAGAAGATACATAGAAAATTGAACAAACATTATTGAGAATAGTCTCAGAAGAAACTCATAAAAACCTATGCATGTGGGGTATTTCTGTAATCTGGAGATGCAGCTGAATACAGTTTGGCAGTTTCTCTGTAGTTGCATGTAATCTGTGCAAACACGGAAAGGTTGGTGAAAAAGCAGTGACAATTAATGATACAGTAACCAACTGGTTGCGTGATAAGTGTCCAAAGCTACCTACTGAAATGCCCTGGGATTTCTTCTCTCCAAAAAATATATATTTTTATAGGGGTATTTTGACCTGGTGGGCTACCAAACAGTGCCAAATAAGACATAGGCTTCACAAAATAAAATTAAAAAATTTCAAGCTTGGAAAACAGACATGCTTTTTCAAATATTTTCATTTTTAATGTGTTATTCATACTAAATGTTGGACTATAATATAACCCCATTTTATTCCCTTTTCTATTCCTTGAGATGGAAGGGTTTACGGAGCAAAAACTATTAAAATGTGTTGCATGCAAACTGGAGCATGCATCCTTTAGCTTTTGGAAGTACAAAATGAGACCTCAATCTACCCTGGCTGCCTTCAATGAAATCAGGATGCATTAGAATGTATGCTTCTTAAATATACTCATGTGCATTCCCATTTATGTCATTGAAGCAACAGCCTACCACATGAATTGTAGTAAAACATTAATGTTCAGATAGCATACTGATTTATTTGAAGCTTAGCTCCCATTGACTAAGAGTTCTTCTGAGCATGTGCAAAAAACATACCAATGTATGCTCAGTATTTCAGTAGAAGTAGCTGGGGGAGGAGTTAATGAAATAATCGTCTAGAATGCTGGCATCAATTTGCATGCAGTAAATCGCACTGGAGTCCACGAAAAGCTAAAAGTGAAAATAAGGCTGGAGTGTCTATTAACAGAAGTCTCTCTTGTACACTGGAACATGTGAGACCTCTGCCAGGAGCAGTAAGGGGGGCTGCTGATGAACCACTACACTTTATCATTACATACAGCCCTAATAATTCCACTACTTACAGTGTACATTGTTGGCACTCTAAGCCCAGTTTTGAGGTTCTAAGGGTTAATATGTGCAAACCCAAACATGAAGGGAATGCCTTTTGGTATTATTGATTTTACCTTGCTATAAAGTATTTCGAATTTAGAAGCACAACCTGTCAGATAAGTGTCATTCACTGTACTCCTAGCATGTCTGGTTATGGGGAGATGGCCCAAAGGAATCAACTGCTATCTGGTTATCCATTTTTGATGTTGGTTTGGAGAAGGCTGTCCTCTTTTTCAACTTGTTTTCTGTGGACACTGTGGTCCGAGATGTTCAGGCTTGTGCATTCCGTGACTGTGCACCCACTCCTAATTCTCTATAAAGCAGAGAAGAAAGGCAAACATTTTCCAAGCTGCTGCATAAAGTCACTAAAAATCCCTGGATTAGATTTGTTTACGTCATCCAGCAGCATGCTTGTTACTACTTGACATTCATCCATATTATTACTTTATAACACTCCACTTGGCCGACTCTGCTCAAGCTCCCATATCTAGATGAAGTCATTGTTAGGATTGACTCCTAAAATTACATTAAGCATACGAAGGCAGATTTTTTCATCAGGGTTGTTCTCCTCTTCCCGGTTAATTCTTCACTGGCTGACACAAAGAGTTGGCTAATGTTTTTTTAAGGTTTGGTGCATCTCAATGACGAAATAGAAATCTCTAACTGGGTCACAGTTAATAAAATAATATCTTTTAATTACAAAACTTGCCAAGTTTAACCTGAAAAGGATACCGGGTGCCTGTAAAAATCAGCATTGAGTGCTTTCCATGTAATCTGAGGTGATTAAATTGTCTGATTGTAGATAAAAGGATCATGGAACCCTGGTGGATTGTAGTACTGGATTATGGTGATAAAAAGTATATTGAATATACTGCTTTATATAGCTGCAAACAGGGCTGGATTAATGGCGGAGCACACAGAGAACTTGCTTCAGGGCCCCAGCAGTCTGACTGGTCCAGGTGAGAGGGACTCACCTGTCCCACGAAGCGGTGATCTGATCGGGTCCTGCGACGTGTGACAATCATCCTCCCTCACTGATACTGCGCACCTGCAAATGACATCTCACTGACTAACTATACATTATGCAGGGCCAACCAAGCTCTTCCTGCAGCAGAAGCATGTTGGGGTTGGACCTTGATAATCATACCTGGGAACTTCTCGGCTACGGCTACCCGGAGCCTTCCCTTGCGGGACGCGCCCAGGACTGCACACTGATGTCGGTGGGCGGTCCCGCTGATGACGGTGGGCAGTCCCGGTGATGTCAGTGGGTGGTCCTGCTGGTGTGGTGGGCGGTCCCGCTGATGTCGGAGGTGTTCCCGCTGATGTCAGGGCCGTTCCCGCTGAGGGCAGCGGGAAACACCCCCGTTTAAGGGAAAAAATGGGTGCGGAGCGGGGCGTGTCAAGACCCCGCGACCCGGAGAAGCGGAGGCGCAGCGCTCACCCGGAGAGTTCCCAGGTATGGTGATAATGAATAGTGAAGTCAAGAAATTGGAACCAAAACCCTCTTTCTGATCCTTTCTGTCAGCCCGGGCAGGAAGAGAATGTTGTGTTTAGAGCGCCCCCTTTTATTTATGAGCCTCAGGAGCGCCAAACGGAAAACTGGAAGTGGGTGAATCCAAGATGGCTGCCACTGTAGAGTGTCTGGCCCAGGTCAGTCACTTATCGCACATCCCTGCTCCTGCGAATTCTCATTTCAGCTCTCACTTTGGTGAATAAACCCCAGTACCATACTTCAATGCAGTGGACCCTGTCATCCTAACTGTTTTGGCCAATTAAAATGCACACGTATATTTACTCACAGATACATACACTCCTCCACGTACTGATCTGCATTGGTACACCTGGTTATATTAAACCTCGGGCCACCCCTGCTGTACGGCTGGTAAGTAAAGGTAATAAACGTAAGGTGCGTGTGATCGTTCTGCAATATCTTCACTTGGCCCGAAGAACAGTGTATATTGTGGCCGGCTTTATATCCATACAGAGAAGAGCAAGTCTTCTGCCCTTATCTACAGCAAGGCGTGATGTTCTAAAACACTACCTAAACATGTACCTAAAAGCTCACCTGATCCCGTACAAATTTAGGCATCTCGTATACTGTAGGGTCTGAGTCATGCGGGGAGAACACAACTATTTTTAGCTAGCTTGTACTTAAAGTCACTTATGCTCCTCAACTCTTGCCTGGTTGCCCCTATAAGGAACTGGTTTGTCAACCTGACAAGACCCCGCCGAAAATTATCCGATATAGGCACCCTTTCCAGACATATATATATATGTGTGTGCATACAGTATATACCGGTATAATCATTTAACAAAATTATTTAACCTTTAACACTGCAACTTTATTTATCAAGGAAGTAAAGTGTTGGCAAACGTATTAAAAAGTATTAAGGACCAGGATGCTCATTAACAAGAAACCCGCACCGAATTCGGATTAAGCCAAACAATAATGAATACTAGTCAAGTTGCTTTTGCAGGACAGTGGGAGGGGCTAGCGTTGGGGCGGGGCCTAGAACAAACTTCCTGGATAGTCGCCGTCTCTGTTATTCCGAGTTAGCAAAGTGCTCAGAAGTGGGGTTGCAGCGCCCTGTGACAGACACCCGTGCCGCGTGCGCTGATACCCCGTGTGGGGGAACTACTGGAGCCCAGGCTATGCGTGTGCAGCGCTCGTCCACCGGCAGCGAAGTTTGAGGAGTAGATGGGGGGAATCGGCTGCTGGTTTTCATGGGCAGAGAGGTGTTCGCTCAGCTTCGGTCTCCGCAGCCCCTGACTTTGCAATCGGGCTTCTAGGGAGCAGCTGACTTTCTACCACGCCCGGGGTACAGGATGAAGAAGCCAGACGTGAAGGTGGTGTTACTGGGGGACATGAATGTGGGGAAGACGTCTCTCCTGCACCGGTACATGGAGAGGAGGTTTCAGGACACCGTCAGCACAGTCGGGGGGGCCTTCTATCTCAAACAGTGGGGGGCCTACAACATCTCCATCTGGGACACCGCAGGTAAGGCCCGTGCTGCAAGCACCCCAGGGGGCATAGTGGGCACTGGGTCACCTGACTTTCTGATTGACGTGTTCTTGTAGATCAGGTGCAGAGAAGTTAACAGCAGAAGCGCATAAGGAGTGTAAAGTAGGCTAATGTTTACAGGCAGGGAGCCCACATCACATTGTGCTGAGTAGAGAACTTTCACAAGTCATGTGTGCTGTCTAGTTGTGGGTTCTTCAGGGCAGAAACACAGCTGTATTTACTGATCGTATTCGCAGTCAGATGAGGTGCTTCTGTTTGCTAGCCCAGGCTGGGTGGAAGTGGCTAGTGAATTGTGCTTCTGAGCTTTGTTGGGCATGATTTTGAAGTTGTCTGAAGAATGTCTTATTATTTCTTGGGGCACATTGTTTTTTTACTTGGCATATGTAGAACAATCGGGAGACGTTTTTGACTCTTTTCTTTCCTGTGTATATGATATGTATAAGCTTTGCGTAACGCATGCTAAATGTAAATAGTCACTTACCTTTATGTTTCGTGTGAATTATCGCCTACTAATGATGATCCGCTGGGACTTATGAAGCTAGTATTCGAGCATGGATGCTACCTAGAGATCTGGACACTACACTGATTTGTGTAAAGATCTGAAAAGTGCTAAAAACAGAAGTATCTTTTATTTATATATATATATATATATATATATATATATATATATATATCTCTATCACACACTCATTCGTACTCGACAAACCCTGGGCGCTAGGTCGCCATGATGAAAATAAATCATGCGGATGTCACGGGTGCATGGCTTCCAAGAGTGTGGGGTTGGCAAGTATTAGCACATGGTTGTTGTGTGTGTGTGTGTTAGTGTATGGCATTATTGTGAATTTATGTCACAATATTGTTAGTGTACATTATTGTGTATGGTGTTAGCGTGTGTGATTGTGTAGTGTGTGTGTGTGTGTGTGTGTGTGTGAACATATAAATCCAGCATGTGTGTGTCTTACCCATGAAATATTTATTTATTGTATCTAGTAAATTTGTCATCTTATAAAATGGATTCATGTTTTCACTTATTTATTATTCCTTTTATGAAATGGATTTAAAAAAAAACCCCAAAAAACATTTGTTTTGGCTGGCTCCTAGATCCAAACCAAATTTCTAACAACATTTGTATCTGTATACACTCCCAATTTTGGGGTTGTTCTTGGAATAAGGAAAACCCCTTCCTTGGTCACTACAGGTATTTCAAATACAGCCTTATGTCTTTCCTTCAAATATAGTGTTTTGTGTATCTCTAAACTAAATGTCTCTGTCCTACAATGACCTCGTCCCTTTGGTTTTGTTTCATGGCAGATGAATCATCTGTATGCGTGACCTCCGACATCGCATCATGGGCCATTGCAGTGGTGTACCAATGGGATTGCCATTTAATAAAATAGTCATTGTATGATATCTGTTTTCAGCAGTGCTGACGTTTGAGCTGGATCGCGCAAGGAAGTGTGATTCCCGTTCATTTTTGTAAAATCTTTTCAGGAATAGGAGTTCAAATGTGTCGCGGTCTTCTGTGTGACCTTGGCAGATATAGTTGAACGTAAATCCTCAACTTTTCTGCTTGGTAACTGTTTCCTGAAGCATGAGTTTCTAGAAGCAGCATCATCAGGCAGTTCATGGCTTCAATAGTTTAGCAGATAAAACCTTCTCAGTGTTTCCGCTCCCTTCATCATTGGGACCTGCTTGTCATGCTTTCCCATGAGAAATTGTTGATATTCTTTTAAAGATACAGCTAGCTTCTTGTGAACATCCAGAAGCATTCAATGATCCAAAGATGGAAAGAGAGAGGTGTTTTGTTTTTTTTTTGTCTAATGTGCCTTCAGATGAGCTGGAGATAGGGTCCAAAGTAGGGCTACTTTCCAAACCAAATATGTTAAATGGGAACTTCCATCAAACCCTTATATTCTTAATTTATTGTCCTATGATGTAAGGAATAACTGTAATTTTTTTCAAAATGTTTCACAACTAGTAACTCATCTATTTCTGTGTTTAAGTGCTCCAACAAAAAAGCAATAATGTTGTTGTGTGATTATACTGAGCTGCTGTTCCCAGTGTTTCAATATAATTGGTAAAGAAAAAAAGCTGTGTAGATGCAATGTGCACTTGTGACCCCAACATTTATTAGATGCTAAGACCTGACCTTTGTCAATGTGCCCGCTTTTTCCAAAGTAGTGAGTAGACTGGTGATTAAGAAAGCAGAAACATTGAAATAGGTTTGCTGAAATATATTGCCATATTACTTCATGAAGAGGGCAATGCACATGAAACAAGTGGTTATGTAGTAGTAGTAGTAGTAGTACTGCTATGAAGAGCTTTAAGCGCTCTGTTATTTGTTGTGTGCGATTGAGTATAGTTACCACCTACTGTATCCTTTAAAAAATGTACGCTGAGTTATACCAAAGCTCTAGGTCGTTGTGATGTTGTATTCAGCTCTGAATAATTGAGCTCATTGCTGGTCTCCTAAGTTGGTTTCTGCGATGGCTGGGGGTAAATGTGACAGCTTTGGGCGAGTATCTCTCGCAGGACTAGTTAGACAGGCATGATTATAAACAAGGAACCTAGATTTGTTTTGTAGCATGTTAAATACTTTCAAAACAAATGTTAACATAGTTGCAGTAAATGATGTAAGCCCATAATAACATAAAGCTAGACAAATGATGCAGAAGAAATGTACCCCAATTTAAGCTGTCCAGTTAACATGAGACATCCTTTCAGTTTATTGCTACGATAAAAGGAACAAGGGATCTCAAACAGGTCAAAAAGTCACTCGTGCATCAAGCATACTGCTTACCTAGCCAGGCAGAGCAGTTCAAGTAATAAAACAATGTGATTTTGTGCTGATTGTGAACTGTGGAGAAGAAGTTGGTCCCTTCAGTCGGATTATTATAAGGCTATAAAATGTAAACAGCATATTCTTACAATTCTTCTATTCTACTGCAAACAGCATTTTTCTCCCCATTAGTACTGATCTCAGCAGAAATGCAGCCAAACCCCACATCCTTGAAATCATACACTGCTTGTGCTTCTAGATCCGTAGGCACAGCAATGTCTGGAAACAGCTGTGATGCATACTTAGTAACTCAGACTGAATTGGTGTGTGTTTTAAAATGTAGCGGTCATGGTTGACATTTATCATCACAATGTCGAAGTGCGGTCAGGGATGATTGAGTTTGATATATTTGTACATTCAAACTCACCCATTGTCTCCCTGAGAATCCTGTACCAAATTAGTATGAGTCGGCAGGAGAGTTATAACGTGATGGATTCACAATGTTAAAGGCTCGTCCCTTGGAATACCAATTTCTGAGCAAGTGCTGCATAATCAGTGTGGTCATGATCCAAAAAAATCTTATTAAATTAACTATGCTTTATATGGAGCCATCCAATCCTTTTCTTAGAGAAGAAGCTTACTGTGGTTGACCCTTCGTAACGTAACCTCAATGAGGTTTTATTCCACTCTTTCACTTTATTATACATTATTAGGAGCCAACCCCAGTGAACTGCTGCAGGAAAAGCTTCACTGACCATGTATAATGTATAGCTAACACTTTTGCCACCAATTACATACCAGGTATGTCATGAAAAGATGTCCCTAGGGCCTAGAGGAAAAATGATCCATATGGTACATCTGCCAAAGAACAAATAATAAAAAAAATGGTCCCATGATAATGAGATGGTGGGGTCACCGCTGTAGATGACTGCTCAATCACAAGAGCAGTTAGCTGGTTAGTCCCAAGACCCAGGTTAAAAATATATGCATATTTACCTGAACCCAAGGGGTTTATTTTTTTTTATATGTGGATTTTTTTTATATAGAGTAGTTTAGTGAGGAATTAAATAGGGGTTGAAAAAAAATAAAAAAAATGTAATATATGATATAGGGTGGCTTAAACCCTCAGGGCGAGTTATAAAATATATTTAGGTATTTTTTCACATTCATACCAGCTGTGAATAATATACCTATAAAACTGCTAATATATACATATATATTTTTACTATGTATATGTATTGTATGGGCATTCAAAAATTGCTTTGGTTCTATAGTGTAAAAATGCCCTGGTCCTTTAAGGGGGTTCAATATGCAAGATTTCTTCATTCGCTTAACTCTTCACAATGGAGATACTTGCTCATGCTGACCCTTCATAATGAATAGTGAAATAAGTTAAAACTACAACTTTTCCTTTAGTGATGAAACCGCAACTCTCCTGCCAACTCCTTAAGTGAGAAATGTTTATAGGGCAAGTTTCATTTATATAGTGTTACAATTTCACACGGGCCTTTATTTGTAAAGGCTTTTGTTGCAGAATATAGTATGCTTGATGTTATTTTTTGACATTCTCTATTTAGACTCTCCCATATGTTAATATTTATTTGAAGCAGAGATGCGTACTTCTCTGATAATGCCTGCCCTAATTTGGCCCATATCAATAAGACTGATAAGCCTTTCATTTTGAAACCTATTAAATCTCAATTTATAAATGGCTGCTTAATATATTTGCCTACCTATATATTTTTCAGTAAAAGTATACTGGACATTCATATTTAGCCTTCGCTTATGAATCGTTAATATAATCTGTGGATTTCAAATAGAACATTTTGGTAACGGCAAGTGAAAGCTGTACTATAATTTTAGTGTGTGCCCTATTATTGAACCATGTAACGCTACTCATGTTACAAACATTTTTAAGATGCCTTCCCACCACCTCAAATATTTCTCAGCCCACTGCAATTTAGAATTAGCGGCTTGTTTGTTTACTGGAGCTCTTGCATATATTATGTGGGTTAAATGGTTCAGCCATTGTGATAATATGCATTGTTTATAAAGACAGTAAACGCTCCCCCTTAAGTAGAACATGTATACTTTTCTCCATATTTTGCTGAAAGTCTTTTATGTCTAGTTTTTTTACGTTCTGGTCCATGGCTTCAGGAAAGAATGGATGGGCTTTACTAACTCTCTAACCACGTGTGTTTTGTGGTGATTTAGATCAGTTGCATTTTTGTTTTTTTTGTGGTTAAAGGAAAATTGGGTATTGTAATACTGATTCCAATATACATTGTCATTGTTAGTTATACAGCTTGCCAGGACAGAATAGTCATGGAACAAATATGTAGAGTTTTGGAAGCTTGAACAACCTCAGTCTGCGTCAGTTCTGTAACTCTTACTCTTTATTCTGTTCATTGTTACAAATCAAGAACGGTCTTGCATCCAACCAAAGCAATTTATAGAACACCCCAAAATATTCAGACTGTGTAATTGCCCTTTCCTCATAATCTCAGTACTGTGCAAAGGTTTAGGCAGGTGTGCTGTAAAGAATGAATGCTTTCAAAAATAGATATGTTAAAAGTTTACTTTTATCACGTAGCAAGATGCAAAGCGAGTGAACAACAGAAAAATCTCAATCGAATTAATATTTGGTGTGACCACCCTTATGCCTTCAAACCAGCATCCATTGTTTTATGTGTATGTTGAATCATGATGAATAAATAAAAGTGAAACGGCTGTGTAGGAGGAATAAAACTGGGTAAGGGACAGCCAAACTTACTAGCAAGGTGAGGTTGCTGGAGACAGTTTAATGTCAAAAGTCATACACCATGGCAAGACTTTTCAGGAGAACACAGGCATTGGGATGCAGAAAATGTGTTTAGCTGTATCAGTTTTAGCTGAAGGGCTGGAGAACGGTACAAAAATGCGTGTTTGCAGGCAACCGTGAAGCATGGTGGAGGTTCCTTCCGAGTTTGGGGCTGCATTTCTGCAAATGGAGTTGGGGACTTGGTCAGAATTAATGGTTTCCTAAATGCTAAATACAAGCAGATACTTGTCCATCATGCAATACTAGGGAGGCCCCAAATGTATTCTTCAGACGACCCCAAACATACAACCAAAGTCATTAAGAACTATAACAAGAAATGATGGTGTGGGTTCCACAGACCACTCATCTCAACATCAAATCTGTCTAGGATTACATGAAGTGGGAGAAGTAGCTGAGGCTCCCTAGATCCACAGATCAACTGTGGTTAGTTATCCAAGATGTTTGGAACGACCTACTTGCTGAGTTCCTTAAGACTTAGGTAACGTAGTATGTCATTGCAGTAGAAGAGCTCAGTAACTGCTTTTCATAACTAAACAGCAAAACGCTGTCCAAAGTAAAGCATACTGTGGAATATAATTGATATTGTACACCCTGGAGGCAATTTTTCTGACATTTACATCCTTGAGCTATGTTTACTTCTATTTTACTGCGATTAGCCCTTAAGGCTAAATAAAAGGTTTGGTTGTCATACACACCGCGCATTGTTGCAAATATCGGGTAATGTAAATGATGCAGAACCTGTGGCCGATGACACTTGTTTACAGCAGCATGGATACCTTGTCGATTTTGCACCCTCAATTTTAAAATAAAGGCGTTTAGTAAGGTTGGAATATATTTGTCCCGACCAATGTTCCATCTAGGGCTGCAACTAACGATTATTTTCATAATCGATTAGTTGGCCGATTATTTTTTCGATTAATCGGATAAAAAAATGAATGTAAATTTTTCATTTATTTAAAATAATTTAATAAACAAATTGTTAAATACAAACATCAGAATAAAAAAAAACTTTGATAAAATACATTTCTTGTCTTTATTTCCCAACCAGCCCCCCCCAATTTATGCACGTTTGAGCCCAGGCTTGCCACGCTGCCTCCCACATATGCCACGCCACGCTGCCTCCCACATATGCCACTCCACGCTGCCTCCCACATATTCCACTCCCCGCTGCCTCCCACATATTCCACTCCCCGCTGCCTCCCACATATTCCACTCCCCGCTGCCTCCCACATATACCACTCCACGCTGCCTCCCACATATACCACTCCACGCTGCCTCCCACATATGCCACTCCACGCTGCCTCCCACATATGCCACTCCACGCTGCCTCCCACATATGCCACGCCACGCTGCCTCCCACATATGCCACTCCACGCTGCCTCCCACATATGCCACTCCACGCTGCCTCCCACATATGCCATGCTGCCTCCCACATATGCCATGCTGCCTCCCACATATGCCATGCTGCCTCCCACATATGCCATGCTGCCTCCCACATATGCCACGCTGCCTCCCACATGTGCCACTCCACGCTGCCTCCCACATATACCACTCCACTCTGCCTCCCACATATGCCACGCTGCCTCCCACATATACCATTCCACGCTGCATCCCACATATGCCACTGCACGCTGCCTCCCACATATGCCACTCCACCCCCACATATGCCACTGTGCCTGATACGCCTTATACCCCCTGATACACCACTCCATCCTCCCCAGACATGCCACACTACCTCCCAGACATGCCACGCTGCCCTCCCCACATATGCCACTCCAGTCTACCCCCAGATATGCCACTGTGGCCCCAGATATGCCTTATACACCCTGATACACCACTCCGTCCTCCCCAGACATGCCACACTGCCCTCCCCACATATGCCTTATATACCGTATATGCCTTATACCCCCGGATATGTCTCTCCGTCCTCCCCTGATATGCCTTATACCCCCCAGATATCTCATGGTGCCCTCATAGAGTCACAGACCCGTTCACATCACACTGACATCATACTTTTTTAAATAAGTACTGGGTTAATCTTCACTGCCCCAGGATTTAGATTCCCCTTAGTTTGGCCCCCCTTTATCTCTAACTGCACCTTAAGTTAACTTTATTAAATTAATCAAATTAACCCTCAGTCCTCATCATTAAATTAACCCTAAACACCCCATTAACCATAACTACCCCTAAATTAACTCTAAATACCCCATCAAAACAACTACCCTAAATTAACCCTAAACACCCCATTAACCATAACTGCCCCTAAATTAACCCTAAACACCCCATTAACCACAGCATCCCCTAAATTAACCCTAAAGACCCTGTCAACCACAACAGCCCCTAAATTAACCTTAAACATACCATTAACCACAACTGCCTCAAATTAACCCCAAACACCCCATTAACCACAGCTGCTCCTAAATTAACCCTAAACACCCCATTAACCATAGCTGCCCCTAAACACCCCATTAACCATAACTTCCCCTAAATTAACCCTAAACACCCCATTAACCATAACTGCCCCTAAATTAACTCCCACTTACCCTAACTTTCAGCAGCCCAAATATTAATTTTATACTTACAGTTAGATGAGTGTCACAGCCATGTGGTTCTGGCCTTCTGGGAGAAGGAAGGGGGCGGGGCAAGTTGTCACAGTGATTACAGGGAGGGGCTGGTAAGTAGGAGTTGCTGCTGTGAGTCAGACTAAACGGATTATATAATGAGGGGTATTTTTCAGAGCGTTTGCTCTGAAAAAACCCTCATTTTATAATCGATAATAATCGATTCAACTAATCGATAATGAAATTCGTCGGCAACGAATTTTATTATCGATTTTATCGATTAGTTGTTGCAGCCCTAGTTCCATCTAATTTTTCTTAGTTGGCGTGTGCAAAAATTTTCACAGCAAAAATTTGGTGCGCACAATATCCGCGCCGCATAAAGTTTCAACATTTTTTTTTTTTTCTTTTTTGGGGAAAAACTGTTGTGCGCACAATTTTTGGACGTGTGCGCTCTCTAAAAAAGCTATGTACAAGCGCACAGCTTAGAGGAAACGCTGGTCCCGACCCGTACAAGTATCACTGATAATTGTGTTGCGCATTACAGCCTTTCTGTTGACGTTTTCACTTTTTTTAGGATTGTTAACTTGATTACACAATGTACATTCTTTCTGGAAATATTGATGTAAAACTGGTATTTTCATCTGGTGTACTGATAGTAGTCACTTTCCCTGCCCCCCAGGACCCCATTAAAAAAAAAAAAGAATGATAGAAAAAAGTATATGCTAGTAGTTTACTTCTTGAGTTGCAAACAGGGCAGTGGCAGCTAATTATGGAAGGGGACCTATATTTATCACAGAGATAAATAACATATTGTTTTATGTAAAAGTTGGATGTTTTGGTAAACATAGTACCGACTGAAAAATTGTAAATAGGCTTTTGGTTGCATTAAGTAATCCTTTTTTAATGTGTTCTAGGACGGGAGCAGTTTCATGGCCTTGGTTCCATGTACTGCAGGGCAGCCTCTGCAATCATCATGATGTATGATGTTAGCAACATGCAAAGCCTCTTGGAGCTTGAAGAACGGTTCCTGGGCCTGACGGACACTGCCAGCGATGACTGCATATTTGCAATTGTCGGGAACAAAGTTGACCTTACTGATGACTACGATGTAGGAGAAGTAGGCGAAAATCCTCGTCCTTCCAGCAAAGCCCGCAAACAGGTTCAAGTAGAAGATGCTGTTGCCTTATATAAGAGGATAATAAAGTATAAGATGTTGGATGAAAACTGTGTCCCCATTGCAGAGAAAATGTGCTTTGAGACAAGTGCCAAGACCGGCTACAATGTTGATGCTCTTTTTGAAGCTGTTTTTAACATGGTGGTACCATTGATTATTAAAAATAAAATAAACAGACCACAGGATACTGTCAATCTTGCTGAAAGCAATCACAAGAAGCAATCAAAACGTGGTTGCTGTTAATGATACAAGTCTTTTTGCCAAGACCATGGCTAGGTACTGATGTCACTAAGACATTGTGGATTGACTGTCCGCGATTAATGGAGCCATACAATCCTGGGAAGTTGCAGCTCAACCATACTAGTCGATCGTCTGACAGCGTAATAGTATAAACTGGCTGAAGACTGGATGTTGTCTATGTAACCAAATAAATAACCTTCCATTTAAAAAGAACACAATCAGAAAATGAGATGAAATTTGTGTGTCAATGTCTTAACACGATCACTTTATTATACCCAACTGATTTCCCTCGTAGATTTCTCTAACAGAATTAATTTTGTTTACCTTTAAACATTGTACTTTTTTCAATTTCCTACATGCAAAGTACAAAGGTGATTACGTTTAGCCTGTAACATTTTAAAAAAATGCAAAATGAAGAACCTGTAAGAGGAGTGCAATAAATTCCCCTCGTGTTATTAGTGAACTCACTCTTGTTTTTGATAGAATGCAACATTGCATTGGTTAATTTAAGCCTCTCCAAGTAGATCATACATGAAGAATATTCATGAAGTGTTGTAACAGCAGTGTAATGTGAAAAATCTTTTTTTTTTTTTTTTAATTTTTTAAATATATATATACCTTTTCTACTTTAGCCTGAAATTGACATATGCAAACATCCCATGTCTTGTTGTTCTTGGTAATGATACCTTGCATTGTGTATGTGTAAATATAAATGTTTGTAATGATTAACATAAATTATATTTCTATAATTATCATTGCGAAGAGATTTGTATTCTATGTCAGTGATTAAGTCTTGCATGAAAGATATACTTAATGTGGTATCCAGTTTGGTCTTTTGGGTTAATGAGAAGGGAATTCATAAAATCTAAAAAAAAATGTATTTTATAGGGAGGGTTGGGTGCCATTAATTTCAATAGGAGTACTATCTGCTTCAAGCATTCATTGGAATAATGTGTGTTTAAAGTACTCGCGTAGTACCTTTTTTAAAATGTATTCCTAAATAGTAGGAGTGTCGGACATTACTGTCCTTTTTTAAGTTGATCAAAACAGAGGTGCACATTTTCAGAACCATCTCTAGAAAGGATTTGCTAAGGATAGCAAAACGAGCTAGACTCAAGGAATTGAATATCCCATAATGTGTGCTAAAGGTTTGGGACTCAACACATACAAGGGCTACAAAAAATTCAGTCTTCAACCCAATATGAAATGCCTCCCATGATACCCATGTAGTACTGTACAGAAACCTGTATAGAAAACATTTACAAATGCTCATCACTGCTTTCATGGTGGCACATACATGTGTGGTAGGGATGTCCTAAAATCCATGATGTGTTGGTCTCTTGCTTTCAAGTTCTCTGTAGCGTTGTATGTTTGTTTTTTTTTTAGCTGGGGACCTCTGGGGCATTTACTGAACAAACCAATTAATGGGCTCTCCAACGCAGGCAACAAATTGATCCACCATATATGTTTAGCAAGTGGGATGTGATCCAGTTTCAGAAAAAAGGTTTCATTTTTTTCAGATGAGTTGATAGTCCAAATAGAGGGGACGTATGAAATGTTTTTTTAAGATCTAGACACCCTGATACCTTACATGTGGGTCCACAATCCCAAAGGGGTAGGGATGGAGTCTGTAATAGGTAAGTCTATTTGTATGTCATGCAAGCCCAAGAGGAGAAGACCTGGATGAAGAAGTCATCTGTGGTGTTGGGATGATGACAACCGAAAGGTAACATTGGACGCCAGACGATGGATATATCGGGCTTTATTGAAATAGTCCATCTATTTATGTGATCTTCTGTTTGAGACCTTTTGTGTTTTTTTTCTTATCTTACTGAAATAAGTCTAAAGGGGATCTTGAACAATGATGAGAATACCCATGATGGAGTGTGCAACCCTCCTGGGGTTTATGGGGGAATCGGTCATATCAAAGTCACCTACTTGTATGTGCCTCAACTGTGTTAGGATGACAAAGTGCTAGATACTCTTTTAATGTAAGGTTAACCTTGAGCCCCATTTATCCAGGCTATGTTCAACAAGCAAACCAGAGCACTATTAATGTAGTCATGCCCGTTTATTTCAGTGACTGACTCCTTTAAAACAAGTCCTACTAAATCATCTGCTATAAGAATAAATTAAAAGCCAATTTTCCAAGGCTTCATAAACCCAGAATTCGAGTGTGATTCTTCACTATTCCTTTAGTAGTACTACAAGTTCTTTGTTGAAATGTGAATGAGGACAAAATGCTCACATTCCAGCAGGATTTAGGCTCTTGAAAGTAGTGTTTGAGATCCCTGTTTTAATAACTAGTCATGCCTGGTTTTGCCCTGTTTGGAGATGGCAGCCGCTTGCGAGTTAAGGCGAGCAGACTTAAGGCTCAGCTGTTAGACATCCCCCAGACAGGAATGTGCGGGTTGTACAGCAGCTGCCTTTTTGTGCTGAGTAACTAAGCAGTTCAGCTGTTACACACCTGTGAGACGCTCATACGGCAGCTGCCTTCGTACAGGGCCTAAATAACTCGGAAGCTTAAGAAGACCATTACAATGTGGCTGATCGCTCAGGCCCTAAGCCTTTTTTGATGTAAGCACTTGCTGATTATGACCTCTGGACTTTGTTCAAAAAACCACAGGTCTTAGTAAAGGGGGCATTTATTGGGCTCCTTTTGTAACTGTGGGAAATCTCGTGCAAGCTGGAGCTGGCTGCTTGTGAGCACGCTATGGAGAAGTACTGCTGCCTGTCCTGCAGAGTAAGTGGTTTTCTTGTTGAATTTGGTCTGGTCTCCTCGGTTTGGGAGTTTCCTGACTTGAGAAACATCCTTTTTAGGTCATCCTTGTTGCAAAAGAAGATTTGCTGGTAATGCATCAAAAAAATTAAATGTAGAAATGAGTTCATGCCACGAGGATGGTTGAAGTAGCGATGGGTTTTTTACTTTTGGTTTTCTGCCTAAAAAAATCTCCATTGATATCATTCTAAAGGGTTGTAGAAAAATTCCAAGACATATACGATTATATTACGTTTTATGTGTGACCCGTTAACTTTCCCAGGTATCCTTCCTGTGGGTAAGGTTCTTCTTGAAGGTCTGGCTAGCCTACATTTGTCTGATATTGTGGATATGTCCAACATAGAGAATTGCAACCAGCACTTATGTCAGTGACATATACAGGCTTAGGGTGGCAGCTCTCCCCCTGGCGCTAAACCGTGGACAGAACAATTAGGCCCCTGAGTGTGCTGCTGCTGAATGGGGAAGTTGCAAGAGACATCTCCCCAACCAGCCCTTTTCCACAATGCAGGCTGTGCTGGTCTGGCACGGTCTCCATACAGTCTCTATACACTGCTTTGAACTGGGACATTGTCATATCCGATGTTCTGCAGAGATTGGGGCAGCTGTGAAGGGGCTGGCTGGGACACAGCTGTGCATCAGGCCTAGGGCAGCTTCACCAGTAAATACTGATAGTAGTGAGGCACAGAGGCTAAAGATAATATTGACTAGTCTTACTCAGTTACACAATCATTACACAGTCTTTACTGTCCTAGGCAATATATAACTCTATATAACAAATTTGTACTAAACTATAGGTACCAGAACACCGGGGCACTCTACTGGTTTGAAATTAAATATCTGGGTCACGGTCCTTCTTCGTTGGACATGGGAGTGGTGTTTGATCATGCAGGTTCTCTGGATGCTTCCATTTCTACTCCACACCTTAAGGCTTCCCGGGGCTAGCCCTACCCCCAGGGTCTTCAGAGGTATGGATACCAACTGCATTAACTCTTTGTAATAGACAGTAGACATTGCATGCTAATCCCAAATCTCTAATAGCGTGTTAAGATAACATATGGACCATCAATGATAAAATAAAGACATTTTATTCATTCTAATTACAGCAACATAGAAACCTTGACAAGCTCATAAAAACCAAAACGTATAAAGGGGATATGGTGGTTATTATAAAAGTGTACTGTAACTTAACATTGCACCAGAGCTACAGTGAACATGGTTCTATGAAATACAATTCTAATCATAAAATCTACTGGGCAGCAACAGGGCTCGCAGACACAAACATACGGTACTATTTGTATACAACTACATTGTACAAATCCTGTCTGTTTGGTGTAGGCTTACCCATGATAACAGACGTAATGACCTTTCCTGCAGATATTGGTTTATATATATATAGATTATGAAACAGCTGCTATCTAGAACATGGGATTAAGGAACAATGTACCCACTTGCGAAAGCAACACAGGTGTTTTAAATGGTTTTGTAGCCTATAAATGGTGTTTTGTGGGGACAGGATTAACAAGGTGGTGCTGGTACAAAAGACAGCCAGATCGACAACAAAACATGATGATAGACAACAAATTGAGGTTATTAAAACATAAAATGTTATCCAATAGACATTTCAATCATTTTATTAATAAACCTTTTATTCTGCAACAATGGTGTCTCAGAGTATTTACTGTTACACCCACTGAAGATGACACATTTTTTAATTTGTGTGAATTATCACCCCATCATTTGTGGAGAAACTCTAGTCTTCTACATAAGATGGTCTTAGTTGAACATACATTTTTTGATAGATATGTTGTTAATATTTACTATTTTTGTTGTGTATGTTTCGTGTGTATAGATTTTTGGATAACAGAACAAACTTATGTACAAATTAACTGTGAAGCCTCAGTGCTTGTAATGGAAAATTAGCCACCCAGTCGCACATAATATAAAAGAAGATAGAATATAACACTTGTAGGAATTCATATATCTTCCACATTTGGAAGATTTTTTGAGTTGTTAGTAAAATATTGTGAAAACACCACAGGGTTCTGGGTAATTGATTTAAAGAGATTGACAGAAAATTAGATCTAATAGTATGTGTAAATTCCTTACGTCAAGCCTTCCTGATCTATATGTAGACCTTATTATGCAGTTGGTTATGTACAACATGCCACATATCTCACACGATATGCAGGTGTGACATGCTATTTATTTTTACAATACACATCATCGGTGATAGTTCAAACTATGGGGAGTGGAACTCAGGGTTTTTTTTTTTAACATTCTTATTCATAAAGCTTGGTGATGAGATGTATCAGAGTTTGACCTGGAGTCCCCGGGTGAAGTGCTGCTTTGAGGGGTCACTCTCCTGTTTCTCCAAGCAGAGGAGCATTGTTTATCTGCTCCCACTGGCCGCCCAAATACCTTCCCACTCCCAACCAATTTAATGCTGTTTGAGGCTAGCACTTGTGTGTTGCTTCTCCTTTCCCTCGTAGAGTGACACCCTTAGACAAGGGAGAGAACTCTGGGTAGCCTGCTCTGTGAGGTTCCCAGGTATGCTCAGGGGACATATTTCAACGTAAGGCTCATACCATCTCAATCTGGAATAATGTCTATATGCCATCCCAAGAGACGTCCAACCTCATCATCTGTATTTTCACTATATGAGGGTCACAGTGAGGATGCCTAATGATGCTAATGATGGAGCATGGCATGGTACCATTGGGTGCTCCAGCACTGGGCTGTAGTCTTGTGTTTAATTGTGTATTTGATCTGTAACACTGTCACTTTTTCCTAGATATTAACCACTATCTAAAAATAATGAATTTACAATCTATACATTAGAATATTACCCAGAACCCACAAATGTTTATTATTGTTATAAATGATGGGAGATAAGCAAGGCATCACAATGTGGGAGATATACTAATGTACTCACAAGGTTATTTTATTGGGTTAAAGATGTAATATGTCAATTCAGTGACAAATTCGTTTACCAGCAGAGAAGGTCTTAATTCAAGCATGTTGAAGTAAAGCTTAGTGCATAGGGTGGTTAAAATACAAAATATATGCATATAAAAGTATATTTTAACACATTTCAAATCAATTTCTAGCTTGTGAGGTAATAAGTTAAAATTGAGCACCAATATAAATTTTGTTTAGTGTCTTGTTTTTTTATTTTTTATTAAAAAAAATCTTTTTATTTGCCGTTACAAATTCTTCATGCACACTTGGCATCGGCTGATGTTAGTTCGAATCAGCCCTGCTTTCAATGTATCAGCAGAAGGAGAACTCTGGAAAGTCTGATCAATAGTTGTAAGCCAGAAGCTATACTTATTTGCAAAGTAGTGGCAGGTCCCACGGGCACCATTGCATTCAATGAAAGGAGTGGCCCTAAAGTCTTCCAAACAGCTGCCAGGGGAGGACAAGGACTGTCCACCACCCTCATCTCCAGCTGCAGTGTGCTGTATCAAAGAAAGAAGAGTAAAACATCAGGAATTGGGCACATACAACTTATAAATTGATTATATATATATATATATATATATATCTATATATATAATGACATTTAGAATGCGCAAAATGTCAAGAGTATCACATAATACCAATAAAGGCAGGACATTTTGGATTATTTGTTAACGATTATACATTTGGATTTCTGCTGTAAAATGCAAATAAGATATATATATATTTTCCATTTTCAGTTATTTGTGTCATATGCTTGTTTGGTTTTTAAGAAGATTTTTAAAGAATGATTCTAAAATCAAGCAGATTCTGTAATTGATATTTTCTGTAATTTAAATTGTAGTCTACTGTAAGTAAACGTCAAAATAAAAAAGACTGCATAATGTTTCATTTTGCACTGGATCCCATTGTATACAAAACAGAAAAATGTTCTGGCACTTGATGGGTAAATGTGCAACACCCCTATTGGGCATAAGATGACTGGTAGCAATGGCATGTAGCATATTTTATCATATGACACGTGTACACAATAGTTGAATAAGAGTTTGACTGGCTTGAAATGTCATATCTTTTATATAAGGAAAAAAGGATTACCATGAGGAAGGAATATCCAATCCATAAACTCCTCCAGCCTGCAGGGCAGTGTGGGATAGACATATCTTGGCTGTGGACAGCAACAGCAACTGCTGGAGCCTCGCAGACTGTACAACGGCTAATGTATGGTTTAATCTCTTCTTCAACTACTGGCATCATTGGAAGGGGAGCTGTGGTTGAGAGCCAGTAGGATTTATCATTACGACTGGCGTAGTAGCAAACGTCACCTGGATTGCAGTACAGGAAAGGCATTGTACTGAAACGCTGCAGACATGATCCAGCCAGACCTGTGGATACAAAACAGAGTTCACTTTCCATCCTTGGTGTGTGCCAAGTTCATGTACTGTCCATGTCCAAGTGAAATAGTTCATAATACTATACCATTACTTAATGTTAACTGAATAACCTCATTTTACTATTAAAGCTTCCCACCTCACTAGAGAACACTGAACTGTTTATTATCCATTAGCCCAAACACAACATTCTAGATTAATATTTATACAAATATATAATCCAAAGATAAGTAGATGTGCACAATGTAGGTATATATTGGCCTTCCCCACTGAGTGCACAAAAATATAGTTTATTTTATAAGAAATAAAATACCCAAATCTTGGTTGTGTGCCTTTTCCTGTCCTTCAAAATATAACAGACTATATCCGCTCCATAACTTGGCCATGCCAACAGGGCACATTGGTTCTTGGTCAGTCTGGCTGTGCTTCACCAGGAGATAGCCAATGTTGACGCTTCTTCCTGGCATACCTGGCAGCCCTGGAGTACCTGGTGACCCAGGAACACCTGCAAAACATGCGCCATACATCATCAGCTGCAAGGGCACAACATGATTGATGCAAACCTGACTTAGGGGAAGGTGGTGCAGACAGATGTCTAGAGCATGCAAAGCGAAACTTTGAAGTTTTATGGTGCTTGAATTTCATATTTTATGTCACATAACAGATTTAATGACCTTAATCCTTCCAACCAATTCTGAAAGCATAAATAAAACAAAGGTTTTACACATTACTCTGTAATACAAAATGCTAAAACATGAGCTAAAATGAAACACGAACAGTAGCCAGTCAGAGGGTTGGTGTCTGGCTGCTGGTTGTCTGTACATGCGCTGGAAAGACAAGGGTTGGACTTTCTGCTGGTCTAGTGGGGTAGGAGAAAAATCTCTGGCCTCTATGGCACAGATATATTTTGCAATGTTCTCTTGATGTATCAAATGCATTAATCTCCTTGCTTGAAAGATTTTAAGATCATTCCTTGCACCAACACAAGGTGGCAGGCTCAAAAACACAGAGTATCAATTTAGGATGAATTCAATTTATTTTATCTCATTGGTTGTTTACCTTTATAACCAGTGGGACCTCTTTCTCCCATGGATCCTGATTCTCCTCTGTAGCCAGGTGTAGCAGGCCAACCTGTTATACCAGGTAATCCTTCTTTACCAGGTACACCTGTAAAACCTAAAGAGGCAGAAAAACATACAGTAAGAGACCACTTTATTGCATAATAGTACCACACAGATAATATTATCAAATGTATCCAAGCATACCTTTATCTCCTGGAGGACCTTTAGGTCCAACATCACCTGGGACACCATGTGGACCAACAATTCCATGAGGCCCTGGAACTCCGCGATCTGCTATTAATTGCCTTGGCGCAGGTGGCAAACCTGGAATGCCTTGAGGTCCCTGCAAGCCTTTTAAAACATAAAAGGGAACATTTTGTTTTTCCCCATATTCAAAGTGACCCTCATATACTCCTCAATGTGTGCATGTTTATACACTTGTGTATAGAATGAAACAATACCGTGTTGAGTATAATAATGCTAGTTCACAGAGCCCACACATTTTACTGCTACAACTCCTGCAGTAACTGAAATAACCCAGATGAAAACACATTAAGGGCGGGCTGGGCCATGGGGCAATTGACCCCCAGGTCGCCCTGAATCTAAATTAAACAGCCGTGTGGCCGCCCACTGAAGTGGCTGATTCGGCCGTGCCAGGGCTGTCTTTAATGCAGGGCAAAAGCCTTCAGCATTGCCACTGCAGCCACTGCGGCTGCAGTAGCTTTAAAATCATTAAGCGGCCGGCGTGCCTGCACCATGCCGCTCAGTGCCTCAGTGAGGATCTTTGTGTCGCCCCTTTGAAGGGGGCGCTCACATGGAACAGCTCCTCGTGAAAGGGAGAAGAGCACGTCGGAGGAGAGCAGTCTGCAGAGAAGGAAGCCAGCAAAAAAGTAAGTATTAAAAAAATTAAAAAAAAGTGTTGGGGTGGTAGGTTGAATGGGACCCATATTCAAAGGGGGGCTGATTTGGGACAACAATTAAATACAAAAAGTGGGTTGCTGGCGGGTATAAGTACACAACAGTGTGATTGGGGCATCACATAAATCAATACACAAAGTGGGGTGGGTGGCTGGGGGCAATACACAAGGGTACATTAACTAGTACAAAAGGGGGAATCAATACACAAGGGGGGCTGGCTGGGGACATCACATACGAAACCATACACACCAGGATAGGCTCTGCCACACCGACACCCAAACACATGCACCAACGCCCTCCTGAATTTGTAGTTACTTCAGGAGACAAAACTTTCTAGACCCAGAAATCAGTACTGATGTACTCCCAATCCCATCACATTACATCAATATTTGTTAGAAAATCAGGAAAAGATGGGCATGGATGGTGGGCTGATTCGGTGGCGCAACGGGCCCCATTGACTAGACTTGCCCCCCAAGCCTTAGGCTGCCAGTCCATGGCTAGATTACACATATTTAAAAATTAATATTTTATCACAGCTTACATCTGAAGGGATGTTTTGTATGGTCTTCAGAAACAGCCATTACTAATCTAATATTCTCCTATGGCCCCTGACTGGGTAGTACAGCAACAGAATTAAGAGTTTAATTAGCTTCAACACCTGTTAAATTGCCACGTGCCTTTAATATAGAAACATACAAAAAAAGCATTTAGTCAAGGACCTTAACATGAAGAGATCTTGTCCTCTCACCCTCTGCAGTTTGGTGTTAGGGGGCAAAAACCACAAAGTCATTACATTTACGGTTATGGATATAACACATTGTATGTTTTGTCGTAATTGACATTAAAATTGTAGACATTTTGTAGACTCACCTGCTGGTCCCCTGTCACCTTTCACTCCTTGAGGTCCCCTTTCTCCTGTAAATCCAGTTATTCCAATAAACCCCATCACTCCTTGGTCACCTTTATGACCTGTTAATTTAAAAATATAATATAATTTGCATGTATTTTACTAATGTATTTATGGAAAACCTGAAAGAAAGAATGTATTGATTGGAAAACACCAATTATTGAACAATTTTCTTGAAAAGCACTTTTTACCAGTGACAATAAGCAAGATGGAATAGAGCATGTGAAGTAATTAACAAGTTAGGTTTGGCTAGTATTTGCACATTTTTAAGCAAATCATATTTCCTAATGTATAGGAAGCTCTCTTCGTGATCACCCACCAACCATTTCTCACCTTAACAACTCTCTAGATCCCACACATCTCCAGAATGTCATGCATATGGCACCCATCAACGTCACAAAATTCATATACCTCACTCAGCATATATGGCAATATGTACACTAGACTTGTTCTTTTCTCTTCTGTCTTCCTTCTTCATCTGCATATCCGCAGACATGACCTCCCCGTGAAATGACTTTCGGTGGTTCCTCTCCCAAAATTGGAGGATTGGAGAGAGAAGATCACTGAACGCTCCGCCATTTTTGTTCATGGGAGGCTATTTTGGGTAAAATGGCGAAGTTTCTGGGAACACCCCCTCCCTTGATCATCTAATCGGAGAAGAGGACATCACCGGAAGCGCCACCATTTTTGCAGAAATTCAGCAGGAGGTCATGTCCGCGGAGATGTGGATGAAGAAAGAAGACTGAAGACAGACACTCACAAACAAATAGTACTCAAAAGGCACCAACCTTTTAGCTATACAACAAAAACAATGATATGGAACATACATTTTTTGGGATGAGAAAATATATATTTGATACCTTTTGGTCCAGAGATACCAGGGATTCCAGTAAAGCCTTGTGGTCCTCTGTCACCAGGAATTCCTTTGGCACCGTAATTTCCTTGTAGCCCAAATAGTCCTTCTACTCCTTTTGTTCCCGGCAAAGCGTAAATACCTGGACTTCCTTGTGAACCTGGAAAACCTGAAAGACCATCCAGTTAAAGCAGCAGTCTATCGGTGTCATTAATACTGTATATTCACATTACCATAAAACTAAACTGATTTCAGATAGCTCAAACAAATATACATAGTTCAAACCATTAACCACTGCCTGAAATTCAGTTAACAGTTGCCACAATGGGTAGGCCAGAGAACATGGCCATAAGCTTTAAAGATTGATCCATGGAACCAGATGCCTTGGCTGTTCAAATCACATACTTTTAAAAGCTATTACTTTGCTAGGGCCAAGATGTACAACTTTCACAAAAACAACAAATGTAATGCTCTATTAATATAGCTTTTACAAGAGACAAACATGTTACCTGGTAACCCGCTAAGTCCTGGATCTCCCACATCTCCGGGTATTCCAGATATATTGGAAAACCCTGGCAGGCCACGTGGTCCAAGCAATCCGGGAAGACCTCTAAAGCCAGGTAAACCTAAGAGGAGGAGAAGTTGGTTTATTAGATTACAATCAGGCAATATGTCTGCAACTTCAAAAAAATAGGAATACATAGGACTGCAAAGAAAGACAGTGGATATTCTGTATTGGAGTTCGATGTACTGTTGGTCTTTACCTATTTCATCTGTAAGCTGTGCATTTAAACATTTGCAAAATATTTTATAAATGAGAAAAAAGGCTATTTTGAATCTCTGACACTTCAGTACAGACAATGCGAATGATGCAGTGGCGAAGATCTTTAATGTAATAAAGTGATCTATAAAAATGTATCAACATTTAATACATAATAAATGACAAATACATATTTCTCCGTCTTGGGGAAGGTGGCACATAACTGTATTCATCATTTCATTCATAGATCCAAACACCAGCTGTGTTTACCACAGACAACCTACTAAGGTAGTCAAAAATAAAACATTAATGTACTTCCTTTGAAAGAGGCTTTCACCTTTGTAGTCTATCTTAAAACTTTGTCTGCCACTGATAATTAAAAAGTTAGATTAGAATAGATTAGTAGACCGCATCATTAATCACTCAATCTGTATTTGGATTCCTGGAAAAAGACTCCAAGGACCTATATGGTACTAGCGTGTGTGGATGGCCATACTCAAGAGCCAATGCTCACAATCATGCCAATGCATTACCTAATACAAAGCACCAGAATGCAATACCAAGTAAATGGTATACACAAAACAATGAAGAAAAGGGGTACTACAAATTAATTGTCATTTACATCTATTTCACAATAATATGTAACATATGTATATGACAAGCAAAAGCAAGATCAATTTCCAATGATGTGAACCATGCATCATATTTCAACAAACATCTAAATAAAATAACATACATCATTGTATTATAGTTTACTCCTTATTTTGTGAGATTTTAGACATTTATACATCAATATTCATTTTGAAAAATCTCAAAAATATGACTAACCTGAGTCCCCTCTGCTTCCTTTAGCACCTGGCTCACCAGGGAGGCCAACGACTGTGCTATAATCGCCTGGTTCGCCCTTGGAACCGCCGAGGCCTTTCATCCCTGGCACACCAAAATTATCTGCTCCTGTTTAGGGAAAATCACAAAAGTTCGTATTCCTGTCTGTTTTTTGGACTGATAGTTAGTGCTGGATTGGAAATGGCTGTACCTGGTTCTCCTTGATATCCTTTTGTACCTCGTAGGCCATCAAGTCCCGAGATTCCTCTTAAACCGGGAAAGCCTGTCACAAAAAACACACACTTATCTGTCTGATGAAGAAAAATGCCAACCCAGCCAGTACCATAGTCCCAAATCACATATACTGTATACTGACTGCACAACAATGTTATTTTACTGTACTTATTCCAGTATTCAAGTCTGTGTCTGGGTAATTAAAATGTCCCACGATTAAAACGTAACCCAGATGTGCAGATTTTTTTTATCTGCTTCCTCAACACTAATATTTAGGGGATTATAACATATACCTACAACAAATGTACTGCAACTCTTCGCATTTCTAACACACAACATGAGTATACTGAACAGTGGTGTTTCTTCTGGTCTACATGCACATTTAAAGAAATTTGGTTGGAAGCATCTAATGTAATGTCTACACTCACCTTGCTGACCAGGTAAACCTGGGTTTCCAACATTTCCTTTACTACCATCAATTCCTGGAAATCCTTGATCTCCCGGGGAGCCTGGTAATCCAACCTGGCCGGGAAAACCTGTAGCAGAAGGAAAACATTTCATCCAGTTTGTCATAATGCTAATGACATATATCCATCTCAAAAGGCAAAAAACTTAAAACTTGGCTATCTCATACTCGATAAGGCTCTTATGAGCAACAAGTCAATAACAATCAATCTAAAATAAAATGAAGGTGCTTGTTAGTTGGCAATAAAATTGCAGCAACAAAACTCCAACTCACAAATTCTGTAAAGCCAACTCACATTTGCAATCAAAGAAAAAAAACCCCAAAAACTTGCATACACTCCCATGCAGGACATGTATAAATATCTGAATGCACGCGGGTTGAAAAAAGAAGACAACTTGCAAATTAACTGCCTGCAACTGCCTGTGGCTGTACAGTGAATCCGAATGCCCTCACCTGTAAGTCACAGGTACTTGTAAAACCCACAAACAGTAAAATAGTGAATATGTGAGTTGCGTTGTGAGTGTTAGCACGAAGGTTCAAGTGCAGACTAAATTGGATCTCTTCTTATAGACTCCACTTCTACTGGAGGACCCTAGAGTCAAGGGCTTTGATGGCCAGAAATCTTTTTGTATTTAGTGAATGTCCTATTAAAGGGAGAGGTCACCTTGTAGCCCTTTTTCTCCTGGTTGTCCGGTTTGTCCTTTTACACCTTCAATGCCTGGCAAACCATTATCTCCTGCTGTTCCCTTTTCTCCAGGTGTTCCTCTCAGTCCTGAAAAGAAAGAGGTCTTCGGTTATCTCAAATAAAGTGAAAAGGATCCCAGACGTCCAGCAGAAGCGGTAGAGGCTAATATGGTGAGGGAGTTTAAACATGCACGGCATAGCCAAATGGTTATCCTGAATCTAAGACAAGACTAAAACTTATTAAGGTTTGAGTCTTTACATGACTAAGGTCGAGTAGTTCTTATAAGCCATCAGATTGTATGTTACTATTTTTGCCACAGACTGGTGTATTGTGAGAGACGAAAACATCTGTACTAGTAGGTTGGTACCAATAACATGGGTAGTCCCAACATTATTGTCTGAGAAATGATTGTTCTTCTACATTGAATAATATTATTATGGATGTATAATTTAATTATAATTATCCACCTTCTTCTTAAAAGTGGGAGAAGTAAATACCTGGCAGTCCAGAATCACCAGGTTCACCCTTCGCTCCCCTTTCTCCAGGTAAATCTATGATGTCTCCTGGGTCTCCTGTAGATCCAGGTACAGAATCAGATTTTACATGTTATAATGACTTTGTATTTATTGTCAATAATTGTGACCTAGTATTGATTTTAGTACAAACCTCTTTCTCCAAGATCACCTCTATCACCTGGAAACCCAAAGAGACCAGGAAGCCCCTTTGTTCCCTGCAAGAAAAAAAGTATTGTTTAGTAGTTGTCTTGATCCATTAGGTTATAATAATAATAATAATAATTTCATAATTAGTATTTCCAATTGATTTCCTTTATTTCTCTCTCGTATACATTAATCTGTCTAAATTGGACATGTGATTTTACATTACACAATTCTATTAAACACTTATTTCCATACAATTTGTTACTAAGCTTTTTCATTTTGGGTCTTGCAATAAAAGAAGAGTGATAGTATGTTCCACTGTCTTACTCTGGGGCCTGTGAATCCAGGGAATCCAGGAATGCCTGGTGGGCCAACTTGTCCCGGCAGCCCAGGAACACCACCTGGGCCCAGGTCTCCAGATTCTCCTTTTTCACCAGAGTCAAAGCTTGGCATGCCCGGTAAACCTGGTATTCCTGGCTGACCAGGAGAACCAGGCATTCCTTTACTGCCTAGGGGAAAGAAAAAAAGTTTTAATAAAAGCATATACATCTGCTCATGTAGTTCACTCTGGGCCAAACTGAAGTTTCTTTCACTTTGTAAAGTGTGGGTCTTTTAGCAATCTAGGGTGATCACTGCCATGTGAATGGATGTTCAGTGTTTAGTGGTTAGTTGAGTTAAAGGGACAGTCTAATGTCCCTGACACCCCTACTATAGAATAATGTATATTAAAGTACTGAGTGTGTATACATTGTGCATAAAGTGGGAGCACTTTACTATGCATTCTTCCAAAACATGAAAGAAGAACACTTATCTGACCCTGAATTTGCAGCCATTCTACGAATTGTCTTTCTTCCCGAAGCAGCCTATCAGTGGCAGGAAGTTGCTCCCTTGGAAATCAATGGTAAGACTGGGGTCTAAAAAGACTCCTGCATGCATTGATCTGCAGGACCAGCATTGGAGCGGACTGGTGGTGAGTTCATCACATGCAGTGAGATGCATTCATCTGAAATTATCTCATGCAGGACATGTAGCTGGAGGAGGCAGAATCCCCCAATACATTTACAAAACGCACCACACGAAAATTGAAAGAGGCCATGTATCTCCTTAAAGTGCCTATGATGGTAGTAGTGTCCCTTTATGGTTTAACTCCACTGAGGGTGCATGTCCTCACACGCTTAACACAATTTACACTAATCTGCAACATGCAAGTTGACATCTAAGTCCCTCTGGTGTGTGTGGGTCTATTCAAGCAACACTTTTTTTTTTTATAAAAAAATCCAGCTTTTACTTTTTAATTTGCCCCTTTCCTTCAGCCGAAAATTAGGATTCTTGGCTTTGCGCATTATCATTGGATGGGCCCCAAAAAAATTAAATTATCTTTTTTCCCCGGTTTTGTTGGATCTCACCATCTCCTCTGCTCCGACCCACTACTTGTCAATGTATCAGCTGAGAGAGTGTCCTCACTGAGAATTCAATGAATGCAGAAGCCCAAGTAGGCTGGAACGTGTATTCAGCAAAGAAACCAAACTTGAAAACAGCTTCTTTATGTGTACGTTAAAGAGCAAGTGAAATTGCTAGTAAACTGTTTAGTTGTCCAGCTCTACAATCACTGTCTTTCTGTTTACATAGTACTCCAGAATGGAGTTACTTTGTATTTTGTGTATTATTTTATTTGTACTGTAACAATAAATCTGTTGGATTGAACCTATTTTTTCCTCTTTTCTATTTTTTTTATGGAAGTAAAGATCCTGCAACATGAATAAGATATCACAACATATAAGTCCCAGCTCGCAAGCAGCTTGGCTTACTGAATCTTCATGCTGATGCATGCAAGATCAGGCGGTCTAATGACTGTTTGGTCTCCTCTCTTTAGAAGAGGAAAATATAGGAACACCTCAATAAAAAGACTGAATGCTCTGCAGGCAACAAAAAATTCCTATTCGTTTTAAAATGGATATCTGTAATATTAACATTACAGAACATGCATACAAAGTGAAAAGTCTTACCCTTATGTCCAGTGAATCCTATAAATCCAGGGGTGCCGTGATCTCCTTTCTCCCCCTTCACAACCACAAGCATCTCTGGTTTTATGTGGGGTGGCTCCCCCGGTTTCCCAATTGTCCCACGATCCCCTATAGAAGAAGTCATATTTATGTTAAAAAATCCAAAGTTTGAGAAGTTTCAGCTACACCAAGAAAGCAGTGTTTATAGGATGCCTCATTGTGTTTAAAACAGTGTCCACGTAGCCCATAGGCTGCTTGTGCTTTTCAGTACTCAACATACCTACAAATCCCTTCTATGTTATTGAATCTGGTGGTGCCTGGAACCTCAGACTAAGCTTCTGAATAGTAAGTGGCTATCCCATGTGAAAATCTAGATATCATCTACTTGAAAAGTTTCAATTTGTCAATAAATTTTATTGAAAACATTTGTTAATGATATTTCATGGTATATAATGCCACATTATAAGCCACCGCAAAATTGATTATTAACCAATACCTTTTGTGCCTAGAACACCTTGGATCCCTTTTACTCCAGGAAAACCAGGATTTCCAGTCTCTCCCTTAATTCCTCTCCATGCAGGCCTTCCCTTAACACCTTTCATTCCCTGGAAACCATCCATACCAGCGGATCCTTTTTCACCTTGAGTATTTAAAAAGAAAAATAATTATTAATTATCATTAAAATATCATTGAATACCTACACTTTTGTCATACAATAGAATGGGGCAACCAGCTGTACGAGTCAAGATGGCAAGCCTACCGAGATGGCTGCTTTGAAATTGACACAATTGAACATTATGTTGTTTCATACCTTATTCTGTGTCATTTATCTGATTATTCTTTGTGGGTTAAAAACTTTACAGAACATCAGCAGCATGACTTACCTTTTGCACCTGGGAGACCATCCATGCCTTTTAGACCAGGAAAGCCAGGTTCACCTTGTCTGCCTCTAACGCCAACAAATCCCACATCCCCCGTATCTCCGGGTAAACCCTTCATGCCAACTGGACCAGGAGGTCCCTGTTCTCCTTCATCGCCCCTCTGTCCACGTGGCCCTGCATATTACAAAAAACAAAGCCATGGCCATATATATGCTGAAACTTTTAAAGCAATATCTATTCACCTGTGGTATTAAAATGTATGAACATGAAATACATGGATTCCTTATGGATTTATTATTCCGCCCAGGGATACACTTGGAAGCTTTTGCCTAAAAATGTGTGATTTTTTTCCCAATTACTACAACAAAAAATATTGTGTTCATTTTGATCAACGGGTCTATTTATTAATATGAGAGTCTGCATAAGAGCTGCACATTTTAAATACTTGATATCGATATGCAATGAAAAGGGCCAATCCTAGGAAGCTTAAGAAGAACTGAAATGTCCTTAAAAAATGTGATATCAAGAAGCTGAATTATTGAAATATTAGGTGTATTTCGTACACCTTGTTTTTTGTTTTTTTTTTGGAGTGGGGGGGTCAATGTCTTCACTTTTGCAAAATGTGCGCTGGGCTATAAAATGTTAACCTTCCCCACTAATCATACAATGTGAACAACTTTTCTGTAGAAATTTTTCTCAGTTCAATATATTGCACGAGTAATTCCTGACACTTTATTCCTGGTGTTATCTGTACTGTGTGCAAAAAAAAAGCAACAATGAAGGGATAAAAATGCTGCACAGAACCAAAATACTCATTTCTAAATTTCAATCTGTCAGCTTTACACATAGCATCCAAATATAGAGGCACAAATAATCAAGGG
This sequence comes from Sceloporus occidentalis, assembly GCA_023333645.1. Classification (NCBI taxonomy): domain Eukaryota; kingdom Metazoa; phylum Chordata; class Lepidosauria; order Squamata; family Phrynosomatidae; genus Sceloporus; species Sceloporus occidentalis. The sequence continues at coordinate 12,822,861 of JALMGF010000027.1, read as the reverse complement.
CATCATGGTTAAGTTAGAAATAACTCCAATTTTGTTTAATAATTAGCCACCCTCAGTTTTACTTCCTAGCAAATAATTATACCCTATTATAAACTTCCAGATGCTTGATTCTCAGAATGCAGTTTTCTTCTACTTTTCGATGTCCTTCATAGTATTGTCAATCAAGCACTTTCCTCTGCATTCTTACACAAACTCCTGAAATCCTATTTTTATCATCTGTCCATTCAGAAAGTCTCCTCAATGAGTAGATCTTCTGTTGTCATCAAATGATGCCTTCACCACAGTCATCATTTACTTGTGTAACCCATGAGTTTGTGAAAACCCACTATGGTTTCCCTTTGAGATGCAACACGGTATAAAACCACATTCTCTAACCTGGAGCTCCTGGGTTTCCTTCTGCTCCTGCTGGCCCTGGCTTCCCTGGCATTCCTGGAAATCCAAAGGCTCCTGCTGGTCCTGGCAAGCCGCTGAAGCCAAGGACTCCGGGGTCACCCTGAACGCCTTTAAATCCGGGTATACCTGGTCTACCATGAACACCTAAATGGGGAAAAAGAAGTAGAGACAAACATTATAGGGAAACTACATCTTGAAAAATGGAAACGCATACAATTCTGTAAGGTAACACGATGCAGAATATATGTTACTTATTCAAAGCTCTCTTGATGCAAGGGGCTACTGCACATTGTGCACCACAAAAAGAAAACTAACCTCTGGCTCTGGCCTCTATCAACAGCCACTTACTACTTTTATAATTACTTAATATATGTATAGTTTATTGATTTATTCAGCAGGGCCATGCAACGGGCAAACAGAACACAACAAGTAGTGCATAACATAACAATTTGGACTGGGACAAAATGTAAGGAGGGCCCTGCTCAAATGACTTATCTTATCCTATCTCCAGTGTTAAAACGTGGAACCTCACACACAGAATAATCAATGACCATGTATTTAATCTATAGCTGCATAACTGATTCTTATCACATTCACCATATCGAGCTGCAGATTTACACAATGCAAACATTGCTGTTAAGCCAACACGGTTGAGGGATTGTTAGAGATACTGCACCTTGTAATCCCGATATGCCTTGATCCCCTTGTTGACCCTTTAGACCTGGGAGGCCAGGAAGTCCAATATCCCCACGGGGTCCAGAGGGTGCTCCTAGCACATCACCTGCAGCTCCTTTATTTCCTAGCAATCCCATTAAGCCAGGGTTTCCTGTAGGACCCGGTGCACCTGGAAATCCGGATAACCCAAGTTTACCCTTTTCTCCCCGTGGTCCTGGAAAGCCTGTAGAAGTGATTTAAAAAAAAGAAGGGTATTATTGTCACATTGACCATATCCAGGAGTCTTTGAGAGAAAGTTCGATAAAACGTATGTCACAAAGTACAGCTACATAATGGCCAAGTCAACAAACCATTGGTTTTTATTGCTTGTATCAGATGAAAAATAAGTGTTCAAACATATTGTGCTGTTTTCTTTTTTTTTAATTATAACAGTTCTAGTTTTTGGATGTTTTATCAGTTGCATATTGACCATTTGCATGTGTTCTTGTTCTTCTATCTTAGCTCTTGTTTCCACCAACATCAATTCAGCATATAGGTAATAATAATAGCCCTGTTAGAGACCACAGACTGTGAAAAAGGCAAATGATAAAGCATGAAAGGACGCGGCCAATCAAATAAACGTACTGAAGAATCTTGTTAAAGAATAATATAAAATATTTACCTGGTGGACCAGGTAGACTGTCATTCCCAGTATCCCCTCTGATTCCTTTGATGCCTTGAGCTCCATCTTCTCCCTGTGTACCTGGCTGTCCTTTTGGGCCCCTTAAACCTTGGAAAAAATACATGATAGATATTTCATGAATATTAATAAGGTAATCCTGTTAATAACTTAACATAAACATCTTTAACGCGGTACAAAATATTTGGGCCATAATTTGAAAAAAACATATTTGCTGCATGTGGAGGACTTTACATAGTAACATAGTAACATAGTAACATAGTTCATAAGGTTGAAAAAAGACCAAAGTCCATCAAGTTCAACCTATATACATATTGTGTCCCTACTGTGTTGATCCAGAGGAAGGCAAAAAACCCTTATGAAGCAGATGCCAATTGCCCCATACCAGGGGGAAAATTCCTTCCCGACTCCAAATATGGCAATCAGAATAAATCCCTGGATCAACGTTCTGTCCCTATTAATCTAATATCCATAACTTGTAATATTATTGCTTTCAAGAAACACGTCCAGGCTCCTTTTGAACTCTTTTATTGAGTTTACCATCACCACTTCCTCTGGCAGAGAGTTCCATAATCTCACCGCTCTTACTGTAAAGAACCCCCGTCTGTGCTGGTGTAGAAACCTTCTTTCCTCCAGCCGTAGAGGATGTCCCCTTGTTATAGATACAGTCCTGGGTATAAATAGGTCCTGGGAGTGATCTCTGTACTGTCCCCTTATATATTTATACATAGTTATTAAGTCCCCCTAAGCCGTCTTTTTTCCAAACTAAATAACCCCAATTCTGATAATCTTTCTGGGTACTGTAGTCCTTCCATTCCCCTTATTACTCTGGTTGCCCGTCTTTGAACCCTCTCCAGCTCCACTATATCTTTCTTGTACACTGGTGCCCAGTACTGTACACAGTATTCCATGTGTGGTCTGACTAGTGACTTGTACAGGGGTAGAATTATTTCCTTGTCGTGGGCATCTATGCCCCTTTTGATGCACCCCATGATTTTATTTGCCTTAGCAGCAGCTGCCTGACACTGGTCGCTACAGGTAAATTTACTGTTAACTAAAACTCCTAAGTCCTTTTCCATGTCAGTCGTCCCCAGTGTTTTCCCATTTAATACATATTCCCAGCCTGGATTTTTCTTCCCCATGTGCATAACCTTACATTTATCTGTGTTGAACCTCATCTGCCACATCCCAGCCCAAGCCTCCAACCTATGCAGATCCATTTGTAATCGTGCGCTGTCCTCTATTGTGTTAACCACGTTACAGAGCTTAGTATCGTCTGCAAAGATTGATACTTTACTATGCAATCCCTCTACAAGGTCATTAATAAATATATTAAAAAGAATAGGACCCAAAACTGACCCCTGTGGTACCCCACTAGCACTAGACTTTGAATGGATTTTAACAGATAATTGCATATTACTACATATTTTATTAAAATTCATATATTTCTATTATATTAGACATCCAAACATAGAAATAGTAGAGAATGACATTTACTGATTTGGCTAATAAATTTTTTTTAGTCTTGCATTCGAGGAGTACTGTCATAATTTATTTTATACAGAAAAATAGTGAATATGTAATCTGGGGATAATTGTAAATTTTCAGCCCAGCTGTGTTTTGCTATGAATAAGTACAATATGTGCTATGACAAACAGAACAAATGTATCTCACAGGGATCTTATAGAGTTCTATACCAATATAAAATATTACCATTAAATCCAGGTAATCCAGGAGGTCCGGGGGCTCCTGCAGGAGCTGGCGGGGCCACCAACGCACAGCCAGTACCTGCAAAGGGATATAAAGTTATACATATTTATGCTCAATATCCTAATTCAACTGCATATTTCCATCATAGAGAACACGAAGCACCCAATCATTCTCACTCCTAACGCAACAGAAGTACTAGTAACTAGTAACATTTTGCTGCTGATTCAAAATGACATGCCCACGTTTACTGTAACGCAAGTTAAATACATGGACAACCTGCTTGGCAATACACTATAAACTGGTACACTGTTCTGAACGTACATTAAAGCAAGAAGAAAACAAATGCTAAGAGATGCTGTTAGCTACATCGTCTACAAATAGCCTATCTCAGTAGAGATTATTCTTTTCTAAAGTCACTTGTCATCAGACATTTTTCTGCCTGAGCAACTGTAGTGTGGCCACTAGAGGGCGCCAACTGCTCACCTAGTCAGTGGAAGCCCATGGACCAAACATTTTGAGACATTATTTACCATTTCCATTATATGTGTGATGTTTTATATTACACATGTGGTCCCCTGAAGGGCCTCAGTTTCCTCTCCCGCCAGTGATCTTTAAATATTTTATACTTCAAAATGTTAGTGAAAAAAGAGCCAGGAAATGGCTAACGGCAGGAAGCTGTTATAGTGTCTCCGATATAAACATTTGCAGAAATACCTTACTAATTAAAGGGACGGTCTAATGTCCCGTACATGCCATTGGTGAAACACCTCCATAGTGTTTTTTACACCCGCAGGAGTGCTTTTTAGACATCTTGTAACTCACGCAGAAAGCAGCTTGCTCGCTGCGAGTATTAAAGTTGTTGATGATGATGATATTATTTGATGAACAGGATGTGAACATTACCTTCCCTTCCAATCTCATTCTCTTCGTTGGATTCTTTGTAGCAGTCACCTGCAATGACAAGCAGTAATCCATGTAAATAGGATCCTTAATACAATTTTAAAAGAAAAAAATACTGGCAGTGGTGATAATCTGCACACATATCTACTGGTTTTTTTTCCTATGTTCTATATTGGTTAATATGCAATGGTCCTAGCAGTTTTAAAAGGTATGTTATGTTATATAATACTTGTTATGTCCTGTTTACCCATTGTACAGTACTACAGAATATGATGCCGCTATGTAAAACAATACATAATAATATGTCCAATATGTGAGAATGGCACCAGGCTCATAACATAGATCAGTTAAATGTGAGCCTGTTTCCAGGACAATAGCGCCATCTGCAGGCTTTCACTTGTCTGCTCGAGCTGTGGCAACTGCGATGACCGTACGCTGTCTCAGAGCATGAATGGCTGAGACTCCCCTTCATTTATGGTTTCCCTGATAACATGCTGAAGTAGGGCACCAAGGGCAGGTAATAACACAAATAGACAAAGGTACTTTTTTTGCACATGTAAATTAGCTTAGGACACTACATAGAATATAGCTGTTATTCCTAGCTTCTATATATTTTGTGACAAAGCTCCCAAGAAGCCTGTGCCATTGGCTACTCACATGTAATAGGAATTAAAACCATGTGGAAACTGATAAAACTGCTCTATGCTTAGTAATAAATAGGCTTAGTAAATAATTAAAATATGTTATTCTTCTAAAAACATTATTCGGTAGATCACAGTCCTGTTAAGCCCTGCTCCGTAGCCACATCTTTGGCTATTTGTAAGTATGAGCTAGACTAGTTTTACTATTTTGAACTACAGTTTCTTTTTATATACAAGTACCACAAACATCAGTGACAAGTCTTATCAGCTATAGTAACAAACCCAACATTGAGATGAGTATTACTGTCTTCCATTTATTGTCGTCATTATTATTATTTTAAGATTGGTGTGTAACTATTGTAACTATTCCTTTTTCATTTGCTTTACAGACCCTACCCCTTAAATAAATAATAAAAAAGCATGATGTGTGGTACATAGGCCATGTGGCAGGGCTGCATATTGAATGTAAATCTGTATACCTGGTGGTCCCGGAAGTCCTGGAAGTCCGGGGAGTCCATTGAGTCCTGGGCTTCCTGGTATGCCACGAGCCCCTTTTGGGCCTGGTAGTCCTATTCCAGGTAGTCCAGTCTCACCTCGACCACCTTCGGCCCCTGTCAATCCTGGAAAGCCACGGTCACCAGGCAATCCTTTTATTCCTTCACCCTGTGCAAAGTAAACACCAAAATAAAAGCCTGCAGTGTTACCCTTATTAGATGTCATATTTACAGCTACAATAATATGGAAATGTCCTTAGTTTTGTCAAACCATACTCTTCTTCTCTATGTCCTCCTGACTCTAGACAGTAGTCTAGTGTTTTACTGGTACATTTCATTTTTGTGAAACAAAACATATAGGTGTTTACAGATATGTTTACCTGACACTCTCTCAACAGACCATATATTTATGCATTCATTTAATATTGTCAAATACAAAACTATTAACAAGGGGTTTTACTCACAGGAGGGCCTGGTGGTCCAGGGTTACCATCGAACCCATCATTGCCTGGGAGTCCGTCAAAACCTCCGGGACCAGGTATACCAGGGACGCCTGGAGTTCCTTTTGTGCCTTCATACAAAATAAATAAAAAGTTATTGATATCATAGAAGTGAATAGTTTGTATCTGTAGAATAGGCTACAAGATTCTGTGCAATTCTTTCACCTTCTTTCTGTACCACATAACTGTGTCTCACATACACTCACGTTCAGATTGCTCTACCAATCAGTATATGTAAAGTGTCAACTTTTAATGGACACCTGTCAATAAAGGGCATACATATCATATCAATACTTAAAAGCAAATTTATAACCAAAATATAATTGTCTTTCCTGCAACCAGTCTTTCCACAATGTATGGATGAAGCCGGTAAGCTAGGGCAGCTGTCTATCCAGTACAGAAGATGCTGTAAAGCATACAACAACATAAATCAGAATTGTTTAAATGCTCTTTTGGAATTTCTTCTTTTTGGAAGTTTTTTTACCCACTTAGTGATCCTTATATTCTACCTTCGCCATTTCCAGCTATACTCTGTCCCTCTCACCTCACCTCTCGCCTCCTTTTTCTGCCATTCTTCTGTTTTCAACCCTTCTTACCATATTTACCATATTTTTCACTAATAATCCATTAGCGCCAGTTATGGTTTTATGTGAAACCATATTCATGACCAATTCATGCCATTTATAAGGACAAAAATATAAATTTATCTTAGTATTTCTTCCACAGGGTAGGTGCAACTATTGAAAACAAACCCAATTTAGGTTCAGCAACAACCTGCCGCTACAGTAATTGCTTAGATGCATAATTGCTAAATTTTAACTGAGCAGGGGGCAAGGTGTTTTATTCTTTTTAAAAAATTTCAACATGTTATTGGTCCACTGCTCTTTATCCGCAGTGTAAAATGACAAGGAATTTCATCACAGGGGTCATTTTTACATATTTTTAAAAAATCATTATTTAAATTATTTATTGAAACTTTTTTTTATGTTTTTTTCAAGATTTAGAAAATATGTACCTTTTATTCACTGGTCTCTCTGGATGCCAGCTCCAGCAGGGAGTGAATAAAGTGTGTCCTGAGACTATAACAAGTCCACCTTACTGTGTGGATCACTGAAGATATTAGAAGTGCGCCTGCACGGACCTTCTCTACTGAGTAAAATAACTGTAGCTTGAAAACCTCTCCTAGCTACAGAACCAACAGTTCAACAGTATAATAGTTGAATCAGTTTGTATCTCTGAACACAAACTGTAGTAATTAAAAATCAGCATGTGCCTATACCTTTTTCTGTAGCATACACCGTGTCACCTTTCTCTCCAACAAATCCAGGAGGTCCATCTTCACCGTTTAGTCCCTAATCAAGTTCAATTTACAATTAGATCTTTGTCAATGAAGAGGTAACATCAGAATAACAGGGAAACAAAATACGCAAACATGTATTCAATGGTTATACTTTTGACTCAAAGAAGAAACCCATGTTGGGCCAAAGTGAGCAGATACAGGGACACATATGTGATATATGCATTTACATTTCATCGGTTGATTTGAGAAAGATTAAGCTAAAAATAATCTACATGATTTTGTCGGCTTCCGTAATACAATTTGATGATGATAACAGAATATACAGTAGTAAATGTGAGCTACTCAGCAGCCATTCTGCTTTTGAAATGGAGCTCATACTAGGCTGTTTATTTGATAAGATCCCTCCTCAAAGTTTTAGAATAAGGTAAAAACAATATCAATGTTGTTTAATTTGGTTCTTACCAACAGCAAACTCACAGCTACCTGGTGTGCTGTAGACTGTCCCTTATTTGAATAATCTTATCATCATGTGATACAAATACTCATTTTCAACCAAATGGTTCACTTTTTCTTTTTTATTTATGAAAAATACAGATACGATAATATTGTCATGGCAAAATATGGATACAATTGTTAGTATCTCACCTGAATACCTGGAGCCCCTGGTAGCCCAGGACCACCTCTGTCACCATGCTCTCCTTTGTTTCCTTGTACCCCAGAAAAACCTGGAAATCCCACAGGACCAGGCTCACCCGCAGGGCCTTTTAAAGCCTCATCGTCAAGACCACACCGACAATCTCCTGGTTCACCTGAAAGAGATCACCCTTACCAAACTGAGTAATTCACTGGATCCCTAATTTATTCCGTATATTGAGTCATTTACAGAGCCTAAAAGCACCCTTGAACATGATTTTTGTAAGAATGCCTTACAATCCAGTGGTTAGTTTTTCAGTCAAATATATATAAAAAAAACAATGGGTTTTATGTAGAAACAAGCCATTTTGCAAATTCCAAAAATGTCTTATTGCCATAGCAGTGACCAAAGGAACAATTAAATCAGTCCGAAAATTCTAATGGTTGCTACCATAATAAGGCCACGTTCTATACTTTGCACCAGAATAACTTTTTAGTATATACCCCAATGTACCTTTCCCCTTGTAACATTATGACCATGTATATTGTTTACTAATAACCATCATTTGTTTTTCTGCTTTGCCTTATTTTTGCAGTTTCCCTGCAATGGACCATATTACGTCACTGATCTTGCAGGATAGTTGCAAAATTTACTTATAAGTAAGACATTAAGTAAGTAATAACCTAAACCACTAAATTTTCTATAGCACCATCCCTCAACTGAGATAAAGTGAATACATTTTAAAAATCTTAACAATGTTGCTCAAATAGGATTCAAACCTTTATTGCAAGCATGTATAGGCACCTATTCAAGAAGGACATGCCCACCTTTAAACCCCTTGAATCCTTGAATACCAGGAAAGCCTCTCCGTCCACTTTGTCCGGGCCAGCCAGGCCCTCCTTTTCTCCCAATACGTCCACCTACCGGTATAGGAAAATGATTTATGATATGCATACTGGGGATCAAAGGAAGTCTAACAGTGCGGGCAGCGAGGAAACTCCCATTGGCCAATACCAAAAAGCGTGTTTTCAATCACATCATTTCACATGTACAGTAGCTATAAAAGGTGTCCAGAGTACAGATCTCTGTATTTTAAGTCATAACCTTCACATTGCTCTTGACTTTGAATGTCTGGTGATCCTTAAGAGACATTTATATTTCAATGTTATTACATGGAGGCAAGTTCATCAGATGAACTCTTTTCATTGCTTAGCAAAAGCAAACATTTACCACTAACCTGGGTAACCAGGGGGGCCAGGAGGTCCTTGTTGTCCAGGCTGCCCATCCAGACCTGGTGGCCCTGCTTGGAAGGCAGGATAGCCTGGTTCTCCTTGGTACCCTTTACGACCCCTCTCCCCTTTCAGACCAGGAATGCCAGGTGGTCCTATGTAAACAGTAGAGAATACTAATACCAGAGATATCTGGATAACATTACAGGATTAAAAGTCACATGAAAGATACATTGCACTATACCTGGAAAAGGGCTTGGAAAACCCATCAAGCCAGGAGAACCAGGTTCTCCTTGATCGCCATCATCACCATTATGGCCAGGGAGTCCCGGAAATCCATCTTCCCCCCGAACACCTTTAAAAAAGATAAAATATATATAGTATACATCTAGTACTTTGCATTTACCCCTTCTGTTACATTATCTGACCATTCTGAGAAAGATATATATACACATTATCTATTACATCATTATGTACATCATGCACCCCAAAACACAAGTATTAGTGCACAGAAACCACACTAGCCCCTATGCTCCCAAAATATGTCCTATTTTAACTGTTACAGTAACTAAGTAAAACATTTCACTTCGGAGAACAGGTCCAGTATGCTTTGAAGACTGACATACAGTATGTTTAATTAAGTTCCTGATATGTTAGCTGTATGTTAGTTAATTTAACGCCCTACCCCATAAAAAGTCTCTACCTTTTATTGGTTTTGGTTGTTCAGCATAAGTTACTGGTCCTGGTGGGCCTCTATCTCCATGATTACCCTAAAAACAGGTCAAAGAGGAAGAAGAAAGGAATGGAAGTAAAGTTAACAGCAACTTGTTGGTGGGAGAACTGCACATACAAAAGAAATACAAGCACTAAACTACCGAGAGTAGACAGTTTATTACATGATTGATATGATGGCTTGCGATATTTGGCTGTAAACAGAACCACAGTACTGACTTAGGGACTTAGTGAGTTCTACTGGGAGTTGTTACAACAGATTTTGTGACTTAAGAGCCATTAAGCTTTATTTTTATGCACATCCTAAGTGTTAAAAACACAGTTTTACCGGCTCTTTCACCACAAAATCTATTGTAACAACTCCCAGTAGAACTTCTAAGTCAAGATATTAAAACAAGGAAAATTATTTTGCATGGTAATAATGAAAATAAGAAAATGGTATAGATTTTCTAGTTAAAAAGAAGAGTAAAGAATTGTCTACACCATACAAAAAATATTATATATATATATCACCAAAATGTGCGGTAAGCAATTAAAAATGAGGATGTTCTAGGGCTGCTTGTTTGAGGATGGCATTATAGAGCATAATATATATAGCTAATACGAGAAAATGCTAAATACTTCCACTTAAAGTTTTCCACATATAATAAAAAAGAAAAACATATAAAACAAAAGTGTTTTCCACGTGTCTAATAAAGTAATTGTGCTTTCTTTACAAATTCCACTCACATTATGCACATTATTTGTGTAGACATTGGGGTCAGATCTTAGAAATCCCTGTAATTCTGTAACTTTCTGAATATAAGTATTATTTGCTGCATTTACTTTATACAAATAAGTGTTGATTTGCTTTATTTTGTTAAATACATAGAACATGATTATCTTTACACATTTATACTTCATGTGCATTTTTTGTAAGCCTTGACATGCATGGATCCAGCACTAAACTAGAGAAGTTTGAAAAATATCCTTTTAATATGTTAGACTGATATTACAATTAGGGTTTTTTTTATACACATCTGTGTCTGTATTTTTTGTAACATATGATCTGTCTGTTTCCAGTACTGAACAGAAATATCGTAGCTTAAGGCAATAGATAAAAGGGTTACGATCAAATGTTTTTACTTCAATTTTCTACCCACAAAAGCTCAGGAATTGTCAGGAACTTAAAAAAGGGGGCTTTCCACACAAACATAAAGTCCTTTGAAATATCCCTGTACCTCTCCTAAGGAGCAATAAACTCAAGAAACAGCTTCAGAAGCTGAGTATGGTGGAAGTGAGTCACTATAGGGCAGACATAACATTGATGTTGAGGGAAGAACAGATGTATCCTTACACGATATTTTACTACTGGCTTTTACTGCCACTTAACAATTTCTTCCCATACTTCCTAAGTTTAAGGCTAATGATGTTAAATTGGGTCTGTCACATTTTTAAACCCATAGCATATATGTATAATTCAATATGGAGGAAAACCTACATTCAAAATGAATAATTGAGGTTAAGAAGACCCTGGTAAGCCCATGCTGCAGCATAAACCTCCATACCGCAGTGGTGGCAGCTTCAGCTTCTGGCATTACTGAATGATATTTTCTGCATGTACCAAACTACTATGAACATTAGAACAGATCCACAGTGGTAACTCAAGAATAACACATTCAACTGTGGGAGCTTCTGGATGGAAGTTAGTGGTTGTGACTATGTTACCACCAAAAACCTCCAAAAGGTAACGTTGTCCCCCTTTTTGACTACTATGTGTTCCATTGTATAAATAACCTCATTGTACACAAGACTCAAAAAAGAAAGAGAGAGTGTTTAGGCTTGGTACTGTTCACCCAATAGAACTCAAAGACAACACTCAATATTTCTAGATAGTAGACAACTTTCATTTATTTTACTTTTCATAAAGATCATTTGGACACCACATCTTCCCATCTTTGCTCACTGTACATGTATGTAGCCCTGCCGGTACCATGTGTCACAATGCACTTCTTGGGTAACAGATACAGAATATCCCTTGCTAGATCATGACGCAGGGTATAAAGCGATGTCTTTGACTGCACTTTAGTCATTTTTGTGCCTGATAAAAACCCATATTGTTCTATGTAAAACTATGTAGGCATGAATACCAACATGAAATAAAAATTTCTTTTTGAGGGTACACTAATTATGCATGTGGAGATTTTTTGATTCTTATGTATATAAGATATTTATATAGGCCAACTCTGGTTGTCTTTTATTAATTATATGGTGTATTCCTCTGATATTTTTTTTATTTTTTATAAGGTACGGGCAACTTTACCTTTTGAGTATTTTTGCATATTTGTTTATTGTTTTTTTTCCACAAAGGGTTTACGGAATTTTTTTTTTACTGCACTGAAGTGCATTAATACTAATATCTGATAAATATTTATTTTTGCTAATTCCCTACCAGAGTGTTTGCAGATTTATCAGCCTTATTTTATTTCAGTTAAATTCAGAGTTAGCCATATATATGTACTGTATGTTTGTGTGTATATGTATCTACATGTATCAGACAAGGTAGTAAGTTTACCGTACCTTAAATCCTTTGTTGCCAGGTAATCCAGGAAAGCCAGTAATTCCAGGACGTCCCTGCAAACATTAAATAAATATACAAATACACAGTTTATTACAGTATTTAAAAAATATTAACATTACATTTTCTTGGAGTATTTTTTTATATCTGTAATCATCTGGAAAAAAAGAATGAGCAAAAAGCAAATCTCTACAATTGGATTGTATGACCATGGGAATAAAGGACAGTAAATGTTCAGAACATTTATTAGGTTTCAAAGTCGACTATTATTTCTCAGAAACAAAACGAAATATATTCACAGCCCTAATGTGAATTGAAGAACACAGGACTACTTACATCTCCTCCTGGAGGGCCCGACACACCAGGGTTGCCAGACGGTCCCTACAGTGATAATTAAACAAATTATTAGTAACCAAGGAATGGTTGTCGTATAAAAAAGGAAAACGTACAGCCAGATATTTGATTTGTGCTATAAAATATAACCATAGTGGGATGTTGTGCTCAATGTTAATAACCCTAATGCAAATTTGCAGCTATTCAGTTAAAATAGGACATCGTTGGCTAGATGCAAGTTCAAGGAAATTTAATGTATATAAAAAGTTGCAACTTTGCTACTACAGCATGAAATATGTTTGTGATATCGTCCCAAGCCTCTGTCTCTAACTGGATGTCTGCACGATTCCTAAAACTCAATCTCTCCAAAACCAAACTCCTCATATTCCCTCACTCCAATACTAACATTCCTGCAACAGTCTCTCTCAATGGCATTGATGGAATCATCTCCCCCATCCCCTTACGCTCACTCCCTTCGTGTCAACCTTGGCTCTGACCTCTCACTCACTGCCATGATCCAGTCTGTCTCAAAAATCTGCTGTCTCCATCTTCAAAATATTGCCTGCCTTCGTCCCTTCCTGACACAAAATTCCACTAAGTTTTGTGTCCATGTCCTCATTATCTCCCCCTTTGACTATTGTAACTCTGTCTTAGCTGCTCTCCCGTCTCACCCTTACAATACACCATGAACACTGCTGTCATACTTATTTTCCTCACCCATCGCTTTACTAACACCCCTGCGCTCTGAATCTTCACTGGCTGCCTGTGCGCTTCAGGATTCATTTCAAAACCCTGACTCTTAGTTTCAAAGCCCCTCACAGCATCTTCTTACATCTCATCACTCTCTAAACACACTCCAGTCCAGTCTCATCCGATGATCTCTGTATGTCCTCTCCTCTGATTTCTAGCTCTCTTGCAAGGTTTCTCAATAAAGATATCCTCTTTAGCCCCCTCCCCAGACTATTCATCTTTCCCCTGCCTTTGGTCCTTCAAAAAATCCCTCAAGACCCACTTCTTTAGGGACGCCTATGAACCCACCTTTCCTTTAGCTTACCGTTCCTAGTCGCTCTTCTGCAATACTTATACCAGTGTGGCTGCTCCATCCTTAACAGTGGAATTTTTATCTTGTGTAATACACCCTAACTCCTTCGAGACTGTAAGCTCGTTTGAGCAGGGCCCTCCTTACCTGTTGTTTCTATAAGTCTAATTGTTATGTTAAATAATACTTGTTATGTCCTGTTTACCCATTGAACAGTGCTGCTGAATATGATGGCACTATATAAAACAATAAATAATAATAATAAAATATCTATCTTTTTTAAGTGTTTACCCTTTGCCCTGGAAATCCCATGACACCGTCTTCTCCCTTTTCACCAAAGTAAGCAGTTTCACCCTACAAATAAAACACATACATTATGAACTCCTAATGAAATTCCTTCGTTTTAAGAATCTGCAAATATTTAACAACTAAAAGCGTAACATATTTGGCATACTACTATTATGGAACCATTAAGGTGATTTTGTTTACATACTCAACGCAATGGTATTTAATGCTAAATATTTATATCTCATTCAAGGACAAGTTTCATTTGAATTTATTATGGATAACATTACATTTCTGAGAGATCCGGGACATTACTTCATAAACTTCCCATACATACCCAATGACCACCAATTGGGACATTGTTCTACTATGTAACTTGCTGTTACATAATGTGATTTCTTTACAGTTCAGTATATTTTACTTGAATTTGACCACTATTAACTTACTTTAGCTCCACGTTCTCCTTGTTCTCCTGGTTCACCCTTGGCAATCTATAATATAAAAGATATCATTTAACTATATTTAAGTAACACAAAACCAGCACGTACATTAGTTAAAATACTACAGTGAAAAATAATAAGATATATATAAAAACTTCTACTAAAAATTCACATTCCTTTATTCTGTTTACACTGTAAACTGTTTTTTATCCCTCTCTTCCTTCCATTATTTCCAAAAATCAGTTTTTTTTTCTCAATTTCTTTCCAATTTTTTATATTTTAATCGTACATGCCTTACTAGTTCAAAACGTGTAAAGTTACAAAATGTATACCCTTAAACCATAAAATCCTTCTTGTTTTTTAATGAAAGATCAAAGTAGAAAATTGTTTGCGGTCTGTGGTCACTTACTTGACCCTTTTCAGGGAAGAATACATCTGTTGGTTTTCTTGCCTCATATGGGGGACCCGGTGGTCCTGGATTTCCAACGTCCCCCTGTAAAATATGACTTAATTAAGGTCCGTTTAAATTAAGATCAAACTGCAAACTATATTAACAACAATAACTGAAACGGTGGACCTTTTTCTTTATAGAAATGATCTTTATGCGTGCTAATCAATACTTGGCATGTAAGTTTTAACGCTGTATGATCTTTAATCACCTACTGTAAACAAATACATATGACGGCATAATTGTTACAGATTTGCATAAAGAACAATACATTTGTCTTTTGTCACTATCCAAAATGTCCTTTATTGCTTACATACTGTATATATATATATGTTTTCATGTTATGAACAAGTATAGTAACAACACAATAGAGCACTGTTAGGAGCAATTACCGCAAAGGTTTTAAAGTAATTAATCTAAAAATAATACGTTATGAGTTATTACTTTACTCAGAGCTAGAAGAATGTTTGTAGCCAGAATTAAACCAGGAGGAAAATTAAAAGGAATATGATTTTTGTTTTGGAGCCAGGAAGCAATGCATATGTAGAGATGGTCAACAACAGTCAAATTCTGCTCAATTGCATGATTCGTGGGAAAAAATTAATCATTACCTGTTCTCCCTTTTCTCCAATATAACCGATGCCCTTGTTACCCTATAGGAAAGCAAAGAACGTATCTTAAGTTAGAAGACATTAGATAGAGAGGCTGAATCATCTAATGCAAAGGTTATATTCTGTGTGCCAATGGTTTATTAAAGGTTCAGAGAATATTACTACACAATATAACTAATCTCAATAGGTTTTATTTTTTTTTCTACTCATCCAAGAAGCAGTAGGAATTTGCCACAGTTCAGCTTGATGGATGTCTCTTTTCAATGTATCTTACCATTCAAAAGTAACCTAAACAAATTCTGAGCTGCAGTAATGATTGCGCATCACACAACACTTACAAGAAATATGTCATCTTACAAGACTTATGTCATCCTTTGAACACTTCGGATTTTATTATAGCTAGCATGTGACCTCAACGATACATAACGCCTATATAATTCCCATTAAGAAAAGAAGAAGTGATAAAAAAGTCAAAGTGTCAGTGCACATAAGCGAAATCCGTACTCGCTCATGCATTGTCATACACGGTACAGATAAATAGAAAATTGTCGAGTTTGTACAAATATAAACCAGTGATATTGTAACATCTTACTCTATTCTCAGTTTGAAAGGCCTCATGTGTGCACAAAGAGGCGTTGGGATCCCCTCCCATTGCACAAGTCTATTCTAAGGCTCTGAATATAAAACGTAACTTATGTTATTACGTATATTAATAGAAATGCTTTATCTCCACAAATGGTGTGCAGGTTCCCCCCTGAAATGTATGATCATTTCTTTAACACCAGATATTTAACCCCTTCCCAACACAGCCCGTACATGTACAGGCTCACAATGAATTAATGGGTTTAAGGACAACCAGTTGTCCTTAAGGGGTTAATTATCTGAGAATGGTCTACGTCAGATGCTCAAACCATTCTATTTGAGTGGATGGAGAAGAGGGCAAGTATTTGTGACTTCTCATGGATGAAAATAAAATCAATCAAAGGGATCAGAGTACACCAAACAGTATTGTGCAAAACACGGGGGTCTCTTGGGCTTGAAGTTGAGATCAATAATGCAATCAGTACACCTGACCTACTAGTCACTGACAATCTTTAACAAGTACTAAAATAACCAGAGAGTACTAGAAATACAGAAGGTTATACAACTGAATGTTGGCTTGAAAACTAGGCTCGGACTCACAATTCCAAAACAAATGTTACAAGATGAGAGATGTGTAAACAGGTTAAACTTACCTGTGGTCCTTGAAGCCCTGGGGGTCCAGGTTGCCCCTATACAAAATAGAATGTAAAAATAAGTTTGTATTAGTTACTAAAGTTTAATATATAGAGTAGCATCTATAACTAGAGACAAGGGTCCTTATTTGAATCTGGGGATATATATTTTTATATATATAAATTTAGCTCAGCCTAGAATCTGATGGGTGATGAATTATAATGAATCTTGGTGGTCCTGACTGTTGTAGCTTGAGGGGGTGTTGAGATGGGAAAAATAAAGAATCACTGTAATACGTGGCTCTGTGGCAGCCTCTCTTCTCAACACTGGTATTTACAGCCTTCCCACATTTCTTTATTTTAATATTCCAGATAATGTCTCTTTCCACACAACAACCAAATCCTATGAGAATATTATTAACAGCCAATGATTTCAGGATTTTACTTGGTCACAAATGGTCAAATTTGCCATACTTTGAACTTGTTTATGTTATTTATTTTTGTTTGCTTTAAATATTTGTGCCCGCAACTCAGTTATTTGGCCTTTTTTGCTTACATAATATTGGCATAAATATAACGTTGTAGAATTTGCTCTTCCATTTACAAGCATTTAATGGTTCATTCACTTGATATAATACTTACTTGTGAGTTTAGTATTATATTATTATTTGCAGGGTTTTATGGTCATTTTCATTTTCTCCATCACCCCTTGTATATTGGTGCCCAGTATTGGCAACAATTTTATTATCTATTATTCATACACACAAATTGTTTGGCACATTGTGATATGATTATTCCACGTGTCAACATGGTAATGCCGGCCACCACTGGGGGGACTACAAGTCTGTTTATTTATTTAAACCAGAACATACAGTATCGTGGTTGCCCTTGAAAATTGGCGTATCTCTCACTGCCTTAATAGATATGCATTTGACCAATATTAACAACATTCAATCACACAGACCACCATTATGTCCTCCCATGTCCTGCCGAATGTGAAATAGTATGTGTAGAATAAGCAAATTAATCTTTACATACACATGATAACGCAGCGGACAATTAGAATTTTCACCGTAGTAAAAAATGACATTTTTTAATGTTTATAAACTTGTTAATAATAATAATGTTAATAATAACACCATATATCTCAACAAAAGAAGATACACATACCGGTAATCCAGGAATCCCAACCGGGCCTATGAATCCCACCACACCAGGAAGACCTGTAGGACCCTGTGAATATCACCAAATTATGTCAACTTTTGTGTGATTTAATGAAATTAAATGATTAAATGAATGATTACATGTAGTATAATTAATTACACACAGATACAAAGGGATACTTACTGCAGGTCCAGTCAATCCTGGTTGACCTGGATCACCCTAAAAGGACAATTTTAGCACAGGGTTATGCCAGGACTTGCCTTCTTAGTGCACCAACACCCTTTTTGAAATCATAACAATAATAAACATAGGAAAAATGAGTATGCCATAACCAATTCGGAGACTTATGTTAAGAAAAACGCCCATTTTTCAAATACAATAATATTTTTGGTTAGAGGCAGTGAATTTTGAAACTCACAAAAATAGTTTGTAGGAATCATTATTTTTTGTTGCCGCGGGAAGCAAATAAACATAATATGTTAGAATAACTGGGGGGGGGAAAGTATTAAATATAGAACAGAATAGTAGGTGCATAACATAAGGATGGATGCATATTTATATTTGCTTAACTACAACATACTAATAGTCTTTAAAAATATAAAATTTGCTACATATAGCCCCAGAAAGTATATCCAGTGTTATTTTAAGCACAGTGTTTCTGCTTGAAACGACGGGTGATGTTTTTAACTGCTTTGTTTGGTCTGCTTGGTGTGATTTAGCATCCAGAGCCTGGATGATAAATACATATATAATTGAAAAATTATAAGAAGACATTTAATGTGATGCAACGTGATATGAGCAGCTGGCAAACTACTTATTGTCACTTAGCTAATGAAACACTTACCCTGAGTTTGTTTCTCATATCCGAAGATATATAAAAAGGTTCCCCTTTTGCACCTTTGACACCCAGTCCGCCCTGTTCATAAAAATATTGTGGCATCAATGTTTATGCTAGATAGATAAAACATTTCACATGTTCGTGTTCAAGGCATAAACTACAAATCCAGAATTTTGCAATTACTCTCCAATATTACAAAAATATTATCTTATATATAGATATATTTGTAGTTTTGCCATTATTATTACGTTTTCCTAAAATCCTGAATAAGGAAAATGTTTAGATCGCTAAAACACCACACAAGGACAATAGATCTTTAATTCAAATTAACCTAAATAAAAAATAGTTACTAAGCACCATTAGGATGAGTCAAATTTACCTAGTTTTGGGGGTTATGTATAAAAAGTGATTCTGGTGCTTGGTTTGGAAAGTGGTCTTAACACTTTAGGAACCAATGGAACACTCCTGCTGATTGGAATATTATACCGGTTGCTATGGTGATATGACAACCTTTCAAACTCTCCACTAGAGTCACTTTTTTTATACACAAATGCCTTGTCAATTATTTAAAACAACACTTAGCCTGGGTTCATTAAGAGGAGCTAAACATGAGAGGATGCCATATCTTTATAGAGGACACCAGAGAATGCAGTGGAGACATTACTAGATTTCCATAATCTGAAATTATCTGTTAACCTTGTTTCCCTACAGTTACATTCCATATGTGATATATATACTTACAGAGACACCGGGTGGACCTCTGGGGCCAAATCCTCCTTCCCCACCAGCATCACCTTTTGTCCCATTGCAGCCATCATGTCCTGGCTTTCCCCTGGGACCACCCTGTCCTGTGTGGCCCTGTCCATTGGGACGAGAGAGACATTCAGAGACCAAATCAAAGTTTTTCTATTAACAGAACTTCAAATAATTTACTTCTACAATGTTATTTTTTTGTGTGTGTGTATATATATATATTATACATATATATATATATATATATATATATATATATATATATATATATATATATATATATATATATACACACCGTATATAGATATATATATATACATGTATAGTAATTTGGCTGGATGTAGACCTCTAGGGTTTTTTAAAACCCAACTAGGCCTGGAAACCCATTCTATTTGGGAAATTATCATGCATATTATGAAATGAAGATGCCCATATTGAACGCTTTCCCAAATGACTCATGGATTGACTTTGCCCGCAGTATGATTTTTGTTTTCTTTTAATGAAAATTTGCAAACTGTTCCCAGGAGATGAGTTTGGTTCCACTCTCCCATATGACATCCACAATTAGGACTCTTTATGCAACCAACCAAGTATAAACACAGGTACAAAATAACAAAATATCCACAATCCTTCCATATTTTAAAAACACTAAACATATTAAATACGTCAAAACTGTATTGTGTCAAGCATGTAGGTTATATGAGCATGAGCTCAAAGTGTTCTAAATTTCATATTCATGTTAAACTCAAGACTATTGATGGTTAGCGCTGAAAGTATTAAATTCCAACGTGTCTTTTTAATGCTTGATAGATAATAGCATTTTAATTTACTTACAGGTACACCATCAGCTCCAGGAAATCCTGGGACACCCCTTTGGCCCTACAATAAAATAAATTATTGTTTAAGAAGGACTCCAACTAATACGTTCCATAGTCATACATTCATATCTCAGGAAGGGCCAAGAAGCATTACCGCATCTCCAGTTGGTCCAGCCCCTCCATGATAGCCTCGATCACCTTTGTCTCCTTTACGACCTTCTAATCCTGGTAGACCTGCTATTCCTGGTGGACCAGATGGACCCTGTCCTCCAAGAGCTCCTGGAGCACCCTGCAACAAAATGAATACAGCATGGGCACACAAGTGAGATTCAAGATTGTAAACCTGCGTCTTCTGATGTTTGTCAGACATGTATAAATGTTTGGTTAGAAAATGTAGCAGAGTTGGTGTGCCTTCAGCTCAGGTACTTGCTGCTGGGAATGGATGCCTAGACATTCAGCAATCTATAAAGACTCATAGAGAGAAACAGAACTTAAAATGAACCGTATTACAATGTAATATACACAGGAATTACAGAACCTCATGATTAAGGTTAAAGTAGAATAATTTAATTTTTCTGACACTGCAATGTACTCCATCAAAGTCTTATGATTCTAATATTCCCTACCAGCAGATGGAGCTGTGAATCAGCCTATAATTGCTGTAGTCCTACTAGGCCAAATGAGTTCCCAATAAAATGAGCACCTCGGTATAGTGATAATATCTGTTTTAATTGAATGATTATTTAGCAAACCAATATACTAAACCACATTTAAAATAATTGACTGGATCTTGCGTGGCTTAGTAGGAATCAGCTATATCAAACATTTAACTAAAGTTAAATGGGTTAGAATAGACTGGGAAATGTATCCCAGCTTCTGTAGACTCCCATTATACCCAGAATTGCAGGTAAATGTGCAGCATGGGATCTATACATACACAGCGGATGGCCAGTGCCAGTTGCCTATGCTTTGCATGTAAATTATTTACAATTTTAACTTCCATCATGTGTACTTTCAGTAAACACGGCTCAAAAGAACAATGAGTATTGAAACTGATGTAAACTGCTAGGGCTTACATTGTTCAGTATATCCTTGAGCTACAACCTGAATGGTTGGTTTGAGGAAATGACACAGTTATCAAACTATGTTTTTCGGAGAGGAAATGGTCATTCAAAACACGGAACACAGCTCTCTATTATCAAAGCAGCATGTTTGTTATTTTTTTCCAGCAGATAAAATAGAATAATACAGCTGATATGAAAGCTTAACAAGAAAAAAAAAATATATATATATATATATAAAATTCCAAATTCCAAGTAAACATTGATATATATATAGATTATATATATATATATATATATATATCTCGAAAGAAAGGCTGGATTTGCCACTGGTTAATATGGACATGTCATCTGAAAATAAAGTGACATTAATTAAAAGGACATCCAACTGAGTATATGAGTGTCCGGAATGGCGATAACATACTTTCTACTCCCCATAATTAAGTATATGCCCAGTATGGATGATATGTTCTTAGTTTTCATAAAACATTTAAAATGTTTCCTTTTCACTTGAACCTTTATGTTCTTTTCACTCTGGGATATAGTTTTACCCATCATTTCCCATTAGCCCAGACAGCACTGTTCTAATGTACCCCAAAACATTTTAGGTATCCAAAGCTGAACATGGGGGGGGGGCATGGTTCGAGGTGAATGGGGGGCATGGTTAGAGGTGAATCGGGGGCATGGTTAAAGGCGAGGTTATGGTTAGGAGCAGTGCCAGCAACAGGGCCATTGCCCTACCTTCATTTTCTAGCCACCCTGCGATGTATTGAAGCTCAACTCTGGGATATGACATCATATTGCAGTGCCCTACTTCAATATGTCGTAAGGTAGTAACGTAGGAGCAAAAACATGAACCTACATTGATTTCACAGCTCTGTGGGCAGACAGGGGATATACCCTAATCTCCTTAACACCCTATGATCACTATTGCTCACGAATACGGGACAGTGAAGCAGTTTTGCGGAGCAGTGTCTTGAAATCATGAGTGTACCCTGTTGAAACAGGACACTTGGGAGGTATGCTCTTATACCGGTGTATATTCACACACAGTCTTACAGTACTTACCGGTTTCGCTTAGACAAAACATTAGTTGATTTCTTTATCGGGTTTAATTACTAACTGTTACTGTATTCTTTCTTAATAACAAATAAACAAGCTTTCAAGTTTTTTTTAGTTTCTAGCGACTAATAATCATGTTTTGAATACTACATTTAGTTAATGAAAGTGTTGAAATCACAGAATAGGTGAAACAGCTGGTTTAAATGCACGCTTTCTTTAAAGTTTTAGAGAAAAAAAATAGTAGTCTTTTATTCCAAGTCGTGAGTCTGCATTTTAAACTTTGCTAAAAGCATTTAAGTTATATATTTACTTTGTTCTCATTAATATATGCACTAAATAGGGAGAGTCAATGATTAGAGTGTGCTGTAGACAATTACCTAATAACCAGAACATACTCGCACCAGTAGGCCAGCCTTTACATGTAAACCTCTATATAAATGGCTCTCATGTACAGTATTGTTCTGGATGAAAAAAATGCAGAAAAAAATATTAGCTTATCGTGTAAAATCTTGAACGGACAACGTCATTGTAGTTAACTACTTTTCTTTTGTGTGTTGACCAATTATAGAAAGTTGGATTTTTTATTTGCAAAATGGTAATTTTTTTATTAGGACTATTCAGATCATATTATTGTTAATCTGACCCAATGTGCTAGAAACCCACACAGTCTTCAGTTTTGCTCTGTTTATGTCATAGCTGACTTTGAAAGGAAGGATAACACACAATTTAGGCTAAGAGGGACCACTGGTTTTGACAACAAAGTATAATTGGCTACAAACCATCTTTGACACGAGTCTACATAATCCCATTATAGCCCTGTGTGACCCTTTCTGTAAATAGGCAGGTACAAAATAAACCACTTTAGATAAGATAAGGGTCTCAACAGATACCGCAAACTTGCTAGGCAGATGTGGATATCAATACCCAAGGTTAAACAAGGTTGTCAAATTAAAAACCTAGCTAATAGGAAAAAATGCGGTGGTTAGCTTTGAAAGATTCTTGTTTCAAAATATAAAATAGGAAAAACGATACAACTTTCAGATAATGTGAATAAGGGAGGCTTGCATTAGTCTTGAATCAGGCGTTTTGTAATGGATAAATTACAGCCAAGCTATCTCTAATTCTATGTAACAGCGGAAGTGCCCCGTTTACTGCATTCTGCAATGAGATTTTGTCAAGCTATTTCCTGGACTGTCTTTGAAAATGTGCGCCATGAGTGCATTCAGAGGTGTGGCCATGAATGTGGTTTCACTGACAACAGGTAAAATGTTTGGTTTAATAGAAAATGAGAGGAGAAAAGACAAGAAAGGAAATAGAAGATACGGGAGAGAGGATAAAGATAAAGAAGAGAAAAAGAGGAAAGGCGGGAGAGGAGAAAAAGAGAGAGACCCAGGAGCGCTCACCGCAGAAGTTCTTTGCCCTGAAATATCTAGCAAAGGATGGAGCATCAAGACAGGGGACAGGCGGACAGGGACAGCTAGTAAACCAAGCTGGGTTTGGTACACTAAACGGGTAGTCAGACAATGCCAATGTCGATACAAACAGGGGATAGTCAGGATCACAGATCAGGTCCACAAGGTACAAAATCTTAAGAAAGAAGGTAGTCAGAGCAGCCAGGAATCAAAATCAAAACTTTAGGAACGATCAATAAGAAATTGCAGGAGCACACTAGGGTGCATCACAGACACACCCCCTGCTGCACGCCCCCTGCTGCGCCCTATTAGGGGTGCCTCCTTCACTCCCTTCCTGACGGGTGTATGCTGCATAGAGACCTCATACCAGCAAGAAGCTGTCTGGCTGGTGGTAGCAGGTCTCAACAGTGTGACATAGATTAAAGAGAAAGAAAGAAGCCATAAGAGACAATGGAGGGAATACAGACAAAACGAGAATAGAAAATAAGAAGAAGAAGCAAAAAAAGGAAAGAGAGTGAAGAGGAAAGAGAAAGAATAAAGAATAGGTGATGATGGAAGAGAGAGGAGGGGAGGAGGAAAGAGTGAAACGAAAAGAGGAAGAGAGGAGAGAAAAGAGCAAAATGAGAGGTGAGAGAAAGGATGGAGGAGAAGGAAATATGAGAGAGGAGAAAGAAGGGAGAGAAAGGAAATCAGGTAAATTGGAAGATGGGCAGAAGGTGGCATGTGGGGCAGAGAAAATGGAGAAAAAGAAAGGAGAAGAAAGATATGGGAAAGAAGAAGGAGCAAAACGAGATAAGAGCAAAAGTGGAGGAAAGAAGAGCAATAGAAGACAGTAAAACAATTTAACTGGCTGAGAATGATGACATTTGAGCCCCTGGGGGTTTAATCAGAAAAACAGAAAATATACCTGTTGCAGTTTCAATTTCACTGTGATTTGAGTAATAATTTCCATATTGTGCATCTTAATAAACATAACAGATATCCCCATACGATAGTGGCATGTTATTACTAATTTAACTGCAACGCCAACTTTACATATCTCATCATATATAATAAAATCAACTGTCAGTATACATGTTTACTTTTACCTTTTAAAAAAAATTTGGAATGTAAATACAAAAACAATACTAAAGGTAGGTAAACTTAGATGGCTGACTGTATGTGCCCAAACGAGCATTACATAACTTAATCAACTTCATGTCCTCTCCCCATCCTTACAAAGACTGCAACTTAATAAGTACCACCAATACCTTTATGTGAAGGAGCAATCATGAAGAGCCAGAGAACAGAAAGTTATGATATCTTCCTCCATTGTGTACACATGGCTTTTAATACAAATGCATTGTACATTATTATTTTATTATTTATATTATTTAGTGTATAGAGCAGGAATATATAAGATATATATATATATATGTATATATATAAAAAAACACTAATTTGCTGCGACCCAATTTGTGTTTGATGGACATTCAATTGTATTATTTAAATAGTATTGTTCAATGGCTCTGGCTTACTTTGATTCTACTGGTGTAAAATTGAGAGAATCGATTTAATAACAAGAAAGTCACTGGCAGACCAATTGTTTTCTAGTAGTGTGTAGGAGTGTTCTCAGGCATTCCCAAACAGATGTTTCGTGTCAACAGGCGGTGAGAGCTCCAAGAGCTTTACAGCATCTGTCCTGTTTTTGATATTTGTGAGAACATTCTTTCATCCAAAAAGTTTTCCCTGATGAAATTTGAAAACATAGCTCCAGTAGGCAGGGAGATAGATTCTCAAAATAAGGAGTCTATGATGGATGACTCAGACACTGCAGATGTGAAAAAGTTAAACTATCACTGCATGCTGCATATTTTCTTCCCAGAGGATGAAAATGTGAACTTTACAATAATAATAATTATAATAATAATCATCATAATAATACTATAATCTCTGAAATTAAACTAATTAAATAGTTGCAATTTTCCCCATATCTTCTTCCCCCCCAGTGAATAAACAGACAAAACAGAACTGTTGGCTTCTATAATGTAATACATCATGACTACTAGTATTATATATATATATATATAGATATAGCTGACTTTATAACATTGCCTATATAACACCACATTTCATTGTTTATTTCATTGAAATAGAACTTCTACTAAATGCTAATATTTTTGTTAAAGTTCATGGCCCTAACACTTTAAGGCCAGCGGCCTCAGAATGATGTATGTGTGGCTGCCGGTTGGATATGTACAATACATTTTTATGTTCATGCAGAAGGCTACCAGGCATATCCACTCCAGCACTGGAGTTGCAGATCAGGTGAATATGGAGCACTGTTGGCCAACGGTCCACTTGCATTTGTCCAGTATCCCAGATGGCCAGTCCTAGAGCTCTGCACCTGACCCCACCTACAGTATAACTTAATCAAACATGCCTGACTTTGGTCATTTCAAGGTCTATGTCCTCACCCTTCGCTAGCATTTGCATGGCGGCAGTAGTGCCGTACTAGAATTCCATAGTTGCCACTCCTTGATGTAATGTGTAAACAAAATGTCAAATTAGGGATCAACCCACAGGTGGAACCATATGATTTTTGGTCTTAACACCCTATTACACGCTACTTTGCCCTCGCAGTACTCCGCACAAGGAGAAAAAAAAACAACTTTGCAGTCTGCAATCTGTTGATTTAATACCCATGTAAATCCACAAATCAGTAGCAGCTTGTGAGAATATGAACAGAGCAATGAAAAGAATGTTTGACTCAAACAAGTCATGAAGCGGAGAAGAAACAGAGTACTCATTTAATTAAAGAGTAGAGCATTTGCGTGGACGGAAAGTAATATCATTTCACATAGCAACTACTGATGTGAGGTTTACAACAAAAAACTCAGTACTACTGTTTTTGCAAACATGATGCCAGCACAATAGTCTCCAATATTAAGTATTACGTAAACAGATGCTGGAACAGAAAACAACTTCCTTGTTTTCTAGTCTTACAAATAAATTATGGGTTAACAGTAAAACAAGAAAAACATGTAACTAGGGCTCTTGGCGTCTGGGACAATATTGGAGGTCTCGTTTGACATGGGCATCATATCTGCTTCTGGAAGTAGAAGAAGGCAAGAAAAAGGTGTGCAGGTCCTTTGCTGCTGGGCATCTATGCCTCTTGCCCCAGAAAAAATACATACAGGATCCACTGTG
The DNA here is from genome assembly GCA_023333645.1 of Sceloporus occidentalis. Lineage (NCBI taxonomy): Eukaryota > Metazoa > Chordata > Lepidosauria > Squamata > Phrynosomatidae > Sceloporus > Sceloporus occidentalis. The sequence continues at coordinate 12,795,750 of JALMGF010000027.1, read as the reverse complement.
ACAAAACTAGGCATGAATGATAGGATTTTAGGGAATAGGGATAAGGAGGTAAGTCTGAGACTCTGTTTTACCCCCTTTTTCTCCCTGATTTCCAAGAGGTGAGGGGTTGAGCAGGGACACATAACGCTGCATTGCATGACCCAGTGGGCGTAGCTAGGCAGCTAGCTGGGTGAGCTGCATCACGGAAGCTTCACAGGCTAAGTGAGTTGTGTGTGTAGGCTTGTCTGTGTATGTTAGTGTGTGTGCACAAGTGCAGGTTTTGACCAAACCTTAGGGTTAAGTGGCCCCTCTTGACACAAAGGTGCCTCATTAATAGTGTCCAAAGAATGCTCGTGGGTTTCATTGGGGTTAAAATGCAGTGCAATCCCACAGATTCAGCTCCTTGGCAAACAATACAGACATGTAAAATTAGATTGGCCTTGCCAAACTTGGGGTACTTTGAAATAATGGCGTTTTTTGAATAGTATTAGTTGAATTCTGGCTTTGAATTCTGTGTTAACGTGTCTTTAGGCATGTGTCTTGATATGTTAGTATGTGTGTGTGTGTGTCTGGGCATGTGAAAGTGTGTGTTGGAGTATTTTAGTTTACAAACATGTGTCTTTGGGTATGTTAGTGTGTGTGTGTCTGGGTATGTTAATATGGATGTGACTGTGTGTGTGTGTTAGTGTTGAGTGTGTGTGTGTGTGTGTGTGTGTGTGCGCGTGCGTGCATGTGTTAGCATGTGTGTCTAGCTGTGTGTGTGTTTGTCAGGGTGTGTTTTAGTATGAGTGCCCCTCCCAAGTTCAGGCTCTAGATCTGCCCCTGCTAAGGGTGGAGTTAATTTTATCTGAGAGACCTTAGTTACCCATGTGGGTCCTTACATCTTTTATAATCAGTTGACACTTAAATTGTTTACTTCCAATGTTACTTATAAGTTCAGTCAATTGCTCTGTGTCTCCTTGAACCGTCCTCCTGGGTGGCCCACTCACATGACATAAAATACATATGGCCAAAACAGGCCTCGATTTAACATTTTAACATCACAGTTGATTAATTAACTGGAACAACTCAGCCTGTCAAGTCAGCTACAGTAATTATTAACTTCTTTCTCTGTTTTTTTGTTCAACCAAAAGCTTATTACAAGTAGCACTGAGATGATTAGGTAAATTGTTGTTTTTAAGCCTCACAGAACAGTGACACCAAAACTTTACATAACAACAACTGTTGTTAGTATTCTTATTCTTGTTATTATTATTAACATGTTTACAAATCACCCAGTAGAAAGCTGTGACAATTTATGACATTTATATTAAATGAAGACCATACTTGTGGTTTTCATCTTCACTTCTTGTAACCAGTATGCACAAGATATTCTTTTTTTTTTTTTTAAACTAGTACATTTAAATAAACTGGTAGTTGTTTCAAAAAAAGTTGATTATGATGATTTAATCTATTCTGTAAAACTAAGATAAGATGAAAAACCATGGCATGGTTCTTACACATTCCAAGCCTTCAGCTCATGGATATAACTTGGCATTTCTATATAAATTAGCAGAGCAGCTGAACAGACAAAATGTATATTAGCTATGGTTCTCAAAGTAAGACCATTGGCATTACTTCATTCTACAAGGATTTTCTGAATTATGCACAGCAGAGTGTCATAAACTAAGCTAACACTTCCCCACCATTCATGGGCTTTGACATTGCACTTACTACTTATATCTGACATTTAAGATAATATGGTTTCTTTTACACTTGGAGATGTAGCATTGAGAAATTACAACCAACATATCATTTTAAATTTATTCCTGCCCCTGGTTGCTTTTTGAAGCCTGTTTGGTGCCCTCAAATTTCTTTTATTCACTTACATTAATGGCACCTGAGGGGGCACTGGGCAAGGTGGCTACAGCAGGGGTGCCAAACCCCATCGTCAAACACAAGGGTATCATTGAGTTGCTAGAGCCCATTGGGTTATGTGACATCACGTTAAGTGACCCAGCTGAACTCATACCTCCCAGCATCTACCCCTGGTGAATCAGGCCGGTCTCGAGGCCCAATGCATGTGCTTGCAGTATAGTAGTGCTAGAACTGCACTTTATATGTAATCCCCATTGTGTATAACTGAGAATAGTGCCAGGTATTATCCTGAAATTTTATAGCATCTGTGACCATTGGGGACTGGTATTTGTACCAATTGTACAGCGCTATGCAATATGATGGCACCCTATAAAACAATAAATAATAATGGTAATAATAATAATGATGTTATTAAGTAAAAATACATTATTATGAAAACATTATATTTTAACAAATTATTTAAATGCAAATAAACAATGTATAAACAAATATATTAAAAATAAGTTAAGCTGTAAACCTGTCATAAATATATATTGTTGCGGCTAAGAGGCAAGGGACACCGCGTACATTCAAACTACTCAGTTTTTTACACAAATAGTATCACAAGCCACAAACCGAAGAATTATACAGGTATTATACTGCAAAAGATGCTGGGATGACCATAGTGCATCGTGAGCTGAAATTGTAATGCTCCTTCATACCATTTAATGAATATACCCAAACGCTTCTTAACAGTTCTTACACCTGGACCTTTTGGTTTAAATCTGTAGCATTCTCATGCTTTCAAATCAGTTTATGGCTGATGTATCTCCATATGAATGCTACGCTGCCTATTTCTTTTAAATAGCTAAGCCAGTGACGGATTTAACAAGCAGTTTTTGTTAGATTTTAGTAAAGCTCGCATAGCTATAGCAGCTATTTGTTGTTTTTAAATTTTTTTATAAAATATATTACAAATGTTGATGTTCTCGCCCTTTAACTGCTGGAAGCATGAGGAATTTTAAATAGCTATAATGATTTATAACCTGGCCTTTGGGGCAGAATTTTGCTGTTCCTTTTTTCTAAATCATACTAGAATTTGGGAAAGATTGCTTTGTGTCCCAATCACTTGATTATCTGCATAACTTATCATTACACAGATCTTTAAGGGCTTGATATGACCCTTATCTAGCTCATAAAATGTACCCAGTAAACACTGTGACCCCCATTCAAGAACTAATCACATCTGCTCAATATCATACTCGGAAATGTCAAACAGCCCACACAGACATTCTCTCTCATTCCTAAAATACTTCCACTCTAGTACAGAAGCCTTCCATCTTTCTGCAGAGGGATTCATTAAATTAGGTGGATCACAAATATAATAACTGATTCATAAGACATACTCAATTTTTAACAGCTGTTCGTCTCTTATATAAATTCATTTTTAAATATTGAGAACTTCGCACATATTCAATATGGTTTTGAGACTTACAGTCGTATACATAATTCTTTAAAAAATAGTTAATTAAAAAAGTAGTTGTTTCCCACCACTTATAGACGCTAGAGAGGGTTCAAATGTACGAGTGCCCTGTATGGCGGTGTTATTTTCCACTTAATTACGAATGAATTAGAAGTCCCATTGAAAGAATCACCACAAGACTATGAACGCCCCTTTTTTTACTGCCCATGTACATCACTTACATCCATTGCCTTTCTTTTTGGCTTCTTTCGTGATTATTTTTATGTAATAATTTTTCTGAGATATTCCATATTATACATCCAGTAGTCATTTAAGATAATGTTTCTAGCGTAGGATTTCCTACACGGGTCCTATTCATTAATCCTTGTGTTTTCTTATCAAACAACAAATTTGGGACAGCCCTATGTGGGATAACAGAAAAGGATAAGGGGCCTCTGCAAGGATGGGGAAGTCCACATTTAAGCACTCATAATCTACACAATCATTAAAATCATAACGTATTTGCTTATTTTGCCTATTTGAGCTGGAGTTAAAAAAAACCAGGAGGATAAAAGGGAGGGGGAAGTGTCAGGGGGCTAGAGTGGATGTTTATACTGGACCCTAAAATTTCATATATTTCAAGTCAGCTGTATTATAGACATTTCCTGCATCTGGGTATAATTAAAGACATTTGAGCATCTGTACTTCTGCTTCTCCATTATGCTACATAGTTCTCAGACGCAGGGGGTATGAAAATGACGATGTATGATAGACATATCCAATATGGATGATGTGACTACGAAATTTAGGAGCAACAGTTCAGTTCCTTGAGAGTCTGCTGATGCATTCCCGACAATCTTAAAAGCTGTCCCCGGAGCCTAAAGAGAAACAAAGCATTTTTTCCATTTATTCTCATATTAATCTGATACGTCTTCCTGTTTGACAAGGGGGTATCCAGGAAACAATGACAGGATGCAGTGTCTGTGCTTTATGTAATGGTACCAGCTGAGCTATATATTTTTGTTGTCAACAACCATTTTGAAATCATGTTGGAAGCCAAAGTGATACTTGCACCGAAAGATAAAAAGCAACGTAAAACATTTAAAATCTCAACTAAACATTGGAAAACTCATAGCTGATCTTCCTGATTAATAATCTTCAATCGTCAACAAAATACTTGTAACATGGATGATAAGTATTTCAGTAACACTTACTGTCCTCATTTTTATGGTAGGTACAGCTAAGACAATCGTCCCATTGGATGTACAGAAAACACTGTGAACGTTAGGGGTTTATTCACTAATATGAGCCTGTTTGGCAAACAGATAATATTCTTAAAACAGACACTGGCCAACACAGTAAATTTATACACCATTGATTTTAGATTAGTGCTTCCATGACTGACAATAAGCTAGCTGCTAACTTTCCTCCTAACTTTCGGAGCAAGTGACACACTGCCCAACCTAAGTAGTTGTTTCCCCTCTAAGGTAGTTTGTGTATCAACGTTCAGATCCCAAGCGCTGATGTATTTATGTGGGTGCTGCTCAACACAATGTGTCCCTCACACCTCGGACATCCCGTTATAAGTTCACAATTACATTGGTTGGTGGCATTTTTCATGGGATTATAACATTTATTTAGAACAAGAAAGTGTTAACAATACACAAGCTGTGGCACCTGAATTGAATTAAGTGCTTTTATGATTCTTGCCTATGCACAGCAAACAAATACAAATGCATACATCAGATAATGTAGAAATACTATATTCATCCGGACTTCTTTCCTGTTGAACAGTTTATTTTGACTGATTTGTGGAAAATTAGAGTCTGCCATTCTCATTTGCTGTACTCCATAACACTGTGGTAACACAGCTTGGATAAATACTCCCACACAATTTCATTTTTTTTGTGTTTCCAACCAATCTGTTTTGATGAGATTTTTGGAAATGGAAAATGTTGATTACATCTTAATATGGCTTATTTTAAACCAGACTGAAACATCGTTTTTGTGCTAATAACTAACATATATGTAAAAGTCTACATTTTGTAGACATGAAACCTACAAACTCCATAATGTTAAAAAAAATCTATGATTATCAAGAAGGAAATATTCATATCAATCAATATTTCACTGTGCCCTCATTGAGATTGGTTGTATTTGTTGTATTGTACTGTAGATGATCTGCTCAACAAAAAGCTGCCTCATCGTGACATCAAGATATCAAACATTGTAATTGTTAATAGGTTCTTTTTTATGACAAGACTATTTAATTTACATTATTGTAAGTCTTACCAAACACAGTCTTACCAAACACAGTCTTCTCTGCAGAGTGTTACAATTGTTTTACACAACATGTAGACTTTTGTGCGTTTGTTGAAGGTCTACTTCAGACAGTTAACATATTTGACTTCTAAAAATGAAGGCTAACAATTATTAACCATGCAAATAAAACATTTATCATATAAGCAATGACTAATATGAGGTACTTTTTCAGTAATAGTATGTATCTAATTAGTGAATGGAGAATGTGTGTTTAGAGAACATCTAGAAAAGGCACATATGGTTTTAAAAAAAGAAAATCTAACATGGGATATTGCAAAAATAACATTGAAGAAGTAATTGAAAACAGAGGTAAAGTTGGAAAGACATACAGGATGAAATCTCACAAAATGTTTTTTGGCTGAAATGGAGAATTTTAAAACTACACTGGTTTGGCTTTCTTTTCTCAGTTTAGGAAGTATAATAGAATACATTATTTAGTAAGTATACCTGTACCTGTTAGGCCGACCTTCATGCTACATCCTCCAAATGTGACAGAGAACAGAGTAGGGGGAATGGAATAGGATGTGTATGTTAACCCCTTGAATATACATACATTGATTGATGATATCCCAGTCTAAGGAGCGTGGTTGTGTGCTGACAGTCTGCCGTTAGGGTTTGTATGTGTTTAGAAATAACCTCTTCAGTGCAAGAGGTGACCACTGGCCTATAATTTGTATGAGCGGACAAGACCCAGATTTCAATTATAAAGACCCCCTGGACCACATGAGGAGGGTAAGCATGACTGCTGGCCTATGCTGGGCTGGTAGTCAGTAGGCACGAGGATCATTGGCTCATGGGTAGTTGGGATGGATGGTGTTTTTCTTATCAAGCTTTAGGCCTAAGCTGTCAAGTTGCTTTAACACAATGAGGAGGGCTACACATCACTGTGTGATGTGTGTCTAAGGTGTTTAAGGTGTTTTTTTTAACTTTGAAACACCTTAGACACACTGATTCTGGTTATTGAAATGAGATTTACGGTTTGTTACAGTAGGGCGTAGAACATGACAATAAGGAATCTGCTTGTATCATATGCAATTTTATTTCAGATTCAAGCATATGCCTGTGCATAATAACCTGAGCTGTACTTAATGGGATCATCACATGCTTTTGGGAATGTGACTTGATAAAATTATCTTAGCATGCACCAAGTAAGCTAAGTATAGAAAATTGCTCTTGGCAATGTGGGCCAATGTCAGAGGTAAACCATAAAACGCAAATCAAACCTTTTTTGTAAGGTTAACAGAATTAAGTGTATATTAGAATAAAAGTGACTAGTGAAACCCAAAAAACGATTCCTAATGAGGTATTCTAAATGCACCAATATAGCCTACTTTGCTTGAAAGTTGTTCTGTTCAGCCTTAACTCTGTATTTATAGCACGCAAGTTATGTAGTAAGAGTTCTTTTCTATACCATATGATCAAAAATTTGGTATTTTCGTATCCTTTGTTTTTCTTCATTCTACTTTTTTTTTTTTTACTAACATTGAAGAATAAAATAATCAATAGCCATCTGACTGTACATTGTAATACCATTCTACAGCTTAGGTTATTTTAAATGGTCTTTTAAGTTTGTTCTCATAGAACTACTGGTGAGGTATGGCTCAGCAAAAAAAACTACATAATTCAGTTTGAGGATTCCATATCTGGTGCAGAACAGTAGAAAATTCCAAATGTAACATTTTGCCCTAATACGTCAGCCGCAGAAAGCAAACCTTAAACATGATGCAGCTGGGGAATTAATTGTTTCCAGCTCCACATTTTCCCTTTAAGGACATTTTTATTTTGAACAGAGGTAATGTCCATGGTGCATAGCTGAGATGACCCATGCCGACAAATGTTTGGATACTGTGGGAATCAATAACCATTGGAATAATACAACAACAGGGAATTGCCATTCAACCTAAGCTAAAACGCAGTTGTCTCCTCTATTTTACATTTAGATGCGTGATATAAAGAATCCTTTTGTTGAATATGTTCCAGGAATGTGACACTCTGAATTAAACCAAGGAAGTCAAAGGGCATGAGAATAAACTGTCTATTCCCTGGTGAACAGCAGCTGAAGACCATAATGCAGACCACTGCAGTAAAACACTGTACAACAGGAAGTGTCCTATGCGGAATGTGTGTTCTACACTCATTGGTCCCATAACACTCTACAGTGCTTGGAGACATCAGCAAAACTCCAAACAATCAACTATTGTCTTCTTACATTTCATCTGACATGCTCCATGTTTCAAACATTAACAGCATATTGGCCGGAAACAATTTGACAAGCGTTAAACAGCATTCTATTGTTTAGTAGATTATGCACCAGTGAGTTTGAGAACTAGGTCAGTGTTGACATATTCTGAAGTAAGACTATCCACAGAATGAAAACGTAGTGTCATATAGAACCGCTTAGAGGAACAGGCCTTAAACAGCTGTGAGGGATTCCCCCAAAAGTAAAAAAAAAAAAAATGAATCGGTTTATTGATGCTATACATAATTTTTCTCATTGAATGACTTGGAGTCAAAACTGTGAAATTGTTCTTCCAGTGTACAAAAATGAAATATTGCTGTTAAAAAAGCCACTAAAATACGGTTTACCATTAAGTAGGCCGGTCAAGGGCTATTTTACGCACACTAGACATAATATACACTTGAATACAGATTAAGCTTCACAAAATGTTTATTTCATTCCATATATTTGTGTTAATTCATTTTGAAACTGCTAGCTTTGTAACTCATTAAAGAACTGCCTTAATGAGGCACACATAATCCACATTTCCAAGAGAACCATAGGAGGCAATAGTGGAGTGGCTTATGGGTAGCCGCCAATCACATTCGTGATCTATACATTTTGAGCATCTCCACCCACTAACTATGTACCACTCATCATGGGAATAGAATTTAATGGCAAATAAAACGCACTCGGCACATCAAGGCTGCCCACTTTTTAAATCTGTTGTAAGTCCTCAGCCTTACCTGGCCCTAGTCTTATAACTGCTCCAGAGATGGTTATATCCCATCACTGTGCTAATCTCTAGCTTTCCCAACCATTTCTCACATCACATTGTATATCCAAATATGTATACTTTAAAAATTTACTTTAAGACGCTGTAAGAGGGCCATTGGAGGACTAGTGCAGACCTTCATGGGACACAGATAAGAGCATGCTAAGAATGGAACTTGAATGGCTTCTTTTTAGCCCCACTCACGTTCCTCTTAAATAGCCCTCAGAGAGGTACTCTCCAATTACCACATAAAAATTAACCATCGTTAAGCACCACAGAAACATCTAGGCCCCCTGCGGCATAATCACCTCTGCTACTTTCTCTTCCAATACACTGTACTATCCATCATGCATTTTCTGCATATCTTATGAGTTAGCCTTTCCTTTTGTTGTATATATACAACATAAGTATATGTCCCATATTTTATACACTATAAAATCATTCCTCAGCTGTACCTAGAAAGGTAGCAGGTATATCATATGCATTTAACATGTTCACCGAGGTAAGGAAACACAACTGCTGTCATCATCTGCCCTCCTGTTTCCCATCTGACAGCGCAGGCGAAATAACTCGTCTCAGCAGATTCCTTCTAAGAATATTCATTTGTGGTGGTGACATTCTGAAAGGGTGCAGAGCAGTGAATTGTGGTCTCATTAAACAATATGCATTCCTTTTCTTCTGGTTGGTTGATAGATAGCAGTACATTGTTCCAGCGGCTTGAAAATCCTTCCCTTTTCTAGTAATGCGTGATGCACTTCTACCCTGTGAGCTGGTTACAGATATGAAGAAATGTTAAACTATCACAGTGTGCACGACATTCTCAGACACAAAGCATTCATTGTGTTTTATTACAACTCTCATACCAACAACTATATATTTTCCTTTAAGGAAATTATTCACTTTTGCATGCCTAGTGGCCAAATTGGGCATAGAGGGGCTATGGCACATGTGGTGGGTGAAACATAAGGTGGCATTAACACCGGGTATCAATCTGTGTAAAGTGACTCCCAGTGCCAGAAGAGCAAGTGTTGGTAGGAATGAAAGAAGCAATGCTAATGGAGTACAATAACGCATAGAGTGGAATATGGAGTGAACTGCAAAGTAGATCCCATAGGCATATACACTGTTAAAATAGCCTTTGACTTTTGTTCTTATAGGTAAGCCATCATATCAAAGGGATAGGATAATTGCACACTGATGATGTTTGTCCAGCAAAAAAGATGAAGTGTGTCTGGGCAGCGGCGTATCTAGGGTATGGCAACTATGGCTCGTGCCATAGGCGCCATTTGAAAGGGGGTGCCGGTGAGCGGCTTTTAAACGCCGTTTTTTTTTTGTTTTTTTGAGGCGGAGGAGAGAGTGGGGCGCCTAGCAACCGCTCGGCGCCCCTCATTCTCCTCCACGAGCCCTCTACCCCCGTCCCGGTGCCGGCATTTCATGCAGAGCGCCTCAATATGACGGCATATTGCGGCGCTCAGCAGTGAAGCTGCGGGCACCAGTGGGCGGGTTTTAAACACTATCTTGTTTTTTGTTTTTTTTTATGCGGAGGAGAGAGAGGGGTTAGGGAGTGATAAGGGAGGGAGAGGGGTTAGGGAGTGATAAGGGAAGGAGAGGGGTTAGAGAGTGATAAGGGAAGGAGAGGGGTTAGAGAGTGATAAGGGAGGGAGAGGGGTTAGAGAGTGATAAGGGAGGGAGAGGGGTTAGAGAGTGATAAGGGAGGGAGAGGGGTTAGAAAGTGATATAAGTAAAGAGTGGATTAATGTGTGCATGAGTGAATGAGGGAGAGCATGAGTTAATATGTGAATGTATTGTCTGAATGAGGGAGAGCATGAGTTAATGTGTGGATGAATTGTCTGAATGAGGGAGAGCATGAGTTAATGTGTGGATGAATTGTCTGAATGAGGGAGAGCATGAGTTAATATGTAGATGAATTGTCTGAATGAGGGAGAGCATGAGTTAATGTGTGGATGAATTGTCTGAATGAGGGAGAGCATGAGTTAATATGTGGATGAATTGTCTGAATGAGGGAGAGCATGAGTTAATGTGTGGATGAATTGTCTGAATGAGGGAGAGCATGATTTAATGTGTGGATGAATTGTCTGAACGAGGGAGAGCATGACTTCATGTGTGGATGAATTGTCTGAATGAGGGAGAGCATGAGTTAATGTGTGGATGAGTTGTCTGAATGAAAGTGTGAATTAGTGAGTGACTGTAAAAGTGTTTGTGTGTATCATAGATGTATAATTGTGGAAGGGCAAAGATGGCACTAGCAGGAGGTTTGAGCCTTGGGGACCAAGATCGCATAGGCAGGGTGTATATGGGACAAAGATGGCACAGGCCGGACTGTTTGGGGACAAAGTTGACTTGTGCTGGGCTATTTGGGGACAAAGATGGCAAATCTTATGTGTGTAATTTGGGTGCTGGTCAGGTTCTATGCGGGCAGTGTGGACGCCAGGGCTGGCTTTGGGGTGTGCAACCTGTGATCTATGCCTGTAATTTAGGGGGTTTTAAATATACCTTTTAATGCCGTGTTTTTATGTGAATTCCAATTGATCTATACCTGCAAAGCTGGGTTTTTGTGTTATTCTGTAGATCCATATCTGCTATGCTATGTTTCCATACATTATTTATGTATACCTGCAAATACAGGGTTAATATGTCTTATTCAGTTGATTAATACCTGCAATGCTGTTTCCATGTATTTATTTGATCTATACCTGCGATGCTACGTTTCATATATTATTATTGTATACCTGCAAATACAGGATTTGTATGTCTGATTCTGTTTATTTGATATATACCTTCAGTGCTGAGATCACAAGTGAATTTCAATTGATCTGGGTTTGTGTGTTGATCTATACCTGCTATCGGCAGCAGGGTCTAATATTTATATATATATATATATATATATATGGGCAGCAGGGGCTAATAAATGGGTTTTAGATATTTGGACAGGGGCGCAATTTCAGTGCTTGCCATAGGCGCTATTTTCAGTAGATACGCCTCTGTGTCTGGGGTTTCTGCCTGTCTGGGAAGTTGTAGTTCCATAACAGCTGGAGGGCTAACTGTTGTCTATTCCTCCTCTATATTAAACATTGTATGTCATAATGACAATGGTTTTAATTTGATAGTGTTAAAGGGAAGTCCCCGGGAAAATTTTATTTCTTTCTCCTTGGTCATAAAACACAGAAATGTAGATTAGCATCGAGAAAAACTTGGTTTTGTTTCATTTTGCTCCTATAGACTTCTTTATGTGATATTTTGGGTGACTTTCCCTGTTCAGTCACCATACTGAGCTAATTCTTTATGGCAATACTAATGATGTTTCGTAGACTTTCATTAGTCAGAGTGTCAGTGTAGTTGATTTAAACTGCCCATTCTAATGCTTGGATTAAGAATCAAGGTGTTTGTAGTACATTGTGCAAAAGATAAAAAAGCGAGAACACATACAAAATGGCTACTAAGTAGCTGCCTTAGAAAAACATTGCATTATGCAAAACTAGGTCTATTTAAAAAAATAAAACAGCACAATACCCAACAATTCGGACATATTAGATACAGTACAAGCAGACAGAGAAGAGGTCTAATAAATTACTGAAATCCTGTTAAGTGATTTTCAGGGATATTCCCATAAATGGGGCCAGTACAGGCATGCCTCTATGGTTTACTTACTGTCATGTATACACTTTAGCTGTCAGAAAGCAAGCACATATGCTTGCAATTAAAACAACATAATCATTGTATGTATAAACTACTTCTTTCTTTATTTATCTTTGTCTCTGACGTGCTATGTTTCTCAACCTCAAAAACATCTGAAATTATGTATTTCTGAATTTTTTCCATTTGTTTGCTTTTTTTTAAATTGTAAACCTAAGCTCATGACATTTCTGCCCTGCTTGAGCTGCCCCGGTCCACTGTTAATACTATTATTGTGAAGTTGAACCTTCTAGGAGTAACAATGGCTCAGCTATGATGCCATAGGCCATGCACACTCAGTGTGGGGCTGCTGAAGTGCGTTGTGCTTAAAAATTGCCTGTCCTCTGTTTCAAATCTGGAATCTGATGGATAAATCTGGGTTTGGCTGATGCCAAGAGAACACTACCTACCAGAATGCATAGTGCCTACTGTAAAATTTGTTGCAAAATTGATAATGGTCTGGGACTGTTTTTCATGGTTTGGGCTAGGCCCCTTAGTTCCAGCGAAGGGTAATGTTAATACTACATTTAGACATTTTAAACAATTGAATACTTCCAACTTTGTGGCATCTATTTGGGGAAAGCCCTTTCCTGTTCCAGCATGAAAACATGGTTGTATGAGTTTGGAGTGGAGTTAGTTAAGTGGCCTGCACAGAGCCCAGACTTTAACCCCACTGAAAACCTTTGAGATGAAAAGCAACACCCATTCCAAGCCAGGGTTTTTCATTCAACATCATTGCCTGACCTCACAAATCATATTTGGGGTGAATGAGATTTTGGATATTCAACAAGCTCATATAGGTGTGATAGTCAGGCATCAGAATACTTTTTGCCCATATAGTGTATCAATTGCAGGCTGAACATTTTGAGGTCCCTTTGTGGATGTTGGGATCCTTCTAAATTCATTGAAAAAAGGACTGAAAGCTAAGATCAATTGGATGCCACATGCCCCAACTAGGTTATATTGGGTCTCCACTAAGCTGGTTTAGGTGTGCCCTGTAGACATCAGTAGAGACTCATCTTGGTCCATTTTGGTAGTCCTATGAGCACCTTGACAAGAAATGAATTCTTGAAGACTTCAGATCTGAGTTGAGTCAAATGCACTCGTAATATACTACAGTACATAATTTTAGATATAAACTCAGTAGATAACATGCAAATTAACAATATCAAGGATGCGTTTGGCTGAACTCAAATACTTATTTTTCATGAATTAATTGTTTGCTCATAGAATTGCCAAACTGAGCCAAGTTGAAAAAACTGCTTTGTTCCCAATGGAGAACAGTTCACATGTCAAAGCACACGAATCCCATATACTTTGTCAATTTTGCCAGTCTTAGCCTAATAAAATGAATAGTGCATATGCCATTTAAGGACACTCTCATGAGATCACTCCCGGTCTATGTGATATAAAGAGTTGTGTGGGAAACATTTTGTTCTGGATGCAAATTCAGTTATGACAGTGTCCTAAAAAACATCCGGCTATCATTTCTAAATGATATTTAATAATATATAATGTCCTATCTACAAGAAAAAGAAAGGAAAACATGAGGACTTTTGCAGCAGATAGAACAACCCTCAACATGAATGAATGTACTGTACGAAAGTAGATTTTGCCAGCTGCACTACATCCTACTTGAATCTTGACTTTCTAAAATACTGAGTATATAAAAGGACATGCCAGCGCATGGTCCATGTAATTCTTCCTAACTCCAAGGATGTTTATGATAATTGTCGTTATTATTTTATAAAAACTTTAATAAAGAAATCTAATAGTAATAATAATAAGACTGCATTAACATGGCTTTTACAGAGTTAGCCTACATTTTGTTAAGAGGGATGCTACTAAAGTAAACAAATACACCGCCTATTAGGTTACTCTTTATGAAATGAGAACAAGGGTTGACCATGTACTAAATTATCTTGTATAAATCAGTAGATTTTTTTACCTCCAGTTGCAATTGGCCCATCAAAATTTGGAATGTTCCCTTAGCATCTGTTAAGCTGCTAAATCTCTCTGTATATTATTATTTGTAATGCAAGTGTACGTAACTTAATCAGTCCTACCCAGTCCCAGACATCTGACACACCTGGTGGGCCACTGGCCAACATGGCGCCATACACACCCGTTGGAGTTTAACGATCAATGCAACTTTACCTAGATTACAAAAAGTTAGCCTCACCTGTGTGATAGGCGGCTGCCGACCTTAAAGGCCCATTGTCGCCTCGTAGTCCTAAATCTAGCTGTGAGCCTAACCCCACGTAAACAACACTATTGCCAAAATGGAAATAAAGAAACACGCTGACGCATTAGTAAACGTATGCTTAATGAAAATATAAACTTGGAAAAGGACACTGCATCTTTGTGGACTTGCAACTTTTCAAATTATTTAATAATCATGCAAACATGTTCAATCAGAAAATAATAGTTCTACATATTCTACAATTTGCTTCAAGGTCAAAAATAGCGAGTCTGGGAGATTCTATCCATTTGTAAATGTCATGGGAAATCTTTATTCATTTTGACCTCACAGGACAAAAATACGTACAGACACAACACAGACAATGGCAACAATAAAGTCATTCTTAATTAACTGCCCTTAATTTGAAAGGACCTTGGTGGAAACCAGTTACCACATTTTTCCAAATTGTGGGATGATAACATGGCAAACGCACAAACACTAGTCCCATCTATTCTTCAGGTCTGGATTTACATGGGATATAATTTTTTCTCAATCTTTTCGAAACCTCAAAGACTTTAACAAGACACATTTGCATTCCTGACATCTAAACAGAAGTGGAATCATAAACAAGATCTGTTTGTTTTAAGAAAGCATCAACATCCTTGTGCACGAATGGTTTATGCAGATTAACAAACGGATTTACATGCTAGTCGGTTTCTAGAAAGCACTACAAGGAATATTTATTTCTGCAAAACAAATCTGCATCTAATTTGTCTGAATTCTGTCTCATTTCCAGGGCTTGGTAGTTCAGCAACAGTATTTTGCAAGATGGGAAAGAGACTTATGAGTGGACGAGAAATGAAGAGGAAAATGTTTATCTTTTGTGTTCTAGGGATTTAAATACCCGTATTTGCTCGATTATAAGACGAGGTTTTTTCCAGAGCAAATGCTCTGAAAAATCCCCCTCGTCTTATAATCGAGGTCGTCTTATAATCAGACCTCATTCTGCTGGAGCCAGGCTGCTTTCCGGGCTTTGGTCGCGAGCAGCGTCCAGGAGAACAGGAAGCTAGCACAGTCCACACATAACTCTGCCTCCCCCTCCTTCCTCTGGGGGCGGGGCCAGAGAAGTTGCTCGCACAGCCGGGCCCCTGCAGAAGTATGGAATGAACGAGTATTTAAATGTTTGTGAATGAGTGTGTGTGTGTGATAGCATGGATGTGTAAGGGGGGTGGTAGCATGGCATAGGGAGGCTGTAATCACACTACTATCATCCACAGGTTCCAGCATGTACTGGCTGCCTTGGCTTGATAGGAGTGTGATTGCTGTTAGCAGTTATATATATATATATAACTATATATATACACCTCCAGAAATGCATTTTAACCCCCTATATGCCACTCAGCCCCATGATATGCCTTTTAACCCCCTATATGCCACTCTGGCATATCATGGGGCAGAGGGGCATATAGGGGGTTAAAAGGCATATCATGGGGCACAGTGGCATATAGGAGGGTATAAGACATTACTGGAGGCAGAGTGGCATATAGAGGGTTAAAAGGCACATCATGGGGCAGAGTGGCAAATAGGGGGGTATAAGGCATTTCTGGGGGCAGAGTGGCAAGCCTGGGGGCAGATGTGCATAACTGGGGGGGAGCAGGTTGGCAAATAAAAGGAAATAAAAAATATATATTTTTCTCAATCATAGCTTTTATTAAATATGAAAATTAGTTTATATGAATTAACATTTACTAGTAAAACTTTTTTCCTATAGGGTAGTCTTATATTCAGGTCTTTTGTTTTTTTTCCTAAATTAATATTTTGATTTTGGGGGGTCGTCTTATAATCAGGGTCGTCTTATAATCGAGCAAATACGGTATTTTGAAGACTTCCTATTTATTTCAATCATTAAAACAATTTGCAACTAAGATATACTTCTTTTACTGCCCATTCAGGAGAGGTAATGGTCCATCATTTTAACAGGCATAAATAGTGCAAAAGATAAAGCAATGACAATAGAAATCAACTCAATGTGTCTTCTGATTGACCTATAGTTAGAAGATAAACAGCTGTTTGCACACAATATGGCGGTATGGCACAGTTCTGGGTTTGAGCATTGTGATCACATGTCCTTTGTGTTGATGTAAGTGATAATGATCTCTCTATTTACTTCTACTAAGTCCATAGAGATGCCCACAGCGCACACATGGGTGAGTGGACTCATAAAGATAGCATATTAAGTTGCTCTTTACTGCCGCCACTGGTCTAAGGGACACATTAAGAAGATAGAGACCTACAAGTGTTAGGATTGATTATCAATTGTGTTAGGGATCGGGCCCCTTAAAAACCTAGAGAGCCTGAGTATACATCAAAAACATCTTTCACTTGTATTTTAATTCATTTTCACTAACAATACATTAACATATTTACTGGCAGAAAGTGGATTGAATTGTAAAGAGGTTGACTCCTAATAAAATTTTTTTTGTGTTTACAGAACAATGCAACTTCACCTAGATTATGAAAAGTTGGACCACTCAAAAAAGGGATAAAAAAAACCAAACTTGGCTATGAAATATAAAATATCATATATGAAAATGGAGGGCAACATAATGCTAATATGTTTACTTCTAACATGTTGTAGAAAAGATCCTACAAATAAGCTTCTTAACCCCTTAATGACAAACCCCATACATGTACGGGCTCAAAATGCATTGTTTTCAATGGTTTTAGGGACCGCCCATTGTCCTTAAAAAAATTCACATTCATGCACAATTACAAATTGTTTGTATGAACCTTACATCTCATACACAAAGTTATAGCAAGATGTGATCTGCTTTTCAAGACTTGTTCCAACTATTACTCATCAGAGTTTCTTGTGTGTAGTGAATGAGATCCATGAGAACTAATTCTTTTGAATGTTGTGTTTACTTCTCAACAATGTTGAAATAGTTTTGTCCACCAAGGACAGCACTATGCAGGTGCATGAATACATCTGTTTGTGATAATTCCTGCATTATACAATTTCAGAAAAAAATAAAAATAACCATGTACACTGAATAAATGTAAGTTGGCTTTGACATCTATTCATCTGTCTTTTTTTAACAGGTGCAGTTGAAGACCTGATAAGGATGTTTGGGCAACTTATCATTTCTGAATTACCGTACAAAACATTCACATTTAGTCCAAGGAAAGTGAAAAAAATCAATTTAACAGTCCAGTAAATGTTAAATGTAAGCGTTTGCCTTAAGTAACCTTTTTTGGAGAAGACTTTTGAACTGAAAATAAACACTTCAGACTGTTTTGAAGCTAATTGTTGCTCAGAGATTTCCATGTCCTCTGTGCTCGTCAGCTTGCTCTTAGCTAACTAAGTGGGACATCATTTGACATCAAAGTTCTACACGTGATTTAAAGCTTTCATATGTCACAAAACTGCTTCTACATTCTTTGAAATTTTGTTATCTCGATAAGGCAAACCATTTTCCTGCCAAAAACTTACAGTCTAATTTCACGAACTTCCTAATATGCTAGAGTCACAAGTATATGTTCAAGCAGTCTTACAGCTACTCGGGAGGGGCATTTCTTGGCTTGGATACTGTAACTCCCATAAAATGACTTAAGAAAAGTGAGTTTGATTTTTTTTAAGTTGCTGACAGAATACAGGCTTGTATATTACACAACTCTTCAGTTGGTGGTAGATGCTGTCCAGATGTTGGCTGCTCCTTTCTGCAGGATGTCACCACCTACTAAGAGGAGGCTGCACAAGAACATCTATATTTACTTTGAAGTTTCTCTGTATGCTATTTCTTATTGGGAGTACTTGAGGTTCCTTATTATTATTATTATTACCTTTTATTTATTAAGCACGCTTTAAATGAGGTGGGTAACACACAGATAATGGATAAATATACATTAACACATACAAACACAATAGTAGTTGTGAACTTTTAATTTGAAATCATTGGTTGCCAGTATTTTAATACCACTATGATTTCTGTAATAAGACAAATGATATGCCACCTTTCAGTTTAGAGGGTTTGAGGCATGGGTTCTAAACCAATACCAGTGGAAAGAAATAGGGTAGCATTTGAATGTCTGCATTTTATGGATGTTGTAGCGAAAAATAGTTGCAATTCCTTTTACCTGATCAGTAGTATATATACTGGTTGAGCGCTGCTCTAGGCCTGACCCAGGGTAATGCACTACTAGCCACCAAGCCCTTACGTCCTTGGCACATATCCAGCTGTCGTCTGCACTGATGCCAACGATCAGCTGCTAGCCTTGAAGTGCCAGGGCCACTTGGCCATGGCCAGTCCTTTTCTGTGCACAAGCTGGCTCTAGACTTGGCTGAAGGTGAGTACTTTGCTCATTAGTAGTGCCGAGCAGAAGATGCATTTGGGGGGTGGAAATCATCCAAAATGTACACAAAGGACTCACAAAGGATGAATTCCTCTATGTATTAGGATGAATAAAATCGCAAGGCCATATGCATGTGAAGGCTGGGTTGTACCTTTAACTATTCCACTAGATACCAGTATAGTTATAAGACTCTATACCATCAGGGAGATAAACTAGTGAATAATATCAAAACAGTGCACACTTTAACATTGCTTCTGTCATACAAGCTACAAAATTGCCCATCTTACAGTCTTTAAAGACTATAAAGATGCTTTTTTGATTGGCCATATCACATCTGTTTGGTGATAATTGCCATTACATTTCTACAGAATCTGTTCATCTTTAAAGAATTTTGGTTTGTAAAATAACAATAAAAAAGACTAAAATTAGTCTAAAACCTAAAAATCCAGATGCTGATACTTTACTTACCCGACTTCCTTTCTCAGGGAAGCACTGACATCCTTGACTACAGTCTCTTCCTCCGCAGGGACCGGTGTATGACTTGCCACCCTAGAATTAAAGATATACACATGAATACACATTGATGGAAAGGTTTAGCTTACAAAGCGGTTTTACTGCTGAAAATTGTCCAATGTTGGACATACTGTACAGCTGGATTATAAAAGCTCTTGAAAGCTCTTTACATTTTTGCCCTATTTATATTTTAAAGTTACTAAATGTTCTGTAAGTATCAGTAAGCATGGCTTTAAACAGTAGTCTGACAAGTAGAATTTGTCTTTACCTAATGTATTGGTTTGTCTCAGTCTGTTTATGTCAGATCATTTAAATGTACTACAAGAAGCTGTGTGTTGCTATATAAGTAAAAGTTAATAATAATAATACTAATAATAATTAATAGTCGGTGACCGCCTCAAGTAGCAATTGCTACTTTTTTAAAAATCAAATTACCCTCCAAAATATCCTACATATTAAAAAGACCTCTGACTCACGATAATATAATAAAATGTACGGCAACAAATGTTGAGCATATTTTTTTTACTTAAGCCGAATACTCGCCCACATATATTTCCTGCAGCACATCTGGCCAAGTCTGTAAATACCATAGATTTTAATTGAATGGAAGAAAGAAAAAATACATAGCCCGAAAGTATAATATCCAGTGCTTAAAAAAAGAGCCTATTGTTTTTCTACTTGGAACACTATGAATTGAATCTATGTTAAAAAAAAGCTTTAATTGCATTCTTTTGTAACCTTTTACATATTTAAAAAAAAGAAAAACGTATCCTTAGATCAAAAGATGATACCTGGGACATTTCCAGCACTGGGAGGAGGGAAGACCAGGGCTGAGTTGGGGAGACATGACCACTCATGTGGGTGCTGAGTTGACTCCCAGTAGCCATGAATGGAGACAATACGCAGAACCTGGGTGGAGCCAGTCACGACCCACTCCACCTGGAGATGGAACATTGCCCTGGAGGTCTGTTAATCAGCTTTGACTCCTAGGGCCTCTATTGAGGGTTGGGGTCAGTCATGCAAATGGGCAGGTTTAGCCGCATGAGGGGCAGGGTTAGTTACCTAAAGGGCGGGGCTAAACCCAAAAAGATTAGAAATCCATAAGAGGGGTATGGAATATGATCTTGATGGTCATGACTTAACATCACTCCCATAACCTGGAGAAAACGCAGGGTGACCCAAAGATCCAGGGAAGGAGCATATCAACTGCAGTCTCCAAGTGAAACCTGGAGTGTTTCAGGTATGGTTATGCTGTGTTTAGGAGCTGCAGTTGACTCACCGATCTCAAATTGCTGCTACCCAACTCCACATATTTATGTTAATAGCTTTATAGAAAACCTACACACAGCAAACAATATCTAGAGCTAAAGGCTTTGGTGCATTCTGCTAAGACAATTCATGTAAGTCCTAAGAAATGTGTTGTAGAATTCCAATGGAATCTTCTCCGGGTGGGCCATGCAAAATTAATGAAAATTGGCATGAAACTGTGGAAGGTGGAACTGGAAAAAGGTGTCCCTGTTTTTCTAGGAGCTCAGAATGTTTAATGGGTATAAGTGTTGTACAGCCCTAAAAGTTACAATACCTTGTATAGGAACAGCAAGCAATATGCTTATAAATACATTGCATAAGTAAAGTACACTATTACTCTTCTAAATGCCTTCCTTTGTTACATAAATTACTATCAAGGTGTACAACAAGCCATATAAAAAGGTTTTGGTAAAGCCTCAACACACAGAGCCATGCCTCTAACTACATCCCCTTAAAGGAAACCTGCTCTTCCTGCGAGATAGGTGGGATTACTAAAACGATAACTCCCACATTTTTGAGAATTGATTATATTAATGGGATCATAATCTTTGGCAATCCTTGTTAATCTTTAATTAAAAAAAATAAAAATAAAAAAAGTTGATGAAGCACAGTACATGGACATGATAGGGAAGACCCAGATCTCCAAAAAGCTCTACCAGTAAATAATTCCAGTTCTTTTAATTATTAATAAATGAGTAGTCCAATATGGCATTACGTTTTTTTAAACAATGCAACATTGAACAATGTACTTTTAGTTGCAGAGTTGATTTTGGTTGCAGAAAAATCTGGAGGATGATACTTGAGTATAGTTTAACAATCAACCAAGACGTTATCATTACACAAACAACTACTGGCAGAAACATAAACATATAAATATTTAACTTCCCTTCATTTAATCCAAACCATGTCTCCTGACACATCTTTCACATCCATTTCATTAAGCTATCCTGCATTGTTTATTATGAGAAGGTTCCCTGGTAAGCAGCTTGTTATAAACAATTTCACCAAACACCTGCACAATGAAAAAGTGTACTGCAAATAAATGAATCCTTTTGGGAGCAATATTTTTCTTTACAAAGAAAAGTAGCAACCGATTCCCATAAACAAATGTCCAAAACAAAAAATGTTTATGATCCTTTTTATCCCCAATATAATACAAATAAAATAAAACAATGAGAAAACTAATTGCAGTTGCTCATGAAGTTTTTTGGAAATTAAAAACAAAAAATGTAAACAGAAATTAATTGTTATAAATTATATTTTGGTATGGACACAACCTGGGTTACCATAGATCGTGTCCCTTAAATAAAAAGACAGCTCTCCCTATGTTTGCATGGGGTAAAGTTCCACCTGCATGCTGCACTATGCTAGAGGAGAAACCGAGCAGCATGCTGTCAACATGTCTGTGATATAAATGTAACTTTCTTTCGATCCAATATAATCTGTTTTCTTTCTTTCGATCCAATATAAGATGTATTTCTAGATTGTAAACTCATTTCAACAGGGCACTCCTCAATTTTTGGTTACAGAAGTACAAATTGTTTTGTGATACACTACTTGTTTTGGCCAATGTACCCACTATACAGTAATATTTTATATAATTTTTGCTTCGTAAAGAGAATTAAAAAAAGTTTGGAGTAGGAAGGAAGCGCCCATCAATAACAACATGAAAAAAGGAAAAAAGAAACAACAAAGAGAGGGAAATAGCGATGATGTTTTTAAGACCGATTTCCATATACATTCCTTGTAACCCACTTTAAAATATTTTTATCTGGTAAGATATAGCTAGGCAATATGTTTCTTATTCATTTGGGAGTGTTTCGAAATGTTTGCGTAGGAAAGCCTTGCATGTACGTAATGCTATCCATTTAAACGCATACAGTATGTCTTTTGGTAGTCTTCTACATTGAATGAACCTCATACTGTAACCTTCCCAACCAAGACATCTACAAGAATGTGACCCATCCATCATCCTGTAGTATACATGGGGGCCTTTTCCACAATTATCATGTGAACGACAGGAATTCCCCTTGAAACTACTTCAGGAAGTAAAATCCTACCACAATGCAAGAGTATCTTATATAATTAAAACCGATCTCACTAAGGAAATAGAACCTTGTGCTAAATAAACATCCACTTTTCCATTCAGTGTAAATCCTCCTCTGCGGAATTACACTAATCTATGCTAAAAATAAATAGCCCCATCTGCCTAGATTACCATATTCTGATATTTCCAACCTGAGAAATGGTTAGGAACATCCAAAGAAAAGTAATATGTGTAAGTTGAACCATGTAAAAACACCTATCTTTAGAGATTACATTTTACTACTGAAAATAGTGTACACAGGGACATGGCCAAAAAGGGTTCTGGAAAGGCAAATGTCAATAATATAATACATGTATGTATTATAAATGCATGACATCATAACCACGTGGGTTCAATGTTGGCAAGAGAGGCCCTAGAGGGAGCAATGGTATGGAGAGGTATACAAAAACTAGACTTGTGCATTCGTCTTTGGGCGAACATGAAAACGAACACGAAGAGTGCGTTTTCGTGTTCGTTCCGAAGACACGCCGAAGAGAAGACGCCGGCGGTAAAACGTAGGAGAAAACGAAGACACACACCACGAAGATCTTCGTGATCGTCTTCGTCTACCATTCTCCCCCCCCTTCTAACTTACCTTGTCTTCGCGGCATCGCGGCAGTTCCCGGAAGTGGAAATCCGCAGGTTCGCCGTCACGGGTTACAGGGCAGTGCGAATGAGCCTATTGGTCGCCTACAGGGACCTCCTCTGGCATCAACCAATTGGTTGATGCCAGAGGAAGACCCTGCAGGTGACCAATAGGCTCACTCGCACGGCCTTTGTAAGTTAACCCCTGACAGCGAACCTATGGATTTCCAGTGGCATCTGCAGGGTAAGTTGCAGCATTGGGGTTTTAAAACCCCAATGCTGCAACTTACCCGGCACATCCCACTGGTCTCCCTCCCTGTTCAATTAGTTAAATGTCCATACGAGCAGACTTTATTGGTCGCTCGTACGGACATTTAACAAATTGAACAGGGAGGGAGACCAGTGGGATGTGCTGGGTAGGTTACGGCACCAGGAGTTTAACAGTCTGTACGAGCGACCCTATTGGTCGCCAGCAGAAGCCCCCTGCTGACGACCAATAGAGTTGCTCATACGTACATTTAAACTCCTAGTGCCAGAGCTGCGTTAACCCCGTATTAACCCCTTAACCGGGAAAACGAAGAAAAACCGAACACGAAGAATGTCCAAGAATATTCGCCCGAAGAGAAGACAGGAACAGGTGAATATTCGCGGAATACGAAGATTCCCCCCCCCCCCGAAGACGAGCACGAAGACGAACACGAAGAGCCCCCTGGTGCCCAAGTCTAACAAAAACCAGAGGAGAGATTAGGTTCACCACTTTATGGAGGTGGTACTTCTGAATGTGAATTGTCCTCCTAATCTGTAGTAGATCTGGAGTCCGTGTTCTAAATTAATATGGGTTGTCATCTGTATTAATATGGTTTACTTTTCAGAACATAACAGAGCTATCTCAAAGCGTATTTTGAAACAAGCAATGATGGCATGCCCTATGAAGTGATTTCAGCCCAATCTTTGTCTGAAGCTAAAATTAACTGTCTGGTCAAATAGGATTCTTCAGCCATGAACAAAGGGATCATTCATGGTAAGAGAGAGAACAAATGAATTGATCTTCATTTCTGTTTGCTGATACAAGCGCAATTTATTCGGTGACAGATCATAAATTATACTTTTTGTATATGATATATACATATATACAAATATATATATAACAAGACTGGCAGGTTTACCTGGTGCATCATATATCACGTTAAACTGGCTCCTGAAACTGCATAATATTAACTACAAGAACAGGTGGGACTTTGATTCATTTGATTTGTCTTGGCAATTTAAAAAGGAAGTGTCCCCAAAACCATAGGCAGGTTTCTGGACTGTAATTATCACGTGAGAGGATTTTTTTCAGTAGTTAAATAGGCATCACCGAATTAAGCAATTTTGATTGGAGGTAGGCTGTCATGGTATGGCTTTTTACATAGCTGTGTACAACCTGGGCGATACATTTCATATCAATGGCAGGTTTACCAGGGGAGGTGGAGGTAGGATATTCACTAAACTATGACATCAAGATAAAGGCAACATTTAAATTCACAAACTTTATAATTCAATTTTCAGGGCCAAGGATTTTAATGAAAGAAATGCAGAATATGATGGCGGATAAGAATAATTTGGCACATCTAGTCAATTGGCCTAAAAAACTTCAAACTTCATTCAAGAATTGGAAAAAATATAACTGTTCTCTTTGCCTTACTTGTGCTAGAAGTGAAACCTTTGCAAGCAGCAGATTGTATCACTGCACATTATAACTTAATGGCCCTTGAGAACACACAGTAAACATATAAACATTAAAAGGGGTAGTCTCAAATTAAGTCTCAGATATTAAAATAAGCAAATGAACAGGGGCCTTTGAGGTTGATTACCTAACAGCCCCAGAGTTTATTCCTTTGCTTTATTTGGGTGGCAACAGGAAGCCTTAGAAATATGACCCAGACTTCTTGCTATGGGCCCACAAGGAACATAAGGAAAACCTTTGTCGCAACATATAGATTTCCATTATAAAAGCATAGTTCAGACAGACTTGTTTGATAATATGATGTATCTAGTTGAAGCTGAAACCCTTATCTGTTATCTGGAGTCTCAGAGGTATAAATAACTAGCAATGTCTTCTTGACTGCCAGCCATATAAGTGATACTATTTTCGAAGGGAAGGAAAGGCGTCTCTTGATATCAATGCTTTTTTGTTTTTTTAAGGGAATCTGTGAACCATAAGAAATGTTTTAGGTAACAATATGAACCCGCAACAGTAAAATAACAATCTGTGAATGGTGAACTGGAAAAGTTACAATAATTTGTATCTCAACGCTAGCCAGGTTATTGCAGTAAGTGAACACACTTGAAATACATACAACATTTTGGTTATTTAGACACCTGAAAACTGTAACGAGAGCAAGATGTTTTTTACTCAATTGCCTTAAAGGAATTTACACAGTTTGGGGGTAAACAATGATCTAAGCAAAGTTTATGAACAGAATGTCCCAATATCAATATTATTATTATTATCTTTTAATTATATTGCGCCAACAATTTACGCAGCACTTATCAATACTTTATATCAGGTCAGGGTCATCAGGGTAAGGCATTCCTGTCTTATCTTTATACTGTATATGTTATTATTCTTTTCAGAATCCCATCATTCTCATACTACAAACATTTCCCTATTTTCCCATGAAATAGTTCCCTTTTATCTACAAATGTAGAATTAGCCCTCCTCTAGAAAGAACTCCTGATGTTTTAAAACCACTTTCACCTAAATAGTATCAGATTGTTCTACAGTTTAGTACATGGAGATAATTTAGCATTTTTGTATCTATTTAGTCTAAAAGAAACCAACCTTGATTTCATAAATTAAAAATAATTGTTACGTAAAATTATGTGACCCTGAAATTCATCCCTCACATCCAGTCCCTCACCAAATTCTGCTGCCTTCACCTGAAAAACGAAAAACAAAAGAAACAACCAAAATATTAATCTATTCCCGTGTGATATCCACCTGGAGTATTGCAACTCTCTACTAGCCGGTCTCTCCCTCTCCTGCCTTTCACCGGTCCAATCCGTCCTCAACACTGCAGCTATTAATCTTTCTCTGTCACCGTTCCTCATCTGCTGCTCCACCATGCCAATTGCTCCACTGGCTTCCCATACCCTTCAGAATCAAATTTAAACTTCTGACCTACAGAGCCCTTAACAACTCTGCACGCCCTTATATTTCTACCTTCCTATGCAAATACACCCCTAACCGCCCTCTTCATTCCTTCATTTCTCTCATGACTTGCGTCTCTTTTCTACCATCATGAACATTTCCCATTCCCGTGTTCAGGATTTCACGTGTGCTGTACCACTTCACTGGACTTTCCTACCTCTTTTATAATCACTCTAAAAACCCACCATTTTCAAGAAGTATACAACCCTTTGTCCTAACACTCTTGGTCAGCATCCTAATCAAGCCATCTGAACAACCAATAACCTCTACAGATCATCCTGACTCAACCAACCCATCCCCATCCAATCAGTCCTTTCCTACTGTTTTACTTCCCCCCTCAACCACCAACTAGATTGTAAGCTCTCAAGAGCAGGGCCATCTCCTCCATTTGTACTAGGTTGTTGTGGTGTGTGATTTATTTTAACTGACTTTGCTGTAACAGCGCTACGAAACCTGCTGGTGCTATAAAAATAAATGTAATGTAATTGTTATAATACTAAACAGATAGTATAATGTAAAAAATCGGTTACAGATGGAAGCTGAGGACTAACCATTTGCTAAGGTTGAATTGAAGCCTGTACAAATAAACTGTGCTAATTGTATTTAATACAAATAAAGGAATTCATTCAAAAGCAAGCAGAACAAAACAAAATTACCTAAAACTAACCTCTGGAGGAACTGCATCTGGAAATGAAGTTTTAAAGAAATGTAGAGCTATCACATACAAAACTGCAAAATAATTCCCTAAAATGTTTTAAAATGTTTAAAAATGATTTAAAAGCAAAAATCCTGCATGTACAAACTAATTAGAAGTGAATTAAAGCACAATGATTACACTGCAAAAATGATGAACACCAGGCTTGACACATTTTTATACCTGGGAACTCTCTGGGTTTTACCCAGAGAACTCCAGGAGAAGCATATTGACACCCGAATCGTTCAGGTCGTGGGAGTGGGGTCCCCCACTTCCCATCCATTTCCCCTGTAAATTAGAGTGTTTTCCACAGGAACGCAACCTGACTGCATTCCCACAAGGGTATGCTCCGGGTAGCATTGTCTTCTAATTATTATCTTTTTGACTACTAAAAGTAATGCTACACCATGTTCCCTTTTCCACTTAAGCTAACAAAGTTAGAATAAAAAACAGCCCCAGCACCAACATTGCACTCAAAGGACTTGCCCCTGCACCCAGGTTGCACTCTGAGGGCTTGCCCAGCACCCAGATTGCACACATGGGAACTGCCACCTTTCTTTCTCCTCCTCCTCATCTCTCCCCTATATGATTCTCTTTATTTATTTCAATATTTTATTACCCCCTTTCTCACTATCTACCTCACCCACTTTCTCACTATATATATATATATATATATCTCTCTCCCTCTTTCTCACTATCAACCCCCTTCTTACTATCTACCCTCTCTCCCTTGTTTCTCACTATCTACCCTCTCCCCCTTTGTAGTTAACTTACCCTGCTGAAGTCCTTGGGTGGGAGCACGAGGCTGCTCTGCCGCGGTGTGCGCTGCTTCTTTTCTGACCGTTGGGATATGACGTCATATTCTGGCGGTCAGCATGAAGGGCCGGCCACCACAATCAGGGTAGTGCCTGTGCACGTGACGGCAGGGAGCAGAGGAGGCAGAGGGGCGCTGAAAACTTTTTCATGAGCGACTGCTCGGCGCCCCCCTCTTCTCCTCTCCCAGTTGCCTGGCTGAGGTGCATCCCGTGCACATGCCATTGTATGGCCCTGAGTTACAACATTTCCTATTCAATCATATCTTTCGGGAAAATAACTAATTGTAGGACAACTGTATGCATCATATGCAACATCTAAAATTACTCAGCAACCATAGCAAGCATCAATATGTTCTACAGAAGGTCTGGCTTACTGATATGATTTGTGGTTTATTTTTACCCTGGTTTCATTCAACGTTCCGTTTGTGCATCACACATAAGTGTGAAAAGGAAGATTGCTATAAGGGAGGAGAAGAACATCAGGCTGCATGGGAGAATATGTCATGATAAGCCCATAAATGAACAAAGAAGCAGAATCATGATGGGCTTTATATGTGAGGACCAAGATTTCAAAGTTCACTCTTGAGGCAATGAGAAGTTCAGAGAGGGCTTCATAATGTGGAACAGCAGATAAGAAGTGATGTGTGAGGAGAGAGTTGAGTTAAACAAATTCCAGACAAACCCGCGTTACAGTAGCTAAGAAGACTAACAATAAGTTGGTAAGTAGGTGACCTTGGGACATCTGAATGAGGAACATCATATAAGGGCATGTGGTGAGATTATAGAAGTGTAGAAACAAGATTTGATGCCAGATAACAATCATTTGACCCATCTAGTCTGCCCATTTTTCCTTATGTAAAAATGTAAGACCTTAATCAATTGTTGGTCATGCTTGTTGGTAAAGTAAAAAGTCCTTACATACATCTAAAGCTCTGGACCTCTAGTTTTAGATTGTGACATCTTGTTCTGACATTTCTCTTGAAATAAATGTCCCTCCTGTTCTTTGTTAAACCCCCTTGTTAAGAATTTAAATGTTTTTATCACATCTTTTCTTTCCTTCAAGCTATACATAAGGAGATCCATTATTTATGAAGAACCGAGGCAGTGGTGACAAAATGGATGGAAGGTGGAAGTAGATGGATGGATGATTATTAGTTTGTTTTGGAGAGACCGAGTTTAAAGCAGAATTGTGGAATTGCAAGGAAGTTGTAACCAGTAAGTACATGAAAGATGGGAAGGACAGGGAAGGACAGGAGGTTCATATGAGATGTAAAAAGACAGCAACAGAGGGACAGTAACTGACCCTTGGCAGGGTTCAACAGAAAATGGAAAGGGTGCAGATGCAGATTTGCCAGAGACAGCAACTGCAAAGGAGCACTTGTATAGATATAAGCCACAAGGGGACAATTGTTATAACTATAGAGGATAGTTAGTCCAACGTTGCTATGGACAACACCAAAAGCAGCAGACAGATGCTCTTAGAAAACACCATTATATAACATATCTGTAAATAGTTCTGCACAATGACCAAACTTATTGCATGTGAAATTATATATTCTGATCTACCACAGCGGTGTCCCGTTTGTCTTTTCATCTTATTTATGGAGTGATTAGGAAAAATGGTCACAATGTTTTATTTGGATCTGCTGAAACCTCCTTCCACTTAAATTATGCTAAAATTCTGTTTGACTTATAAAAAAATCTCAGGGCTTTTTATGAATGGACATAAATTATATTCTCTTCATTCTCCAAGGCGTTTATCTTGAGAAGAATTGAGCAACATGATTCCTAAAGAAAGTAGATTACCTTGTGTAACCTGCATCATTTCCAAACTCACTGGTATGTGACCTACTTTAACTCAACAGGGTAAAAGTAAAACATAAATGAACGCCATTGCCAGGGGTTCCTGCTCCTGAAAGTATGTGAACATTACTTAACATTTTGTACGGAAAAAGGGGCAACATGGTAACAATAAACATGTGGAATATGCTAAAGTAACCTGAGCTGGGCAAAACCATCAGCGAGGAATGGATCCTGCATTGGGTGGGAGGGGCACTTCTGTTTTTGCATTATATATATATATTTATATATTGTAGGGGACAGCTCACACATGGGGCGGCAATGACAGTTTCACACAGGTTTCCAACGTAAAAGCGTGTTTATTTAGATGTTGTAATCACAGAGCACCTTGTAAACAAAACAAACTATAAGCCTGTCCGGCTCTAACTAAACAGCAGGATACCTCTCTAGCAGCCTAAGGTCTGACGCAAAGCAAAGTAACCAGTTTTGTATGGGGTAAAGCTTCATACCTGGTGGGCTGCAGCGCTGGCTGTAGCTGCTCCTTCATTCAGTGTCTCCCTCCCTCTGAAAACCTAACAGCCCTTTCTTTTAAGGCCTCCTCCCCAGTAACGAGCTTAGGAAGCCTCACCTGAGAGCACCTGGGTTTGCTACCAGGCCTGGCTGAGGTAACCAGGTGAGACATATATCCCATCAACCACTCTCCCATACACTTTACCACAATATATATATATATATATAGATAGATAGAGAGAGAGAGAGAGAGAGAGAGAGACAGAGATAGCTATATATGACCTATTTTCTCAAATGTCACATGATGTGATATTTTGTTGGGCCTGTGTTTGGATGTACTTTGATTTTGAAGCATGGAAATTGATAAAAGAAGAATTTACACACAAAAAAAAACATTACGATGCATACATAACCCCTCCATTCTTTCCTGACACGCAGCATGGTAAGATGAACTATAGCCAGAGGACAGAGGTACAAATGGATAGAGATCTTAAGTTAGGACATTACATTATTAGTAATATCCAACTCTCATCACCGATAGTGGCTGTGCGCACCAAACCACAACAAGCCACCACTAGTACTGTCTCACTCACGTCACAACAAGAAGATCTTGAAGAGTCTCCCAGTCCTACTCCACGTAGTTCTCGTGTTTTCTTCCCCTCTGGCTGACCTGCTCTGTATCCTGGGCTGGCTGCCTATCATTGTCTATTCTGGCTGGTGCTTTTTTTTAACATTTTTTTGTTTCCTTAAAGTTCTTAGCTGTATGTGAAATAATAGCATGCTTTCTGATTTATGTCTGTTCTCTGGAACATAGTGTTACAATTTAAATAAAACCATCAAAATGCGCACAATATTGGCAACATAACAACAATATAACAACACATTAAGCATCATGTAACCATTTCTCTGTTTAAAAAAATTACAAGCATTGTTGTAGGTTCCATACCATCAGTTAACATTTTAAAAAAATACTAGTTTGAGTTTGTGCATGCATGCATATGTTACCAATAAATATTTGCTGTAAAAACATTTACGGTGCCTTAAAGACCACCACTCAGCAAGTCTGATTTTTCTATGTCATCAATAAATGTTGCAGTTCTTTTAGTCAGTGTTGCTGAGACTGCTGTGCTAAACTCAAGGTGAAAATCATCAGCAGCAGTACTGGCAAAACGGAAATATTTTAGTGTTGATATTTAGACTATTGTTCTCTATGTGTGAAAAGAAAGTGAGTAGAGGGTGGATATCTTATGTGGGGTCCTTCTTGCCCTTGTAAGGTGCCACGGTTAGTGTAAGTGGTGCTGACATACGCCTAAGCAAGTTTATCCCACTGTTGTCTTGAAAAACAATGACCGTCAGGATTTTAAATTAATACACGTATATATGTGGTCTTGAAAACAGTCTGTTGTGTTGTTTAAAGGATGATCCTCATAAAATCTACATGAAACGCATCGGAGAACAGTACACTGTGTGAATGGCAGTGCACTGGACAGAAGGGCACCATAACAAAACAGTGTCAACAAGACTTGGTGGGCACACTGGGCATCATCCCAAACTGACTTAACATGATTGCAGATGCTGCCTAGGAAAACAACTTACAAGGGGTTTACTGGTAATGATGGAACAAAAATAGTCTGGACCGGCCTCCTGGCTACATCAGTAGCCTAAACATTTGGAGCAGGTCAGCCCTAGTGTTCCTAATTCCAAGGTTTCATTATAACTTAATATAATATGTTAGAAAATGATAACATTCTAAAAAATATCACTGGCTCAGGATGGGGTAGCAAACTGTGCCAGAGCAGCTTGGCTGACAGCCCATAACTATTTAACTGCCTTAAGTTCACCATAAAACCTTTCCTAGCAGAAGGGCTAATACAGTTAGACATTAAGAAGACCTCACTGACCCCACAACCCCCCCACCACACCACCCTTTGGAGTTTAGAATGGAAATGCATTGAATTCAAATTTTTATTTGTAGTAATTCTACAGGAGGAATCCTTTACGCAGTACTGGTATTTTGTTTTAACTTCATTTTGTGCAAAGGTGCCCATGTCATATATTGCCTTATTTGTGCATTTCCTACAGGTTCATGTTAAAATGCATGTGAGCGTGTTAATCATTTGCAATACATTAATCCAAGCTTCCAAAGCATGCTTTTATTAGACTGGGTCTGTTGAAGTATATGAAACAAACCAGGGATAGCTTTAAAATAAATCTGTGTAGTTCATCATTTACAAGGAAATAGTTCCCCCGCAAGAGACCATTGCTCTGAAGGGTGGAATTTTTAAGGAAGACTAAAACAAGCTAGGCAACCATGTCTTTTGATACAATGCCGTGTTTTAACAAGAAGCAAATACCTATCCTCTAGATATATTGCAAGTAGGGCCCTGTTTATTTTACGCATTGATTTGTCTTAGTCTATCAGTTCTAGTTTTGTCATATTCATATATTTATTGTAAGATGTGTTGAGTAAATTGTTGGCATTATAAATAAAATATAATTATAAGTGTTATATACTTATCCAGTGTCTCACAACTGTTTCCCCAGGTTGGGCATGACTGGGGTCTTCAGAATCAGGGTTAACCCCCTCACAAGTATTACAAGGTAGACACCAGTTATTTTCACAGAGATCATTCTGTCACGGAAAATGGCTACATAGCTGCTCACACAGACCTAAACTATCTTAGGTGTCAGTTTGGGTATAGCACCCCACCATTATTTTTACATGACAGTTTATTTTGTAATTAAAGATCTCTAAGCCTTCCGGTACCCTGGAGAGCACATCCCCTAGGCATGTCCCGTCACTGTCCCTGACGTGCCAACTCAGCCTCTCTAGTCCATTTTGAACCCAGTCATTTGTAGAATGTAATCTAGCAGCACACAACCTTGCATTCTCAATGGGTGTACAAGTCTGAGTCAGTAGACATTTGCGTGAATCTTGGTGGGACAAAGAACCCAAATGGAAAATAAACAAGTGAACAATAAATGTTTAGCTAATCCAGTTTGCTTTGCTGGTTCCTGATGAAATACATTGTATTAGACGTCACTGCACCTTTTACCGAACACCCATTGATAAGTACGTATTAAATAATATTAATGCTTCTAATTTAGCTAAAATGCATTCCAATGAACAGCAGGGTAAGGAGCTGGATGACAATAGGCTTCCAGTTTCTTCTCTACGTTGCGCTTTATGGGAAATTAACATTTGCCAGCTGTATCAACAGAGCAAAATACTCAATGAGAAAGGACTGTGGTGATATTCTGTAGGAAGCAGATGTTGATACATTGTAGTGGGAATGAAGTACAAGGGGACAAGTGCTTACAAAGAAAGATGAAGAAGAAACATGGAATCCATGTTAAAGAGGTAGATACCCAGATATCATTGTAAAACTGATTGGATGAATATTCTGGGATCAGGTCAGATATCAAGGAAATGATGACATACAGCAAATGATATTGGCACTAAACACGTGTATGTTGGTGGGGGTTCGACAAAATTTCAACAGTTTCTATACTTTCTTGCCTCTGGGTGACATTTTGATATTTTCGAGGACAAACAACATCAGGCACAACTAATGTGAAAATGTTAATGTTCACACCTAACTCATCTGTCCTTTAGATCATTTTAATCTTTGGTAACACCTAAAAGGACGTAACCAATCATATTTTTGTTTTATATGAAAGGACATATGGTCGATGCTTAACAACTGGAATTTGATTTTATATTCACCAAATTAAATGCTCACTTTGAGCACTGGACCACATAACCCTTATTATTACAATTATATGAAAATCATCAGAGATGTTTAATAAAAAGTTTTTTAATAAAAAACTTCATAAAAATAATTTTTCAATAAATCTTTTTTTGGCACACAACTAATAACGGAATGCAAAATTTGTTCCAAATTAAGTTTTTTGCATTTGGGAATTAATGATTTCCTATGGGATCTCTGGCCTGCTATGAGTCATGTTGCATGGTGAAACCTGAACACGAATAGTCTCCAGTCACAGACAATCTGGTTTTCTTGTTTTGGAGAAAGAATGCAAAAGAAAATAAGATCCTGGGATTGTTGTGTGCTAACATAAGATGGTTGTTTTTCTAATTTGTCTTCTAATTAGACAATATACAAGAATCAATACAATTCATTTTCTCTGTCATTATTAGAATTAAATTTGGATTAAAGATAATCCATAAGAAGAGCATTGAATAATTATTGTTAATATTTATTGATATAGTGCCATCATATCCAGTATTCGTGAAACTGGAAAGTTGGAAAACAATTTGCGGCCTGAAAAAGACCCAAGATAAAAACATTTCCAACTTGCTGTAGGGGGCCCATCTTATTGATCCAAGTTAAGTAAAAACGCATTGTACTTTTCTGTAGCATTAAACATTGAAATCAGTGACCAATTCACAGTCAGTCACTGAAACCAAGAGTTGCTTACTGTCAAGTATTTCCATACAAATAAATATATATACTTACAGCATGGACTAGATTAGCAAGCAGTGCTACCAATGCAAAAACCACCAGGAACCTAAACAAAAAGAAAAATGAATAAAGTTCTTTAGGTGGCATTTCCAAATATTACCTTTTCAACTAATTGACTTCATTTCACCTATATATGAAAAGAGGTTTGGTGTGACTTAAAACAATTCACATTTACATCTGTTTTAAACTAGAGTTATATGAGGGCATCGTCTGGCTTACATTATATTATGTTATACAAATCATCTTTATATGTCTCTATAGTATCCCCAAATGTATTTGCTTTTGAACAGAACTATAAAATAAGATTAGCCATGTTTAACTATTAGCACAAGTAGCACAAGTTAGATAATGCAACCACTCCTTTTTCAACTTACATCGTTATAACTCCGTTTCTAAGTGCAATCACTGCTTAAATGAGTTTATTCTAATTAGAAACAACATTCCTAGAACTGGTAAATGTCCAAACCCTTACCAGAAATAATTATTTACTTTATAAGTAAAGATAAAATACATTGAAGATAAATGGAATAGCGTCCCATCAGAAGAGGCTAATACAGTGGGGGGGAATTTGAACATGGGATAGACATAAAACTATCCTGAGTCCAAAACAGGACCAAGGACTGATTAAGGTCCAAGTCTATGCATCAGGAACATGGGCAGGCTAGATGGTACATATGGGTTTTGCTGGAAACACACAATTGTCTTCTGACACACAAGGAAACATTTGACAGGTTGTGAGACAGACACTGAAAAATCTCTTGTGTTGGTTTAACATTGTAAAATCTTCAGATAATAAAATGGCATGACTGATAAGATACAGTATATCTGCTTACCATACAATAAGTGCAATTGTTTTTAATCTAAGTGGAGCAGCACCTTTAAAGCTTTAGTTTGGGGGATTTTTATGTAATGCAACTTTTTAATATATCATTTGTATTTCTGGCACACAAAAAACGTGAACAATTAACCAATGGTAAAACAATTACATTTGTGTCCTTATAACTGGATTTGACTTCTTTTTATATTGCTGTTCCGCCAATGTGTATTGGGTGATATTAAAAGATGGTAATATTTGCCAGATGTTTCCCAAGCTATTATGGGTGAATGGATGCAGGCAAAGAAAAGGCCGACCAAAATAAGGAATCAATTACAAAATACATGTTATGATGGTTACTCATTTTTGTCTCTTATATACTAGTTGCATTGACATTAACATTAGCATTAATAAACGTGCTCTACCAATATATAAACATAGAAGATGTCGCCCATCCAGTCTGCCCAAGATGTGGGAGGAGACATTGTTGGGCAACAGATAAGGTGGGTCACTGGCAAGCCTTCACCACACTGGATATCAACACAAGCACCTTTTTTGAATGGATTTTAGCTGGCTCTGCTCTTACTTATACTCACTTTTTTCCCTGCTGATAAGATAGTATGAGACAAGAGTTAATGTCTCAAGCTTGGTTTGAGTCTACGCCAGCTCAAGTGCTTTGACTTAACTATAACTTTGCCCATACACAACGTCACCCACTTTCAACCAATGCTGCACATACCTAGCCTTTAATATTATTTTTTTCTGTACTGGTTCATTGTTGCCAAAACTGCAAACTAGGGTCTGTTCACTAACACTCAAGTTACAGAGATAACTTAACTTACTTAATTTAAAAGCACTCCACTAAGGCAACCTGACCAGAAAATTATATATCCAGTGTTCAAGCTGGTAATCGTGTCTGTTAGAGCTGATGTTGTCAAGCTGAAGTACTTTTTCAACTCATTTGTACACTTCCAACTAGTCTGAAGTTGACTGTCAAACAACAGATAAGTGTGCTTTTCATGGCATCTTGCTGTTTGCCGGCAGTAAAGGTGACTTAATGCGGTTGAGTTGACAGGTAGCATTATTTTAGTTACCCCGATTTTGTTGGCCTGATCAGTTCTACTTAGTTTATGCAACAAATATAATCTGAAAACTTTCAGATAAAAAACGATAACATATTAATATTCAAATATACACTACATAAGATCAATGCAACATTTAATATCTATAAGATGTAATAGCTCTGCAGTCTGCAGGGAGCAGGGAAGCAAGCTGAGTTTGCACTGCATATTACCTTTTGCATCAAATAAGAGCAGGGTGTCAGTGAAGAGCACTTATTGCATTTATTGCCAGCTGAGATCTGTACATTGGCAGGTCTGGGTTTTCTGTACATGCGCGCACAATATAGGCACTGGGCCATATTCTGATATATTAGTTTAGCTGCTGATTAGAACTTTGCTGTCCAGTTAGCATTATGGATCCCTTGAAATCCGACTAAAATATTTATAGGAATTCTACATTCAGAACTGGATTATATTATTTCATCAAAGATGCCATTCTACAAATACATTTGTACAAATACATTCGTATCTTTGACCTGTTTAAGGTATTTTGCAAATGGCATAAATGTCAGAACACTCTCTGGAGAGGCTATATTAATGATCATATAATGTTTATCTAACCAAGTTGAAAAACATGATTTCAATATGTTTTTCTTATTTCCTTTTTATTAGCATATATTTGTATCAGGTGTCGGTTCCACTACACTCTCCAAAAACACCTTGCACATAGGTTTAATGTACAAGATCAACAAAGCTTTTTGGCAATGTGGCTGAAATAAAAGAAGAAAAAGAAACCAAGAAATGGTACATTTCCAATCAGTGCAACCAGAAAGGGCAACTTTCCCCTTCCCTTTCTAGCTGTCCCTCCCTCAGCATCCCACCACTCACCATGGAATGTTCTGCTGCCTGTACATGGAATGGTTCAGTGTTCTCTCCCTTATGGGCTGCCTCTGATTGTGCAGTAGTTTCCCCATCTTACACTTGATTTCTCACTAGTAACGATCTAGAAAAACAAGAAGCAGTCAGCAATTCTACAAACTTAAGGAATGATGAAACTGTATATTACTTTTTAGTATTCAGAAAACAAACACCTGGCACGTCAGTGTTTAAAGGGTTAAGAAGAAGACCAGCATTATAAAGTTAATATCACACTGGCTACATTAGCTACACTGGGGTTTATGGGTGACATTCCTTACAATGTAGAATAAAAATAAGAATAAATCATTTTTTTCCCACTTGCCATAATATACAGACTAGACATTGTAAACATAGTTTTAGGGTTAATATGGGCAAATACTTACATTAGATCAGCAACATACAGAAATCAACTTTACAGCAGACTGCATTAATGCATTCGAGTATTAAATAAATTGGCAATTATCATTTCTATCTAGAGCTGGGATTCCGTTAGAAATGAAATAGTTAATATAAAGTGTTCAAATGTTTCCATAGCCCTCGTTC
Source organism: Sceloporus occidentalis (assembly GCA_023333645.1). NCBI lineage: Eukaryota > Metazoa > Chordata > Lepidosauria > Squamata > Phrynosomatidae > Sceloporus > Sceloporus occidentalis. The sequence continues at coordinate 12,757,603 of JALMGF010000027.1, read as the reverse complement.
AATGTAGCCTTTCTGCATGGAATCGGTGCTTGGATTTGCTTGGGTTTGGATACATGCTTATTGCTGCTGGGACTTCAGAAGTGAGTGAAGACACACGGACTACTACTTCGCTGATCAGAGAGCCTCTGGCTGACACATAGTGTCTTCTTCAATGCATATCCACAGATAGCCCTTTGGCCAACACAAGCCCCTTAAGTAAAGAGACACATCAGAGAGAAGCAGCGATAGCTGATCGAGAAAGAGACAGTTACTGAGTGCTATAGAGCCTCTGACTTCGAGTCATTTTGTGGCAATCTTACTTATGTCTGAGTGTCTCCCGTTAATCCGAAGTCAGATCATCTCACTTACCAGCAGAGTTGGGAGTCAGTGCTCCGCCAGTGAGCTCATCGCCGTGCCCAAGCCCCAGCCGGGAGATAGGGGGAGTGGGACTGCAGCACTTCCCGACTCCTCGGTAAATGTCTTCAACCTGAGAACGGGTGCTGCTGCCCTTGTGCACTTCAGCTGCAAACAGGATGGTGGGTGATGCAGTCTCATTGATGGTCCCTATCTGGAGGGTGGGGGATCTCGGTGGGTGGGGTGTGAGCTCCTTTCTTCAAAGCGCATTTCTTGTTGAGCCTCCACTAGACAAGAGGAAAGTCTGGAGTACTGGTGCTTCATCTCTCTCCTGCATGCACAGTATTAGGAGGAGGAAGGGAAGCTGCCCCCGGTGAGGTGCCCCAGTGTGTCTTTGTGACTGTGGGCTTGTGCCAGGCGTTGGACCATGACCTGGAGACTGGTGGCCACACTTGTCATCCTGCTGGGGCTCATCAGCAGCACCCAATCCGCGGTAAGTGTGAAGAACCTTCTAGTATGATACATAGAGTGACCACCCAGAGCCACCCTAGACATACACATAGACCTTCATGAGGACCAGTTGTGATACAATACTAGATACCTTACATAGAACCTTAACACTCAGATCTTACACTGAGTGTGACTTAACATTATGACTTCATTCATAGTATCCATGGGCTCCAGTGCCACTTCTTGGGCTGACTGTGCCTCCCAGGACCATATGCTACCATGGCCACAGTCAGTGCCCACTGGTAGACATGACAATTGGCATTCAACGACCATATCACCCAAGAATCACATTGCACTCTGACCACAACACTCACATCAGTATCTATCCCTACATACTGAGCACAGAGCCTAACTTCAGTTCATAGACATCAAAGCATCACTCCAGAGGCAATACCAGATCTAACACCACATGTCTCAATGACCATTAGATCTACATCTTACACTTATACAATATCTTAAATATTACTCCTAAAATATGTCTTACACATAACTTTTTGCAGCTTCATATTATTTATAATATCTGTTGTAATGTCACTGCCTCTCAAACACACATATTTGCATTAATACCTGAAAATGTTCTCTAGAATTGTGTTCTTTTTTTTGGGGGGGGGGGATGTCACGTGATAATGCCTTGTGCACCCTTTCAGTACCTCAGCATAACTGGATTTATTTAAAGCAATTTAAATTACAACTTTGTTAACTCTGGTTATAGTCAGTGTTCTTATAAACTAAATAGTGGTGAGTGTGACATCATATAACCCAGATGTATCCACTGTGTAGCCAAGGTCATGCCATTGATATTGGACTGTCTGGAACACACGCTTGCCTTTACAATGACAACTGTAGGCAAATTGCAACAAACTACTTAAAAGTTGCAGCCAATGCAGCCACAGACATGTTCTAGTTACTGCATATACCCACATGTGCAGTGTGTGATAGAGGAGTGTGTTTAATTCCAGGGCTCTACAGGAATGAGAGCACAGAAGCTGCATACAGTTGAACCAGTAGCCACACACTATGCTTTGTTAGACAAGGGTTAAAAGATTTTATGTAATGAGGTTTTTTTTTTACTGAGAGGGTGGTAGATAAGTGGATTAGCCTCCCATCAGAAGTGGTAGAGGCTAATGCAGTGAGGGAATTTAAACATGTATGGGATAGGCATAAAGCTACCCTGAATCTAGACCAAGGACTATATAAGGTCCGAGTCTCTACATCAGCAAACATAGGCTAGAGGGGCCAATTGGTTCTTATCTGCCACCAAATACTATGTTTCTATGTCAAAACCTTTTTTTTTGGACAGGACTCCTCCTTAAATCCTCTGCTAACAATTTCCCTCTGCCAAATAGTGTTCTGCTTATTTTTTTATTGGTGGCACATGAGCTTTTCTGAAAGGCTAACATAATATTGTCATGGATGGGTCCTGAAAAGATTCAATGGGTGCATGCGCAGTGCAACCAGTTGTGCTGCCTGCCAAGTGGCTGATCTAAAGCAAATGAGTGATGTCCCTAATTGTAACACACATTGTCTCACTAAAGCCACATCAGACATATGGGTATCACTGCCCCAGTAATTACATTAAATCAGCAGCCGCCATGTTCATGTGTACCATATGCATGCCTGTAGCTTAACATGTGTTTCTTACAGGGCCACATGTTGAGATTAGATTTAACAATGGTAATCAGGAAGTGTTTTTGCAGTGATGTGACAGGACATGAATGACATCATTGTTTGAGACATTAGGTTTAAGTTCACTACCTGGAATTTATTGTCAGATTGATATATTATTATTATTAATATATATATATATAATTATTATTATTAGAATATTTATTTATATACAATACATATAATATACATGTATTCAATACTGTCAAGAGTATTAATAATTCAAGCAACAGTAACACTTATGAATTTCACTCTTTAATAGGTTTACCTGGCCTTGTGGCATTTGCATAAAATCTTCTGCAAATGTGGCATACGTAAGGTTAATCTGCTTAATCACTGAACAGGAACAACATTATAGAGCATGAAAGTTTTGGGAGCGCAGTGTACAAAATCTAACATACCGGTAAACTATATGACCTGATCAGTGTAGTTAGACTGAACTGTCCCCTTGTCTTGCAGAGATGTTCATATTTTGTACTCATATTCACAACATTTTTAGCCCAAGGGAGCTCTGATACCCTCCTGCGAGGTGGGATTAGGCACGTGCCAGAGGTGCACTGGAAACAGCCGTACTTTCTAAATAGGCGGCAGAATGAATGTCCTGTGGTCTCTCACGATATGTGAGCTATCAGCGATCCGGTCCCGCATATTATGTCACATATGCAGATACGGTTGGGAAATGTTGTAACATGACATCATATCACAGGGTCTGAGCACGTCATTTGCTAGAGCTGAGACTTTACATCTGTCTACTTTTAGATAAGTCTGGAATAATAATAACGGCTGACTACCACCGCAGAATCCCCATGCACACATTTTACTGTACTCAAATACTGTGTGAGGCAGATAAACTACCGGGAACATCATGGAAATAGGTTCCATTTGTGTTTTAGTATACATTCTTCCCACCACTTTTGTCTGCTTGAAGCACCCTGGAACGCTCGTGCAAGCTAGTGCTGGAACTGGCTTGAGATATGTTGGCCAGAATGCATCTCCTGCAGGCCAAGAGGTGGGGAACGAGGGCATGTGCATGGAGTTGTGGTGGGATCTGCTGAATCCTTCCAAGGTGGAAAAAGTGTCAGTGTAAAATATCAGACCCCCGACCCACCATACGCATGTGTGGAATGTGTTTCCATTGATTTCAATGGGATTGTTTTCCTGACACTGATTGGCTGCTTCAAGTGTCAAACCTCAGACCCCAGAGAGGGTGGGAAGCTGCTATTATTGTATTTATTTTTTCATAAAAAAATGTATATAAAAATACTTACAAAGTGCTTTCATATGCATTCATTGTTTAGTCCCTTTAGTTTCATTATCCTTTCTCAGAAATGTGTTTCTTATTAATTCTTATTACATTTATATAGCACCAACAGACTCCATAGTGTTGTACAACAAGGTTATACATTTACTAAAAGACAGAAGATGTTGAAGGCCCTAGTCCACTTTTATTAAAAATATTACAGTAGAAGTTGTTCTCAGATTTATTTCTAATCTTTAGCAACCAGAAGCATCAGTAGAATATGTTCAAGTTCTCTATTGGATATTGTTTTGAGGAGCAAATGTGAAAGAAAAGTTGGATTTGGCAAATGTTGAATGTCATGGAACCCACAGTTGTGTTTCATGGATACAGCTCATTGTATTAATGTACACTGACACCCTATCAATGTATCCAGTACTTTAACTTGGCAAAACCATACACACAACGGGCCACACACTGTATGGATCAACTATCCGAATTCAGATATACGTTCTATCAATCGCTTCTCCTATATGTGTGTGAAGCTTTTGTGACATCTTTCTCCCTTTTAGCTGTAGCCAAGTATCTATTACATTTTGAAACAGATCCAGAATACATTCCATAATGAAGCATTGCTTAACAATTGTCTCCTTGTATGGCTTTTATATGTTACCATGTTTAAAATTACATATATTAGTCAAACTGTAGACATTTCCACTTAATTCTGTAAACATTAAGGCAAGTTGTTTATGTATTTTGTAGAATATGTATGCATGTTGCACTCATTCATTAGTGATCTTGTCAGACTTAAAATCCCTTTGCCTCATGAATTAAATTAGGACGCATGGATAGTTTTTGCATAAACTGTTTTGTTTAAAGGTGCTGTCCCACCAACACTACTGAATTCAACACTTTTGTAAACTAAGTGCAGCATTAGAAACATGAGTGTTACAACTGTTAAAGGGACTCGCCAGTCATCATATACACTTTAGTACATATTATAGCAGAATGGATTCTTAAAATTCTCATGTTTGCTAGTCCTATAAGTTAGTGTGAGAAGACTACTTGGCTTTACATAGCCTCCCTCCAAGTTGTCAGCCGTCTCCTCGCTGTAACTCTTAGTATCATTTTAATGACAGCAAGCATTTTTTTCTTAAATGGCCATACAAGCTCTTTCAATTTTCACTATTACAGATGTACAGATGTACAACCACCAACCATCACGAAAGAAACCTAGGCATCAATGAATTAGAGTTAAGAAGAAAAGTATATTTCAATAATCTAAAACAAAAAAATGCAAATTAGGCAGAGGGAATATCCCCAATTTGCTTTATTTATATATAATAAACCCCTTCGCATCTATAACCGTATTAACTTCACCCTCTATGAGATTGTTGCCACATTAAACATTTTATACATTTAAAACAACATCTGAGTGTATATCAATTGATTTATAGTAGGGACATAAGGGTTCTCTTATAATTAGGGACTCCTATGGAAAATAAAAATGCTAAATAACTGCTGGACTTAAAATGCATTTTATATGTGCATACTGGGTTAAAGGGGCCATCTTTTCAGTGGTGTATTCTGGCCAACTAGGGTGGCAAGTCCAGAAGGTAGCAACCCCTCTGCCACATAACATGGAGTCAGTTACCCTTTTGGGAGCTCAGACTCCCTTTTGTGGTACTGCTCAATGGGCCAGTTAAGGAGGAAATCACTGGTCTCCCCAGCCGGCCCATTAACACTACTTTTAGCTTACTTCTTACTTACTAACTTACATTAGCTTACTTCTGCCTGCTGCTGTATGCTGGAGTGTCTAGATAATCCAGCACTCAGCATTGAGGACCATGGTAAGTAGGCGGCTGGATTGGCAGCGCCAAAGATAAATACGACAATGCATCTGGTAACCTTAATTTAAAGGACTGGCTCTACTTAGACCTCGATAACAATTTCCAGTTTTATGTAACTTTCAATTTTTTTCAAAGTTTATCCAATGCAGTTTCTCTTCATCGGCCTTAACCCATGTTTTAATATACCATATTACATAGCATTGTGTATTATGCTTTTTAAAGAAAACTTACGGTACAAGTTAGACTAATGTGTTAACTTACACGTATGGTCTTGGATCCTTAAACTTGAAAGGTTTTTTTTCGCCGCTCTTTTTCTGCACTTACAACTTCTTAAAGGTCTGTTAAATAAATTTTAAATGAGTTAAAATTAAGAAAAGCTTGTGTTCTATTAAACTAAATGCATATCCTGAATGGCCAAAAGGCATTGTTTTAAGAGTCCTTTAATTAGCAGGTAATTAGCCTGAAAGGTTTAAGGCTCTTGAACTTTGCTGCAATAGCATGGTAATGCTTTAGCAGAGCAGCGTCCTACAAATGAGTTTAGATGAGAGAGATGTCATTAGTTAATGGTGTAAAAAAAGAAGTAAAATGCAAGGTCTGGAGTTCATTTCCAGTCAGTGTTGTATAGATCTATGCAGAGCGATGTATGTACTTTGATAGTTTACAGCTGTACAGAATATAAAATTCAGAACAAGATGAACATTGTAGATGACTTTGTATATTTTGTCAATTTCCCATCCTGCCCAGACAAAGAATCATTACTTAGGTATCCCTACTATATTATTTTTGCGTCATAATAACATATCCATTTCATGTAATATATTAATGTCTATTTTTTTTATTATTTCAATATGTCCACCAACATTGTAATAGTAATGTCAAGTAAGAACATGAACTCATCTGTAACGGACCGATTTGTTGGCCTATGTGGCCTGCCACCTGTGTCTGGGCCCTTGCAGGATTTGGCCCAGCTGGGTTCGTCACATATGGAAAAGAGGACATATGGTAAAAATTACTGAAGGGGTTAAAAAAGCCAGTCAGTGGCAGGAAAACACTCCCATTGAAATCAATGGGATCACTTTTTGTGCATGGAGGGGTCTGATGAATGGTACATATGATGGCTGGAATGTCCCTTTAAGTAAACAAACAAACTAGACACATGTTGCTTCTCAGTAAGCAGGATTGTATGCATTTGCCAACAATAACTAATGATTATTAACATGCTGTGTTGAAGCAAGCCTTCCCTTTAAGTCAGTTTAAGACTGTAATGTGGATTGTTTGTTGTAAAAATAATATGCTTGCCTGCATCTTAAAGTGAGATTGATTTTCCAGTCTCCTTTCCTTAGATATGACGTATCTGAGGGCCTTCACATTTTTCAACCAGTTTTCCCACCCAAGGGCTTATGCGTAGGAAGAATTAAGAATAAAACATGATATGCCCTCATTTTCTTGGTCTCATTTCCTGTGTTGCTTTAAGGTTTAACTTAGCAATTGAGTGTAACTGTAGAGATGAAATATCACTAGGAATGGATGTTATTTTGAACTTTTAATAAACTCTTTTTAATGCAATAATTACAATTCTGGTGCCAAAGTATGTTTCCTTTATTACTTCCATAGTTATACCGATTGAAAAAAAGGCTTAGAGTCCTTCAGGTCCAACCTTTCCAAGTACCTATATCTGTAGATCCAGATAAAAGCAAAAACATGCAAATTAGCCTTTTTTTCAATATCAGATTTTAACCTGGGTCAACATTACCTGGAACTCTCCAGGTTTGCCCCGGAGATTTTGGGTAAAGTGTCGCTTCTCTAGGTCATGCTTTGTAAAATCTCAGTGTTGCAGAAACAGAGTTTAGTCACCACAGAGAATCTCCAGGTCTTGTTGAAACACACAATCTTTCAGCATTTGGGGCTAGCCCTGCATGTGACATCAGAGGACAATCCACTGACATCATCAGTCGATGTCAATAGACATCCACTGACGTCAGTAGACCCACTCACCCGCCTCCCAAAACGGGAATGTGCCGGGTAGCTGGAGCCTGAATGTTCTAAGCTATGTTTCTTTGGTTAGTGACAATGTCACAACGTAAACATAGGATAAACCTGGGATTGTCTAACGGATATTTTAGAAAAGTGTCAACACTAGCTATATAAATTTCCCATTATCACTTTGTGGATTAACAAACCAGACAGGCACACAAACTGACGCCACTAGAGGTGTGAATACCTCCTGACACCTGCATTTGATGACTCCCATCCACATCTGATTTTAACACTATTGACTGATCAAAGAACCTTGCCTTAGACGTCTTGATGTTATCTGCTTCCCATTCTGAACCATGTTATTTAACTGATACTTAAAGAGAGGTTTTCCACATTTTTGTAAACCGTGTCTGATAAAGGGACCTGAGAGGTCTTGAGAGCTTGCAATCTATATAAAGGGGTTAGATGCACATTGGGTATCATTCAAACTCGACTTGTCTCCCATCTAACGTATGCAAGAGATGTTAATATGAATGGGGCATAAATAGGCTAAGAGACAGACTATATGCAACATTTGTTATTAGGAAGTGAGACAAGGAGAGTATATCCTCCAACTCTCATAAGAAAAACAAAAATGTTATTTTTTTATGGGAAACCAGGATGGAGTTGCCAGTTTCTACCCCTTGAACAGCTTAATCCAGCAGCTGTCTAGTTGTCTAGAAGGTAAAGGAACCGTTTAGTGCCCCACCATCACTGAATGCATATTCAGTACTTTGTAAGTACCTTAATTATTAATTATTTTATCAAAGAAGAAAAATAAACGTATCTTGGTAAAATACTGCAGCTCCAGGGCTGCAATGTACCCATCTCTGCCCAATGATAAAATATAACCTATGTCACAATTTACCCTTAAGATATAGACATAACAATGTAAAGCATAGTATAAGAACATGTAAAAAAAATCTTTAGACTGCCACAAAAATCCCACTCTGTTCATCAACACATTCATTATTTAATCGAGAAAACAATAGAAAATGTGTTCTATAGATGCCGATTTCTTACAAAATGCAATGAATATTTTGGCAACACAGCCAACACTCTGAAAAAAATGTATGTCTTGAACAATGGGCTCAATTCAATGACCTGTCTAAACGTTAATTGTTTCAGTTGTGGTTGGAAATATATGATTTGTGATTCAACCCCCTGACGAATCCCCAAATATTAAGCCTAGGTTCTAGACTACGACTACTAAAAAAAGCTACAGTGAAATCAATAAACAACTTTTACTAAGCGGTTCAGTGTATAGGATGTTTACATATACTTTCTAGACCATAAACGTCAATAGCTAGACTCTACATTACACTGAAACACATCTGAAAAATGTTCACATACTGTACAGAGCTGAAGGAGAGGCACAAATGGAGTATGCCAGTGACAGTAACCAGTGGATTGAAACATAAAACACTATGTTACCCCTGTGGTTAATCTGGATTAGGAGTAACATAGATTTTTTTAAGACCACACAATGAACATACAATTTTTACATAAGATTTTCTCAATTCTCTCCATATATGCATGTGATTACAAGTACATATTATTTAATAAATATTGTGTTAAAACCTTGCATGTAAAATAAAGCTAGGATAAAAGCATTACAAATGTCATCCATCCACCTTTGCCTAGCTCCTTTTTAAGTTAACAAAGTAAAAAAAAAATGTTCCTGTGTTTCTACCATATACTTACACACTTGCACATACACTCATTCTAACACTATACACGTATGCTTACATGTAAAACACTGACAGCTCTCTCCACTGCTCTCACCGCTCCCCCCACCCTCGTGCCATGTAGAAACTGCTGAGCTTCTACTGCGTGGTCATATAATGTGTTACATGACCCTGCTGGACGCCTCAGTTACAGGGCACCTAGAAGTGGCAGCCCTTCTGATTGAAGACCCTGAGGCAACCTATGTAAAGGATGGCCTTATCCATACTCACGCCTCACACACTCCTCCTTTCAGGTGTTTGAGGCTCCAGCCTCGATGTGCATCTAATCCCTTTATTTCAACCTCAACTTTCATTATTTAGAATTAAAGCATGCGTCCTTTGACCGCCATATGAGCAGGTCTGTGGTCTTGCAGCAGAGACCCCAATCACATTGGGAAGAGGTGGGTTGATAAGGTCCCTAGACCTGCCTCTAGCAATGCCACTTTGGCTGGAAGAAACATTGGGAGGAATGCTAACTATCTCTATCCCTATTCACCTAAAGTATGGCAACATAATGTGTAGTGGGCAATTTTGCAACAAAATTATTTAGAACATTAGAGAGATTTATCTCTCTAACTATACATTTTCTGGTTGCATATTTTTTTGGGGCTGTAACAAAGCAGCTGTTTTGGACACTTACATCACCCTTGAATAAAATATTTAAAATGCCAGGAGTCAAGCGTGGAAACAAATGTTCCCCCTAACTTTGTAAAAAGGTTGTAGTTCTTTTTCCAGCTCATTGTTCCTCAATGAAGGGAATCTGTGTTGCATTTTCATGTGATGACGTCCTTGTCTTACAGTTACGGAGTAATAGCAAAGTGAAATCAGACATCTGAAAGAACTTATGAATGAAATACGGTAGCCATTATTCTGTATGGAGGATCTAGAAGTCCACATTTCATGTCTCAAGAAAACAATATTTTACAGAGTTCAAAGAGATATAAAGTATTTTAATAACCGAACTGATCAGGGCTGTCTTTCCCATTCAGCAAAACATGGCAGTCGCTTAGCATTTGCCCATGTTAACCAGATGCTTTTCACACTTTTTGCTGATGGACACAATATAGAAATGTCTTTGATATCCTGCAAAACCTAAGTTTCCTAGGGACCCACATCCACCTAGCAGGGGACCCTGAATGTAACAACCATTTACATATAAAAAAAAATTGAAAATGGGGTGACCTTTGCACAATAGTATGCCTCATAAATAAAGAAGCCAGTTTAATGACCTGTTATGTTTAAATTTAATAGAGATGTTCTCCAAAACAGTCAAAAAAAATGAATTTGCAAAGGCTGCGTAAAACACATGGAACAATGGATTTCTTCTTCTTCTTTTTTTATTATAAAAAAGTCTAATTACATTTACGAAACCATTTTTGCACAATGTTTGAGCATATTAGGACATCTTTTTTTTGATACTCATATCTGAGACCCTGAGTCGTCAGGTTTTTACTTCATTCTATGGGGCTCAGTGATAATGGGCAAATACTCGGGGGCATGTTCTCTGGAGCTTACTTCTTCATTATCTACACATTACCTACACAATATTTGAACCCTCCACATCAGATATGGTAATTCTTGCTACTAAAAAAAAAAGTTTAAATCCCTACTATTTCAGAAGTTATGGTTTTTAGAAGGGGCATTGTTAGAATCATTTTGTCATTTCTGCATCTTGTAAGGAGAAAGGGGCTCTAGGCTGCCTTACCTGGAATGTTAAATGCCTTATTAACCCATAAACAGAATACCAAAAACATGAACATTTTCCATTTACTACTTTATAAGAAAAATACTTCTTGATGTGCCTCACCAAAATGTTCAGGGAATGATATTGGTATAATTAAAAAACAGAGGAGGCCTCTTTCTACACAAAAAGAGACCATCTTATATCGTATAATTAATCATTTATGTAGTCAACTGTAGAAATATTAAGATGCTAAAGAGCAGTGCTTTACCAAAACCTTTAATGCAACTTTGTGATGCATTAAGAAACAGGGGAGAGCTGGCTCCTTCAGGCCCTGGGCGAAGGGGCAGTTATAGCCAAGTGGCCCCATCGACCCCTTGTCACCCCCAGTAACTTACATACACAAATTTACACACTACTGTAATGCTAACACACATACACACTCACGGAAACACACACATATTTACTCATATATTAACAAACTCTATACTAACAAACACTCCCTCTAACACACGCTTACATATACATATTCTTTCTAACATTTTTGCCCCCCAAGGGACACTTGGGAGAAATGTAGTATACTTTGAAAGCGCCACTTTTTCTCCCGTTTTGTTATTAAGTCCTCAAATACAATATTTTATTGGGAAATTCATCTTCAAGTAACTTTCCTTTAAAAGCAATAAGTAACTGTCACGTATGTGACAGTCATTTAAATTCCACTCTTTAAGATGTATGCATGTGTTCCTATGTTGTTGCTTTTCGAATAAAGGATAATTGTATTTTGAATATTTCTAGAACTGTCAACTATGAGTACCATTCATGAGCTGGAGAGTCTATCATTTTTATGTCACATTTTCATGTTGACCTTTATTAGAAAAATTCACCCATGGCTATTTCATGAGAATAGATCTAGCTCCTTTTAGTCTGCCATATAAATGGCACTTTTGTTTAACAGAAGACTACAGTAGAACATTCCAGAACAATATCTTCAGATCATGAATTTGAATTATGTTAATAAAAATGCACATTGCATTCATTGTTTTTTTCCACATTCTAGTCTTAAAAATACTACAGAAGATAAGATACTACAGATTAAATAAGAATATGGTTCTTTGAACAACCTGCACAATTTAAGAACAAATTACACATAAATCAGATAAAAGTTACTCTGTCCCCTTCATAAGGAGGTTTCGGTCATAGTATAATTAGGATATTATTCTAATTAGGATACCACTGCAATAATTGGCTCATTGGTTGATGATTCATAAATTCTTTTCCAGTACTTTCCTTGAAAAACTTCTCTATGTAAACCATCTTTTGATCTCAGTCGTTACATTGAATATAATGCTTTGTGCTCTTATGTACCAGACTCCTCATTGTTGGTAGATTCTTGGGGTCACTTAGCAGTTTTTATGGAAAACAATAAAAATTCTAGCTGTAACTAATTGCAAAAGTAGTTCTCTAATGATCAATTAGCCTTTTAAACTTGCATTAGCGAACACAACGTGCCATTGGAACACAGGAGTGATGGTTGCTGATAAAGGGCTTCTGTACGCCTATGAAGATATTCCATTAAAAAACATCCATTTTTAGCTACAATAGTCATTTACAACACTAACAACATTGACACTGTATTTCTGATATATATATATATACTTGGAATTCAAAATGTATTAGAAATATCTTTCTTAGTACTGCTGAATGTTCAAACCCTCATTCTGAAATTTTCAGGGTATTCTTAATCATCATCATGTGAACAAAAGTAGTCACTAAAATGTTTTGCCACAGAAACTGAAAAGTTTCTTTCTGATATTTTAAAATGAATAGATCCTTTAGAGCAGGGATGTTAAACTCCAAACTACAACCCAGCCAGGTTTTTAGGATATCCGAGCTTGAGCATTGCCAACTCAATCAGAAACGTTGTAACTTGCATTCAAAGAAATGAATGTCCTTAAAATCCTTTTTTACAACTCACGAGGTCTGCAGTTTGGAGCCACTGCTTTAGAAAAAAGACTGATATTGAGAGGTAGGTCAAGGTCTATTTGCTTAAAATGCATGAGTGTAATGTTATGTCTAAAAATTCACAACATGGACAACCTTGGTCCATTGATCTATCCTTTTGTGAGAATGCATTTGTACCTATTTGTCACTGGTCTCTGATGTCAGAGCTTCAATTATTATCAGCCAGTATTTGAACATGCACCTCCTTACATTTGCTCCACATGCATTTTAGCCCTATGAGTGAGTCAAGGACATAACTTAATAGAACTTTCTTCCATGCCCTTAACACAGAAGCTCTGTAATACAGGCTCAAGGCCAAAGGTTTAGGGCTAGGCACTTCTCATGGTGATGCCTGGTGTGTTGGGATATCTTTGCTAATATATAAAAACACATCAGTATCATTTACTATAATATCCGCAGCCCATTTAAGCATATTTGTAAAGACGGAGTGAGTATAATTATAGATATTTCTTGTTTTTACTCGAATACAAATAAATTCTTATGTTAGCTGACTAATTAGGTTGTTCATATAATTTTGGTATATAGTGCAACATGATATCTTCACTGTTGGTTTTGAACCATAGAGAGACTGTCATGTGAATAGTTTTTTTTTATGTTTACAATGCTAAAATTTGCATATTCCCCATGCTTTTTGGTATGAAAGTACCTCAGCCTACTTAACATTTTGCTACATGGGGGGACAATATAATCCATGACCCCTAGGCTATATGTTGATCCAGAAGACTTTACATTCAGTTGCTTAATTATACTGGAATATGAATATTAAATATTTACCATCTACTCTGAATTGTGAAACGACCATTCCAGAGAACAAAACGCATATAATACAGTTTCTGTATTCTTATCATTGAATGACATCTGGTGAGCACCAAATAACAGTCATATGTTGATGTATTTAGCTCAACAATCTAAATTTATTAAACCGGTGTTTCTTTTATTTTTCCTTCCATTATCATTTCCTCCCATTCTTAGTGTTCCTTCCAAGTTCACCAGTGTTGGTAAAACATCAAATTGTTTGTTTTAAGAAAATAAGGAATGTCCTGTGCTAAGGCATCCCTAATACAGAATGGACCAGACCAAGACAACCAAATGTTAAGGAACAAATTTTTATTTGGAGCCAGATGTGTCGTTGCAGAAAATCCGTACAGGCATAATTTTCCTCCTCTTTGCTTCTTGGTCCTTGTGGGAAATGGCAGGTTGCGTTGGGAAGCAGGTTGGTCACCCACAGGGGTGAGAATAGCATTAGATAAGATTTTTGGCAATAAGTATGCAGCACTGTGGCCAAAAAAATGCTGCCCACACCAGGTGATCAAAAAGATGCCCATGTAAGAAATGTTAGGTATAAAAGTACTGTTTTTTTTGTCTTATTTTAAATGGTAAATAAAATGTGTGTGTTTTAGTTATTAAGGTTTAGTGAGTTTTATAGAGATGTCTTCTGCACTAGCTGACATTTACTCTTTAAACAGAACTTGTTAAGCAATTTAAAAGGCTTGTGTCTTTCTAAACTATTATCAGATTATAAAAATACTACATTATTCTATCTTGCAAAAATTGATTTTTGGTTATTGTTTTCTTTGCATTGTTTTTCTTCTTTGACTTTATGCCAAAGGAGTCTCTTTTCCTGCAATTGTTTGCGTTTCAATGTACGTCAATAAGTATACCACCTTTATCAGTAGTGTTCTTCTATACTGATTTCTGAACTATTTTACAGTTTACAAAAAGAAGCAGCAATTTACGCATCTGGACCAGGGTCACTTAACTACTAAGTGACATGTTTGCTTCTCACTCGTTTAGTGTTAATTTTCTACAATTACTGTCACACATGATGATATTATCTCACTATAAAGGATAACATTGTGTTACGTTGTTTACTAAGAATACACATCTCTCATTAGCTAAGTTGTCAACTTTCTTTTTTTTTTATTTTTCAAAAACAAATATAACTAGAAATATATTATTTACCGGGATATATAGTTATTTTTTTAAACCCACAATGTTATGCTAATATTTATTTAGTTCATTCTACAATAACACTTGCTCTGAAATATGTTTAATACTTGGGGCTGCAAAGGAGGCAATCAGGGAATACATCTGGTGCAGGCAAGCACTGCCAAGCTTAGAAATTTGGCAAGGACATGGTGGACTTTTTAATTCTACCGGGGCTTTTACAGATGTCCTGGCTTAAAAAAAAGCCACAAATGTGATGGTGTTGCAATGAGTTTTCCAACACTTGTATGGGTAGTATAGCAAGACAGTTGACTTTTGGAATCTTCACAAAATGTGTATGAAAAACATGGACCATTAACATTAAACACCTATTAAAACCCTTATTATAATATTAATACGTATTATGATATTTTATGCTACCATAAAGTTAATGTACAAGGGTTAGATGCCATCATTACATTTCTTCTCTTGAACAAGGAATCACTGTGGAGTAAGATTAAACAAAATAGTTTAGGTTTCTGCTAATAATACTTAATGCATTATTGATATATAATCTTCTCATATTGGAAATTGGGATGACTCGCAAAAGTAGCTTTTGTTACAGGTATATGTTTTTGTTCCATTGTAGTCTGTGATGCATTTACAAGGGGTACTGTCTACAGACTATGTAACTACTCTGGCTGTACCAGGATAATGTTATGAGCCCATATCGCATTTACCTTGTGGAGAAGGCTTCTCCATTCATATCTAGCGATATATATCAACTCTTTACACTGACCAGCTTCAGACAAGACAACAGTAAAATGAGTTTGACTCCCCAGGTGGCTACCTTAGTAGCCTGTATGGTAGGACTGACCCCCAGTACTTGTCACATTAGACATACAAAATAAGCTTTAAATAATCATGTCAATTGAGACTGAATTTGCATAAAAATGATTTTCTACAGTCCATTTCATCTCATTGAAATATATGTCCATTCATTGTTCCTATAAAGCAATCCAAAAACACAAAATGGATAAGGACATGGAACGCTTTGTCCTAATGTTTACAACATAGGGTGAAGATGGAACATCCGAATGCTTTTGTGGAAAAAAAAATAGGCTTATTGTGCCCACCCAGAGTAAAGAACATCGAGTTCAGAAAATGTGTTGACTGAAAAGACACTTGTGTAATAAATTGTCTTAACTAGAACTTGGAACAGATAGAAGGTGGGACAGAAGCTGTCCTTTAAATAGCTACACAAGATGGTTCCAATTTTCCTGTACTTTTAAATCATTTTTCCAATGTTTGGAATGTTATGGGGTAATAAGGATTGATCTGTATTATCACACATGATTCTAAAATAGGAGTTAAGCCAGACATTTTGTGAATGTGGACTCCAGGTTGTAAACTTTGCCAAATGACTCATTCTCATCCGTTAGGGGAGAAAACATTGCTATGCTGACTCTAGACGTAGAAGCATACAGGTGCAAAATACCCCAAATCCATAAATCTTCATCCTCAGGAACCACATTTGGCAGTTTATTTACTCCAAATCTAAGAACAGTTGAAACAACTATTGTCAACATATAATAAACATTTGAGAAAAAAGACATATTGTTTATTTACGTTTGTAGAGAAGAAAGGAAACGTGGGAGTGGAAGGGCCTTAACTGCTAAAACCATCTATTACAGCGCTTTACTCCAAAACAATATTTGTGTACTGCCATTAAATGTTTGCAGAAGTAGGTTATTTAATATGAAGGTGCAGATAACAAATAGAATAACCCTAGATAACCTAAGCACATATTTATATTCATATGTGTCTGTTTCATATATATACCAATATGACATGTTCTTGGTTTTTTTTTTTACATCTGCTCCAACATTCTGAAAATTCCAGATTTAATACACAGCAGCCAAGCAAAGTAATACAGTACTTTCCTAAAATCTCTGAAATCCATAGATCTATGATAGGAATTACCCTAGCGACACATCGTAAACCCATTGCTCATATCCATCAACTTCCTAGCAATGTCCGACCTGTAAAGAATTGCTGTAAGGAAGATATTCCCATCATTATATGTAGAGGTACATTTTCTTTTAGTGGTATTACATAACAATGAGCTACACGATGCCATGATACATTTTAAACTATACTAAACAGAATGTCATTTAAGGTCTGATTTATCCTTGCTTAAACGGAGCCTTTTAGATTACATAGATGTCTCCACTGGCTACTGAATGTAGCTAATGTCTGTAAAATAAACCAGGTGCTTTGTCCTGTGTCATACAAAGAGAAGCTGTTTGTATTTCTAATGACCGGTCGACATTCCTTTGTTTTTAGGACACTTGGGGCAAAAGGTTAAATCTAAAAACAAATTAGATTTACAATACAATTTAACAGGAAAGCCGGGTTTGTGTAAGTTTCCCGTCTAGTCAGGGAAAGATGAACAGTCCAGTTTCCTCTTTTTAGGGACTTTTTTTTTATTTAAAGCACCACCAAAAATAGCTAATATGGTGTTTTTCCTTACACATAAACAAAAAAAAGAATGGTTTTCTAATATTGATTTCATTTTTATTCATTCAATCTGTCTTTGTACTGATAGCTTACCATATGTATCTTATAAACCTGTGAGCTAATATTCCTGTACCAGGGTACGCCAATTCAGGCAGGATTTGATGGGATTTGAAGGCCTAGTAACTCCAAAACTTCAAAGAACTTCCTACTCACTAAAAGAGTAGTATATATATATATATATATAGTTTTAGAAGACCATTATGTTATATGCTGCTAGAGAAGGAAATATATATAGGGGACACACAGATATAACATGGTAAGAGAGAGCCATGGAGACAAGACGAAAAATCTAGGCAGAAAATATGGGAGAGAAGGTAGGTGACGCATATGAAGAAGGAAATATGGGTTAATGTTGAAAATTGGATAATGAGGTGGTATATGTGACAGAGTCAGATTCATGTACTTCTCAGTCTAGCTATTTGTACCAGAGTAAATTTAGCAGAACAGGGATTATAAGAGATAACAGGAGTTAGACTGAGATGGGAGGGGGGGCAATATAATGAGTAAACAATGAGGGAGAATACAGTGTCAATAGATGAAGGTACAAAGTGGTAAGCGTGGAAGTAACCAAGAAATGCATCCATATCAGCCTATTTGCTTTTTAGTATATATTAGCTGATTTATTTACGTAGAGCAAGAGAAACCAGTTGTCTACACAGTCACAAACCCCAGCCCAAATGTGGTTACTAAAACATTTCGGCTTTTTTGGGGGCAATAGCTATGCAATTGAAAACTTTACAAGAAATATTATCAAACAAAATAGAATATTTTGAATATCTGTGTCAAAGAAAGGGGCATTGTGTTTTAGGCGATATGGTCGGACATGTGACTAGGGAGCAAGCCTTTATTGGGACTATTTAATGTGTCTTTGTAACCTTAGTTACTATTTACTTAACTGAACAACAGCTTTAGAAGAAGAGTATTCCTTACACAATTACATTATTATGATTTTTAATATTAATTGATTTATATAAAGCCATCATATACCACAATGTAGTACAAACAGTAAACAGACATAAAAAATAGTCTTGCAGAATTAGTTAAGACAGCCTTGCTCAAACAAGCCTACAATCTAGAATGTACAGTACAGTACAAAAAAGCAACACAAACCCTATGAACATATTAACTACATTCTGTTTTAAACGTGTGCCTCTCATGACAAATTAGTTCTGTGTTTGTATGAGATCCCAACAACTTGATTTATAGTTAGCCATGTGTCCTATGAAATGTATAACAGCTGTATTTTGTCTGTGTGACATTTTACAACCATTTGTAAAGTTTAGAAATGATTATAGACAAACAATGGAATGAAAGTTGCTGACCTTGCCATACAATTCCCTTTGATATAAACCACTCCTCTGCGCAGTCACGATATGTCATAACAATACAGCTCACCCACCAAATCAGCACGTTGTGTTTGAAATCCCTTTCTATACCTCTTTACTGTTGATACGTTTTAATAACATGTAGAATTGGATTGAATTTGCATGATATGCATTTTATTAGTAGAAATATTCAGCTTTCCATGTGCAATGATAATTCTTCACATATTGAGGCTTGGATCTGGCCATCTTTACCATATCACACAGCACGTAGAAATAAATACATCTGCACTAACTGGAACTTTGAGACAAAAAAAGTTTTTTCTCTTCTCTCTGATGGTGGTCTAATTTGTTTTCTTAGCTTTGGGTCACACAAACAGATTTATTTATCTTTTTTCCCAGATGTAAGTTTTCACTGTTGTTTCCATCATAATTAACATCTTTTGGAATTCAGGACACAGTGTCAATCAGGCATTTTGACAGGCGCGTAAATACACATATACATAATGTACAGTAATTGGTATTAGTTTGCCTGCATTAATAACAAGGCTGTAGAATGAAGCAGGAATTATTCTTGTTGAGTTGCAATTCCTTCGTAAGGTCTTTACATTTGGGGAATGATGGAAATTGTAATTGTGAACACAAACTCCATATGTTGGCCAATGAATAGGGGTGCATATCTCCAAATGTCCAACTTCAGGAAGGACAGTCCATCTTTGGGACCCATTTTCCTCTGTGCTTCATTCCAAGGAACTCACGGTGTTTGTGGGTTTCAAACACAGTTTATAGTAATCTACAGATCTTAAAGATATGCTTTCATGATCTCAGAAGTCTCCTTTTCAGATTGAAATATATATCTATATATCTATTGTGGCATAGTTAGAGAGACTTTCTATGTCAGTAACAGGTTGGGGCGCTCTCTATTCCCAGCATGAAAGGGTACCGTTAAGAGACAGAAGTCAGCCATTTAAGGTGAATTCAACTAACCTGTACAATGTGACAATGTGTGTGTGAATTTGTAGAGTTGGTGCCTTGTTTATCTGCTCTAGGCCTAATACATGAAATATCTTAAGTATAGAGCGGTCCTTAATGCTGAACCTTTTAAAGATGTATGGTGTCAAGCAGAATTAAGATATGGACGCTGTGCCAACTAGGTTAAATGTCAATGGTCTGTTTGGGGGGGTCAGTGATTTCCCATTTAACCAACCCATTAAACAGGGAACCTGATCACCAAAAAGAGAAATGGCCTCTCTGTTATGTTTCCGTGGAGCTTGCGCCCTTTGGATCAGCCAGCATATGCCACTGCATTTAGGGATATAGTCATCATTTATAAGATAATACATCTTAATTTGGAGTTAGATGCAATATCACAGATTAGATACAGTATGTTAAATTGACTATCGTTTCCTTGGATGAAAGTTTTAACTAGCAAGGTATTCCTGATTCATATTATTAATAGATGGTATGTTTTGCATAGCATTATGTTTGGTATCAATGTCCCCTTTTCCGCTTTAATTTTCACTCCTTTTCTCCTCTTTCTTCTTTCTTAACTACCTTTCTTTTTTTGTCTCCTTATTTCATCTTTAAATTCCCTTTCATTCTCTCTCACACTTGCTCTTTTCTTTCTCCACTATCCATTGTTTTTTTCTGTCTTTCTCTCACTCCCCTCTCTGTATCTCTTTTCCCTCTTCTCCTTTATTTCTTTCTTTGGTTCTTCTTTCTCTCTGCCCTCCCTCTTTGTTGTTTTTTTTTCCTCCTTATTACCCTTCTCCCTCTGTCAGTATTTCTTCATTCCTTTCTCAGTTACTCTTCCTTTCCATCTTTCATCCTTATTTTGTTTCGTTCACTTTCCTAATCTATTTCTTTTTCTTCCCACTTCTCTATTTTCTTGACTCCCTCAGCAGAAGGAAGTGCACATTGTGTAGCAACCCCCTTTGGAGATTCAATAGGGGAACACCTGTGATGCCACAGATGACGTTGCCAGTAGGGTACCTCTGTATAACAATAAGAGGTTCTCCAGTAGGGAGGCTGCAAGTAAGAGCATAGAGTCAAAAAACGTGTACGGTCAAAAAACGTGTCCTCATGGGAATTTACATGTTAAGTGGGACAGGGACCAGCGTGCAGCATGTGCACTATGACTGGACCTTACTTTAAGCACTGTCCAGCACAACAGACATTTCTCATGGTGACAAGTAAACAGGGCCGGCCCAAGACATAGTGCCGCCTGGGGCAAAGTTTGAAATGAAGACCCCCCTCCTGCTCTGCCGCGCTGTGCGCTGCTTCACTGAGGGTCGGAAATGACGTCATATTCTGGGGCTCAGCATTACAAGCAGACACCGAGACCGAGCTAGAGGGCTCGCAGAGGAGAGAGAAGGGGCGCCGAGCGGGTACTGAAAACTTGATAAGGGAAAACCACTCGGCGCCACTCTCTCTCCTCCGCTTAAAAAAAAAAGGCGCTTGGGGCGGCAAAGCCTCTTCAAAAGTGCTTCTTGGGGCAACTGCCCCACTCCGCTCCATGGCAGGGCTGGCCCTGCAAGTATATTAGCCTAATTTTAACCAGTTTTGTAGTAAAATACAATTTCCTGAACTGTGTGTGATTTATGGGTAGTTTTGCTGGGTTTTTGCTTTATGTTATGTTTGGCTCTGTAAATTGCTGAAACTTTTGTTGTTTTAGTTGTTTTTAATCAGAATCTGATTACTTAAAATCCATTAATTTTATATTCAACAAGGAATGAACAAAATACAAAAAAGCACAATAGTGTTTCTTTTTTTATTTAGGTTCCCATTTGGTAAAATCATCTATAGTTCCCTGTGCCAAACCAAATAGAAAATGCTAAAAAAAAAAAGTAAATAACATTCTAAAGCCCATCAATTATGATTCGTTTTCCATTCTGTTTTCATGTTCTCAGATGCATAATTATTTTTGCTACTGACTTGTGCTTGGCTGTAAAAGTAAGAAATAATGCATAAAAGAGTCAAAACAGAAAATACGATACATATGGGAGGGGCAGAACATGTATAGGGGTAATATTTGTAGAAGATAATAAGCCAATCTGGTTAGATGGTTCAAAATTTAATTCAGCTGACAATACTGTATAAGAAATTGTTGAGATTAAGGCATCAAATCCTTTTTTTCTACTACTTACGTAGAGGAATCTCCAACAGGATGCCAGTAACCGAGACGGCCAGACTACATCAGTTTCCACATATTCCTATAGCAAGCTGCTCGGAATTTGGCAGATAAGCTATGTGTTCATACCTCCTTATTTGGTTGGGATGCTGGCAGGTTGAATATACATGATATCCCTGTGAGTCCTAATCAGGTATTTGTAAAAGGATTGGATGGGAAAAAACTGTAGAATGTACAGGGGGAGATAAAAAAAAATGAGAACCGAAACATATGTCATCCGCACCTCATATACAGATATGATGTTCTGCTTATTACTTATTGCAACCCCCACATTACCTGCTCTGAATAGCAGAATGTAACGCCAAATGCCGGTACATAACCCGTTATCCACAGAGGTATGATGTTTATCATACAGGGAAATTCTTTGCATTTTAGGATGATCTACTGTGGATATTACTTACTACTTATTTCTTATGGCTCTTAAAACATATCTGCTCTGGATAGTTTCTTGAGTAGTAACATAGCAAGATATAACAGTTGGGGAGGGAAAACTCCCATAATGCAGACTGGAGATTTAAACTGATGTATGAAATTCCAGCACTTTTTTCACCTCTGTGTTTACGTATTTTGTTGAGCATGTAAGACATGTCTCCGTAATTAGATAAAATATTTGTATTCGTCAGGATAAACCGAAACTGTCGTATTTGTGTTTCACGATTATTGTATTCTTTTAAGTAGGGAATGCTTTAAAAAAGAGAAGAAAATATGTTTTTGTACGACTTCACTACATTAATGTGTGAAGTACCTTTTTTCTCTGATTATCACATGACTCGGGCACTATATATTAACATACAGCTAAACACGTAAGACACAGGAGACTTGAGGTCGTTGGGAAAGTGTAAGGCCACAGCGCTTTATTACTGTGACAAATGCAAGAAAATAAAATAAGAAAATATGAGATAGGTTATGCATAAATAACATGTAAAACCAAATAACATTTTGTAGGGATATCCCGCCAAATACCATACGGAGACCGTTGGGTCGGAACACCCTACCTTTTGAAAGTTCCCCAGGGACTGAACCCGTGGAGAAATTAAAATGAACATAAATGTTGGTATAACAACCAATTGAAAACATAGCATACCTATCTCTAAAATTCCACCATAAACCAAAGTCAGATACAGAAAGGGGAATAAAATGGGGAGGGAGGGTGGGGATTCACTGCTTTAAAGCGCTGGTCAATAGTATCTGACCAGTGGCGGGAAAACGGTTCCCTAAATAGACAACCAAAAACCCCACCCAACAGGTCGAGGCACCCCATAGGATGTTCCTTTAAATGACCCCTAAATCCTGGCCAGCATGCTTGCTGTTAATCTAGGCCCATGCTGTTAATCTAGTCATGCAGCCCTTCCTCTTAGCATCCAGGGCTTGACTTGAGCACGCAAAAAGGATTAGGAAGAATGGGTTTCTAGTCCCTCGTTTTTGAACAATGAAATAGTGTGTTGCCGATTAAGAAGAGATGGTTCTTGGTCGACACAGAGTCTCTGTGACCACAATGGACAATCCACCGGCACAACTACAGGGGTTATTGGAGTATAAATGGTCACGTTGGTCTACAGATCCTGGGAACCCTGCCTTTATGTTGGCAATAGCTCTTTCCATCTGTAATGCAAATTTCTAGCGCCTACCATGAAAAAAGTCAATTTATGGGAGAAGATCCAGATTTATGTGGAAACATCCCACATTCTACCAAGAACTTTCAGATGCATATATTTACCAACCAATTCATTTTCTGGTCTGTGTGCAATGTACTATTTTGAGAAATGTTCTATTTTGAAAATTGTATACTTATGGCAACAGATGAATCTAAGTTGTAACACATCTATATATACAAAATGTATTTGACAAAAATGAAATTAATATAAATTGTTCTTTTTTTGCAGGCTTGCAATGGATGTGGAACTAGCAAATGTGACTGCGGTGGTGTTAAAGGACAAAAAGTAAGTCTTGTTTCAAAATAACATGGAAAGTGACAGTTGTGCTTTTATTGTAATCTTTTGATGTGATGTATTGGGTGTTCTTACTACATTCAGATGTACTAAATATTTTACCCGAGGAATCCTGATTTAAAGCACACTGTATTTGTACAGCATGTTTGTAAATAAAAACATATGTATAGAAGCTGGTAGAACTCTCAAGTAAGAGGTATTCTACCTTTTTGTGCTTAATCACAGTGTCACATTGATGGCCTGGGAAAGAAATGAGAAATACAGAGAAACTTTAAAAATGAAATGAAACCATTCTGTACTGTCTGTAACATGTGCTTCCATTTAAATTGACAAGGGCCTTCTTAGGGTATGTTATATTTAATAAGCTCGTAACCTTGGGCAGCATGATATTGGAGCCTCTCAGTTAACCATCCCCAGCAAGTTGTCCCGTGACCTTAAATGATTGCATCGAGTTCTTTAATAGTGTCATTCTGCCTTTATGTTATTTTACTTCAGCGTATGGATAGTATGCCATAAAAAAAATCAGTTTTACAGAATTTTTTCCATAGGAAAATCAGTTGTCCCTATATAATTCACTATTAGAACTGCTTCTTACAGAAGAATATTGATACAGGGCTCAATACAATATACTGTAAGTGGTTTAGAAGCCTCAAAAACGATTGAGCTTGGTCGAGTTTCTAATGTGCCAAATACAACATAAAAAATGTCTTTAATTTAGTTTGATTACATATTATAGTTTCCCATGGAATACCTGCAATATAACAAAATGCAGAGGAAGTCATTAGTGAATCAGAAGCCTCACGTTATTTTACTTACCTGTTTTAGAATATAATATCTATATAACATTTAAAAGTAAACACAAAATAATTATTATTAGGTTTCAATTGATATATAGGATATATGATGATCCCCTTCATAATATATAGTTCATGTGGTGTGATGGAATTCTTCATATAACTGGAACATATGTACAACTCACTACTGCACATATTCCCTACAGAGAAGAACCTGACCTATGTTTTGAAAGGTGAACACTCCAATCATCCTCCCAACTTTCAAAGGTCCAGACACTCCCAAATGACCCTCTTTAAATAAATAAAATAGTTTTTTTTTCTTTTCTAAATCCTTTACTCGGTTCCATGAATAACCAACCAAAGTCAAGTTTTGGTAAACCTCTACCACCTAGTGAAACCTCTAATGAAACCTCCTAAAAACAAAGGTGTCCCTCTTTGGCCAGCTGAAGTGCTGGACAGAGATAAGCCCAAGATGTTTTCAACGTCAGTGTATTAGCCAATTCTAGATTGTGGTTTTTTCTCATTGCGGTACCATTTCTTGCAGCTGTGTGTGGGTGAGTGTGTGTGCACAATCTATTAGTCCCTATGGATTTTACTACTTAAAAATGTAATATTGCAACATTCTTTTGGAACACATTAAATCTGGAAATGAGGTTTCTAGAAAAACAAATCATCCTAGAAGATTGTGTGTAAATTCAGCATGACCATGAATTAGAACAAAAATGGAACACTTTAAATTAGCGAGGCACATTGTGAAAAATGTGCTGTAACTACAATGCTAGTGATTTGATCATTACATATGGAACGGATCATATAACCATGTAGGATAATCCAATGATTTTATGTTATTTAATGGACAGCAGACAAATATATGAAACAAATATTACAACATAAATAAATACATCAATAAATAAAGAGTTTGAAAACTGAAGTAGACACACTTTGCGTTATTATATGTGGTGAAAATAAGTCTGATATATATATATTTTTATTGCCATATCTGGGATTTCACCTGCGGGCTGCAGAAATCAGAGCTTGTCAGAGCTCTCCATGCAGTGGTGCAGTGTTCAGCCATACACACATCTTTACAAAAACTAAGCATGCTCACACTGTTTGGTTGGCCTCATATTATACAATTGTATTATTTGAGCCTGAGACTAGCTTAGCGCACCGACATTTTTTCTTTTTCCTGTATACACACACCTTTACCAGGGTTCCTGTCACTCCCTTCCCACTTATCCAAGATAGGGGGCTAGCTACATGTGTGTATGCAGCAAGCCCTGCACTTCCTACCACCTAGGGAAAACAATGGGGGCCAAGCCCTGACAAGTTTCTGGTATCCATGTGGATACCCATCTATACTTTGTTTACATTTAGGATTAAGTCCAATGGAAAGTGAAAATTACATTTTATGAAACACTATATAAGCAAGAGCTTCTTTTGTGTTCCTTTGGAACACAAAGAAGTATACAGATCCCAAATGTGCTTGAGTACAACCTTTCCTCATAACACTCTCCGCCAGCATCCTGTCTAAGCCATCTGAACAACCAATAACCTCCACAGATCATCCTGACTCGACCAACTCATCCACACCCAAGCAGTCCTCTCCTACTACTTTATTTCCCCCTCAACCCACTAGATTGTAAACTTTCAAGATCAGGGCCTTCTTCTCTTTTTTTACTATATAAAGCTATAGAATCTGCTGGTATATAAATAAACTACTGTAGCCAACAAATAATACTAATAATACTAATAATAATTTGCATACTGTAATATGCATGGTCACATCTCTAAGATTGAATAGATAAAAACTCTACCTTGTAACTGGCCTTTTAAACAATCATGCCAAGGTTCTGAACTAACAAACACTGCTGCCATTTCCCATAGTCTTTTGCATGTCAAAACATGGAAAGTAAAGAATCTGACAGAAAAATCAAGATTGCAGTAAAGCAATAAAATTGATTTACTCTGACAAAATTCCAAAGGAGTGGAATTCCATGTATGATAATGGATGAATTATCCCAACAGCTGGCACGCTGAGATCATGTAATCTCATGAAGTATATTCTTCATCTTCGTGCTCCAGCTGCATTTTGTCCCAGATGAGTTTTCAGAGGGATTTTGCTTTCCCACTCCACGCTAAAACATGTTAATTCCATTTAAGACAGTTGATTTGTCATGGATTATTAAAGAACTTGAAGTCCATTCATTATATGTCTGTGTTTCAATGGTGGAACCAGTGAATGAAGGGCGTTGATTGAGTAATATATTGAATTACAAAGTAGTCATAGAAACAAATATAAATAATACAGTTGCTGATGGTTTTGTAGGATACAGCTCGAGTATTCAGAAACATGATCATGATCTTTTTTTTTTTTAAACAAAAAATGTGTACTGGAAAAAATGGCTGATATGATAACCCTATTTATAGGTGATATTGTCACAACACCTCGCGCACCTGAACAAGTCAGAGCCCTCTCACAATAAATGACACTAACTACACATGTGTTGCTCCTGCATGATGGGCTTGGTTGGAATTTGTTAAAAATCATCTCTGAAACCAGGTGGTCAGTCCACGTCTATATGAAACTATACATTATATGGGGCCAGCTTTTGCAAGACAGACTAAGATGGCAATGCATAACATGAAAACGTCTAATTGTTGTCTCAAAACCCTTGTTCCAAAAATGAAAGGGCTGTTCACAATTTATAGCTAAGTGAGAATGACCTTCTCAACTCCACTTCACACTTTAGTGAATTAACCCCAACAGATGACTGTGAACCTGGCTTAAAAAAAGGACACTTAGGTTATTTTAGTTACATTTCATGTCAATGTAACTAAAAAGTCATCCATCTCCTTTAAGACAACTTTTTACGTTTAAACTTGGTTCTTAAGATGCAACAATTCAGCACTTTAAATATTGTGCGAACAAGGAAGGGTGTGTTAGTCAGATGACAATGTTACCATCTGTGTCTGAACATAGTGTTCCAAAAAAAAGTTTAGGGAAATTGACAAAACATATGGAAACTGATTACAAGAGCAGAGATCTTAATTCATGTAATTATTCTGAGGACATCCGCTTGCTGAGTCAAACTTTATCATTGCCAAATGCCCAGTATAAACATTTCTGATCAGCCATACTTTGCAAAAGAATGTGGCCAGAAAACAATATTGTGTCATGAATATTGCGTATTAACAAGCAAAGGGCCCTACATGAGAGGAAACATGAAAATAAACTGAAAAATCTAATATATTAACATATAAGCACCGCATTGATAAACAAATTTGATGGCCACGTCATTGTCATCTTAAAGTACTACAAATCTTTACAGGAAACCAAAATTAGATTTTCAATCCCTTTGCAATTCAGTACTTCACGAGTTACAGGCTGCTAGTGATTATTCTGGGAAGACACTGCTTCTAGACATTGATCCGGCCAGCAACGCACTCCATCTCTAGAGCAGACCTTGACTACACTCCATATAGTGTCGGAGCAGTGAGGTGAGATGGCATCTACTCGTGTCTGCAGGTGACCAGATGTTTTGCACAATATCTCTTGGATGATATACCTCATTTAGCCAACTGGCTACTCTTAAAGACTCTGAAGGTATTTTAAAATGCTCATATCTCTTTAATAAATCCTAAGAAAAATGGATAAAGCCATATGGGTCAAAGTGAGACCGAAGTCTACTCAACTGTGACACATTTTATTGGGCCAACAAATTAAAGTTGTGGAGTCACAACTTTTGGGACCTCAGTGATCTCTTTTTTCAGATGGAATGACTAGTCTAAGGCACTCTTTATTTGACTACTTGCCAGTGAGGTCAGTTATTATTACCCTAGGAATGTTTCCCTGTAAATTCACATGGGGCCTTCCTCTAGATTGTAATATAAAGACTGAGCTGCGGTTGTGTGTGTTGGTCTGAGCAATTACCTGCTGCACCAGTATTCATTCACAGACCAGAGACTAATCTCACATCCAGTTAAGGGCCACAGTGCATTCTGGGAATAACTGCCTTGGGCCAGTGAATGTCATGCATTTTTATGTTTGGCTTTATTCAGGTTGTACAGCGTTTGTGGTTTATGGCATTCTGCAAACAAATTATAACTGCTAAATGAAATTTTTTTTTTATAAATCCTGGCCATTTTTTAAAAAAAAATTCTACTTTAGTTTCGTCATTGAAAAAGAAAATATATACGTGTTGATACTAAACATTGGCATACAGCATTTTTAATATAAAAAACCCAATTAAATATCGAAACATCTCTAGCGTTTTTTAAAACAATGATACATGCTACACAAATATTGAATGCATGGTGCTTCATGAAGCTCCAGTGTTACTGTATGCAGTTCTATGTTGGCCAAAGATACTCACAGGATTTATAAAAAAAAATATTTCATAAGATTCCATCAGGTTGGACATATTTTAGTATCCAACAAGATGTGCAATTGAAAATATCTGTTGGTTATAATGAACTTGATTTAAATTATTTAATGCCTCTGGGTAGATTAAAGCAATATACCAAAGTATCCTAGCAGTAGCCTAATGTTTAATTTATATAATCATTTCTCAATTCCTTTCCTACATACACCTGAATAATTGGCAGAACTTGCCTAGTTCAGCAGCAAGCATCTTCTCTTACTGGCATTTCACTTGTGTCTGCCTTGCTTTCACCTTCTAACAAAGGGGACTTTTGCCACTGCTCATTTTGTATGTAGACTTGGGTCTCTTTGGTTTGTCATTACCTTATATTTGATCTGCTTTGCAGAATTTCAGTATAATATTGTTAGAAACAGACTATAAGTAATTGATGATTCATTGTCATCATAAGGAGTGCCTACATTATTTTCTGCTGTGTCTTCTTCAGTGTAACTTTTCACACAGAGAACTATGATGTGATACAAGAAGAAGGCAAAATATACCGTATTTGCTCGATTATAAAACAAGTTTTTTTCCAGAGCAAATGCTCTGAAAAATACCCCTAGTCTTATAATCGGGGTTGTCTTTTAATCAGACCTCAAATAGGTCTGACTATGAGACTAAGATCCAGATCCCCTGCAGCAATGCAGGGGACCTGGATCCTCCTGTGTATGCCCCCCCCAACTTACCGGTGCTTCTGAGTTCCCGGTGCTTAGTCCGGGCAGCGTGTAGAGCTCTACGTGATTCGCGTAGAGCGGAAGTTGTCTACGCGAATCGCGTAGAGTTCTACACGCTGCCCGGACTAAGCACCGGGGGGACTCAGAAGCACCAGTAAGTTTGGAGGAGGGAGGGGGAGGGAGTGTTAAATGGGGGGGCATAAGGCATTTCTGGAGGCAGAGTGCTCTGTGAAATGCCTTTTAACCCTCTATATGCCACTCTGCCTGAAATGCCCTATACCTCCCTATATGCCACTCTGCCCGATAATATGCCTTTTAACCCCCTAAATGCCAGAGTGGCATATAGGGGTATAAGGCATTTCTGGAGGCAGAGTGGCACATAGGGGGTCAAAAGGCATATCATCGGGCACAGTGGCATATAGAGGGTTAAAAGGTGTATCATGGGGCACAGTGGCATTAAGAGGGTTAAAAGGCATATCATGGGGCACAGTGGCATATATGGGGTATAAGGCATTTCTGGGGCAGAGTGGCAAGCCTGGGGGGAGATGTGCATAACTGGGGGGGGGCAGGTTGAAAAAAAAGGAAATAAAAACAAAATATTTTTCTCAATCGTAGCTTTTATTAACAAACAATTGTTCACATAGTTTACATGAATTAACATTTACTGGTAAAACTTTTTTCCTATAGGGTTGTCTTATATTAAGGCTTTTTCTTTTTTTCATAAATTAATATTCAGATTTTGGGGGGTCGTTTTATAATCAGGGTCGTCTTATAATCAAGCAAATACGGTAATAATGCTTAGCATGAAAGATCTAGGAATGACCCATGATCAGGCATGCATAAAGATCAAATGCATATTGCTTTATAGGATTATATTCTGGTAAATTCTCAGTTAGAAGTACAGCATATTGTTACACATTTTACTTTCCCTAATTTGGGAGGGCATCAGGTTTTTTCCTGCCCAAATAAAGCACTGGTTATGCACATGAAAGGTAAAAACTCATCTAGCCCTTTAAGTCTTCCTTAGTAGTCTCAGGGCTTCCCCTAGTGGTGAAAATATAAAAATACAGGTATTTAAATTGATTGTAAAATGGGCTAATTTAACCAACCTTTATATATCTGAAAACAAGCCTTACAGATAAGGGTAATTACATTTCTTATATTTTGTTATAAATTCTTATTATTTTGTTGCATTGATTTCATATTTTCTGAAATTAAGTCATACGGACACATGGACAGTTTGGGATTCTCGTTCACTATCATTTTATTGATTTTTTTCAACTATAAAAATACAAATATTACAGACAACATAAATAAATAAATACATATAATAATAGTTTATAATATAATTCATTTTGTTTATAGTAATGGTTATTAACAATAGTCAGAATTTACTATATATAGATATCTTTAACTTATATTATGCCTAGTTTGGGATTCTATAGGGGTCCCAATTCACCCTCTATCAATAAAGAAACTGGTGATTATGATGGAATAACATCACAGATAACATTTAAAAGATATAAATGCACTATGTTTTTAATACAAATATATTTTTTAAATAACTGGTTCTTTCATTTCATGTAAGTAATTTTTATATATTAATCCTATAGAGATAGATTCTTGAAAATCGCAAGTAATATGCACCGAAAATTGGTTGTCGGTTTTAAAAGATAAAGTATACTATTATATATATATATATAAATGAAATCCATTGTATTATGGACTGATTGAAAATCAATACCATTAATACACCAAATGGCTGCATTGTAAATCTTTTGGAGGTTATAACATGCATACATGGTGTCATTATTCACAATGTTTCAAGGAGTATCTGAAATTTGTGGCAGATGAAAACATTTTTTTTTACAAACCAACATGATTTAAGGAAAATTGAATACATTTAGAAGTGAATAAAAGTTCACTGTTGTGAATGTGCTTCCAGTCTTTAACAAATTAAAAAATTATCATTGTAGTTTTTCACAATACTTGAGAACTACAACAAAAAAAGGAACAGTAGCTGCTCTTAATGTGTCAGTTTACCAGTCCCTATTTTTAGCAGGGGCTAATAAATATTTTTTATTTATTTATAAAGGACTTCATTTTAGGCAGATATTTGTTTCCACCTCATCAAAATCTCTTTTCAGAATCCTTTCATCACAGGTTTAATTGAGACTATAAATGTGTAAAACATCCAATGCATTGGGAGTAAACTCACATTATGGTCGACATCTATACATTTTTGAACATTTAACTGCCATAAATCAAGCAAGAATTCAAGTTCTCAATTTAAATGTACTAGTTTTCACTGAATGAAAAACACGGTATTATGATGTCAAAGGAAATTTCCTGTACATAAAATAAAATAAGATATTACATATTAATGAATTTATGGTGTGAACGTGGCACGTGACTCGAAACTCCTTAGAGTAGGCAGCAAAAGATGTAATTTGTATAGATGTGATATGGTTATTATAACATGTAGCACATACACTGACCATATTTTTGATTTCTGCAGGGCGAGAGAGGTCTCCCTGGTTTACCAGGCATAATAGGTTTTCCTGGATTGCAAGGACCAGAGGGACCACCAGGGCCATTGGGTCATAAGGTAATCAGTTGTGACTGCAAAATAAGGATTTTTGTATTACTGGTTATAAATAATATTTTTTACCATGTTTACATTTGTATTGCAGGGTGACACAGGAGAACCAGGATTTCCAGGAACAAAAGGAACCAGAGTAAGGGAGAATTCTATCTCAGTTCAACAAGCAGCCATGTTTGTTTGGCCATTCTTAACGACTTAAGAAGGGTTTAGAAATTTAGAAATGTATGTACTGAAGTTGTGACTCTGTTTGCGCTCTGTAACAAAAGAGTTATTAGAAACGATTGCAGACAAAGTGCTGGGTTTATGGTTTAACAGATTGGAATCAGGACATAAACTAAATCAGTAACAGCATAACTATCATTCCAGATTTAAATGAATAAGGGTTATGTTATTAATTAAAATCAGAGGGGAGCCCACTATCAATGATGTAATTAGGTTTTTGGACTGGTCAAGTATATGTCTCCATTCACATTTTCTAGAACCTCAGCTGCTCACCTGTTATTCCCCATAGCTTAAAAATACAGCTATTTTTAATATCACATATTTTTGCAAATGTGGCCTTTTGTCATAAACCCTAACATTACCTCTTTATACTCTATACAATTTACAAATCCTTTTCAGTTTAACACTTACATGTTTTAAATGGTTACTATTGGGCCATCTGGCGGATGGTGTGGTATTTTGTTGATTTGTGTCTTCAACTTTTCTTTGATTTTAGGGTCCTGCTGGTTCACCGGGATATCCAGGAAACCCAGGCCTACCTGTAAGTACACAGAAGATACTGGAACACATACACTTATCTTCTAAATTATCGCTAATATTACAAATTGTCTTGTGTGGTAACATTTTTTTTTTAAATAGGGCTTACCTGGACAAGATGGCCCACCAGGTCCACCTGGAATTCCAGGGTGTAATGGCACAAAGGTAAGTAGTCTCCTTTAACAACATGTATCAAAGTGGTCTCTTGTCTAAATCCCCAATTATTTCGGCAACAGATTAGCTAAAACATTAATCAACTGGGGTGCTGAAATTGCCAACTGTTCTGTCCATGTAGTTGTTCAATGCCCACATGCAGTAAGCCGCTCAAAGTAGAGTTTCTGCAAAACTCCTCGTACTCACAAATGCTAAAAGAACCCAATCCATACCACTTAAGATGCATACTATTTCATATTACATACATATTTACATTCAGCATAATATTGTGCTCCTTCGATGCCCTGCTCGTGTGGGGTGAGGATGATTACATAGAGTCATGCTATGGTCAGAAGGAGGGATGACAGCCTTTTCTTATTTTGAGTCAGTGCAGCAAGTACCTGTGAAACTTGCATTGAGGTCCCCCCAGAAAGGGAAGAACACAACATAAAAAGCATAAAAGGTATAAACATTCAGATTTCTGGGTAGCTGCTAGAATAATAATGGCCAATAAATACACAAAACAATGCATAAAATACAGCAAATACTATTTAGAAACACCTATCTAAGGCATAAATATTGGTGATTCCATCATGCTATATGGCCAAATATTACTTTGCCCGCCACTAAGTCAAAGTAGCCCAAGTTGGATGAGTCCTATCTAATTTTACATGGCTATATTGCTTATAAGTGGCTGAATCAATGGGACTTCAATGCGTTTTAACCAAAATGAGAATCTGAAGCAATTTAAAATTTTCTCTGGACACCATGAATGAGGCATCTATGTGTGGCAGGTAGAGCTGCTCAACCTCAAGGTTTGGTCAGCATAAAAAGTAAAAAGTAAATACCTGCCTCCAAGATTGTGGTTGGGCAAGTGGCAAACATCTGGTTGGCCATTCATCCACCACCAGCAAGCAAGCAAACCTGCTCCATCCATCCATGCTTCTAGGGATTCTCACTTGCCCATGGTCCAATCAATATTAATGATGACCCTGAAGAGGATGATCATGATTTCAATTCAAAATCCATCTAGAGCTGAATTAAGAGTTCATTATATGGTTGATGTAAAGCTCTGGTTCATGACATGCATGCCAGAGTGTCTAACAAGTAGTTTAGCTCAAAAGCCATATAGAAAATGTATGTATAAACATACCTGAGAAATTTCTGGCACCGGCTACCTGGAGCGCCCCTTGCACTAACACCGGTGGTTTGCCCAGCTGATGTCAGTGGGCGGCCCCCCTAATGTTGTGGGACACAAATTTTTTTTCAAGTTTGGGAAGTGGGACGTGCTGACGAAACCCGGAGAGTTTCAAGGTATGATGTATAAACCATTTGGAGTACAAGCAAGTTTTCCTTCCAAAATAATGTGAAACTCTTCTTTGCCCCTTCTAGGGTGAACAAGGACCTCTTGGTCCTCCTGGGCTTCCAGGTATAGTTGGATATCCAGTAAGTATTACATTTTACTAATTCATTTTTTTCACATATACAAATGTATGCATTTTTTCTACTTAAATATGTGTAGAAACTACAGCACCAAATACCTACTAGCAATGCTATAAATGTGGACTTATGTGTACATTTCGTCAAAACCCCAAATACTACTTTCTAAAATGTAGTAGATTGTTCAAAGGAAAATCCCATTGATTTAAAACATTCAACATAATGACTTTATTTTCCCTTCTGGTGTGTCCGTCTCAGATCAGTCAGGGTACATATGTGTTCATACACTAATATAGTATAGTGCTTAGATTATAAAAATGATCAGAAATCTACATTTAACTTCCCAGTGGCTTCTTGTTCATGAATCAAAATCAAAGAGATGGCCTTCAGTGTTAGGGCTGTTTATAAGATGTAGAATTGATTACATAGCTTTTCAGTTTGAAATGTTTTTATTAAAATATATTTGAGATGAAATATTGGGGTGCCGGTTTGCAGTTTCATATGCCACCAGTCATTAATCATGATCATGTTTTTATTCTTTGCCTCATTTATATGCTATTTGTTTTTCATAATAAAAAGTACATAAAGAGCTCCCTACTCACTATGTCACCAAAAAGCATTCATTATTGTTAAAATTGTTACATGGTGCTATGGATTTCCATAAAGTATAATTTGTTGCCAGTTTCAATGGAAGCATAATACAAAAATCTAAATTTATATTTAATAGCGCGTTGTTAATCATAGCACCAATCTTCTGTTCCCAAGCGCCAACAATTTATGCGGAGCTTCTTACAATACATATATTGAAGGGATATGACAAGACTAGAATTGACAGACAAAGACATACCGATAAATTTGATATACAGGGCCTTGCTTGCAAGCTTACAATCTTGAAGAATGGGGTGAGGGCAAACGTAAGTCACAGAGAAAGGGTGAGAGGTAATGTGGTGGTTGTATCAATGACAAGGAAGTTCTAGCAGCTAAGATGGTGCGCCTTCTCTGAAGAAGTGGGTTTTGAGATGTTTCTTAAATGTTGGGAGGGAGGGTGAATACTGAAGGTTCCTTGGGAGTAGATTCCAGAGATATGGGGCAGCTCGAGTGAAATCTTGTAGATGGGAAAAGGAAGAGGTGACAAGTGAGGAGGAGAACCTTAGCCCATATTTTTTATGAGGGCAGAAATGTTATGGAGGGCCTTATATATTAGTACCAGGATTTAAAATGTAATTCTAAAGGTAATTTGGAGCCAGTGGAGGGTTTCACAGAGTGGCTAAGCAGAAGAGGAGTGGCGTGCAAGGAAGATAAGCCTGGTAGCAGTATTTAGGATACACTGCAGAGGAGAGAGTTGAGACAGTGGAATGCCAACTAGAAGAGGGTTGCAATAGTTAAGATAGGAAATGTTAAGGGAATGAACCAGAGTTTTTGTGGATATATCCTCTATAATATCATGACATATATTACATTGTATGTAAATAATTTAGGTTTTAGAAACATGTACTGAATATGATATTTGTAAACTATTGCCCTTAAAACTGGATTTATTATGTTTTAAAAATAATATTAACGGCACTCCAATCTGTATTATTTTTTAGGGACCTCCAGGATTGCCAGGGATGAAGGTATTTTTTTTCTCTTTTTTTTCTTTTTCTCATTTTTTAAAATATTACTTAGGATACTTGGGCCTTATCCTAGTACCTGAACCAAGAAACACATGGACATGCTTTTATTGATGAAATAAAGTTTACTTCAGCTATTGGAATAATTTAAAATGGCCACGGTGTCCCTCCAATTAAGACACAATGACGATCCATCCTTGTGTGCCCTATCCTTCCCCGGTCATGGCACCTTAACTGGTATTTCACCTTTTCAGGGCTTATTCTGGAAGAAAAAGGTTTGGTTTGCAAAAAAGAAATTACAGTAAGAGCAGTAATGATGGGTTGGTAGTGGTGTGTATTTTTTGAAGGCTCCTCTTCCTAACACTTTGGGGGGAGTTGACAGGAGAGTTTTCAGGAGAGTTGTGGTTTTAATGCCTTGACTTCAACATTCATTGTGAAAGGTCAACATGCTTTTGTTACAGGTAGAGCTTAGTATAATTAAATCACTAATATTTCCTCAGCATGTCACCCTGGAGAAACTTACCAGTATTGGCTCTTCATAACAGACAATGATGCAAGGTGCTGAAACCACAACTCTCCCATTAGTGAATAAACCCCTTATACTTCCATGATGGTGTGATTCACCAGGTTGTTATAGATTTTCTTTGCTACCGAAGTACCATATAGTTAGGAACTGTCACCAATATAGTGGGAACTCTTTACCTTGATACATAAGCATATGCAGGATGTCAGCTGAGAGGTTTTATACAGTGTCATAATAATGTCATATTCCTGTGCATTTGTCTTCATTTATTAGATTATATTACAATTTAATACATCTGTACAGTTTAGCCATGTTTAATTTTGGCATTAACACCTTTTAACACGTTGCATGAAATACTTCAAACATTGCTTTTTTTCCAGGGAGACCCAGGTGATGTGATCGGAATGATGGGATCCACTATAAAAGGGGAAAAGGGATTTCCCGGGATTAATGGATTGCCAGTGAGTTGTCCCTGATTTCTTACTATAGAGTAAATTGTAATGTTTGGATTGATTCACATTTTAAGATATATATTCCTTTCTATTATAGGGTCCACCAGGATTACCAGGGATCCCTGGCCCTATAGGTCCATCTGGCCCACCAGGGCGTTTGGTAAGTAACCAATGTATACTCTTTAACCCTTTGCAACGGAGAGCCATGTGAATTGCTTTTTGCTTGTTTTTTAAATTATCATAGAAGCATAATTCCTGTTAGTTGGCAGAGAGGAGCTCTTACTGTTCTAGATAATAATGTTCCATTACTGTTCTAGATACTTATTTATCTAGTTCTGTTCCATGTCACAGATATTGTCTGTGAACATTAATTCTCAATGTTTGACAGGTACATGTCTAAATCATTATATTTTACTCAAATGACCTCTGCCATCATTAATTTGTAAAATGGCATTCTAATGATGTAATTTCTAGATTCAAAAAGTCATGCAAAGATAATTATTATGTGAATAATTACTAAAGCTTTCTCTGGAACATAGGAGAATATCTAGCAATAGCAACAATGTACATATTTCAATATATAAGGTGTTCCCATTGCTGTCTTTAGGGTCCCCCAGGACCACCAGGGCAACCAGGACCAAAGGTAAGAACCAACTGATAATATGCCTTAACCTTTTGAGAGCTGGAGGTGTGCATGACATACGTGAGATTTGAAGAGTTAATTATTTGTTCTTATTACATCTGAAGAATGGATTACTGATGTCTCCAAAGCTTACGTGGCCCCACATTCTTATTCACAAGTTTTTGTCCACTGTAATGTATACCAAACTCATTTCGACCGTCTTCTCTGGGACCAATCGGCAATCCATTTTTGTCTTTTTTCCCTTGGTAACATTTATCAACTCTGCACAGATGAATTATTGTTATTGTAATTAATAATAAACAGTTGTTAAAAAGTTCTTATGTTTGTCTTCCCTAGGGATCAATGGGAATAAGCTTTCATGGACCAAAGGGTGAGAAAGTAAGTCTCTCTTGTAATACTATTTAATGTTTGTAGCAAATAATACAGTAAAAACAAATTTGAATTTAGGTAACTTTGCCTCAGCACTAAACAGCATAATGGCTGGTTGCCATAGTCATAAATAATAGTGTTATGTTAAAACATGGAATATATGTGAAAATATTGATAAATAAAATATGAAAGTCCTATGTGGATGCTATGTGAATGTGTTTATGCTGTGTGAATACAATTCAGTATGATTATTGGTATTGTTTTATAGGGTGATCACGGAGCTACTGGCCCTCCTGGACCACCAGGCCCAGCCCCACATGGTCAAGACAGCAAAGGACTAATCATAGTGTATGGGGAAAAGGTAACACATGTATATATGTATAAGACTGTTACATATACCCATAGCTATCCGATGCAATGTTGCAGATCACTGAATTCTAATTGGCTTTATATATAATTTATATATTGTCATTTTCATTTTTCAACATGGGATCTTCCTGAAATTAACTGAAAACATTACTTGATGCACCCATTCGTTGCAGCTCTGTTCTGTTTTGTATTGTGTTGTAAAGAAGTTGCAATATATATCAATGGCACAGACTGTTTCTAAAGATGAGGGTGGATTTGGCGTTAGATTAAAGTGCATATGAACTCTGAATTTTTGTTCTTAGGGAGAAAAGGGCATTCCAGGTGAAAAAGGTGAACGTGGTGATCCAGTAAGTACAATGCATTACAGTTTTTTTAAGATGTCATTGATGAATTATCATTTGAACACAAACTAGTTTAAGGGGCATATGAAAGCTAAAGGTTTGGGCTGATATAAAAGGTAATGAACAGAATGGAAGAAAGGGCACAGTCTTTATCTTGTTATTTGGACCATACTATATGATGCATTATTGGTTTATGTTGAGGCTGCAGTTCATCAGTGCTCATCATGTTTTTACCATAGATTCTTTTCCACTGTTTAAATATCATTCTTTTTTTTTTTTACATAACTGGTTCCGTAGTGATATCATTATACACATCATTTTATCATTATATGTTTTGCTCATGTATAATAATGTGCTTATTTTAAGGGTGATCCTTTATCCAGCATCAAGGGTGAAAAGGGAGAACCTGGAAAGCCAGGACCAAGAGTAAGTATCTTTGCTTTTTTTTTAAAATCAGATATTTATATTTAAGTATCTAATTTAATAATCACTGATGAATGTAACTATAAAGATACTCACAGGAACAATCAGTAATACAAAATACAATATTTTATGAAGGAAAGTTAGAGAAAATCCAATCCTTTAGCAAGTATCAAAGTATCCTTTAGCAAGTATTAAGTTAATTACCAGAAACTATTGGGTTTCTGCCTTTTTTCTCCGAATCTATCACTTCACCATTGCCAGTGCTTTGCCTTTGATAACAATGGCAGATAATACTATCATAATAACATAGTAAACAGGGCCGGCCCAAGGCAAAATGCCGCCTGGGGCGAATTTTAAAATGCCGCCCCCCCCCTTATCTACCCTTCCTCTCCCTCCGTCCCTCCCCCCTTATCTACCCTTCCTCTCCCTCCGTCCCTGCCGCCCCCCCCCATTATCTACCCTTCCTCTCCCTCCATCCCTGCCGCCGCCCCCCCCTCCCTTGTACTTACCTTTCAGCAGTCCTGCGGCGAGTCTCCCTGTTCGGTCTCGGTGCCGGCTTGTAATGATGAGCGGCGGAAATCTTCCGGCACTCAGCATTATAAGCCGGCACTGAGACCGAACAGGAAGACTCGCCACAGAGGAGAGAGAGAGGGGCGCCGAACGGGTACTGACAGCTTGGTAAGCGAAAACCACTCAGCGCCCCTTTCTCTCTCTTTCGCTTTAAAAAAAAAAAAAAAAAAAAGGGCTTGGGGTGGCAAAGTGCGGCCCCTTCAAAAGTGCCACCTGGAGCGGTTGCCCCACTCGGCTCCATTGTCGGGCTGGCCCTGATAGTACATTAGGTTGAATAAAGACCTAAGTCCATCAAGTTCAGCCCGTCTACCTACCCTTTTTTTTGATCCAAACAAAGGCAAAAAAACCCCCAATTAAACTATTTTTCAGATTTTATCACTTTATCAGATTTATACTTTAATCAAGAAGCTCTAAAATATGAATGTATAGCCCTGTATGTTATGCATTTCATTGCCTCTCTTGGCAGAAAATTCCATGCCTTTTTTGCCTCTACTGTAAATAATCCCTTTCTTTGTTGTGTATCAAGTCTTCACTCTTCAAATCTTGTTCTTTGTACATTTCTATTAATGAACAGATCACCGGAGAGCTCTTTATATTGGCACTGTACATATTTATACAATGTTATAACATCCAACATGCCAATTTCCTAGCATATATAGACGCATCCTGCAATCCCCTTATTCATTTTGTAGCCCTCCTTTGCACCTTTTTAGTTCCATAATGTCATTTTAACCCCTTAACGACAATTGCCGGTCCTGGCACGACACGGAAAAGCATGTGCTTTACGACAATTGACGTGCCAGGACCGGCACGTCTTTAAACGGGTGCAGAAAGCGATCTGTTTTCGCTTTCTGCACCCAAAAAACGTTGCTGAATGCCTCGACCTCGAGGCATTCAGCAACGCCGCGATCGGAATGAAGGGGCCATCTCTGGCCCCTCCACGGGGCGTCAACATCCGCCATACTTTGTATGGCGGCGGACGCCCGTTTTAAAAGCGTTTAGGAGGCGATCGACGATCGCCTCCTAAACTTAAATGGTGTCGCTGGAATGCCTCGATCAGGAGGCATCCAGCGACACCAAACACTTACCTTTCGATGGGCTGTGACCGCTCCGGAGAGCGGTCACAGCCGCAGCTGCCGATGATCTTCGCCATCAAGCAAGATGGCCGCTGCCCTGTAACAGGAACCAACAAATTTTAAAAGTTCGCTAGATGGTCCAGACCATCTAGAGAACTTTGGCTCCACTTGCAGGTTGAATACAGGTACTGCATTCACCATGCAAGTCAATGGAACCCAACTTTCTAATCACAGTGTGATTAGTAAAAATAAATTAAAAAATAAAATAAAATTAATAATAATTAGAAAAAAAATAGTAAAAAAACTAGTAAAATGTAAAAATCATTTCCCACTGATGTCACTATCAGGGGAACCTCCAAGTTGAAAAAAAAATTTAAATTTTTTTTTTTTAAAAAGACAAAAAAAAAATATATATATATAAAAAATATATTTTTGTGAGCAAGTCCTAAAATTAGCATATTAGCTTAAAACAATTCTCGCATGGAAAGAGTTAAAATACTGGCATATTAAATGCCCGTGGGGTGTCTACTTTTAAAAAAGGTATGATTTGATGGGGTAAATTGAATTGGCCAGGTTCCACAACGTCCCAATTAACACCGGGGGAAGGATGGCCACACACCTAATTTCCAATTAGAAAAATGCACACGTACCAAATGTGGCCTTTTAGTTCCCACAAAAATGACACACCCATGCATGTGGGATATCACTGCACTCAGGAGATGTTGCTGAACACATTATGGGGTGTCGTGTGACAGCGGCATATACTAGGAGCTGTAAATTCATACATAAAGTAGGTGTGTGTGGGAAAAATACACACACAAAAATACTACTGCAAACTTTGAAAACATGCTGGTGGTAAAATGTGTGCATGCAAAGAGTTAAAATACCAGCATTTAAAATACCCTGTGGTGTCTAGTTTTGAAAAATATATGGTTTTGTTGGGCACACTGAAATGGCCCGGCTCAAAGATGTACCAAATAGGGCATGGGCAGTGGATCCCCAAATGCCAAAGTTCAACATTGAAAAATGCGCATGCCCCAAATGTGGCCCTTTTGCCCCCAAACGGCCAGGCAAAATCATTCATGTGAGGTATCGCTGTACTCAGGAGATGTTGCTGAACACATATTGGGGTGTTTTGTGATAGTGACATATACGAGAACTTTTTAATTCATACCTGAAGTAAAATGTGTGTGGAAAACCAAATGCAAAAAAATGACTACCACAAAGTTTGACAAAGACTGGTGGTAGATATGGTGCATGGAAAGAGTTAAAATACTAGCATTTGAAATACCCTGGGGTGTCTAGTTTTCAAAAATATATGGGTTTATTGGGCACACTGAAATGGCCCGACTCAAAGATGTACCAAATAGGGCATAGGCAGTGGATCCCCAAATGCCAAAGTTCAACATTGAAAAATGCGCATGCCCCAAATGTGGCCCTTTTGCCCCCAAACAGCCAGGCAAAATCATTCAT
Source organism: Sceloporus occidentalis (assembly GCA_023333645.1). Lineage (NCBI taxonomy): Eukaryota > Metazoa > Chordata > Lepidosauria > Squamata > Phrynosomatidae > Sceloporus > Sceloporus occidentalis. Next base: position 12,714,894 of record JALMGF010000027.1, on the reverse strand, counting down.
GTGAGGTATCGCTGTACTCAGGAGATGTTGCTGAACACATATTGGGGTGTTTTGTGATAGTGACATAAACGAGAACCTTTTAATTCATACCTGAAGTAAAATGTGTGTGACAAAACAAATGCAAAAAAATGACTACCACAAAGTTTGACAAAAACTGGTGGTAGATATGGTGCATGGAAATAGTTAAAATACTAGCATTTGGAATACCCTGGGCTGTCTAGTTTTCAAAAATATATGATTTGATGGGGTAAATTGCATTGGCCGGGTTCAAAGATACCCGAAATGGCACATGGGGGGAAGAATTACCAGATTTGGCAAAAATGGCTTTGAAATAGCAAAACGCTACCTGTACTTATTGCCCCATAATGGGTAGAAAAAAGCAAAAAAACATAAAAACATTGGGTATTTCTAAACTCAGGACAAATAGTAGAATCCATTTAGCAGGTTTTTTCATTACCTTTTATAGATGAGTAAAAGATTTTTCAACTAAAAGTTAGAAACAGTCATTTTTTTCTAAATTTTTCACCATATTTTATACTTTTTTTAGTAGTAAATAATATGATACAATCAAAACAATGTCATCTAAAGAAAGCCCTTCTTGTCCTGAAAAAAACAATATCTAATGTGTGTGGGTTCAGTAAACGGGAAAGAAGAAAATTACAGCTAAACACGAGCAGTGCAGAAATGTTAAAAAGGCCATTGTCACGAAGGGTACAAAAAGTAAAATCAGCCTTTGTCACGAAGGGGTTAAAGGACGAGTGCCCAGAAAAGATTTTAAGATACTGGATTTGCATTTTCTATTTCATACATTGGTTTTTAAGTCTGATCCCATACATTAAATACACCACTCTAACCATTAAAAGAGGACTGCCTAGTGTTTGGGCTACCATTACAGTTGTCCCCTGATTATGCATAACACTTCAAAAGAGACCAACACTTTCTAAAGGAGCCCTTTGTAACCGGCCTTGGCTATCTGCTACCCTCCGTGGGTGAATGTAGCCAGATAGAATTCTAGCTTTTCTAACATTTTCTGGAGTTCAATTCTATGCTTCTCTTACATCTTCATGTGTCAAGCTTATTTTCAGTGCAATATTTATGTAATGTGCAATAAATAATAATTAACTTACATCTCATTACATTTTATTTAAGGGGAAACCTGGAAAAGACGGTGATCAGGGAGAAAGGGGGCATGATGTAAGTATTTTATTTTATACAGTACAACATCCAAAGAAGCATCTTTAGCCTGCTGTGACCCAGTTAGAAATCAATACCAGCTATCTCCAACACTTATTTCTTGTGTAAATTTATCGTGAATGTACTAATTACAATAATTATAAGAGTTAAAAGTAGAAAAATATATTCATTACTTGTCTGAATAGGGATTCCCAGGTGTACCAGGATCTCCTGGACTCCGCGGTGAAGATGGCGTAAAAGTGAGTAGAAAGTATTATTGCACTATTGGGTTTGTAAAAAGGAGGCCTACTCAAGCTAATTGATGCATTGGATATATGCTCCTATGTTGTAATTTACTGATGGGTCGAATGCATTAACCAACCTTTGCACATACATGATTTGCAATAAGATCTATCACATATGCAGAACATGGTTCCCAGACGTAGACCCCCCACCTGGGACATTGCATCTTTTAGTAGGTTCACAGATTTACAATGTCATTGATTGTTGTTTGATTGCCATTTTTGGGGACAGACTTACATGTCACTTAGTACCAATTTAGAGTGCTGCGTAATACTCTCTGTATTTTAACTATTTTCCCCCATTGCATGGTATTGTTAAGTGTTGTGAAACCTGTTGTCACCCAATAAATGACATGACATGAGCCTTGCTGTCTGACAGATGCAGAATCCATTTATTATTATGTATTTTATGTACTACATGCTCACATTATTGTTTCCTGCAGGGAGATAAAGGTGATGTTGGCCCACAAGGACCTCCTGGAATTGTAAGTATATACATATATATTGTATGTTAGAATTGAAAACTGACCTTAATATCCTAACATGATATGTTGGATTTCTCTTATTATGTGCTGTGTGTGGGTCTAGGTGATACATGATGGACAGGAAACAGTTGTTGGAGAGAAAGGAGAGCCTGGCTTACCTGGTTTTCCTGGGCTCAAAGGAGAAAAGGGATTTATCGGTATGTTATTTACTGTAAACTTGTACCCCCATGTTTGTTTGGTTGCCATAGGACTTCTACAAATTGCTGGAGGCAGACAGTGTGGGTAATCTGTAGGTTAGAGGGTATTTCCCTTATTTCCCAGGGCTTTATGCCAGCAGAATCATGTCACTCCTCACTAGGGAAACAATAAAATTTGTTTTACCTTTTAAAAGTGCTAAGACCTCCTTCTGGTTTCTAGACCTCCTTAATACTTTCTAGGGATCCCTTCGCATGGCTTCAGTACATAGGTGTCAGATGTATCATTGTCTAGTTTCTATACTTGGGATCTGATTATAGAGAGGCTATTAAATCACATGCCATGTGTTAATCAGTGATGTTGAAACCAATTAAGGTTAAGATAGGTTAATGGAATCAAGTCCAATTTAAGCTTAATTATATGTTAAATCAGCAGAATAGGTGGAACATCAGTTTTAAATGCAGCATAGGTTTTGATGTATATGTAAAATCATCTCATCATAAGAATGCTAGCAAAAACTTAGTGTTGATGATCTGCTGATTATATGAGACACAGCAAAACAGACTAAGAAAAATACCTCCCACGTCTTTACGTGTAATACAAGTATATCCAAAGATGACCTTCCGGTTCCCAATGATCTTATAATGCTGTCAAAACTGTTTGAGTTTTTAAAGGACGCTTTTTCTTTTTTTCTTTTCATTCATTCAAAGGTATTAAAGGTATTGCAGGAAATCCCGGACCACCAGGTAAAATATTTCTAATGTGTAAAATATTTGGGTGACATTGCCTTTTAATGTTTGATGTAGGGAGGATTTGAGATCAAGGTATCAGATATCTATATATACAAAAGACTTGTGACAATCAGATGATGTAACAGATGTATTAAATTGTGTTAGGGTCATTTATTGGGGTTATTTCGTAGCTACACAACATGCAAATTGCATCCCAGATATGGCAAGAATGCATACATAGCTCAACTCTAAAATGGTTACAAAATAAAATTTGTACAATACACTTTTACCATCTAAAAAAAAAAGGCGCATGGGTATAACTTTTGGAATCCATGAATTATTTTGCACATCTGCTGATTCAGAAAATGTGTTAGACATTCCACCATTTTTACATTAGAATTCTATATTGAATCTAATAAATCTGAAATGACACTAAATACTATAATATACTTTAGAATTCCATCAGAAAGGGACAAGTTTTAACAAATTACCGAGGTGAGATATTTTACCATAAGTCGGTATTCGTTTTACATTTTTACAGTGTATTTCACACTTGGCTACTGACTGTTTCAGGTTTTTCCCAAACTCTAAAGCAAGTCATGTGTGCTTTTATTCATGCATGTTCTTTTGAGGTCTGAGTATTAATGTCAAATGTTTCATTGAAAGGCTTGAATATCCCTGGATCTACTGGAGCACCTGGTCTTACTGGTGAAAGGGGTGAAAAGGGTGAGCGTGGTTTACCAGGATTACCTCTTGAGGGACCAAAAGGCAAAGATGGACAACCTGGTCTTCCAGGTTTACCTGGACTTCCTGGCCCCATAGGTAAGTAGGATAGGAACATAACAATTGGCAGCATTTAACAACTATTAGGTGAAACCCTCTGTCTATTTTCCTGCTTTAAAGATTCTAACCTTAAATGATTCTTGGTTTTGTCTTAGATTAAAGATAGCCATATGTCTATCCCATACTACTACTCTATCTACATCTTATACTGTTCAAATCTAAGCTTTTGACCCTTTAGCTTTAGACAATGACCTCCAAAAATTTCTCCTCTTCTGAAAATGACTTCTGTATACTTTTGTATACTTTGTTAAACCTCTATATGTATTGTGGCAGCGTTTTCAACAAAACACAGTACATTTTATACTATATTAGGGTTTAAGGCTGACTCTTTATTCAGATTAAACAGATTCATCGGTCGTTCTTCAGAATGTTTGAGCAATAATAGATTTACTTGCTAGGGCAAACCCTTCCAAATTCCATTTATCAGCATCAAGAGACCATCCAGGGAAATGACGTTTTCACCTTCTCTAAGCATCAGTCAGACCTATTGAATTTATTATGCTGAGATGTTTCTTCCTACTGTTTGGTAACAGTAGCTTTGGATTTCCTCCCCTGATTCCTCATAATCCTTGCTATTATTGTAGCAGTTTTCATGTAGCAATTAGAGTTCATAGTGGGATATCATAAGGTCTAGTGATCCCTCAAGACTACATGGCTCAGGAAGATCAGCAGCACTGCACAAATAATACATAGAGATATTTACATTTATTTAAATACTGTGGTGCATTGCTGTAATTTGAATGATCTTACATTGCAGGCTTATGTATAAGAGTCTCTTAAGCACAAAACCCCCCCAAAATGGTCAATATTTAAATTGTGACAATGTATTGAAAGTTTTCTGCAAACACTTGTGGAATGTGACAATGACACCAAATGAGATCTTTGAACTTAAAGTCAAGCCATAAAAGAACCTCACAAACAGTTTATAAATATATGTTGGTATTTTGTGACCGAACACATCAAATTCACATTAGTAGTATTTATAAAGGCAGGTAAATCAATTTACTTATTGTGCTGCAAGAGGGATTTTCAGCATTAAGACCATCACATCATTTTTTTTTGCCATTGTTAAACTACTTGTAGGAAACTTATTTTGTTAATTATGTCATTAAACATTTTAATTTCTAAAGATTTTTTGTTTTTCTTTTTCACTTTTTTTACTGAATTTATTTATTACAATATAACCATATGTGTTGGTTTACATTTACTAAATGTATAGATCCCACTCAAGAATGTTTACCTGGACTTCCTGGTGACGCAGGATCTTCTGGTGAGCCTGGACTTCAGGGATTCCAAGGAGAGAGGGGACAAAAAGGTAAAGTACATTTTCCATCAAAGACCATATTGTGATTGGGAGACAGTGCTAGGCCTAACTCAAACTAATGGGGTCGGTTACAAATTACATCAGTAAACGATGTTATTAATCTCTTGTCATTATTTTGTCTGAAGCAAAAGTAATAATGTTTTGGTAACTAAAATGTTGATGACAAATTAATGGTCACAATGGTTGTTTTACAATAGTCATTTGGTTGCCTTTTTTCAGCCATTTGGGTATTTATAAACAAATGTTGTCTGCTTTTGGTTGTTATGGTGATAACACCACTTTACAAAACTTCATATAACAACAGGAGATGTCTGTCCGGTAAAATTAGAATGCATGTGACAAAAGTCATACTCGCATAGTCACATGTACACATATTTACCTAACAAATATAGTTGCAAAGTTCCCCTGAAAAAATATGCAGTTTCATAATGAAGTATGTGTTTAACTAGACATATTCCACAAAGCATTTTCACTTACAGCTGTGTGAAAATTTGTCTGCAATTTACCTCTAAATTCAACAGAATGGATTGGTTCAATTTATCTGGCCTGTAAAATATATACATTGTTTTTTGTAATTGACTGGATAAAATCTTGCAATTTTAAGCTTGTATTCCCTTAAAATGGACAGATTCAATCCTGTCAATAACAAAAAAACAAACAAATTCAGGAAAGATAAACTTGTGTTATATGTAGTTCTGTTTTGGATAAGAAAATGGCCACAGATTTTAATATGTTTGGGAAACAAAAACAATCAATTATTTACACAAGTCATTGTCAGAATTGACACCACAAGTAATATAGTGCATGTATCCCACCCATTGTTTTACAATCATCCCCCTGACAATGACAACCCCCTTCCCATAGATACAACAGCACCATTAACCCCAACATAAAAACCAATTGGGAAAGAGCATACTGAGATGCACCTTTCCCACACCAGGTTCTGAGCCACCAACCAGCTCGAAACCACCAACACCAACCAAACCAGAAACACACTATTTCCTATTAACCAACAATGACACTGATGAGAAGAACCTCAATCATCCTACTAATAACAGGGAGGGAGGGTGGGAAATTCAGGCAAGAAAAACTAATTAAAAGTGACAGTCACAAAATGGAGGGACCTATTAATACAGGACCTCCCAAAGTCCCTTAACCAATGTTTCCTAACCCCATTATTCTAAGGCCACCTCCTCACCCAGCCAAAGCCCCTTTCACTTCGCTACGCTGGTTCCATGGCTACATGATGATCCATGATATCTAAAATCACACTTGCCTCCCATTTGTAAAATGATGGCAAGAAAGTGGATGAGATATTTTGCACACCGTGTTATAATTACTGAACATTTTTGGGCACAAGCTATTAGAGATTAATCTTTTCTTAATATTTTTAGGTGACAAAGGAGATGCCTGTCCAACATGCGATACGATTCCTCAAGGACTTCCTGGAGCTCCAGGTCCCCAAGGTCCCCCCGGAGAACAAGGTAAGATTTAATGCATTTATTTTTTTAACATTCATAAGCCAATGTATTATCAGTGTGTTGTGAAATCATTAAAATATGCCGTATATATGTTGTCTCTTTATATATAAAATGGAAAGGTCCCAACCAATCATCCTTAATTTTTGTTTTTGCACACTGTACTTGCTCCCAATCTTTCTCTTTTTACTGTCTTGTTCCCAACCCATAGACCCCACGAAAGGTTCTTCACCATCTATTGTAGGATATGTGCATCATCATCTAATTACTATGCTGTCTCCCCTATTTCAATCTGTTTTCTATGTAGAAGCCCTACTGGGTCTACTAATGATCTCCTCACCACTAGAACAAAAGTTCACTTCTCCTTACTCATCCTTCTGGGGCACCCTTTTACATTTTATTTTTACGGCATCTATGACACAGTTACCTCCTGGCTCAAATGCTACCTCTCTCAATAGTCCTTTAGCATTCCTTTCTTTGGCAATTGTTCAGTCTCCTTTACCCTCTCCATTGGTGTGGCTGAGAGCTCAGTTTTCAGTCTACACTTTCTCTCTCCATTTCTAATATCTTCTTTTGGATTTCAGTACCACCTCTAGTTTGACGACACATATGCAATAATCTACCTTTCCTTAACTGGCCCTGTTGCAGAGGTGACAGGGCCAGTGCCTCTAGGGGGCCCGGTGTGACCTTTGTGACCCCCTGTTCCTGTCTCCTCAAACTGATTCAAAATAGTTTAGAAAGGGCCCTTCTGACCTGGACCAGTATGGCCCTTTCTAAACTATTTGGACCCCGCGGTGAAGCCAAGGCTGCTCACAGGCTGTGTACTTGTGTGTATGTGAGGATGGATGTGTAATTGTGTGTGTGGGCATGGATGTGTAATAATGTGTGTGTGTGTGTGTGTGAGCATGGGTGTGTAATTATGTATGTGTGAGCATGGATATTTACTTGTGTGTGGGCATAGATATGTACTTGTGTGTGGGCATGGATGTGTACTTGTGTGTGTATGAAGGCATGGATATGTACTTGTGTGTGTGTGAGCATGGATGTGTAGGTGTTTGTGAGCATGGATGTGTAAGTGGGGTGAGATGTAGAGTGTGTTAGTGAGTATGAGTAAGTGTGTGTAATTTGTGTAAGTGTGTTTACTGTTTACATATGTTGGAAGGAGGGGCAAAAGGCAAAGAAGGCACAGACAACTTGTTTGGGGGCAATGATGGCACAGACCAGCTGTTGAAGTTGGGCGCAACTGTAAGCTACCTGGAGGTGGACTAGGGGGGTCCGAGAAGCCTGTCTTGGTATTCAACAGGTTTAAATCAGCAGGCAGAAGAGAAGTCAGGACACGATCCGGGTCAGCAGTGTTGGTATTCAACAGGTTAAATCAGCAGGCAGAAGAGTAGTCAAGGCACAATCTGGGTCAGGAGCGTTGGTAATCAATAGGTTAAAGCAGCAGGAGACAGGAACTGGATATCAGGAGAGCAATAGGTAGAGCACAGATATGGGGAGACACTAAGCTAACGAGGTAGCATCAGATTCTTTCTGCCCTTTATTACTCCAATCCATTTCTAAACTCTGCCAAAATAATTTTCTAGTCCTATTGTTCTTTATATGCTGCCCCACTGTGCCAGTTTCGCGATTAGCTCCCATACCCTTTGGCATTAGATTTAAAGCACCCCCATATCTTTGCTCTTGTTCTCAAATTCATCCCTAACCGTTCACTTTGTTATGTCCAGGACTTGCTTTCCTCTTCTGCTGCTGCACCTTTTCTCTGGAGTTCCCCCCTCATCCTATCAGATTCTCCCATAGCCATTCTAACTTTAAATCTTTGCTAAAAATCCACGTGCTCAAATTCCTAATCTCATCCTCCTAATATCCACAACCTGAATACTGAATAGAAACCAGCCTTTGAGATTGCGAAACACTGATTTCCCAACAGGTATTGATTTTGGATGTTGATGTCCATGCATCAGCCATAGTCTTAGGATATCTCTTGTTCAAATTATTTAGAAGACCCACGTTTCTTGGGTTATGGGCAGAAATCTACTCTATTTGAGACATAATTAATATTTTCCAGGTTTTCCTGGACAGCCAGGAATCAAAGGAGATAGGGGTCCACTTGGTTTTGATGGGCTACCCGGAGCACCAGTAAGTCTTATATACATTAAAGTTGTCTTTGCGTATGTTGATTATGTACTGTACATCAAAATATTTTATTGTACATTGCTTCTAGGGACTTCAGGGTGTTCCAGGTCTGAGGGGCAGCCCTGGAGCAAAAGGAGAACCCGGTGAAGTACATTTTGAATCAAGACTGAAAGGAGATAAAGGAGATCCTGGAATTCCAGGACAGCCAGGGACTCCTGGAAGAGAGGGAAGGCCAGGGAGAGATGGTCAGCATGGGCCACCTGGTCCCAAAGGTGTATCGGTATGTTTCTTTTAAGTCAAATATTGTGTTGCGTTATCTTGATCTGTCTCCATTAACAGCAGTATTCACCTTGTGTCAACCCAAAGACAATGCAAACATTTATAACTTTACAATCCGCTTTCCTAAAAACAGAATCTTCACATACCTTAATTGGTGAGTGAAGAATAAATGGATCAGTCAATGTACCTGTCTCACTTCTCTATCCTTCAACCCTCCTGTTATTGTGCTTTAACCCCTACCCCAAGACTCCTATATTCTATCCATGTTCTTAATTTTTACACCTTTATATTTTATTCCTGCTCTGCTCTACCTGTTCCCGGCCTATACTATGTTAAAGATGACAATCCTTGCTTCCCTTCTTAAGTGAGAACCATAGTTATACAGAATGGTTTCCAATTAGTTTTTTAAATGTTTGCCTGTTTGTTAAAGGTGACAAAAGTTTTATATACTGGTTATTCCACTGATTAACATTAACACATATCTAGGGAACATTTGGGGCCAAAGGGGAACGTGGCCCTCCTGGGGATGTTGGATTTCCTGGACCATTTGGTGAACGAGGCTTCCCAGGACTTCCAGGAGTTGGGCCAGCAGGTCAACCTGGGGAAAAAGGGGACCAAGGAGTACCTGGATTTGTAGGCATTCCAGGTCATCAAGGTAAATATTTTATTTGTTCACTAGAAGCTAATCATGTATAATAGATCAGTATTATACTGTTATATACCACCTATTTATGTAATAACTTATTATAATTTAACTTTACAACACGCATATACCTTACTAATGACTTTATATTATTTTATAAGCCCAATAATGTATAGCCTAGACAAAAGTAATCTGCACTGTGTTTCTCACAAAGTATCTTATTTTTTTACCAGGAAATAAGGGAGAACCTGGAAGAGTCATTTTGAAAACAGGAACACCAGGGCCAATGGGAAATGCAGGCTCCCCTGGTTTGCCAGGAGACCAAGGTACTACCTTCTCTAATTAAATGGTTAAAATCTGTAGTTTTGTATGTACATGTATTTTAATCACTAATTTTTACAGGTGAAAAGGGATCTCCTGGACTTCCTGGAAGACTGGGTTTTCCAGGCGAAAAGGGTGAACCTGGTCTACCTGGTGTCTCATATCCTGGGCCTCCTGGTGCAAAGGGTACGTATTTCCATTTGAGATTGTATTTACAAATTACAGAGCTGGTAGGGCTCAACTGGACACAAAATCCCTTGACTTGTGGACAACTTGTTCCTACTTATGCAAAAATACCTAACATAACTTATGTATGTGCATTAACTCATCTCCAGGGCCGTGCAGAATTAAGGAACAATAATAAAAGCATACATCTGTGAAAGACAATATATTAATGCATTATTATTATTAAACAAGTTACTAAACCTAAGACTAAGAGTTCTATGCAGAATGACTGGAACATCCAGGGGGCCACCTCCAAAACTTAAAAAAAAGCCACTTGACTTTCCCTGCCCCAGGCCACAAGGTGCCAGTCCCCCCCTCCTTGGCCTAGGTAAATGCATTACAAGGTTAAACGTTTATCTCTCCTGTTGTATTACTATGGTAATGGTATATTAGTTTGTTGCATTTTAAGCTAAAACCTTAGATAAACTTTGTGAAAGCTCTTCTACTAAGGGGATGCCGGGATATACATTAGTAGCTAGACACATCTAAAATATGTTGCCACACTCTGTAGTCCTACATATATATGTAAAGTGTTTATGACAGTGCCATGTAAAATGGATTATCAGATATAATAACATTTGACATAATTGTGATCCACATGTTAAGATCGAATGGCTCAGCCATCAGATGATTAACATTTTTGTTTATGATTTTGCAGGTCACCAGGGAATGCCAGGACCTTCAGGACTGGATGGTATTCCTGGTCAAAAAGGCTTAGATGGCATACCTGGCATACAGGGACCACCTGGACAAAAAGTAAGCCAGGAATATTAGTCTGATTCTTTGAATTCTCATAACTTTCATGTTAGGGGGTGTACTCACTTTTGTTGCCAAGGTGTTAGACATGTTAGTACTACCTTCTTTTTAGTAGGTATGGTCCTTTTCACTAATTGAAGAACAAAACAAAGTGTAATTGCACCAACAATTGAAAATGCACTGAAACACTGTTTGCTGGTTTAAAGCACGGTTCCCAGAAAGTGGGGGCATTGTCTGAGTACCTGATCTCCCATTCAGGCTTAGTATTACCCAGGAATTTACTACCTAACTTTGTAGTATTCCATGGTTTAGAATGTGATTAAGTCCGCATCTGAAGTAGTCCAGAACTAGATATAAGCAAAATGCAAATTCAAAGCAGTAAGGAATTCTAAATTAGGGGTCTGGTAAGTATTGATGTAACAGCAGCGGTGTATTTTGACTTTGTGCTGCCCTAGGCAAGACTAAACTCGGGCACCCCTCTAATCTAAAATTGGCCCACCGCTTCCTGTCAAGACCACACCCCTTCCTGATTAAGACCTGCCACTTCCTCTGTAAACTCCACCTGTTCCTCTCTGTACATTTACAGTGGATACTGAGTGCCTACTTATCTTTAAATAAAATAATAAAAAGTGTAAACTCAACCATTTTTACAAAGATCACTCATCCATGTCAACTATACTATATGGATCACAGACACACAAATTGGTTGAATTAGCACGTGGTCAGTCCACGTGAGCAGTAACGCCACACCAAGGTTTCAACCGCTGTTACTGGACATTCATACCCCATTTGCACCATCCAATCTTTTATACTACCTAGCACACACAATGACACACATTCACTCCCTACTTATATCAATTAATCAATCATGAAACAGACATTACGAGGTTTTTTTGTCTGCAATCGGATCCTGCGGCGTCGCACACAAGAAATGGCGTGGGAACCAGGGGCGTACCTAGAGTATTTGGCACCTGGGGCCGATCCTGTATGTGGCACCCCCCTCCACACACACACACACTTTAAAACTGCATAGCTTCTATTGTTAGGCAAACATTGACAGGGTTACAGCATAATTGTTATCATTATATACTGAGGCAAAACACTGACGGTGGTACAGCATGACTGTTATCATTATATACTGAGGCAGACATTGCCGGTGGTACAGCATAATCCCTATCATAAAATCCCTATAAACATTGAGACAGACGTTGACAATAATGCAGCATAACCCCTATCACTATATACTAAGCCAAACATTGATGTGGTATAGGCCTACCACCTCAGTGTCTGCCTTAGTATAGGGATACACCGAAATGAAAATTCTGGACCGAAACCGAAAATTTTACATTCACTTGGCCGAAACCGAAAACCCCCCCCCACACTTTAATTGAAAGTAACACACCAAAATTGGACAAAAAAAATTCAATAACAATATTAATATACATATATATATATATATATATATATATGACTGTTAACAGCAATCACACTCCTATCATGCCGAGGCATACTCAGATTCCAGCATGTACTGGTTGCCTGGGCATGATAGGAGTGTGATTGCTGTAAGCAATCATATATATATAAATTAATATTGTTATTGAATTTTTCTGTCCAATTTTGGTGTGTTACTTGGACAAAAAAAAAATCAGTAACAATATATATATATATATATATATATATATATATATATACCGCATTTGCTCGATGCAAATGCTCTGAAAAATACTCCTCGTCTTATAATCGAGGTTGTCTTCTAATCAGACCTCCAGAAATGCCTTTAACCCCCTTATATGCCAGAGTGGGATACAGGGGTATAAGGCATTTCTGGAGGCAGAGTGGCATATAAGGGGGTTAAAGGCATATCAGGGATGCAGAGTGGCATGTAGGGGGGTATAAGGCATATCAGGGAGGCAGAGTGGCAAGCCTGGGGGCAGATGTGCATAACTGGGGTGCAGGTTGGCAAATAAAAGGAAATAAAAACAAAAAATATTTTTTTCAATCATAGCTTTTATTAAATATGAAAAGATTGTTTACATTTATTAATATTTACTAGTAAAACTTTTTTTCCTATAATTAATATTCAGATTTTGGGGGGTCGTTTTATAATCAAGGTCGTCTTATAATCGAGCAAATACGGTATATATGATTGCTAACAGCAATCGCAATCCTATCATGCCCAGGCATCCAGTACATGCTGGAACCTGGGCATAATAGAAGTGAGATTACAGCCTCCCTATGCCATGCACACACTCATTCACAAGCATTCATTCACAAACATTAATTAACTCATTCATACACTCATATTCATGTAATGTATGGCATAGTATACCTTTTTTCTGTAACTGTCACTTTTCCTCCTCCTCTTCGTTCTTCCCCTTGGCTCTTCTTCTTCTTCTGTGTCCTTCCAGTACAGTGAGCGAGGAAGGCAGTGGGCGCGGCTTCAGTCATGTTGTGCGCCAGGATATGATATAAAATCCCGATGCACAGCATCAGTTGCCAAGCGCATCGCACAGGAGCAGGATCGGAGGTCTGCATTAACAGACCTCCCGCTCCCTTGATTGTCTTTAAGCCAGTTAGAAGGAGATCCTTGATCTCCCCAACCGAGCCTGCCCTGATCTCCCCAACCGAGCCTCCTCCTCTAGCGGCGGACATTACTGTAGTAACATAGAAATACAGAATTTAGCGCCAGATAAGAACCGATCTACTATGCTATTATGTTCCTTGAAATGTATGTTTGCTCTTCATGTTCTCTGTATGACAATTCTATTCTTCTTATATTTAGGGTGAGCCAGGATTTGGTCTTCCAGGGCAAAAAGGCCTACCGGGTGCACCTGGCCCAGCTGGGTTTACTGGAGAAAAAGGAAATCAAGGACCTCCCGGTATTCCAGGAGAGCAAGGTTTACCTGGTGTTCCTGGCTATTTGGGAGTTAAAGGTAAAAATAATACAGTATAAAAAAACATATTATGTGGTGTGTGATAAGAATGGAAATTCTTGTCTCTGACAACCTGTTTCTTTGAAAGTAGTACAATGGCTTTTGCAGTACCATCAAAAGATCATTCACCAAAGAGATGTTTACACATGGGAACATGGATTCATAGCCCCATCCTGCTATACCAAAATACTCACAAACTTCTGGATAGTTAGTAGACTTACCATTTGTGTTAATAAATTAGATACTTTACTGGTATAGTGAAGGTTACACTGTAGACTGTTTTTTATAAATTGTACAAATGTTTTTACACATTGTCCTTTTCTCATAAGGTGAACCTGGACCTGCTGGAGCACCTGGTGTACCAGGACCCCCTGGTGTCCCAGGAATGGGTCCACAAGGTCAACCAGGACTACAAGGGCCACAAGGACCACCAGGATTACCAGGTAAATGTATATACAAAAGTAGTAGTTATTATTTGCAGTTTACATGTAGTCATCTTTTACTTCTAGAATCTAAGAGGCATCACTAATTGATGATCAACTCACTCTGATTGTTGCGGTTAGATCCACTCAGTTACCTAGAAGTAATTTTAATGTTTATGGCAGAGAATAAACATCATATTATCTCACTACTGATAATACATCTTTACAAATTTCAGGACCTGGTGGAACTAAAGGAGATAGAGGTTTTCCTGGTTACCCTGGGACAGATATGCCTGGACCAAAGGGAGACAAAGGAGGCAGCGGCATCCCCGGGCCCACAGGCGCGACAGGAATAGCTGGCCTACCGGGCCTACCAGGGAAAGAGGGCTTTCCAGGACTTCCTGGTAAATTCTTGTCCCTTTAATTCAGTTACATCTTATATTGTTTTAGCGCTCTTTATAATCTGAAATCTATATTTGTAAGGTATGTTTTAAATTAATTTATATATATATATATATGCATGAGTGCTCTGTAATTTCAGGACAAAAAGGAGAAATGGGAGTGATGGGAACACCAGGAACTGTTGGCTCACCAGGATCACCTGGGAATTCAGGGCAACCAGGAGAAAAAGGCAAGTCCAATATTAGTTGTAGCATATAATTAAAATAGCATGTTATTCTAGCATTATAAATATCATGAGAAAATACTATACTTTATCTTGAAACCCCATGATAGCAAAAACTGAACAAGAAACTTGTGACTATTTGAAACGCTATCCAGCTTGTGCACAAATTGATTGCTTCGTCACTTATTATAAATAGCTGACTTTGCCATTTTATATTATTGTTTCTTCTGTACCAAGATGATTGGTCACTATGGAGTAAAATTGCATATGGCACAAAGGCAGTTGGCTGGTGAGTTGGGCTAAATGGCACCAGAGTAAACCAGCTAACTAAAGTAGACGGTTGCGTGTTTTTTTAAGCAGTTAACTACTATGGTATTAGCTAGCAGGAGAGAGTGCAAATATTTGAGGTATTCCACCCACACAACTGTATGCCAGTGTAAAAGGGTTCCAGTAAATTATAAGACTATACATATGGACAGACTGTCAGAAGAGTAAGAAGGTATGTTGGGAGACACCTAACAGCAGGAGTGAGACTAGGAATGGTGAGGCAGTGATAGTTGGGAGTAGGGAAGTTACCATTAAGAGGCAAGTCCTAGTTTAAACGTTAAAGGATTAGATACTAGGTAGAGTCTGACAAGATTTGGGAGGACATTCCATTAGAAAGAGTCAACCTTTGAAAAGTACTGTATTTAAAGATGAGATGTAGAGTATAGGACAGAGGACAGGTAAAAATGATCATATGAGTGGAGGGACCAGGTAGGTGTGTATTTCACAATATGTGCAAAGTAGTAGGTAGAGGAAACTTTGTAGGTGAGAATCAGGATTTTAAATTGAATCCTGAAGCCGTATAAGCAGACAGAGAAGAGAGTTGTTAGTAGAGCAATGGTTAAGGAAGGAATGCCAATGGCAATTATTTTAAGTTGTAGGCAGCAGTTTCTGGAACTATACTATATGTGAGGGATGAATGAGAGGTCAGAGTCAATGCTTGGATGAGAGGAAAAAAGATAGCAGAAACCTTCTTTTAAGTGACTGGAGAAAGCTTGCTTAGGGTAATGGAAGAAGGAGAGTTGAGGGTATGTGAAAAGAAAAAGTTGAATGGATGGGGCTGCAGGAGAGAGAGTCTGTAGAGACTACATGCCTTATTGTGTCATTTTTATTTTTAAAGTAAATAGCAACATCACAGGTTATTGGGCTAATGGTAGGATGGCCACGAATGGGCATAGTGGTGAATTGAAGATGCCGAAATGTGTTTAGGGTTATGAAACAAGAAGGGAGGGGAAGTAGGTTTGCTTAGCAAAGAGTAGGTATAAGTAGTAGAACGTTCTATGAATTTTAAGTGGTAGAACTCTGACGTAGATCGAAGCTTCCTGCAGCTATGTTTAGTAGTTTGGGAGCAATGTTGAAGATATCTTGAGATTATCATAGAATTACCATGTACTTGTTACCAGTGCATATTCTCATATTTGTAGAGACTTTTCCAAAATGAAATATTTTCAAACAGTAAAATACAAGATTTAAAATTACAAATGTAAGTAAAATTATAATAATTTGTAATAAGGTGGTGCAGGTATAGACTGATAACTTTTATGTTATAAAAACTGTATTGGCTTTGAAGTGGTTAAATTGTCACTAATATATTGTATTTTAGCTATCTTCCCATGTGAAGGTTTTGACTTTCTAATCTGTGTTAAATGTCTTTAAATGTGTCTATTTTGTATAGTCTGTATGAACATATACAGTGTAGACACATTAAAACTCTATGTACCATGTTGAACTGCATTTTATAAGTTATTTTATACCGCTTTCAATATATCTTTTTTAGTCTAGAATCGATGACCACATATGTGAGTTAAGACAGGGAGTTAAGGTTTAAAAAATTAAGGTTTAAAAAACGTTGAATTAAACCCATATTAAGACCAATTAACTAAAACAGATGGTTAATCAAGGTGTTTATTCTGTGCAGGTGACCCTGGTCCAGTTGGCTTCCCTGGATTGTCTGGTTCTCCAGGACTAAAAGGTCAAAAGGGAGAAGAAGGATTACCTGGCCCCCCGGGTTCCATGAAAGACATAGATATGGAAAGCATGAAGGGTGATAAGGGCGAGCAAGGAGAAAGAGGTATATGCATGTTCTTGAATTTTGGCTTACTTCACCAAATAAAAAATAAAATTGGTTTATTTGGGAGATTATAGTTTTGTACTCTACATTTCTAGTGGAAAAGAGGTTCTTGTACCCTACAGTACTTTCCATTACATTATCAAAATGAGCCAATGCATAGGACTAATGAATGCTCCATATTAATGTAACTTAAGTAATTTTTGTTTTGAGTTTAAACTGTTCCTGTCAATATTGTGTGACATACCTGGGAACTCTCCGGGTTTGACCCGGAGATCTCTGGCTTCTCTGGTTCTCTGGGTCAAGACCCGAATCCTCCAGGTCGCGCGAGCAGGGTCTTGACAAGCCCCGTTCCCCACCCATTTTCCCTTTAAATGGGGGTGTTACCCACTGACATCTCGGGACCGCCCGCCAATGTCAGTGTGCAGTCCTGGCTGTGTCCCGCAAGGGAAGGCTCTGGGTAGCCGGAGTGAAGAAGTTCCCAGGTATGTTGTGTGGCCTGCAACAGGCAGCCAGTGGTGGTGGTGCTGGAATGCAGTATTCAGTGTTACTGCATTTATGGAGTAAGCTTCAAGAAAAACATCCACCAGGATCCATAAATGCATATTTATACAATCTGTGGCATTACATCATCAACCAGGAATTTAATAAAACACTTTTATAAGTGTGTTTGTCAATGTAGCATGTAATTATTTAGGATTATGTAGCATGTAATTATTTATGAAGTAGAACATTATGCAAACTAACACAATAACTACACAATAACATTTAAGCTACATTGAAACATATCTACAGAAAGCTTTCAAAAATAACAAATTCCTTTCTATATGCAGGATATCCTGGAACTGAAGGGCAAAAGGGATCTCAGGGTGACTTTGGAGTCCCAGGAATGCCTGGAAAAGATGGAGATCAAGGAATGCCTGGAAAACCAGGTATGCCATTTACAACAAATTGTATATGTGAAACTCCATCTGGGACACCATTTATTGCTAATATTCACTTACATTGTTACAGGACCCAAAGGTGAAAAAGGTTTTCATGGACTAGCAGGATCTCCAGGAAGTCCAGGCCTAAAAGGAGCAATGGGTGAAATGGGTTTGCCAGGTAACAGAAGACACTTTGATAAGCATTTTTGGTCCTACAATTTTGTGGTGCACAATAAAATTTGCAGTTTGCAGAAGTAGATTTGGTAATATTCTATGTTCTATGAAGCTGCCCGGGAACATGCTTCTCGCAACAAGAAAATTTGCAGGTTGTGCAACAGATTTTAGACTTTTGTGTTTTTTTCTTAGACTTTGTTTTTTCTTGTGTTACACTTAGGGCATACTGGACAGAAAGGGGAACATGGCATTCCGGGGACTCCAGGAGTCAAGGGTTCTGAGGGTGTCAAAGGCGAAAAGGGATTAAAAGGTGAAGTTGGACTTCCAGGTATTGGCTTCCCAGGGGTTCCAGGTTTCAAGGTAATTATGCCAGCTAACACTTATCATGCCATGTATTAGTCACCCAGTGGTACATATTGTAGGGAAATAACTTCACAAACAGCATTCTGATAAGCCCATCCAGCATCTCTATGACTTTGCTTTACTGTGTGGTTCATAGAATAATGTCTATGTCCAGAGGCATCTTGGCTGTATTTTCCCATTTTTTCTCATCTTTACCACCACTGCCACTATAGTTAAAAAAATCTGTGATGCCTTTGGTGCGAAGTGCATGTGTGAGCTCAATTGTGAGAGAATGTTCTGTGCTATTTACCCTGAAATTCCAATGAGAAAGGGTCAGATTGACAGTATGTGTCACTAATAAAAAAAACCCTTCATATAAATGTGTTTCTGTGGAGTATGGTGTAGGTCTTGGGGCTTGGTTGAAACAGCCTTTACTTCTATTCCAAAATACTAAGCTTCCAGTAGGTCTATCGCAGTCCAACAGAGGTCTTTTTTCTTTAGTTCACGCTGGGCATTTATTAATGATACTCGGTGAGATGCTTTTTATATGCTGGTGGCTAAAGCTGTGAGCCACTGTTTCTCGCACACTTCTTGAGGAAACATATGAGTGAATATGAGTAGAAAATATAATATTATCTAATTTGAGTTTGGTTTAAAAACCTCAAGTCAATTATGTTCACCTTTACATTTTCCAAAGCAAAACATACAGAAAGCACAATTACCATATCTCCATTATTCAAAGACATATGCCAACATGTTTAGAAAGCAAAAAATTCATACATATGACATGTTCCGCAAAATGGGACACCAGGGGGCCGAAGTAGATTGTCAGACTACCAGTTGGGATGATGATCAGAATTCTAACAGTAAACCAAGGAGACATATCTTGGTGATAGGAGGTCTGAATAGATTGAGCTATAACTAGGTATCTGAATAAAAGTCATAAGCTGGGCCCTGCAATGATATTACACTCATCTTGAGAAACACAAGAAAGCGCTGGGGCATTGCTGCCAAGCAGCTCAAGCATTCCCCCTCACATCGTGGCACCTGGATTGTTAGGTTTTCTGAGAAACAAAATGCACATATATGGAGAGAAAAACATACAGGAGTGTCCTGGAATTAGATTATAAAATGATAAAACAGGAACCACTGACAATGTCGTGAAGTCCACTTTGAAGAGACTTGATTTTACTATAACTTTGTCTTTTAAATGCATGCTGCCAATGACCATGAAGTGACAGATGATGATCCAAGCCCCTGACAAGTTGCCATTTTAAACTCCCATGGATTTTAAGTGGACACCAACAGAGTAAGGATTATATGTTTCTACATTTTTTCTACAGGGTGATCATGGAAGAGAGGGTCATCCAGGTTTGCCAGGAGAAAGGGGAGAAAAAGGTGACTTGGGCCTTCCAGGAATGCCTGGTTTACCAGGTTCTGTTGGCTCCCCAGGGGCCCCGGGTTTTACAGGCAAGTTCTTTTAGTATATCATAAGTTCTTCTTAATTATATGACATAATTGTAGAAATTAACATTATTTAAATAATGTATTCACTAGGTAGTCCAGGACTTGCTGGAGAAAAGGGTGCCAAAGGGCATTCTGGATTTGATGGAGTTCCTGGGCAAAAAGGACAACTAGGTAAGAATTAGTTTTTACATGATAAGTAAATGATTATGGACAAATTCTCAACTTACTTGGTTTACTTCTAGATATAATAATTTACCACATGCTATATCATTTTTCTGTTTGCAAAATGAAATTCACTGGTTCATGTGTTCATTTTCCCTGATCAAATTCAATGTAACAATAAAATTAATTTATTTTAGGTGAGCCTGGTATCCAGGGCCCTCCTGGTTCCATTGGTGAGAAGGGTGAACGTGGCTATGATGGTATCCCAGGGTCCCCTGGTGAGAAGGGTGATGCAGGTAAGTCACCCACTGTAACATAAATCTGATTGATGCATGTCTTAATATGTTTATATTGCTGGGAATCATATAGTGACAACATATAAAGTTATAAGTTAAGGGTAAGCTTTACATCTGTGATGTGTTTAAACCAGATGCTCACCAGCCATATGAAACAAAAAATCAAATCAATCAATTAAACTAAAACCCAAAAAACTTCAAAGAAGCATTTTATTGTGTGTTTGGAATGGTAATAAAGCTTAGTTTTTAATATCCCATGTTTATACTTGCAGTGAGAGGGCATTTGCTAATTGTCTGATAATTGTTTAACATTATTTTGGTTTTCTATTTTAAATTTTTAAGGATTACCTGGCAGAGGCCTTCCTGGATATCCAGGAGCATCTGGGGAGAAAGGTAAGAAACAACAGGATTACAATTAGAATATGTTATCACTGCACTGTAGCAGTTGTAATTATTTTGCCATTTATATGTTTTAGATGTTTCAATTGTTTCAATACAATCTAGTTTCACAAAAATCATGTGAGCAAATGATTACTCCTCTTTAGCCTATTGCCCCTTATGACTAATGCAAAACAAAGGACAAATGTTTTCAATGTAGCACTTTGCTTTCAACAATGAACTACAAGGGCACTGGTGGTAGAAGGAATAAGCAGTGTGGTCTTCATTGTAATTGTTAACTACACAGTCCACATAATGTTACAAAAGGTGCGATAAGTCACAGCAATAATAACTTAAAACACAAGTGATTTATCCCAAGGCCCTTAGTCACTGAGACACTATGGTCAAGTTATTATATTTTTGTGCTTTTACAGCCAGGTTTACTATAAATTAAATTATTTTTTAGGTGCTAAAGGTGATATTGGATTTCCTGGCTCACCTGGAAGTCCTGGTGTTCCTGGAATCAAAGGTGACCAAGGATTCCCTGGAAGTCAGGGCATTCAAGGACCACCAGGTTTCCCTGGTCCACAAGGAATTGCTATGGAAGGACCTAAAGGTGAAAAAGGACAACATGGTCAGACAGGATTCCCAGGTAAGAATAATGATGTGTATGTAGATTATCTCTACCTGTCCTTTATTCTCCCATTTTCACAAGGCTGGAAAAAATATACACTTGCTGCTAAAGGTCCCCCATAAATCTAGATTCTTTACATTAGCTAGTCTAAGAAATCCCATTGTTTAAGACTACCTAAGGTTAAATCAATTAGTATCCAATGTGAGTGAAGCCCAGTGGCATATTTTGTGCTACTATGTCTTGTGTTGATCTCTAGAGATGAATCCCATTCAGGCACCTAAAAACAACCAAACTGGATCATTTGGTCTATTTAGATTTGTCCAGCTCTTCTCTGAGGAAATGTCTGAAATTTAATATTGTGAAATTCTTCTGAAAATACAGATTTTATGTTCTTTTTAGGTCTTCCCGGACCTGTAGGCATCCCTGGCATACCTGGACAGGATGGGCAAAAAGGAGAAAAGGGAGACAGAGGATGGCCTGGAGCTCCTGGTGTTCAGGGGATTAAAGGAGATGTTGGAATTCAAGGACTTCCTGTGAGCTATGTTTTAACATCTAATAAAGACCTTGAGGGTTAGATGGTTGAACCTAGGTAGTTACATGTAAACTGGAATGATAAACCAAATGATGCAATGTCTGCAGTAAAGAACAAATGCAAGATCCACCAATTAAGTAACCATCAGTTTTTGGACACTAAGTGTTCAGTAAATGTTTTCACATTTATACAACTAACAGAATGTACCATCGATAGTAAGTTTCCTACACACGATGAAAGCCTACTGGACCATGTCATCAGAGTTAGCCCTATAGTTACAAAAATATATTCAAGAATAAGTGACACTAAAATGCCAAATCTTGAAATTTACGTACAATCTAATGATGCCCCTTTAGAAAATCATAAGAAATTAGTTATTTATGTACCCAGCACTAGAACTAATTGTCCCAAGGAGACTCATGCACATAATGGTGCTTTACATCAATGACACAACTGTATATGTGTGACATGGCTCACTGGGTAACAAGAACCCCAATATTTTATCCTATGCTCTGTAAACCATCTGGATTTGCATTTACTCAACTGTTGCCCAGGGTGAATTGACAATTCTAGATATATTAGGTAGATACACATTTATTTGTAGTAGCTTTCTCATTTGTTTCAAAATTGTGAATAGAAAATGTAATCACAAGAATTTTTTACTTTTTAGGGTGATGCAGGTGTTCCAGGTATAACTGGTCAGAAGGGTGATGCAGGTTCTCCAGGCATTCCAGGATTTCCAGGTAAAACTAGAACACGCTGCTTGCTTCTACTAATACTAATTTCTATATGTCTATCTAAAAAAAGATCTTATTTTCTAACAAAAAAATCCTGGATGATGTGAGTATCCAATTTCAATTTAGCTTACTTAAATCCTTATTCTCTAACACACATATCTGGCTCTGCAATACTATTTCTCATTGTGAAAGGAGGAGCCCCTAATGGTTCCTACGTCACCTTTTAGCTGGTGGGTCAGGTGCTATGGGCACACACACAGAAGCATTCCTCTTACATTCAAAACACACACACAATATAATCTCCAAAAGAATTAACACTTATGTCCCCTTGCAGTATGATTTATGTTTTATCCATAGCTACCAGAGGGGGCAGCTTAGCCACTTACTACCTCACATTCATTGGACATCCTTGTCATTGGTAACTTGACAAGGGCATAAAGCCCTAGTAGCTCACACCCAAACTCAGCTGTGTGCAACTAGCAATCGAAAATACAGAGGGCAGAGAGCACACCCTGTCAACCCCCATTTTAAGTCGGCCAGAGTAGATCTCATTAGATGATACATCTCAGTAAACAGCCATCAATAACAATATTGGATAATTCACTAAATTGGCCTCATGCCCTGTCTGACTCAAATTGAACTGAGGTCCCTTGCAGCTTTAAGTCACTTCACTTTCGGTTGATGACCATAATTGGGTTTAGAAGTCACCTGGTGAAACCCTGTTTACCTGGGTCAGTTCCCACTCCCCACCTATATTCTTCCTACCTACTTTCCCTTAACCCTTGTCAGGTTCGTTCTCACTAAAGGCGGTCTGGAGTTACCCCAACCCATATGTGGCTAGCATCACCCTTGCATAAAAATACTCTCCCCAGGAAGAAACTTTAATAATAAAATATAATGATTTGTCTACAGCCCAGTGAATTATTCTAGAACTACGTGGCAGATATTATTTAGTTATTTAGTTTAGTCCCCTTCTGTTACAGCATTATCTGAAGCATGAAAAGGAAAAAAAAACTATTATTTGAAAATAATAAAAATGTATACTTATGTGCAGTTAGTTGGAGTATATATGGAGTGCTTTTCTTCTCCCAACCAGAATCACAGATTTTCACATAAAAGAGAAATAAAACATAAACGCCATAGAGTTTTCCTTATCATATAAATAATCTATATCGCTGTCCCCAATAAGTATCACATTCACTTTTAATAGAGCAGATTATCACTGCTCAGTATGTGCGTCTATGTATTCCTGGTGGGTTTCTTAAAATTCTTCTGATATATAATCCCAAAAGGACTCCAATCCACATTGGTGTTCATAGGGTAAAAAGAAACACTGTATAGTGTGATACTGCAATAGTAATAGCATAAAAAGGTTAAAAAAGCTTACACCAAGTTGTGGTGGTTGCTCACATGAACAAACACAGAAAAGCTTATTTGTATCAGCTTATTTGTAGCAGTTGGATACAATGTAGCGGTGTTCAATCTCACATATATCTGGATACTTAGTGACGAGAATCCGGATAAATGTGAGATTGACCCACCGCTACTGCCGCTACATTGTAAATGTTGAGCAGCTTGTAAATAATTTGTAAGATATTACTATAGCGCCCGAAAACACACCCCTCCAAAACTCTTTAATTTGAAGCATGTACACAATATCAAACCCAGTGCAATATGTTAATGTTACTAGATAATGCATATTTACCTTCATTTTCTTAAGGTTTAAAAGGTACAATAGGTCCCAGCGGAGAGAAGGGAGAGAGCGGCGAAAGAGGGGAGCGTGGACAACAAGGTACGTTGCTTGTAATTACATATTTGAAATCAGCCAATAGGATCCAGTAGGAACAATGCCACATGCCACATTACATCTAAATATTTGGCCCTCAAAAAATAAATTATGGAACGGGAAGATGTACAGAAAGCTATATAAACTATTGCGACTGGAAAGGTCAGTTCTTCTATACTAGAAAATTAGTAGATTAACTGCTGTTTACAACAACACTATTCAAATTTATTTAAACACAAAGTAATAGATTAACTGAAGCTCTCCATAACACTGTGCACTTCCGTCATGTCACATGTGTAACCCATTCCATTGTTTGCAGTTTCACATAACGCTATAAAAAAAAAGGACCAAATAATGTTAAAACACCGGAGTTTGATTTTTTTTTAGGTATACAGGGCCCTCCTGGTCCCGCTGGCCAATTCCAGGTATTTAAAGGAGAACCTGGTGCTCCTGGACCACAGGGCCCATCTGGTCCAAAGGGATTTCCTGGATTTCCTGGGCCCAAAGGAGATCAAGGTAAGAACAATTTATAAATCCATGTAAATTTCCCATGACCAGACATTCTATGGAACCTTGTACTATGCATACACTCATCTTTTTCTTCTAGGACAAATAGGAGCAGTTGGTTTGCCTGGACCAAAAGGTGTAGATGGGTTAGATGGCATTCCAGGACAGAAAGGAGAGGTTGGACCCACTGGACCAACTGGTAAGTTTAAACATTGTGAAACTAGTTATAATCTCATAAAGAGGGGACCTACATAGAAAAATAGAGAGAAATTGTTTATCTATGTTCCCCAGCACAATTAAGTACAAAACACAGTACAAGCCGCACAACAAAGGTACTCTTTCATTTATAGTTCAAAGTGTTTAAAAATTGTCCCTACATCCCACTGTATACATAATGTAATGCTGCAATGGATTATATCACACGCAAATCCCAAATTACAGGAGCAAATGACCTATTACCACTCACTACATTTCTCTGTTGAATGAGAGACACCCAATGCAACCACCAAAATGTTTGGGTCAATTTTATAGATCTAGACCATTAAAATCCACTACAAAGTGATTAAGTTTGTAAAACAGATATATTGGGTAATTCAACTCCAGCTTTAGAATCCTATAATATTCTGAGAACCATTAACAGTTGTACCCGTAATGTGAATGTATTCAATACTAATACATTGTATCCACTTAAAATAGTATTGAGAAGCCATTTAAATGAATCTATTCTCGTCACCTCTGAATGTTTCTTCTGCTGCCTTTCATAGAGAAAAGATATCTTGTGATATTGGCCACTGATATAGAACAATAAGTGATATTTATGGAGTTGTGTTCTAGGCCAGAGCACCATGATGCCAAAAGTGGTGAAATCACCGCCTTAACAATTAGAATATATCTGCTCCACCTATCTCCGCTTATATGTGCCACTTATCTCTTTACTCCAGAGCTGATACCAGCTTTTATGCTTAAATGTTTTACTTAGAGAAACTGGAGCTAAACTAAATTGGCACATGGTGGAAAATGGAGTATTGTATGGGGTTCATAAATATTTGAATTATTTCTGTACAAATGAATAAATGTTCTAAAGGGACTATTTGCCTTCTGTCTAATTAAGTACACATTTCCATCCCAATATTTTCTTTACACAGGCCCAAGAGGATATCCTGGTCCACCAGGTTCTGAAGGTTTGCCGGGGCCAGTTGGCTTACCGGGAGCCCCCTCCATGGCTCATGGCTTTCTTGTTACAAGACACAGTCAGGCAGTTGAAGTACCCACATGTCCCACAGGAACACAACCCGTCTACACGGGTTACTCACTCCTCTATGTACAAGGGAATGAAAGAGCTCATGGCCAGGATTTGGGTAAGAAGCAAAGATGCTGTTACAAAAGCCACAGAAACACTTTATTCCTTAATACCCTGTAGTTTCATTATAAAAACAGTAGAAATTAATATGACTGAGAACTGTTTGTATGTATATGCAAACAGTATTTCAATAGTTCCTGTAAGAAATAATTTGTTTCTCCTCCTCTTATGAATGGAACAATATAAAACATACATTCTATAAACAAACATACATTTTGATAAATGTCCCTACTAGCAATCATTTATCTAAAACATTTGTTAGTTTTTATGTTTTGATAAATTTGGTAATAGGTGGGGGTCATTTTTATCCCCTGAGGTGACAACTGAGAAACAAACTAGTAGTGGTATATCCTAAAACATTAATAATAACAATAAGTTAGAATACGTGGTCCACGTCATAGATAGTGAATAGAGTAAGCTATAAACATGGACGAATTGAGCAGTATTTCATAAAAGTTACATTTATTTAACTTTTTTTTCTAACTCTTATATATTCTTTTAGGTGCTGCTGGAAGCTGCATGCGCAAATTTAGCACCATGCCTTTCTTGTTCTGTAACATTAATAATGTATGCAACTTTGCGTCAAGAAATGACTATTCCTATTGGCTTTCCACCCCTGAACCGATGCCAATGAGCATGGCTCCTGTCACAGGGGAGGAAATCAAGCCTTTCATCAGTAGGTAAGTACAATCTAATATATACAGATGATTGGGGCGCAGGTACATATAGGGAAGAAAAACAAATATATATAGTGTAAATCGTATAAACACTAGAAAGTGTATGGAAATATGGATGCACTCACAAACGAACAGAATGCTTCAGGCCTCTCAAGTGTAGTAAACAGTGAAATCTTTAATTGATCTTCATATCAGATCTAGAAAATAAAACTGAACATAGTGCAGTATCTCAATAAAAGCAAAAATACTTCTTTAGATTGCACTCACAGTTCATCCATGCACGAAATGCATTTAAAAGCAAATGAAGTCCACCAAGAGGGGGGGGGGAAGGGGAATCCCGTATGGTGTTTTCCTCGTGAGTAAAATAATAAACGATAAATCCGCTGTGGGGGTTCCGTATAGTCCTTCTGACGCGTTTCGCCGTGTGGCTTCCTCAAGAGAAGGATTTTCTGTTCGGTTTTCGGCATCGTCGTTTCTCTTATCTGTAGGTTCCGTCGCTTTTTCTGACGTGCCCTCTGACGTTTTCAGTGTAGAGACAATCAGGCGCATTCGGCTTATTTCGGCTTTTTCCGTCAGTTGTCCGTAACGAAAACCGACCATCCGAACAGAACGTGTATACCGGACTTGCTGTGATCTACTGTGCTGATTCACTCGGCGTAAGTCAGCCAAGAAAAGAAAAAGAAGGCTGTCTCATATCGTTTTAAACTGTTGTAATGCCGAGAAATTAGAAGACTACCTTGTTGACTTGGATTCGTAAAAATTTTTTATCGTAAGTCTTGTATTAGTGTACTTTGTATATGAATCAAATAAATAAATAAAAAGAAAAACGCTAAAATTTTATATTTTCGTATTGATAAGGTGATCAAAGTGACAGACTAGATGTGAATGTAAAGTTGGGTGTAAGTAACGAGATCTAACTGACTACCAATTGGTATGAAGTCTTCTAGTGTGTGTGTGAGTGTGTTATGTGTGATAGGAGTTGTGATGGTGGTGATTGCTATCATCCTAGTAATTAGATATATATAAAGTGCTAGTGCTATGGAAGCTAACATCCTCCTTATAGTAAATAGTAATAGAACATGATATGGTGCTATTATATTGAACTAATCAATAACATTAAAATAAAAATGGATGATTATCTTAAGTAAAAAATAAAAATGGATAATATAATAATCAGTGATTGTTAGATAAATATATATATTTATAAATAAATAGACTGGTACATTATTATAATAACAATGGAGAAATTTTAAATGAACTGTTGTCATTATTTAGATGACAATAGAGAGATTATTGATCATTATTTATAACTATTCAATTTATAATTTAAAGGTATGCATGTCTGATTTATTTTGTCTCAATATTAGAGTTCATTTAAAATCTCTCTATTGTCATCTAAATAATGACAACAGTTCATTTAAAATTTCTCCATTGTTATTATAATAATGTACCAGTCTATTTATTTATAAATATATATATTTATCTAACAATCACTGATTATTATATTATCCATTTTTATTTTTTACTTAAGATAATCATCCATTTTTATTTTAATTTTATTGATTAGTTCAATATAATAGCACCATATCATGTTCTATTACTATTTACTATAAGGAGGATGTTAGCTTCCATAGCACTAGCACTTTATATATATCTAATTACTAGGATGATAGCAATCACCACCATCACAACTCCTATCACACATAACACACTCACACACACACTAGAAGACTTCATACCAATTGGTAGTCAGTTAGATCTCGTTACTTACACCCAACTTTACATTCACATCTAGTCTGTCACTTTGATCACCTTATCAATACGAAAATATAAAATTTTAGCGTTTTTCTTTTTATTTATTTATTTGATTCATATACAAAGTACACTAATACAAGACTTACGATAAAAAATTTTTACGAATCCAAGTCAACAAGGTAGTCTTCTAATTTCTCGGCATTACAACAGTTTAAAACGATATGAGACAGCCTTCTTTTTCTTTTCTTGGCTGACTTACGCCGAGTGAATCAGCACAGTAGATCACAGCAAGTCCGGTATACACGTTCTGTTCGGATGGTCGGTTTTCGTTACGGACAACTGACGGAAAAAGCCGAAATAAGCCGAATGCGCCTGATTGTCTCTACACTGAAAACGTCAGAGGGCACGTCAGAAAAAGCGACGGAACCTACAGATAAGAGAAACGACGATGCCGAAAACCGAACAGAAAATCCTTCTCTTGAGGAAGCCACACGGCGAAACGCGTCAGAAGGACTATACGGAACCCCCACAGCGGATTTATCGTTTATTATTTTACTCACGAGGAAAACACCATACGGGATTCCCCTTCCCCCCCCCCTCTTGGTGGACTTCATTTGCTTTTAAATGCATTTCGTGCATGGATGAACTGTGAGTGCAATCTAAAGAAGTATTTTTGCTTTTATTGAGATACTGCACTATGTTCAGTTTTATTTTCTAGATCTGATATGAAGATCAATTAAAGATTTCACTGTTTACTACACTTGAGAGGCCTGAAGCATTCTGTTCGTTTGTGAGTGCATCCATATTTCCATACACTTTCTAGTGTTTATACGATTTACACTATATATATTTGTTTTTCTTCCCTATATGTACCTGCGCCCCAATCATCTGTATATCTTCGTATTTGCACCCTAAGGAAGAGTGCTTTTTGGGTTGCTGCGGTCATTTGGGAAGTATATTATAATTATTATTTTTCTCACTTTTTTCCACTGTTTTCATTTTACTCACATACACGTGATACAGCATATTATTTTATTTCAAAGTACAATCTAATATAAAGATAAATGCAGGTCTGGCTAATGTTATATGTATTTCTTTTAAATAAAAATAATTACATTTTCACATACAATGTAATCTCTTTTTTATAAAATGGTACCCCACCAAGGATTCTATAGTATTGAGATGTTCTGCCCCCTGTATCTGACCAATCCGATTTCTGTGTTGTAATTAAAAATGAGTGAAACCAGTCATTTCTTGGTCATTCTCCAAACTCTTGTGGTGGGGGTAGGGGGTAAGACATTTTACCCCAATAGAAAGTCCCCTGATTAACTAAATGTAGTATTTCACATTTTTATTACATAATGGACTAATGAATCCTACACTAGTAAAATATCTCATTGCTATTATGCACATCCTAAACACATATATAAGGATTTTTAATAAGGCGTTCACCCCAATGCTAAGCAGATGTAAGATGCAGGGTTGCTTCAGCATAGAATATAAATATACCTAAAACAAATATCCAATTAAGTAATCTAGTTAAACAATAGATAATTTAATGACATCTTCTGTTCTCTTTAAAAGCACGTAAAAATCTTTCTTTGGTGACAGCGCTACATTAGTGCCATTTTGTGTTTTGTCAGTGTCTGCATAGTATTAAAATGATAATACACTAATATTTCATTATTCAGGTTCTATCAAGTGCACATGCACAGTATATGTTACTAGAATTAAACCCAAAGTGGAAAAGCAGAGAAAGATTAATCTTTATTAACTCACCTCTAATCTAACTCTAATCTAGCTCAGTGGCATTTATATGTTTCCCCTATGTTATATGTGGGGAATAAGTACTATTTCTTCAATTGTATAGGTGTTCCGTCTGCGAGGCACCAGCCATGGTGATGGCAGTTCACAGTCAAACAATTCAGATACCCCCATGCCCAGATGGCTGGATATCACTATGGATGGGATATTCATTTGTAATGGTGAGTGCTCATCATGTAGTACACTGCATTAAAGCATGGTTTGAATATTGATATTTATTATTTCTCAGGCTTAGCTTTACTCATGTCTAAGGGGCTTTACTACTAGCAGATCAGTGGGTTCTGCTGAGGTAACTATAATTGGAGCACAAATTAATAATTTCCTTGGTTAGCAGACCAGAATGTCAATTACATTATTTATATCAATTATATAAATATATGTAAGTATATAATTAAATTACTTTTAATGAATTCTGTACTGTCCCAACAGTGGAGTCAGAATATATAACAAGAGTCATGACAAGCTAGATATTTGACAATAGATAAAGTATATATATGTGTATATTTTCCCTTTAGCAAACCAGTGCTGGTGCTGAAGGTTCTGGCCAAGCTTTGGCTTCACCTGGATCATGCCTTGAAGATTTCCGCAGTGTGCCATTCATTGAGTGCCATGGCCGTGGAACCTGCAACTATTATGCCAACACATATAGCTTCTGGCTTGCAACAATTGAAAGAAATGAGATGTTCAAGTGAGTTACTATTTCAGATTTTTTTTGTCCAATTATAAATACTATTTCATTGTAACCAGAATTGGGTTATAACCAGAAAATATGAAAATATATTTTATATTCCCACACGATAATGGTTGTATGGGAAATATGAGTGGTATGTACAGTATAATGTATGCATAGGGTATTGTGTTTGTATAAAGGGTGTATAGGTTTGTGTGTTTGGTAAGACTCAGTTAAGAATTCACCTTGCTCTGAACTCAACCATCAAATCTTGTATGATCCTAGCAAAAATCTATTTGTCTTTTAGAAGAGAATTCCCCCAAATATTTTGTTATACTAAAAATAAGCTTTTACTAAAAAAAATAGTTTTTAACTTAATCTAAAGTTGCATGGATGTATGACAAGTGCATATTTATCATGTGTTCTAGCGCTTTACCTTAGTGCAAACTCAGAATGACACACTGAAAGTCTTTCAAGGAAAGGACTTCCATAGATAAACAGATGAGTTTAATAAGTAATTAACCCAAACTATCACTTGGTGGTCTTTAATGGCAACCTTGAAGTCTACCAAATACATTTATTGGAATAAACGTACTTTTCTCCAATGTAAAAATAAAATGCTGCATTACTGTATATAGAACTTTATTTACTGGTTAAAGAAAACTATTGTTTTTCTATTTTATATTACTGATAAAGTTATTTAAAACAGAGATATTACTTTCATGGTAGGTGATATACATTGCAAATGAACTTCAGAGCTAAAAATGTAAGAGAGAGTGAATGTGTGTATGTATATATGTGTAAGTGTATAGTGTTAGAGTGACTGTGTGTTCATGCATGTTTAAGTACATGGTGTGCATTTGTGCATATGTGTATGTTTACATGTCTAAGCGCATGCAGTTAGTGTGTGTGTATGTATGTATATATGTGTAAGTTTGTGGTGTTGGAGGGACTGTGTGTGTGAGTGTTTGATTTTAGGGTGGTGTATGTATGTATGTATGTATGTATGTATGTATTTATGTGTGAGTGTATTGATTCATTACCAGTTTTCTGTGTGTTTTTTTAACCTCGGCATCAATTTATCATATTGAATATTAAATATTGCAGTATGCTTATTGAGGATTTTTTGTAGTAATCGTATTCGCATATCAGCCTTTTTATTTTTCTGAATTAATTAAAAGTAAAGTTTTATCTTGGATCTATTGTAGTTATACCTTTTAATTTAATTATACCATATGAAGTTATGAAGTTACTGATCTGCGATTGTTTTTGTAACATATAATAAAAATGCATTTTTAAACTGTCCATTTACGATAGACAAATGTTTGTTTGTGTACCACTGATTTTTACTAAAAATGTGGCAGATAAGTGGAACAGCCTTCCAGTAAGGGAGCAAATGAAATGAAACATCCATGGAACAGACATATGGCTATCCTGGTTAAGATAATACCAAGGACTGATTTAGGTTTGATTCTTTACAGACTAAATCGGCTGAATTGTTCTTATTTATTTCTTTTTTTCTTTATTTTGAAAGCTCGTGTGACCAAAGAAAATTTTTATACTGTGTGTTTTCTTTCTACAGAAAACCAAACCCATCAACACTAAAGGCTGGAGATCTACGCACATATGTCAGCCGTTGCCAAGTCTGTATGAGAAGGACTTAATGACAAATAATATTTCCAATGGTGCTAATAGTTTAACGTAAAAATCCTACAAATACTATATCCATGTACCTCACTATTGTAAAATAAGAAAACAGTAAAGTGCGTTATGGGACCTGGGATTACTAACTCTGCTCTACTGGTTCTTGCTCACTCAAGGAAGAAAGCCAATCAAGACAAGCTTCAGCTCTGGCAAAATGGCACTTTTCTCAGAATAAACTACATAGCGTATAAGATATAAATAATGCACTGATGCTATATTACCTAATTCATAAGGTGCTAGGAGAAATGCAGTACCTTATGCTGTTGACTCCTCTTATTCTTGTATAATAATTTTAGATACTGTCTCAGAAATATAAATATTTGTTCAAATCATTGTATAATTGTTTTAGCTGAATTATGTGTGAATACATTACTGGCAACAAAATAATAATTTCCCATTATTTAGGAAACAAGTTAGAAATCAAACAAATGATATGTAAAAACACAGCCAGGACTAATGTAGGTAATAAATATAAACTCAGGTTTTTTTGAATGAACAAGGCAAAATAAATAGATTATTAATAGGCTTTCTTTATGTTGGGGAAAAAATAAAATTCTCATGCTACTTTAGTTTGAGATTTAATTTATGGCTAATAATATATCATATTTAGCAACCTAATCCCTCTTGCTGTTTACATATAATGCCCATTCTTGATTAATAAGGTCTCCCAGTGCTAATCCTATATTGGAATACTTTACACATCAGTAATAGAACAGCTGTATTCTTTTGTTTCCTTATGTTCTTACCTGGCATTTGCTATTTAGTTTTTCTTGCTTCGTGTTATGTTTGTAAGGATACGTGTTAAATCTATTACATTCCCAAAATGAAAACTATAGGAAAAGTGCATTTTAATCATGGAAAAAAACAAACAGATAAAAAGAAAAATAAATATATTTCTGGGAAAGATTTTGGAATGAATCAGATTAAGCAGACATTCCAGTACCTGACTCGACAGGATATGAAGAACAGTTCGTTTAGTAGCAGAAATTGCATTGAATAAGGTTTCTTAGCACTTTTAATTCACTGACAGGATCAATATCACAGTAGGGTTTGTTCACTAAAACATCAGAGTTTGCAGGAGAGTGATGGATTCAACTTCCTTCACAATGTATAAGAAAAGACAATCCCTGCCCATTCTATCTAAGAATGGGTGAGCTGGCCCTGTATAATGCATTGTTTAATCACTGAGGCAACTTTCAAGAGATCCCACTGATTTAAGTATGTGTTATACATAGGCATCCAAACTATTAGTTTTGGCCCTTTATAGTGTTAGGTGAAGTCAGTGCAATGAAGCTGCAACTCTCAACTCTCATGCAAAATCCCTCCATAGTGAATAAACCCCATTGGGTCTCAATATATTAGTAACCTATGCTAGACGTTCTATATAGAATCATTCTCAATAATGGAACTTTTTCTGCACCATAGCTAAGCATAGCATCTTATGAAAAACTAGATACATGAAGTATAAAAATATTAGTATAAAATTAGTGGTTGATTCAGTGTGTATTTAGCCTAGTGGTATCAGCAGTCACTGAAAAAAGAAGAGAGACAATAAATGAATACTATAAAATCACGGTGAAACTGTAGTGTCCAATAACCACACAAACAGTCATCCATAAACCCATACCTGGAAAGTTTCCAGGCATAACCCGGGTCAATATTTCCCCGTCTCCGGGTCAGTTTCTTCTTTCTCTGGGAATCGGAGTGGTGTCACTCCCCCTCACACTCCCCACTCGCTAAAAGCAGTATGATGCTAGCCCTGCCCTGTATATGTGGCTAGTCCCTGCTCTATGCATGACTAGTGAGACCCCTTCCTTCAGAAAGGGCCCTGGGTGGCCTAACCTGGGATGTTCTCAGGTATGCATGAACAATATAATAATTTTTTTCATGTCTATAAAGTCCTAAATTGTGCAAAACCAAACAAAAAGATAATACTATTTACAGTATATTTACTTTTTCTAAAAGAATGTTTTCACCTTTCTACTACTCACCATATGCACATTATGATACTGAAAATGAAAAAGATCCTGTGTGTTTCCATTATATAGGGAATTAATTCACAAAAAAATAGTAATCTGTAAGTCTAACCTTGGCTCTTTATCACATGTGCCTTAATATATGTTTAGTAAGATTTTTAACGAAATGCCAATCCACCTTTCTAAGAATGTTGAGGCATGTTGTGTACTTCTTTTCTACTGTTCATAGCATAAAAATGAAAGTTTTTAATAAAGCTGTATTTTTTAATGAATGATTATTTAAAAATGATTCCAAACATAATTTTTTTTTAACAAATGTTACTACATTTTCACCGGTCAAAAGTGATCACTCGCAGTGGAGACTCAATAGATCTAAGGATTTAAAGTACTAGAGGGTAGGATATCATGATGTGAAATGGAAGAAATGGTTCCTGAAAAAAATGGTAGTAGTGCTTAGCAAAAAAGTTGTCTGCATCAACTGAGAGCATGTTTATATTTCAGGGCCTCTAGGTACACATATCATTTACCGGGATATCCTGAGCGACAATGTGTCCATATTCTAGTGTGTTATTCACACTGCTATCACAATGGTAACAGTGGTGCACACAGATGAAATACTGTGCTCTTGGTTTTCTACCTATATCCATGTCCAGTCCACTCACTCTATGTCCCAAGACAACAGCTTAAATGCAAATTCAAAATGTAATATTAAAACATAAGTAGGGCACCTGCACTTCATTGGTTGATGGCAGACGAGCTCCCTGCTGGCGACCAATAGAGTCGCTCATACAGACTTTTAAAATCCTGGTGCCGAAACCAGAGTCGCTCATACAGACCTTTAACTCCTGACAGCAAAACACCAATAGAGTCGCTCATACAGACCTTTAACTCCTGATGCGGAACTTAGTTAAAGGTCTGTACGAGCGACTCTATTGGTCACCGGCAGGGAGCTCCTCTGCCATGAACCAATGAAGTGTAGTTGCTATTCATTGGTTCATGGCAAACGAGCCCCCTGCTGGCGACCAATAGAGTCACTCGTACAGACTTTTAATGTTCGTTTCTTCAGTATTCGGGCTGAAGAATGAAAACGCACCCTTCGTGTTCGTTTTCATGTTCGCCCGAATACAAATGCACAAGTCTAGAGAAAAAAATATACAGTTGTGTGAAAAAAAGTATTTGAATTCTATTGTTTTACATATCAGGACATAACAATCAGAACTAAAAAATAGGTAAATACAACCTGATTCATGATTTATTCAACAAAAATAAAGCCAAAACGGAGAGGCAATGTGTGGAAAAACCAAGTACACACTTACTCCCAAGAAGACAGGTATTGTCTTATAGCCCAAGAAAATGACAATTATCTGTACCTATCTGCTGTATATCTGACCTGAGGGTACACAGCTCCTCTTGTAGTGTCTTCTTCAACTCACTGGAGAGGGTAAGTATATCTTGGTTTTTTTGTAGCTGCTACTTCTCGTTGCCTCTGGAAGGCGGAAGAGGCCGCTATATTGTAAGTTTCCCTTGGAGCGCACAAATCCTGCAAAGCAAGTAAGAGATTGCATGCCGAGGGATCTGAAAACAAATTATCAGACCCCACCAGGTTTCAGGGTACTCTGCAACTCTCCAACTCTCATCATCTGTAACTGCTGCTACTAACAACTTAAAATGGTGTCAGCACACGTATATATCTTATAATACTTGTTCCTTCCACTTGAAAATGCTGATTGAACAGAGTAAAAAATATAAAGGAAAAACTACTTCTACCATTCAGTCATTGATATGTACCCTCCTACACACAGTCCTATCTCACGTTACCTCATCAAGAAGCGCCCAAATGGTTTGTAATGGCAGATATACTTGGCACCGAATGGGAGACTCTTAACCAAATGTCTGCACATTTGCAATTTGCTTTCAGCAGTTTCGTTGGAGATCGCCCTTATGTGCAGAGATTTAGATGATTGCACAAAATAGGCAATTTTTGTTAAAAAAACAAGTTTGTACAAAACCGAACGCACACGTCTAATATGACCTATATATATATATATATATATATATATATATATATATATATATATATATATATATATATTGTGAATGTGAATATTTCACATTGGGTAAGTGCAATCTACCCTAAGCATGCACTCTGTAATGCAGGATATACTCTGGAAGTCCTTCAATGCCTACCATAATTGCTACCTCCAGCACAGTGATAGTTGGAGGGGCAGATGATGCTGCAGATACCCCAGTTGGAGGAGTGCACCAAGTGGGCCCCCATATGACCTCGCACTCCACCCAGCACAAATACATAAGGCACAAATACAAATTACCCTGCAGTAAGGGAGCGGAGGGGGTAGAATATGCATATGAAGGTACCTATTAAGTACTTTAATATGTATTTATGTTTGGTGATGCTGCTTGGGGCAATAGGCTGTCTCTTTAATAAAGCCTCCAATCTATCTTAAAAAGGGAACTCTATAAATTGGATCATTTTAGTTCTAAAACACACTGACACATTAATAAAAAAAACGTGGATAAGATGTTCACCATTGCTACATATAAAGGACATTTTAGTGTATTTTTTTTCAGGATATTTTATATATATATATATATATATATTTAGCCTTCAATAATTAGGGCATTTGTGCAAACTATAATGCATGTACATTTTGTGATATATTTGTAAGAACAAAGGGGTGTATGCTTCTATTTGTTCACTCACAGAGCGCTAGGAGTATATTTAGCAGCTGTGACATGACAGACTGCTATTATAGCAGTCTGTTTTTAGCATTTTCTTTGTTAGATGCGGCAAATCTGTAATTGTTCCTGTCTTTCAATCTGCTATTTTGCTCTGTGTTTACTGAAGTTGCATGTACTCTACCTATTACAATGTTTGAAATATCCCACAAAGCTAAATCACCAAGGGCTGGCACTTTAAGGCCAGCTGCCTCCTGATTATATAAGTGCGGCCAGTGGCTGAACACTACATTTTTATGCTTACGTAGGATGCAGTCGGGCATATCCAGCCTCTTGCCACATGCCGTTAGGCTCTGTCAGCCACTGGCCCACCACGCACCAGTCTGGGCCTGATCCCACTCTAATGCTACTTTCTAGTAGACCGTCTATCTTTTAGACTGAAATCTCCTTATGCCTCTGTGCTCCCCTAACCTTCCTCTTTTCTAGGAGCAAAATGTATTCAGACAAATAAAATACACAAGTTTATCCATGATGATAGATGCTGATCCAATAGTTTTAATCATTTAGAAGGGAAGTAGTCGTACTTATCAGTGCATGTCACAATCATCAAAAATCATTTTAAAACACGTCAATTCTATTATTATGAAAATTCATTCATAGCTCTAATTTTTTCGCATGCTGATTGCCTGCCATGCAGTCATGATGATGAATTTGGCAAACTATCACTGAAGTCACGGGTCGGTGTTTTGCCTGTTAGCCACCCATTACCCTTTAATTCCTTAGGCAAAGGTGTGACGCAGGCCAAGGTGTCAGTACAGGCCAAGATGTATTTCTTTTTTATAAATAATGAGATTGCAATGCCACATATAGGCAGGTGAAAAATTCTGTTCCAATCCTTCCAATATTTACCGTATTGGCCTGAATATAGGCCACACTTTTTTCCCCCACTTTAGGTCTTTAAAGCGGGGGTGCGGCCTATATTCTGGGTTTTGCGCAGGGATGCGCAGTTCGTGTCGCCCGACGCCCAGGACAGCCGTGGACGTATGCGCGATGACCTCTGCTGCTGGAACGTCCGCTTATGGTGGAGCACCAGCGTGACATAACCTTTCGGTTGGCCCCGCTAGACACCAGGGAGTCTGGGGGTGCATTGGTAAGTCGGAGGGGGGCCTTCTAGGAAGCAGAGTGGGATATCAGTGGGGCAGAGTGGCACTTCTAGGGGGCATATCTAGGGGGCAGGTGGCCATTTCTAGGGGGTAGGTGGCCATTTCTAGAGGGCATAAAGCATATCTGGGGAGTCAGAGTGGCATATTTGGGGGCATAAAGCATATTGGGGCAGAGTGGCATACCAGGGGGCAGAGGGACATACCTGTAAGTAAGGTGCATTATGAATTAAGGCGGGACCTTAAAATTATTAGTTTTCTGTCTGTATACAACATATGCTGACAAACTGTATTCCTGTTCATTCAAAAAAATTCATTTTTTCTTTAAAATAGCACCAAACTTTAAGGGTGCGGCCTATATTCGTGTGCGGCCTATATTCGAGCCAATACGGTATAAGCATTTAGTACACCACTGCTTGTACTGTATGTCCATTTTAAAACTATTTGAACTTCACTTTACTTTTCTTTAATGTAGTTTCATCTTGAGCTATTTTGCAAAAATAGAGCTTTATAAGAGATACTGTGGAAAAGATCAAGGAGACTTCACTGTGCGTGTCAAAGCTGCCGTTTATGTCAGGACCATGACACATAAGAATTGTTCAGTCTATCTAGTCCGCTCTTTTTTTCTACCTTAAAGAGGAAGAATTTTTTTTTCCTTGAAATAAATGTGCTATATTATACAGTAATATAGGTTAGCATTGGCAAAAGAAAAATATTTTATGTATTTTTGCTCCTATAACCTTCTTGATTACAAGAGGAATTTGTGAGCTATTCTTGATTTAAATTGGAAAATATACAAAGAATGCCATGGTAATGTAATATATTATATATTGGTGATTATCACTTTAAAAATACAAATTGAATTGTTAATTGAGAGACACACTGTGTGTAATTATGTGTTTCATGTTTGATTATAAAATGGCACTTTTTGGACACATTTTTCATGGCTTGAAATAGGTCCCTCAGTAGGATGGAAACATTTACATAGTTGGCAAAATAAATACTACTATAACAGTGCTGAGTGTCATCGTTATTTGTTTCTTATTACCTTCTTTCATCTGCAGATCCGGACGCTGTCAGCCATGTGATATTTTGCAATAGGCCATGAGGTTGCATGTAGCACCACAATCTAAGAGAGAATTGTCTTCCCTATGCTTAACAAGTATCCTTCTTTAGGATGCAGATTTAAATGTCCCTCTTTCCTCTATCCCCAAATGCCATACTTAATGGCATAAATACCAATTAATAGGTACAAGTTCCTCATGTAATTGCTGTATCTTTATGCTAATCAGGTTTCTGATCATGTTGTGTAATTCATATGGCACCACAGACTACATAGCAGACAAGCTACAGTTGGTCGCAACCTTATTGCAGTGATTACACACATCTAAAACCATTAGCATGATTTTTTTTTATATAGTTTCAATGGAGATATCTATGTAAAAATCCAACATAAACTTTGTTGGCTCATTAGGGAGTTAGTTCTTTAAGAAAACCACTAGGTGGCATCAACACACATACATAAATTATTCAGTTCATCATTTTTATGAAACTCTTCTTAGTGTTAGGTGATGGAAAATGTTGGTTTTACCTAACCATAATAGAGTTAAGCAGAACATGGTGAACAGTTTAGAGGCTTTTTAAGGCACTAGATGAGGTCAGGCCCAATGTATATTGGCATTTGAAAAGGCGTTTGTATGCTACTGCAATTCATTCTTTCTGTTTGACAGCTTTGGCTTTTCCTTGTTAGATGTTATTTAAAATAAACTCACAATTTGACAAGGCACTAAAGCACTGTTCTGAGTTTATTCCGTTTTAATAGTAAGATGTTTATAGGTTGTTACACGAAAAGGCACTGTGCTTCAATGCCCATCATTTGCTTTGTTTACTATTAGCAGTTCAGTGCACTCTTTACAATGACATGGTGTGGCAGATGTCATAAAAACCTAAACTCAAATCTTATCTCAGTGAATCCCTTAGACAAAGAGACATAATCCTGTTTAGCCCCAGGTTTTGAGGCAAAGAAAATCCACTTATGTTAGGGTGAAGAAAAAAGCCAGAAAAGGCCAAGGTTCAGTATGGTACATTTTCTCTTAAGAATGTGGACAGCCACATAGCAGCCATTAGGACACTTGAGCTTGTACACTATATGACACCCCTCCTAATTAATGAGTTTAGGTGTTTCAGGTACAGTATCTCACAAAAGTGAGTACACCTCTCACATTTTTGTAAATATTTTATTTATTATATATTCTGCTACAATGTAAAGTAGTGAGTGTACAGCCTGTATAACAGTGTAAATTTGCTGTTCCCTTAAATATAACTCAACACAGCAATTCATGTCTAAACCTTGGCAACAAAAGTGAGTACACCCCTAAGTGGAAATGTCCAAATTTGGCCCAAAGTGTCAATATTTGTGTGACCACACTGCCTTAACCCTCTTGGGCATGGAGTTCACCAGAGCTTCACAGGTTGCCACTGGAGTTGCCACCTTCCATTTCCATCCCCACAGATGTTCAATAGGGTTTAGGTCTGGAGACATGCTTGGCCAGTCCATCACCTTTACCCTCAGCTTCTTTAGCAAAGGCAGTGGTCATCTTGGAGGTATGTTTGTTATCATGTTGGAATACTGCCCTGCGGCCCAGTCTCCGAAGGGAGGGGATCATGCTCTGGTTCAGTATGTCACAGTACATGTTGGCATTCATGGTTCCATCAATGAACTCTAGCTCCCCAGTGCTGGCAGCATTCATGTAGGCCCGGACCATGACACTTCCACTACCATGCATGACTGTAGGCAAGACACACTTGTCTTTGTACTCCGCACCTGGTTGCCGCCACACACGCTTGACACCATCTAAACCAAGTAAAGTTATCTTGGTCTCATCGGACAACAGGACATGCTTTCTTGTGCATCATCTTTAGAAGAGGCTTCCTTCTGGGACGACAGCCATGCAGATCAATTTGATAAAGTGTGTGGCGTACCCCTTCAACCTCTGCAGCAATGCTGACAGCACTCATACGTCTATTTCCCAAAGACAACCTATGGATATGATGTTGAGCACATGCACTCAACTTCTTTTTCTTCTTCCATTGCGAGGCCTGTTCTGAGTGGAACCTGTCTTGTGAAACCACTGTATGGTCTTGCCCACTGTGCTGCAGCTCAGTTTCAGGGTCTTGGCAATCTTATAGCCTAGGCCATCTTTATGTAGAGCAACAATTCTTTTTTTTCAGATCCTCAGAGAGTTCTTTGCCATGATGAGCCATGTTGAACTTCCAGTATGAGAGAGTGTGAGAGCGATAACACCAAATGTAACACACCTGCTCCCCATTCACACCTGAGACCTTGTAACACTAATGAGTCGCATGACACCGGGGAGGGGTGGACATTTCCACTTAGGGGTGTAATGGCTGTGTATCAAGTTCTTTTTAAGGGAACAGCAGATTTTCACTGTTATACAGGCTGTACAATCACTACTTTACATTGTAGCAGAGTGTCATTTCTTCAGTGTTGTCACATGAAAAGATATAGTAAAATATTTACAAAAATGTGAGGGGTGTACTCACTTTTGTGAGATACTGTATATACAGTCAAGCACATAGGCAGTAACCTCTACAGACAAACATTGGCAATAGAAAAGATCAGTGACTTTTAATATGACGCTATCATAGGATGCTACCTTTGCACAAGTCAGCTCTGCACCACTTGATCTGCCCTGGTGTACTGTAAATGCCATTATTGTGAAGTGGAAGCATCTATGAGTAACAACAGCTCAGCCACAAAGCTGTGGACAATATCACAGAGTGTTGCTGCAGGGTGCAGAAGTGTGTACAAACGGCATGTTCTCTGTAGCATCACACACTACAGAGTTCCAAACCGTCTCTGGAAGCAAAAAGCACTGTGAGTCGGGAGCTTCATGAAATGGCCGAACAGCTGCTTCCAACCTGAAGATCGCTATGAACAATGGCAAGCGTTGGCCGTAGTGGTGTGAAGCATATCACAACTGGACTCTGGAGTAGTGTAAATGTGTTCTCTGGGGTGATGAATCATGCTTCACTATCTGGATATCTGATGGATAAATTTAGGTTAGTATCCAGAATGCATGGATTAAGCAATAGACAACAGTGATGCAGGGCAAGGAAGTGCAATGTTACAGTAAAGGGAGTCTAGGAGAAACTATTTTTATAAAGGCAATAAATTAGCTGATAGGCCACAGGTGTGACAGAAATGTGACATACACACTTGAAATGGAGGAGTTAGCAATCTCACTGACCTCTAGTTCTCCATTTGCGAAACTGGTAGGTACATGGTCTTTCATGCT
Source organism: Sceloporus occidentalis (assembly GCA_023333645.1). NCBI lineage: Eukaryota > Metazoa > Chordata > Lepidosauria > Squamata > Phrynosomatidae > Sceloporus > Sceloporus occidentalis. The sequence continues at coordinate 12,671,827 of JALMGF010000027.1, read as the reverse complement.
CATGGTCGCTGAGCTATACCTCTTAGTTCTAGTGTAGGGTAATGTTAATGCTACAGCATACAAAAGCAATTTAGACAATTGTATGCTTCCAAATTTGTGGCACCAGTGTGGGGAAAGCCCTTTTCTGTTCCAGCATAACCATTTGGTGTGGAGGAACTGGAGTGGTCTCCACAGAGATTTGACCTAAAACCCACTGAACACCTTTGGGATGAATGAGAACATTGATTGTGAGCTAGATCTTCTCATCCGGTATCAGTTCCTGGCCTCACAAATGGTATTTTAGCTGAATGGGCACACATTCCCACAGACAGACTCCAACTTCCCATTGAAAGCCTTCCCAGTAAAGTGGAGGCTGTTACATCTGCAAAGTGGGGGAAAGTCCATATAAAATATTAATTTTGGAATGGGATGCCCAACAAACTCATATAGATGTGATGGCCAAGTCTCCACATACTTGTTGTCATATAGTGTAATATAGGTAAACAAAGACCTGTTGGTCCTCTAAGGCTTCCAGGTATAATTGGATACCCAGTAAGTATTACATTCTACTAACTTATTTTTTCACATGTAAAAAATATGTGATAAAATATAATTTCAAATGTATGTGTTTTGCTACTTACATTTATGATTAGAAACTAGTGCACCAAATACCTACTAGCTATGTTATAACTGTGGATTTATGCAAACATTTGTGCAAAAAAAAAACAACCCAGAGACTACCTTTCTAAAATGTAGTAGTGCAAAAGAAAAGCCCATTGATTAACCATGCTGACTTTCACTTCCGGGATGTCTGTCTCAGATCAGCCAGGGTTCTAAAAGAACATTTGTGGTTATGTACTTGTTCATATAGTCTGGTGCTTGGATTATAAAAATGATTAGAAATCTAAATTTAGCTACCCCAGATACCTATCAAATAGCATTCAAAACACCCACATCAAACATATAAATATTGGGGATGCCATCATACTATTATGGCCATTTATTGCTTAGCCCACTGTCAAAGTGCCCCAAATTTAATCCTGATTAATTTTTCATGGCTATATTGCTTACCAAGGAGCTTAATCAGTGAGACTGAATGCACAGATTGTGAGGGTTACCATATCAGCCATATAGCCATATCATTTTTCCAAGTGCTTTGAGAAGCAAAAACAGGATAAAGTGGGCGCAATTGGTCAAAAATAGGAATCACTCCAGTGAGAGTGAAAAGAATGCGTCTGTGGCTGATTAGATGTCTCGATACCAAGGCTGCTTTGTCGTTGTTGGAGGAGGGTTTTAGGATTCCTTTTAGGAAGGAGGCATGTTGTGAAAGGTTTGATAATTTGAAATCTGTCTTGGCATACCCTGGTTTGGTTCGGGACAAGGTTGACAATCTATGAATTTTGCTTTTGGGAGTTGTCCCAAAGAAAGAGCTTGGTAAATGTTGGCTCATCCACCACGTTTTATACTCAAAGGAAAGCTCAATCAATAAGTGTATCGCCCCTGAGTTGAGTCGGACAGAGTCGTAGCTAGCTCCTTTTGCGCCTGAAGCAAGAATGGAAAATTGTGCCCCCTCTCAGCTATTTTGTTTGACAGAGGTTATTTTATTTACACTGCCCTTACACACTGCCTTTATACACACCTGTCCATAAACACACATTTACACATACACGCTGCCTTTATGCATACCTGCCCATTAACACACATATACGCATAAACTGCCTTTAGACACGACTGCCCATAAACACACACATACACATACATTCTTTATTATGCTAGTATAAACCTTAGTGCAAATTTTCTTTTATTTTTTCCTCTCTAGGTTTAATCACATAAAAACAACATTTCCAGTTTCTATGGCATTAATCTATCAGTGTCTGTTTTTGTTTAACGTAACAATTAAGGTTTCCTAGTAAAACAAAATAATGAATAAGGCAATATTTTCTTTGTTAACCCCTTAACGTCCATTGCCGGGTCAGGCACGTCATGCAAAACGGTCACTTAACGACCTATGACGTGCCTGACACGTCATCAGACTTAAACAAGCTTAGAAAGTGATCAATGATCACTTTCTAAGCTTAAACGGTGTTGCTGTAATGCCTCGATGTCGAGGCATTCAGCAACACCGAGATCGGCATGATGGGCCATGTCTGGCCCCTCCCCGGGGCGTCAACAGCCGCCATACATTGTATGGCGGCGGACGCCCGTTTTAAAAGCGTTTAGGAGGCGATCAACGATCACCTCCTAAACTTCAATGGTGTCGCTGGAATGCCTCGATCAGGAGGCATCCAGCGACACCAAACACTTACCTCTTGATGGACTGTGACCGCTCCGGAGAGCGGTCACAGCCGCAGCTGCACGCAGTCTTCACCATCCGCAAGATGGCGGCGGCCCGGGAAAAAAAATAATAAAGTTGAAAAAGTTCGCTAGACGGTCTCCTGACCTTCTAGAGAACTCTGGCTCCACTTGCTGGTTGAATACAGGTACTGCATTCAACCATACAAGTCAATGGAGGCCAGCTTTCTAATCACTATGTGATTAGTAAAATATTTTAAAAAAAAAGAAAAAAATTAAAAAAAAAAAGAAAAAAAGAAAAAGCTTAAAAAAAACATGGTAACATTTAAAAATTATTATGCTTTAGAGGAACTATCCAGTTCCAGCAAAATGTAAGAAAAAAGTCCAAAAAGAGTAAAATAAATAAAATAAAAAAATAAAGTTTATTATTATGAGCAAGTGTTAAAATTAGCGCTGTATCTTCCCAAAAATCCTGACGTGGAAAAATTTAAATAAAAGCATTTCAAATACCCAAGGGGTGTCTAATTTAAAAAAATGAATGGTTTGATGGGGTAAATTGGAGTGGCCGGGCTCAAAGATAGGGCATAGGCACAGACTGACCGAAATGGGGAAAAAAAAAAGCGCACTTCCAAAATGTGGCATTTTAACCTCAAACACCAGACAAACCCATACATGTGGGGTATGAATGAACTCGGGAGATGTTCCTGAACACATATTAGGGTGTTGTTTGATAGTGACGTATACCTGGAGCTATAAATTTATACCCAAAGTACAATTTGTGTGAAAAAAAAATAAAAAAAAAATACTACCACAAAGTGTGGCAAAGGCTGGTGGTAGAATCTGATGCATGGAAAGGGTTAAATACTACCATTTTAAGTACCTTGGGGTGTCTAGTTTTCAAAAATATATGGTTTTATGAGGTAAATTGTAGTGGCCAGGCTCAAAGATAGGGCATAGGCACAGACTGACCAAAATAGGGGAAAAAAAGCGCACTTCCCAAATGTGGCCTTTTAACCCCAAACAGCAGTCAAACCCATGCATGGGTGGTATCACTGTACTCGAGAGATGTTATTGAACACATATTAGGGTGTTGTTTGATAGTGACGTATACCTGGAGCTATAAATGTATACCCAAAGTACAATTTGTGTAAAAAAAATACCAAAAAAAATACTAACACAAAGTGTGGCAAAGGCTGGTGGTAGAATCTCATGCATGGAAAGGGTTAAAATACTAGCATTTGAAATACCTTGGGGTGTCTAGTTTTCAAAAATATATGATTTGATGGGTAAATTGCATTGGCCGGCTTCAAAGATACCCGAAATGGCACATGGGGGGAAGAATTACCAGATTTGGAAAAAATGGTTTTGAAACAGCAAAACGCTACCTGTACTTAATGCTCCATAACGTGCAGAAAAAAGCAAAAAAACATAAAAACATTGGGTATTTCTAAACTCAGGACAAATAGTAGAATATATTTAGTAGGTTTTTTCATTAGCTTTTTTGGATGAGTAAAAGATTTTTGGGGTAAAAGTCAGAAAATGTGGGTTTTTTTTACATTTTTCATCATATTTTATTATTTTTTTTATGGGAAATTAGATAATATGATTAAAACAATGGTATCTGAAGAAAGCCCTTCTTGTCCTGAAAAAAACAACATATAATTTGTGTGGGTTCACTAAATGAGTGAAGAGAAAATTACATCTAAACACGAACACCGCAAAAGTATTAAAACAGCCTCGGTCCCAATGGTACAATAGGTAAAACACAGCCTGGTCCTTAAGGGGTTAAAGAATTATTTCTGGGAAACATTTGTTTATTTATTGGTACTAGCTAAGTAGCTATGGTGTTTATAATGCTACATTTAAATGTGTCGTGTATTAAATTCAGCAGTGGGACTGCACCTTTAAGATGCAAGTTTAACAGCTCATATGCAACAGGTATCTTGCAACTTGCAAAATCCCTCCACAAAAATAACACTAGTAATAAAAAAATATTAAAAATGAGCATACTCAGAGCCAGGCTGATTATTGGCCACACTTCACCTACATTTTTTGCTCTAGGGTGGGGCTAGTTATCTATCAGCCTATCTAATAATACCTCTCTCTCCTCCCCATCCCCTACATTGAAACTGCTCAGAGGTTTACCTAGTATCGCTCTGGAGTGAATCACATACTGACGCTTAGTATAGCCTAATGTACAATTGTAGAGCTCTATGTTCATTCTTGAAGTGCAAATTTTAAATGTGGTAATTTTTACTAATGCTTACTTTGCCTATTGTATTAAACAGATACTTTTTTTTATTTTAATACATTCTGTGCTGGAAAATAATCTAGGTTTACGCAAAGGGACCATTATCAAGGCTCAACAAACCCCAGGCGCCAGGTCGCCATGGCAACTAGAAACAACTTCCTGGCACCCAGAGTTTTGTGGAACAAAACTAGCCAGGGCTACCATTGCAGATCTGGCACCCTAAGCTTTCCGGGGGGGGGGCAGTGAAGAGGGTGCCTTGAGGTGCCCAGCAGGGTTACATAACGTACATTACGTGCCCCCACTGGGTGTCCTGCAGGAAAGCACAGGGTGCCAGAATCAGAATGGCAGAAGAAAGGAATCAGCGTGGCAGGTCTCTATGAGGTGTGGGGGGAGGAGTAATGTGTGTATGTGTGTGTACAAGTGTATACTGTAGTGTCAGTCAGTGTGTATGTGTGCATAGTCATAGTCAGTGTGTGTGTATAATGCTAGAGTCAGTATGTCTACTGTATTGTAGTGCCAGTTTCAGTGTGTATGTGTGCATAGTTAGAGTGTGTGTTTTTATGTTAGTGTGTGTATGTTGGATACTGTGTGCATGTGTATAAAAGTGTAGTGTATATGGTGTTGTGTATGTTACAGTATGGCATTCGTATGAGCATGTATCTCAGGTGTGTGTATTACTGTACAGTGTTAGCATGTGAGTACGAGTGTGTAAGTGTAAGTGTAAGTTTAACGGTTAAACATACAAGCTTGAGTCTTTATGGTATACCTTTGTTGCTTTTTCTTTTAAGTCTGAGGTAGATTAAAACCGTGGTAGTGGTGGCCAAATACCTTTGTAAGGCCACAGTGGACCAATGGGTCTCCAGTTGTCTTTGCGACTGCTTCCTTCCCCAGACAGAAGGTCAGCAAGAGGGCTGGGTTTTCTTGTTCACTCTCTGTAGAGCAGAACCGCTGATGTCTTCAAGGAGAAATGGAGGCCAAAAAGCCAAATCTTCAGGGACCTGGTTGTAATTTGATATTTCCAAGTGTGCATCAGTGCATCAATCTAACAAAATGTCATGTGACATTATGAGGTTTCTCCTACAAAAAATCTAAATGTAATGTTTAAATAAAAATTGTTTTATTGTGTACAAAATATACCTTGCTTTTTGTTTTATACACGTTTTTTTGCAATGATTACACAGAAATGTGGTTAGTGTTTATGGTTTGGTTGGATGGCAGATATTTTTGATTATATGATGTATATGGATTATGTGACAATAAACATGACCTAATGTTATAGATTTAAGTTTTTAATGCAGATTATTCCCATCTAAAAATTCCTAGAATCTAACCAAACCAACAGGACGTGGTTTTTTTTATGAAGATTAGAAAAGGATAAGTCTATTCAGTTAAAAAGACAATGATTCGTCCTCAATCACTACAGTAACATAATCTGTATTGTATTAAAACAATCTGAAATGGGTGACGGCTGGAACAAATTTATAACATTCTGATAAAAGGAACAAAACAATAGCTATATAGATATAGATCTCTCTGTGTATCGTAACCTTGTTAAATTACCATGTTTTTTATTTGTTGTACAATTATTAGTTTCTTCTTAATCAGAATATACATTTGTATAAAGACATTAATATAATCTTCGAGGATCATTTTTCTGAAAATAGAGGAAACGATTAGGGCATACAAGAAAATAAACAAATGGTACAATTGAAAACACAAAATGTATAAATTTAGTAGGCTAGTTTGAAACTTTTTTTTTTTTTTTAAACTTCATTGTTTTAGAACATCTGACCCCAATCATATTAATTATCTAATTGAAAGTGGAATTGTATATGAATTGTTTTGGAGGCTTGTTTAAATAGCTAATGGTATGTGTACTTTTGCTATATATACCTTTTGCATTCCATATGGTGGATATAATGGTTAGTTGGAATTCTTATATATCATTACAGGGTTACATGCTATACACAGCACATACATTAAGCTCTTGATACCCATGCAGGTGTAGGTAGCTCTTTTCACAAGAGCAATGATGCCTATTAGCATCTCTGGTTACAGCTGTTACAAAAGGACCAGAGCAATACTTCACCGCAAACAGAGGAAGGTTTCTAATCAATTTATTACCTAGCATTACCCTCAGAGCTGAGGAATGGCAAGCCTGCCACCATTTCACTTTGTTATTTTCTGTTCTTATCTTTCATAGATCATATCTGCTGTGATGGACACTTGAATATGTATTCTTTCATTGAACACTGTTTGCTGAAGAAATAAATACCTTTATATGAAATTGTATGTTGTGTCCTGTCTTTTTTGAATGATATGCCTGGATGCGGCAAATATTGCCATCTAAATAATTAAGTAAAGCTGTATTATACATCCCTTTAGGTAATGAATGCACTGGTGCTACTAGGTAATGTAATTACTTGGTATATAATATAAGCATTCTCTTTTGCACAGATGTTGGAACCTTTCCATCTCTCCTAATCTCATTGCCACATATGTGGTGATGTGCTTTACAATAATTGTACCCTCCCAGACCTAATCAACCATTTTTAACCTTCAGTATAGTTGCTAACATTTGGGGAAAAAAACATTTCCAGGGAGACTTTGCAGCACAGCTATCAATTACTTACTAGAAAAAATATATCCACTGTCCCAAAGCTTTGCCCACTTTATCCAACTCACATAATTAGAATAATTTAGCTCTGCCTAGTTATTATGGTGCAGGTTATATCACCAAGTTCCTGCTAATACTACCATACTTTCTTCCACAGCACCCAGATTGCACACATAGTACTTGCCTTGGCACTCAGATTGCACACATATGACTTGTCCAGCACCTTGATTGCATCCAATGGACTTGCCCAGCACCCAGATTGCATCCACGGGACTTGCCCAGCATCCATATTGCACATATAGGACTTGCCTCAGCACCCAAATGGCACGCAAAAAGTCCTTTCTTCTTTCACTTTATCTCTCCCCTTTATTCTTTATCGCTCCTTTTTTTTTTCTTAATCTCATCTCTCTCATTTCACTTTATCTCTCCTCGTATTTCACTTTATATATCCCATTTTCTCTTTATCTCTACATATCTCTCCCCTTTTTCATTTTCTCTCTCACTTCTCATTATATTTTTGGCAGTGCAGTCCCCCTCTGGAGAAAGTGGGCATGGTTGCAGACACCGAAGTTCATTCGCCAACCTCTGGGTTGGGGCAACTGATGATTTCCTGGGACAATCCCTGGACTGTCCCAGGAAAATGAGACAGTTGTGGCTTTCCTGAAACATCCCAAGCCCTCTGCAAACCAGTGAAGAGAGGCCCTTGTAGGAAGCAAAAAGCTTTTCTGAAACATTCCAGGCCCTATGCAAACTAGCATCTGAAAAGAGGTCCTTATAAGAATCAAAAGTTTTCCTGAAGTATCCCAAACCCTCTGCAAACCACCATCTGAAGAGAGGCCCTTGCAAGAATCAAAAATGTATTCAACCTCATTTGGACTTCTGCAAGCAAGTTTACTAAACCATATGTTGTATTATTATGCATGTTTTCCTGTATATGTACCGAATATGTATTTTAGGAAAAATGTTTCTTTTTTTGGCCAAATGTTTACCTTGGAAAAGTACATTCATTTGCTTTGATCGCCTGATGCTCTGGGCTCATACAGTACCTTTATCTAACGTTTATCTTCTCTTATTCTCTGTCCCCTCTTGTAGATTTCCTGAAACATCCCAAGCCCTCTGCATACCGCCATCTGACACCAACCACATTTGGGTTTTTTCCTTCAGTATACCCTTACGAAAAAATTACTGCAGTTTTTCTGAAGTAATACTGCAGTTTTTTGGACATGAAAAAACTGCAATACTGCACTTTTACTGCAGTATTACTGCACAGTTACTGCAGTTTTACTGCATTTGTACTTCACTGTACTGCAGTTGTACTGCAGTTATTTTTGTACGGAAGTACAAATGCAATAAAGCTGCAGCACATTGAAGTACAACTGTAGGTTTGCAATATAAAAAAAAAAGCGCAGTAAATGTGCAGTAACACTGCAGTACAGTGAAGTACAAATGCAGTAAAAGTGCAGTAAATGTGCAGTAATACTGCAGTAAAAGTGCAGTATTGCAGTTTTTTCATGTCCAAAAAACTTCAGACTTCAGAAAAACTGCAGTAATTTTTTTGTAAGGGTAATATTTTGTTTATCATTGTCATATTTGTTTTACCTAAAAATACTTTTTAATTTTAGCACCACATATCATGTGGGCAGTAATGATTTGTGCAGTAGACTGGTTTTGGTTTGGTCCAGTAGGTAGCGGGCGTTAACAAGGCGAAGGATTAATAGAGTGATCTTGAGATTTGTGGCTTATAATGGTGGTTTGGTAGTGAAGCATGGCAAGATTGACAGTGACCCATCTGGTCTGTTCAGTCGCAATGGTGTCCATCTTAATGCTGTGACCTATAGTCTCTGGAGGTTCAAGCACTTTGCCAATGGCAGAGAAGTCACTGTGAAGAGTATTTTAGTATGGTCTGATTTGTAAAGGGGGCAGGTGGACCAACAAAGTGATTGAGGTTAGAATTATGCCCCCTTGGAAGGAAAGTACATTATATTGAATAAAAATGGTTAATCCCTCCCACTGTGTTTTTGTTTTTTTGGAACGACCATTGGTTTCAGATGGAGTTAAGAGGGTTGGTTGATGGGCCTTTCATACTAGTTCTAAGCATTGCATACATTTATACAGAGTATATAATTCTGCTAATTTCATGTCCTGTGTAACAGGACTGGGACCAATTCAAAATCCAACATGTGTTATTGTTATTTATGTTTCCTGCCATTTATTTGATGATTCTAGAATTGTTGAAGGAGGCAGTGGGGCCTTCTTGGGGCATGGGCAGTGCAAGTGTAATGAAAATGTTATTTCCAGAATCAACTTCAAACTTTAAACATGTCCACAAAAATGAAAAACAGCCTCTTGGTGGCAGTACAGACAGTAAAGTTTTATAAGAAAGGTTACTGAAGCCAATCACAGCAAACAACATTTCTCAAAGAGACATTTTAACAATTAGTGTTTTGTCTGTGGTAGCCTAGTGAAAATACATAGTTCATATTATCCTGTTCTGAATTATTTGGATATTAATATCATCCTGGTGCCAGTCTGCCTCATTTGGCTACAAGGATATAAAGTTTGCTTTAATATATAATCCATAGACAGAATGACTCCAGAGTTATAAGAAAGTCACTGACATAAAAGCATCGAAGGGTACATGACAGTAATGTGTTTGTTTGTGTGCATTTGGAAAGAGAGGAAGTGTAAAGTGAATAACAAGGTTTCATTTGCTGAATAAATTCAATTACAACACTCTTGCCCACAGACAGAGAAAATACAGCTGAGTGAATACAAGCAGAATTGCCATGCAGGACAGCACAGGCTAATTCTGCAAACACAAAACGATCACCTGTTTCAGTACAGTACTTTTGTACCACACTTCATGAGGTCAACCATTTCCTGCCTTTCAAACTTTTAAAATCCACACATAGGAGTTTTGCCTGTTGTATTAATGTTTCTTAATGTTTTTATTTGTCTGGTTTGGATCATATTCAGGCCAGGCCCAGAATGGCCATCTGACACACCAAGCTGGCCAAAAGTGTACCATAGTCATCTCATCTGCCTCTACACCAGCAAATGTTTCCTGCAGTATGTGATACTGGCTGGATATGCCTGGCTGCATGCTGCATGACCATAAAAAAGTAATTTCCAGCAGTGCATATCCAGCCAGTGACCACACTTGTGCCACCTACCTGAATCAGGCACTGCTTGGACATTAGGCAAATGCCCTGTGGAATGGCGCCCATGGAGAGGCTGCTACATAGTGTTATGTGCTAGAATGAGTGGGGCTGCCAGATGGGGCTGTGTTTGGGGAGGTACAGTCACATAATGTGGTGTGCAGAAAGGGGGGGCTGCAGGGGTTGTGGGGGGATGCCTGATATCATATTATTATGTGAGCTTTGTGACATGGCGCATTATCGGGCTGGAAGTAGCCATCAGAAGATGCGTACACTGTGGTCATAAAGATATCCTCAGCAACAATACTCAAGTAGGCTTTTGAGTTTCAACGATGCTCAATTGGTACTAAGGGGCCCAAAGTGTGCAAAGAAAATGTCCCCCACACCATTACACCACCACCAGCCTGAACCGTTGATACAAGGCAAGATGGATCCATGCTTTCATGTTGTTTATGCCAAAGTCTGACCCTGCCATTTGAATCTGGAATCGAGACTCATCAGACCAGGCAATGTTCCTCCAGTCTTCCATTGTCCACTTTTGGTGAGCCTGTGTGAATTGTAGCCTCAGTTTCCTGTTTTTAGCTGACAGGAGTGGCACCTGATGTGGTCTTCTGCTGCTGTAGCCCATCTGCTTCAAGGTTCGACGTGTTGTGCATTCAGAGATGGTATTCTGCATGCCGTGGTTGTAACCAGTGGCTATTTGAGTTACTGTTGCTTTTCTGTCATCTGGAACCAGTCTGCCCATTTTCATCCACACAACTGCCGCTCACTGGATATTTTCTCTTTTTCGACCATTCTCTGTAAACCCTAGAGCAGGGGCTTCCAACACGCAGCCCATGGGCCAAATGTGGCCTGGCGGACTTCAAGGTGCGGCCTGTGTGAGCGTGATTTCCTGGTGGGCCAGCCAACCGCTTAATGATTTTAAAACTGCCGGCATGCAGGCACCATGCCCCCCAGTGAGGCTCTTCGTCCCGCCCCTTTAAGGATGCGACGTGATGCTCAAGGTGGTAGGCTCACTTCGAAGAATTTCTCGTGACAGGGAGAAGAGCAGTCTGCAGGGGAAGGAAGCCAGCAAAGAAAGTGTATTGAGGGCATCAATACACAAGGGATGGAGAATGGCTGGAGAATTACATAAAAATCAATACACAAGGGTGTGGGGGCTTAGATGCACAAAGGGAGCTGGCTGGGGGCACAAATACACATGGGGCACTATAGAAGGGTGTGGGGGGTACATTAATACTAAAGGGGGGCCTGGCTGGGGCATCAATACACAAGGGGCAAACAACACAACACAAACAACAAAGCTGTGTGGAAAGCATTATTTATGCTTTGTGTAGCTTAACCCATCTAATATTTTGTTACTGTACATCCACATTGCCATGCAATTTCCCTACTTGTTATATCTGTTTTACCACTGTACAGCACTGCAGAATATGGCGGCACTACATAAATCACTAAAGAATAATAATTAAAATGTGTTAAAAGCTGTTGAGGTTACAGCCCATCTTTAAAATCTCAGTCTTCAGAGATTCTTAAAAATATATTAATCTCCCTAACAGAAGTAACTCAGAATATATAACTAATCCCATAATACTAATGCAGGAAAGAATAGTTGATGTGACTCTTATCTGAATGCATACCATACTACTTAACACTTTCCAGGCATAGAAGCATCATAACCTTAAGCTAACAAAATCATGTTTTTGTGGTACAAATTACCTTTAAAAATATCTCCTACAAAAGATAAATTAAATGTAAAATTATGTCTCAAGAAACAGGCATTCAACGCAAATACATTAAATAAACAGTTCTAAAATTTTGGCAGTGTGATAAGGAAATATAATGACAGGGGTAGCCTCGACTCTCGGGCTATGTCATCCAGATAACCACCCCCCAATAAAACACAGACACGAAATGTGGGATGAATAAAGGCCACAGCCAATTTATTAACGTCATTGCCACGCAACCTGTAAACATAAAAAGGTGCATTAACACGGCAATGACCCAAATACCATAAACACCCGTAAGCTTGCCAGGACCAACCGGGGCCGAACCGTAAGCATAACCATATGGGAGGGCATACCATGATGCCCCTCCCCCACCTGAGGTTCCAGCAACCGCCCAGCCAGGAACCTCCCACCGAGACTTGAACACCAGTGGCAATAACCACATAACACCCCCCGGCAACCTGGCAAGCTACCGCCCCCCCGGCTGTGACAAAATCCTGAAACAAAACAAAGAAAATTAGTAACAAGGTCACATATCCACATGAAACATCACAAAATAAAGGGAGGGAGGGTGGGACAAACACACCGGGTATGCTGGCACAACAAAAAGCCCCGAACCCCCTTAAGCCCCATCCTTATATACCCCCTTCACTTCCTCCCCCTCCCCACTGAACTTTCTATGACCCCCTGACCTAGCCCTGCTCTGCATCCCTGTCAAGGCCCCTTCCGTTCCATTCTGACTACACGGGCATCAATCTTACAAAGGAAATTACACGCAGTTACAGAAAACCTGTAGACAAAGCAGTCCTCAGTAATTAGATCTATTCTTACTAAAGTCCATTAGGGTGGATCTTTGGACACATACACAAACATCTCAGCTTGTCTATTCTGTTTACATTTCCATCATGCTGAAAGGATTTCCAAGGATAGAAAGTGCTACTATACACAACCTGTTCATGGATGATTCTTGGAAAGAACCTAAGAGGATTAGTTCTAATTTGGTTTCTGCAAGCTCTTGTGTGGTGGATGAAAAAAACAAGTAAAGGTGAACATATGTGTCTAAAACAAATGTTTACTGGCACGTATAAAGAAAAAGCTCTAGCTCCAAGTCCTTCTCTGTGACGTATTCACTTAGAGATCAAGTGGTTAGTTGAGTAAACAGGACTGATCGTACTCAAATACGGTCCACAGGTCCTCCTATTAAGCAAGGGGGTCCATTCAAGTTAGGCCTCTGGTGCATGGGAGAATATATACACAATCTTGCACAACCCGTGGACATTTTTCAATCAAATGCATAATCTGGTTCTAAGCCTATGAAAGCAATAGCTGACCATCAACCCCTCACATTTTTGTAAATATTTTATTATATCTTTTCATGTGACAACACTGAAGAAATGACACTCTGCTACAATGTAAAGTAGTGAGTGTACAGCCTGTATAACAGTGTAAATTTACTGTCCCCTCAAATATAACTCAACACACAGCCATTAATGTCTAAACCTTATATACAGTATATATATGTAGTCTTTAATTTATATAGCGGCAAAAATTCATACATTAAAGGGGTATGACAATAAACCTGAATTGATAGATTGAAATAAATCAATTTATATTAAAGAGGTAAAGAGGGGCCTGTCTGCTCTTTCTTTCCTATCTTTTTCACTCTATCTCTCTTTCAGCCGTAAAACACAGATTGCTGGAGGAGCAGGACCTGTCATTGCTCTCCCTCTAACCAACAGTGCGTGCCGACCTCACTGCTGAGCACCAGGATATGATGTCATATCCCATAGATGTATAACCGGTATAACAAGAGGACATATATGATATGTACAAATAAAGCAAGGGCTGAAATTTTCTCAAGTATACCCACAAGCAAAGCAGTGAACCAAAGAAGTATAGTATTGGATTAATGTCTCACAAAGCCATTTCAGCGGGGAAAAACAAGTTTCAGGGTTATGAATATACAGTATGTAGACCCACTTAAGATCCACTTAACTAGAAATCAGAGTCAGGCTGGCTAACTTCGATGTTAGACTAGGGTTTGACTTAGAAGTGTGACAACATTTACAATCTCAGTACATATTTTAGAATGTCACGAATGAAAAGCATTCACTAGTCTGATCTCTGTAGCATAGATTTTATTGGCTTATGTCAATAACATCAATACCTTTATCACATGATCATATTGCTCCGTTAAAATGTTACTTAAACATTTAATTGAATCTGACTTAGATATGTCTCATGGTATGCATATATAGGGGATATTTGCATTTAATATTATTTCTCATGTAGAACCACACAGGCCTTTTCTCATTCTTAGATAACAACCTGATCACTAAAATAAGACAACAGTGCTAAACTCATCTTAGGCTAAATACTTCAATGCCAAATGTAAGGCAAGTAGGGAACGCCAAGGTTGAAAAATAAAAAAATAGAATGCTAAGAATCATTCAGCCCATCTAGTCTGTCCATTTTTCTTGATGTAAGACGTAATCAGTCCTTGATCTTGTCTTTTATTCAGGATAACTTTATGCCTATTCCATACATGTTTAACTTCCCTCACTGTATTAGCCTCTACAGATGAGAAGCTGTTCCGTTTATATTTCACCAGCTCAGTAAAGTAAAACTTCCTTATAATACATCTAAACCCTGACGCTGTAGTTTCACACTGTGACCTATTGTGGTAGCAGGGGCGTAACTAGATGCCTCAGGGCCCGGGTGCGAGAATCTGTTAAGGGCCCACCCTCTCACCCCCCCCAAAAAACATGATTTTTACCCAACAATTTTTTTTCAACAAATTCAATTTACATATTGAATCATATCTGTAAAAAAATCAAAGAAAAAGGGGCGCATGTACAAAGGGCATAATCCAGGGGTGTCCAAGTTTTTTCTGCAGTGGGCCACTTCATCAGAATTGTATACGTGCGCGGGCCGCACTCATTTTTCACTATGACAAAAAATATGGCCTTTAATAAAATATGCAGATTAAAATAAAGTAAAATGACACAAAACCTTTACTCTTCCTCTCACTGATTTCTGGGCCTTGAAAGTTTTGCGACTACAAATTCAGGATTCCCTAGATTTATTCTAGGGATAAACTAAAATGAAAATTCTGGACCAAAACATTCAGGGTTCACTTAGCCAAAACCGAAAATGACCCCCACCTTTAAAAATAATAATAAAAACTCACATGTTTAATAAAAGTAGGTAACACACAATTGGACAAAATTAGCAATATGACTTGGCATGATAGGAGTGTGATTGCTAACAGAAATCACACTCCTATCATACCCAGGCAACCAGTAAATGCTGGTACCTAGGCATGATGGGACTGTGCTCGCTGTGATTGCTGTTAGCAATCACACTCCTATCATGCCAAGTCAGCCAGTACATGCTGGTACAGGGTGGCTGTAAGTGATGTGCAGACCCCATACTGCTGGCAGCATCACTACACAAGGGGGGCAGCTAGCTAGGTTTCAGCATGTACTGGCTGACTTGGCATGATAGGAGTGTGATTGCTAACAGCAATCACAGTCCCATCATGCCTAGGTTCCAGCACTTACACATCCATGCTATCACACACACATCACACACACACACACTCATAATCATTCATTCACAGATTCATTCCCTCAATCACACACATACTCATTTAAACACCCTCCCCACCCCCTTACCTGTACTGCAGCTCCTCGATGCCGCTCACAGACTTCAGCAGGGGGCGCGGCCTCCCTCTGCCTTCTCTGCTAAAGCACAGAGGAAGTAGGATGTCACGTGAACTCCATTTCCTCTGTGCAGTCCAGAAGACCCTCCCACAAGTAAGTAGCAGGGCTTGAGGTGCGGCTCGCGTAAGATCGGTTGCCCTGGCTGCCGATCTTACACGGGCCACACCTTGAGGTCTCGCGGGCCGCATTTGGCCCGCGGGCCACATGTTGGACGCCCCTGCCTTTTTTTTAAAAAAAAAACAAAACGGAAAAAAGATTTCGGGCGGCCCCTTGGCTTGGGCCCCCTGCCGCCGGGGCCAGGTCGCAGTCGCGACCCCTGCGACCCCGGTAGTTCCGCCACTGTGTGGTAGCATTTTGCCCCAGGCGGCACTTCAGAAGGGGCGGCACTTTGCCGCCCCAAGCATTTTTTTTTTGTTTTTTTTGAAGCGGAGGAGAGAGAGAGGGGCACCGAGTGGTTTTCGCTTACTCGCTCGGCGCCCCTCTCTCTCTCCTCTGCGGCGAGTTTCCCTGTTCGGTCTCGGTGCCGGCTTGTAATGCAGAGCGTGAATTTCCGGCGCTCAGCATTACAAGCCGGCACCGTGGCAGCACAGGGAGACTCGCCGCAGGACTGTTTAAGGGTAAGTACCGGTGGGGGGGTAGATAATGCCGCCCCCCCCCCGGCGTCGGCGAGGGGGCGGCATTTTAAACTTCGCCCCAGGCGGCGTTAAGTCTTCGGCCGGCCGTGATTCTTCTAGAGATCTGGCTGAAGCACCTAGCTCTTCCTGCTACTAATGCCTCTAGCTTTACATCTCAGCACTCCGCTTGATTTTTTTCAACATTTTATTGCATTGCCTGCTTACCTTTAATTATTTTCAAGTCCCTCTATTTTGTTGTCACTGTCAGGAAAGTTCCCCAATGCTACACTCTCCTTTTATATCCCAAATGCATTATTTTATCAACTGCAGCTGCCACGCTCTCAACCATTCTTCTAATTTACTTAAATAACTTACCATTTGGCTTGTTCCACCAGAAATGCCTACCCTGTTGCAGACGTTCGTATAATTTGCATAAAGACAAACCTCACCATTAAGATTTGTATTCAAGTAGAACTTCTCCTTTATAAACACACATGATTTACATGTTTCCCTGTTCCTTCTTCCTGAGGTCCCTTCCCTTCATCTTTCTTTGTAAAAACCTGAGAAGTAGTATTTATTTAGGCAGCTGGCCTGATCTTTATCCTTATTTATATATCCTTCCTTCATTTGTCTTTAATTATTCCTTGGTTGCATTTTATACTTTCATCACCATTGCTATAGTAATTTTTATTATGGAAATAATGAAATGTCAGATCTGCTTATGTTTCTTAGCTTAACATACTAGCAAAACTATCACATTTGTTTGAGTTACAGTTGAGTAGAATACGACTTCATTGTTTTAAACAGATTAAAAAATAGATCAATATCTCAATGCTGTTGTGTTATTTACTGGGGAAAGATACATCGAAAATGTGAGCAATATACGTTTCTTGAATTATAGACGTGCATTAACCATGTACTTCACAAAAAGCTAATAAATGGACAATTAAAGGGCGATACCTTAGGGAACCCAAACACTGGGTTTAATGAAATCCAATAAAATACTATTTTACACAGATGGCTACATCCACCAAATTGTTTTAGTCCATTTACTATGAAGACTGAATAACAATAAATCCACATGTGGTTGTGGAAAAAGCAATCAGCAGCTCCTAAACCACAGGCTGTATGTGTATGTTGAATTTGTTCTTCCTTTTCCAGAACAGGGCATCCTTTGCTCTTGGAGCTCTGACGTTCACTTTATTCTGCTGTATAAAGAGCAGCTGATTGCCGTATCCATGGGCATCCTCCAAAATCTGGCCCAGATGAAGAACATATTCATCCAACAGTCCTACACTCACACACAGCTGGTTTAGTCCTTAGAGATGAGACAGCAGGATCTGTCACCAAAGGAAGTTGTAAAAGTATTTGTAGATAAAAATATGGTTATCCCTCATTAGTAGTGTCTTTTTGACTCACTGGTCCTTCTGTATTAGTCATCCAAGAGTGTATGATATAGTGGATCACTCAGAAACAGGTATTAAACAAATCCAATATTTTCATAGGATTAGTGCTTAAGAAAATTGGTCACCTGCAGGGTCCTCCTCTGGCATCAACCAATTAGTTGATGCTAGAGGAGACCCCTGCCGGCGATCAATAAAGTTGTTCTTATGGCCCTTTACCTCCAGAC
The DNA here is from genome assembly GCA_023333645.1 of Sceloporus occidentalis. Lineage (NCBI taxonomy): Eukaryota > Metazoa > Chordata > Lepidosauria > Squamata > Phrynosomatidae > Sceloporus > Sceloporus occidentalis. The sequence continues at coordinate 12,653,834 of JALMGF010000027.1, read as the reverse complement.
GGCCATCCCACGGATTTCCGCTCCCGTTAACCCCTGCGATGCTGCGTAGGTAACGGGAGTGGAAATCCATAGGTTCGCCATCAGGAGTTAAAGACCTTTAACTCTTGGAACGGGGAGACCAATGGTATTCCCAGGCCAAGTTCCCCGTCAGGAGTTAAAAGGTTGTGCGAGCTACTCTATTGTGCGAGCTACTCTATAGGTTCGCTGTCAGGAGTTAAAGGGCCGCGCAAATGACTCCATTGGTCGCCTGCATGGGCCTCCTCTGGCATCAACCAATTGCACTCTATTGGTCGTTCGGACCTTTAACTCTTGGAGCGGGGAGACCAGTGGCCTCGTTTTTTTCTTTTTTTTTTTTGTAGAAGAGGTTAATACAGGGTTAACGCAGTACTCATTACGCAGCAGCTTGGGCGCCAGGATTTTAAAGGTTGATACGAGCAACTCTATTGTTATATAATAAATAATATATTTGAAAAAAGCGAAGTGATGTATAAATGATGTCAGGGTCTCACTGGGCATGTCACTTTAAAGCCAACAGCTGTCAACTGAAGTCGATCCGGTAGCTGGCTGGATATGCACAGACACATGTTACGTTTTTTAATCCAAACGCAGCAAGCGACTGCACTTATTCGGTCAGCGACCGCACACTCCAGGACTGCAATCCTCACTTTGACATCAGAGGAAATGGAAGAAAATGTACATGAAAAATCATTGCTATTACTCAAATGAATGGTAGAAGTTGCAAATATAAATCTGAATGAAAGGGCAACAATAACTATAGATAATAGTAATTTCAGTGATGAATGGGTTTCAGTTCTGGATTTGGCATTTTTATCTCAAAGGTGACCATTTACCTTTAAGCTTAAAATGCTATTTATTACCTTGAATCTATAATCATAAGAATTTCCTTTAGTCACAGTTTGTCCTAAAAAATCTTGTATTAAAAATGAAAGGTTCACATGCTTCTCTTCCTAAATTCTGCATTTTAAGAAGGTAGTTAACTTATTGGAGAGAAAAAAACCACACCACACCATCTGTCAAACCAGACATTTTTCTGTCAGTAAATGTTATGCAGTATAAAAATCTCACAGAAATAGTGAATTCATAAATACTTCTTTAAACATGACAGCTACATTTAACTTATTTTAAGGTATTTTAAACTGAATAGTCACTGTAATAAAAATATAGGGCCAATACAAATTTCATATTGGGAACAACGCATAAATGTATGTGCGTCAAAAATAGGCAGAGTCACTTAGATGCAAACAAAGGTAAAACATTTAATTCGAACAAAAATAGAAGAAGAATATAAAAAGTAGATAACAAAAATAATACAAAACAAGTCTTACAAAACCTTGGAAAGGAATTTAGTTCATGACATCTGTCCTATGCATTCCTGAGGATGAAGGGAGGGAGTGTTCGGGACGTGAAGAGTCCGTGGATGGCAAGTACATCTCCCCTCTACCTCTCCTGCCATGCTTCTCCAATGCCTAACTTATATACGATTTGAATAATGATGTCAGTCTTGTCAGTCTATTGGTCTTCACCTAATTAGGTAAACATGCTCACTAAGATCTTTACACGTCGAAACCCTATTTTAGGTGGTCACTGTACGTATACTGTAATGCCCTTTTACAGTCACAACTATACCATGCATTAGCAAGTTACTATCCTATCTATAGAATGCCTGTTCAGCAAATCCTTCATTCCATATTTTAAGGTCAAGGAAACCTTGAAGCCTATCATTGAAACCTATTAATATATCTTAATAATCATTTATTTATGAACAATGATTACATATCTTTGACTATTGCCTATACCAATAATTATATATGGTCCATTTCTTAATTGGGGTTAGAAGAGATGTTAAATGTGTTAGAATATTTTGTGCTCAATATTTGTTTGTTTAGGATGGCTTATGTTCAGAAAGCTTAAAACTTAATGCACCATCAGCACACTTGAGCTGAAACAACCCATATTATATAGTGTATAGCATGAGATTATGTAGAAATACAGGATTAACTCAGGTGTAAACACATTATTTTCTAATCTAATAACTGCAGACATCACACTAAGCAAACCGCAACGTCCGAGCATCATGCTGTTCCTAATGTTCTTTCCTCTTATAACTTATTTGTGAATAACAGATCCCTTATTGTCATACTGCACTTCTGTTGGAAAGAGATACTTGGGAAAACACATTATTATTGGTATTCCTATTAATTTATGCTGTCATAAACCTAGCAAAGTCCATTTATTTACAGAATCTATGATGGCTTAGGGCCTTTAGCCTTTATCATTGCACCATCCAAACCCCCCATTAACCCTTACTCAATAACAACATAACACACATTTGTGGGTAAGGGTCACAGCTTTATCACTCACAATCAGCCCAATACAACCATAAACCAACTGGCAGCTGCCAGGGGTCACAACAGGCAGATACACCGAACACAACCAAGAGCTCTTGTTCTGGTACCATCCGCCTCCATAGAACCCGTCTCCCCAAAGCTTTTCCAGGCACCAGAGGTATAGTGTGATGGACAAACTCAACATCTCGCTAAACAAGAGTGTAGGATCCTAGAAAATTGGAACCTACTGTCTCTAAAGTGCATTGAGATGGAATTTTTTCAATTTCTTATGCTACGCATGGCAATCAGGGGGGCCATGAAGGCTTATTACATTGTATGACATTGTATGTTTTGTATGACATTTGATTAGAAATTATTTTCTGACAATGTAAAGAAAATGCATTTGCTTATTCTGGTAATAAATAATCAATGATGTAGTAACGCATTGGAAATTCCCCTTTTTAAGTAAATTCCTGTGACATTTTCACTATGCAAAGGTTTTTTTTATAATTGTATTATTAATATAGGTTGTTAGTAACACCTCATCATGATACAACAAAAAGGCACATTTTTATAATATATGCTGCCTAAAAAAGTTGACATTAAATATTTTTAGAGCTTCATTTTTTTTTATTTTTTTTTACTGCTTTCAAATATTCACAGCTCAGATCCAGGGGGGTAACAAAGGTTGCTATAGTAACTACAAATAGCTGGAAAAAAAGAGAAACCATCCACATTTTTGGGGGGGGGTAGGTGAGAAATCTATATATTTTTTTCTTATTTCATTTTTGATTCCAGCATGAATTCAACATGAATTTTCAAGCTGATATAACTAAATAATTTATATTGATTTACAAAAAAATATTATATGCTGCATGATTATTAAATCATTCAGTGAATGTCCAATATATTTTTAAATGTGCATTTTAATGAGATCAGTTTTATTATTACTTTGACATTATTTAACCCTTGTTGGGTAATCAAAAATATAGCTGTTAATGCTTTTTCCATAGAGCAAACACAGCAATATTTTCTGATTTATCATATTTTCCTTTTTTTTCTTTTCCTGTTGGTTGATAACAGTATCACTATCACATATAAAAGGTTAAACATGAAAAGCATAACCTTATTTTACAATTCATTTACATCTTTATGAGTAAACCAGCTACTCCGTGTAAACCAAACTACATATTTCACTTAATAATACAGTAAATATTAATACAAATAATAAAAAATAATAAAGCTGCTTGAATAATTTTTTTTAATCCATTTTCATATTATTAGGAAATATCAATTAAAAAAATTCAGCAGATAAATAGAAACATTACTGGCTTTTACAAAGAAAATCAGACTGTGCACAGGTTTCTTAATAAAACCTAAAAAAACCTTTCTCCTTATGATTTGTGATTTTTTTTTATCTGGTAGGTAAACGTTTTTGTAGCTCTACAAACACATATGAATGTAGAAGTCCTTAATTTACCTTGTTTCCCAGTGACACAATTCTAATGTAAATGTATGTGCAGGTTTTTGTTTAACACAGAAATATTGCAGAAAAAAGAGAAATAGGCTGCAGCTTACACTATGTATGCATGGAAATAATATTAATGTATATATATATATATATATATATATATATAATATTAAAAAAATCTCACTATATGCTAATGTAATTTAATTAATGCCATCCAAAACAAAGTTGTTTAAGGAGTTAGAGTTGCTATAGCTGAGGGATATATATCTGCTCAGATTTCCATAATATTCATACCTGCTTATTGCATTTCATAAAGCTGTCAGCACTTGAATGCTTTTTCCAGGTAAAGCTATGTCCCTTTGTGTACTTTTTCCATAATATCTTCTTTCATAAGAAAAATAAATATAAGCTAATTAAACTAACCAAATAGGGTTCAAATGGATTTTAAATTGGCAAGTCGTGGAAAAAATGTAACCTTAAATGTATCTTTAATTGTATTTTTACTGTTCTTAAATATATAAAAATAACAACTAAAAATAAAATAGATTTGATCACAGGAACAAACTGGTTTATCACAGATCAACGCAGGTGTAGGTATGCCTTCCAAAAAAGCTTAACGCTTCTGGAGGATGTTCACTTTCTTTTCATGATTAACTGATCATTTTGAAGAAAATGCTTAATTGTATCCGGGAGTCATATGACATAAAAGAGAGAAAAGAGAGTAACTGAGTAACAGGCACAGTCATGGAGTCTCTTGTCCCATGCAATCTCATTCTGGCCAATTGAATCAATATAAGAATGAGAGAAACCACAACCCACGCTGTCCCATCTTAGTCATCAGGTCCCAATTTAGTTATAGATGGTGTATTCCAGCATATAATCTGAGGCAAGTGCGCACATAGAAATGCACAGCTTTCAAAACCCATCCACACAAAAAATGGCTACCAAAATATCAGCACTCCACTCCTCGAAAGTTATGCAGCCAAGAGTATTCATGTTTGGAGAAAGCTGTAAATCCCAGCATTAAATTTTCACCTCCCAAGTGCTGTTATTTTTGTGCCTGTTTTTTTCTGTGGATCTATTCTTATTCTGGAAAAATAATGTCCAAAACATCCAATTTGTGTTTGCCGATGTTGCGTACACCACCCTCTATAAAGAGAGTGCTAAGCTCTCTGTAGAGCAAAGTGGCCAATACTTAAATTGCATCGACGACAAAAAATACCAAGAGTAGCTTGCATCTCTAACGCCATTTTATGTGACTACAGCTTTGAGGAAATGATAAAATAACCTCTAGGGCACTTAAGGAGCAGCATTATTAAGAAATTGCCACGCTACTGATAAGAGCTTAATGGCATAGTTTACGAGACTGTGTCTTGGGTAACATTTTATGTTATGCTCATTATTTTTTTATAAAGCTTTGTAAAGTGCTTTTCATTAACATTTGTACCATACACAAATATTACCCAAATATTTCCCATAGTTTTTTGCAGGAATAATTATTTCAGAAATATGGAATTCAAATGTCATCAAGTTTGTACACTAAGAACAACTGCTATACTTCAGCAGGTGATAAAAATCTGTGGTTTTGGTAAAAGAAAGAAGAAAACATGAAATTGCGTTTCCTTGTGTGACAGATCAAAGCTTAATGCGATCTAATTTAAACTCATCAAGTCAAGGTCATGTTTCTTTCTATGAAACTTCTGAAAGGCATGTTGGTGCTTACACTTTGATACCCTGGTAGGAGATCCTATGGATTCTATCAAAGGCAACTGGAAAGCTGAAATTCAGGAGAGGTTTTCCAAGACTAATCAGTCTTTGAGTGTCCCTATGCCACTTACACCAGCTTTATTTCTTCTTCATATTTTGTGAATTGTTGACTCCTTCACCTCTCAAGAAGGTTTAAGAGCAGAATGCTGCAGAAAGAAAATCTTGAGCTTTTGGATCGTGGCTCCTGGTAGGGACATTTATTCATTATTTTTTTTTATTAAGGGAAAATAAAAAGTTGACATCTTTCATAATTATCTCTGTATTACTATCATGTTTTGGTACATGGGGTGATGTCAGCATGAGCTAAGACTAATTCACAGCTTTTGATTTTCTTGCATGGTACGGGACAAGGATTAGAAGTGAGAGTGCCTTGTGTCCTTCCCAGGGGTACTGCTTTAAATACAGAAGGTTTAATCAATGTTTCAGTAACATTTTGTATAACCCTGTGAACAATGAAGATGAAACAAGCTAAAAAAATCTTTACTGTAGAAACAAATGTAAATTTGCCCTTCCCCATAAAAAATAATAAAGAACACCAAGTCACATACATTTAAATATATTTTAATTAAAAAATGGACTATTTATACTGGGTCAGTTCACTGGGCTTATGCTCATCTGACAGAAGTAGCCAGCCTTCATCTGTAAGCCCAAACATAGATTAGTAAATGTATGTGATATTATTGGACTGGGTCAAGGGAAAAAAGTTTAAGTAACACTGCTCTAGATGGCCCATCGGATTAGGATTCCCAGTGCCAGTGATATGATATTCAGTCACAGCCTCCATTCCCCATCCTGGGACTTCCATGACTACCATGCACTAGACCGGGCGGGAACCTAGGGTTAGAGGCACATCCTCATCACTAACACACACATGCTACCACACAAACTTGCTGTAACACACACTCATTGTAGTAACATATACTAACACACACACACACACCCTCTCCAAGGAGATACTAAACCTATGCTTAGCCCTGGCACTGTAACACTATATGCTGACACACATACTCACTCTTACACTAACATACACACTCTAATACTATATGCTGACTTACAGCATGCACCAGCACACACAGTGGCCTTAATACTATACACATATAAACTAACACATACACACTCTAAACCTATACCCTTAAACATACATATACACACTGTCACCCTCTCCCTTCAATCCTTTTTTAACTCCTGTGGATCCTTATCTTCAGTGCAGCTTGCACCCTAGGGTCATGTAACACGCATTATGTGTCCTGGTTACTGGATGCCATACACCTTCTGTAGCCTCATCCAAATGACATGACCAACACACGAGGTACTCAATAAATAAATGTGTTTTCTTCAAACAAACAATGATTCTATAACCAGAAAAGCATGCATGATTTTTGATCAATTAGCAACCTGTCAGCTGCCACAGAATGTCTGAAAATAGCTTTCTTTTATAATTGTACAAATGGACCAAAAAGTGAGGGAGAGTGAACTTTCTCCTATGCAACCAAAGCAACCCATTGATTCAACCAAAGTTGAACAAGAAATTAAATGCTTTCTATTCCAGAGCTGTAATCATAACTTGGTTTGAGCTTGACAGCACCTGTGTTTAGTCTTGAATACTGAAATTGCTAATATCCTTAACCCCTTGACTACAATTGACAGTCCATTAATTGGACCGTCATGACTTTAAACGGGTGTAGAAAGCGATCTACGGTTGCTTTCTTCGACCAACCGGTGTTGCTGTAATGCCTCAATGTCGAGGCATTCAGCAACACCGAGATCGGCATCAAAGGCCATGTCTGGTCCATCCCTGGGGCGTCAACGTCTTAAAATGTATGTTATACAAAGTATACTGTAGTGTATAGTATACTATAGCTCTGACAAATCACCCCTATCTTCAGGCAATTAGGGCATTATGTATGATCAATTTAACGTTTGTATGTAAAGGGACAGTAATGATCTTGCTTTGCCTAATCCATTGAGTGGAGGGATTATTATTCAAATAAAAAGTGCATTATTAACTCTGGTTGTCAATACAACCCATTATCATGCTTGCCTTTTCAGATGCATTTGCACATCTTATATTGTATATCCTTGAGACACCTGCTATGATGTCCTCATATTGCTATTTAATACATCTAGCTTATTTACATTCATAACTACTCCAACAAGACAATTTACTTTTGGATATTAAAAACCTCAACGACACTTTAAATCTTTATTGCTATACTTCATGTGGCCAGACTATTGTCACCAAATCGTGTTTTGCTTTGGTTACCCTCATTTTCATTAAGAATGTCTAATGGATTGGGGAATATACCACAGGCACAACATTAGATCTACATTCATTTCCTAGAAAAACTAATGTGAAGGAACTTTATATATGTGAATATCAATCTCAAAGGTATTGTAAATTTATTACAAATATGCACGAGAATAAAGAAATGATAGTAGAATTAATCATCTCCTCAAGTGTATCTACAATTTAGCAAACCACAATAATAACCTGCATAGAAAATATTAATAAATACGAGAAAAGAAAGTAATTTTTTTTTTTAGATTCTTCTCTGCAAACAATGATGTTAGGCAAACAAATTAAAAGGATACTGTTGCATCTGGGTGTTTTCTGCTTTTTTTTAATTTATGGCTTTTTTCATAGAAAGATAAGGGGTTGAGGGTATTGATTGATATTGCTAGATAGACAGGCGGTTGCAGGCCCGGACTGGGACAAAAAATAGGCCCGGGCATTTAAGCCCGAGCAGCCCATATTTATTTATTGTTAAAGCCCACCCTTCATGTACCATCTTTGCATTTAATCATTCACACAAATCATTAACACATTCATTAATGCAGTCTCACAAATCATTCAAGCAATTCATCCACACATGAATTCATTAATTGTCATACGCATTCACACAATTCATCCACACATTTATTCATTCATTCTCATACGCATTCACACTACCCCCTCTCATCATCTTATCTGCCCCTTCTCACTATGTTCCCCCTTTTCACTATGTAACCCCCTTCCCCACTTCTCAATATGTACCGCCTCTATCTATCCCCTCTCCCCCTTTCTCACTACCTAACCCCCCTCTGCCCCTTCTCACTGCAGCCCCTTCCCTCACCCTATTTACCTTGTTGCCAGAGCAAGCAGCAACTGCCTTAGGGGCTGATGGAGCTGCAGCTCCAAGCTCCTACCTTAAAATAGGCCCAGTCAGGACCGGACTGACTGGGCCTATATGGCCGCATTAAGGCAGAGCCCCTTAAGCCCGCCGCAACTGCAACCGGGTCCGCCACTCTAAGGCAGAGCCGGCCTTAGGTGTTCTGGCGCCCTGTGCGGACTACTCCTCTGGTGCCCCCCCATCCCAAAAAAAGAAAGGAATAAAAACTTGTAACAAAACTCCCCTTTCTCACTATCTATCCCCCTGTATCACTATCTACCACCTCTGCCTCTTCTCACTGTTATCATTATATACTGAGGCAGACATTGACGGTGGTACAGCATAATACTTATCACTATATACTGAGGCAGAAATTGACGGTGGTACAGCATAACACCTACCACTATATACTGAGGCAGACAATGACGGTGGTACAGCATAACACCTATCACTATATACTGAGGCACACATTGACAGTGGTACAGCGTAATCCCTATCACTATACATTGAGCCAGACATTGACAATAGTGCAGCATAACCCCAATCACTATATACTACGCCAAACATTGTTGTGGTGTAGGCCTACCACTTCATTGTCTGGCTTAGTAGTAGGGATGCACCGAAACGAATTCTGGACTGAAACCGAAAATGCAGCATTTACCTGTCCGAAACCGAATATGACCTCCCCACACCATAAAAAAAAACCTTTTATTTAAAGTAAGTAACACACCAAAATAGGACAAAACAATTAAAAAACAATATTATATGTATATATATATGATTGTTAACAGCAATCACATTCCTATCATGCCCAGGCATACCCAGATTCCAGGATGTACTCGCAGACTTGGCATGATAGGAGTATGATTGCCCTATCTACCCCTTCTCACTCCCTTCTGCCCCATCTACCCCTTCTCACTCCCTTCTCCCCTATCTACCCCCTTTCCCCCGTCTCACGCCCTTCTCCCTATCTACCCTCTCCCTCTTTGAAGTTCACTTACCTTTCAGGAGTCCTGCGGTGAGGGTGCAAGGCCTCTGCCTCCCAGCTCTGCCACTGTATGGAACAGTATAGAGTGAGGGGAGTTATGATGTACTTTTAGAGCATAATTAGATCATGAAAAAGACATTGGAAATGGTACAGCATAACACCCATCACTCTCACACACTTACCAATCCACACATATACCAATCCACACATATATACCAATCCACACCTATACCAATCCACACGTATATACCAATCCACACGTATATACCAATCCACACGTATATACCAATCCACACGTATATACCAATCCACACACATATATACCAATCCACACACATATATACCAATCCACACACATATATACCAATCCACACACATATATACCAATCCACACATATATACCAATCCACACATATATACCAATCCACACACATGTATACCAATCCACACGTATATACCAATCCACACGTATATACCAATCCACAGGTATATACCAATCCACACGTATATACCAATCCACACGTATATACCAATCCACACATACACCAATCCACACATATATACTAATCCACTCTCACTGAATATTTTCCTACCTTTCCTCTTTTCTCCTTACAGCTCCTTTTCCTCCTCTTCGCTTCGCTCTTCCGGTTCAGAGGGCACGGACAGCGGTGGGCGCGGCTTCAGTGTTGTGTGCCGGGATCTAACAACAAACCCCGGCGCACAGCAGCTGTTGCCGCGCGGATCACAAGGGAGCGGTATCGGAGGTCTTTAGCAGACCTCCGGCTCCCTTGAGTGATTTTAAGCCGGGTTGAACCCGGCTTAAAATCACTCAAGGAAGCCGGAGGTCTGTTAAAGACCTCCGATACCGCTCCCTTGCGAGCCTGCTCCTCCAGCGGCGGACATTACTGTCCGTCTCTGGAGGGGTGCCGGGTGCCGCAAGTTGGCACCCCCTGATGAGCGGCACCCGGTGCGGACCGCCCCCTAGAGTGTGACGCCCTGTGCGGTCGCACACCCCAAAGGCCGGTCCTGTTTTAAGGGGCCGGGAAGCCCCCACCAGGGCCGGCCTTAGGGGTTTGCGGCCGCACAGGGTTTAAATTAAAACATCGGGGTTTTTTTTCAACTTTATTTAACATCCTCCATGTTAAATAAAGTTAAAAAAACTTTATTTAACATGGAGGATGTTAAATAAAGTTAAAAAAACCCCGATGTTTTAATTTAAACCCTGTGCGGCCGCAGACCCGTAAGGCCGGCCTTGGTGGGGACTTCCCGGCCCCTTAGAGTGGCGGACCCGGTCGCAGTTGCGGCGGGCTTAAGGGGCAGGTGCCCCTCATGCCCTGCGTTAATGCGGCCGTAGGTAGGGTAGGGGCCTGGAGCTGCAGCTCCATCAGCCCCTAAGTCAATGCGGCCCTGCCGTGGCCCGGCCCACCGGGCAAACGCCCGGTGTGCCCGATGGCCAGTCCGGGCCTGGGCGGTTGTGTGTACTTAAACATTTGTGTATAAGTTCAATAATATTAAACACCTGGTGATAAAAAAGGTGCAAAAGATTCACCAAGGTAGGCTGCTTTAAATATGTATGATTTGGGGCACGGTTTTTACATACCTGTTCATTCCATTTCATGGGCAAGGAGTAGTGGGTACTGCCAGGGATGTATTTACCCTGAGCGTTGCCCTGACCCAGGGCAGTTGCCTGAGGTGCCCCCCTCTGCTGGCGGCATCTTCAGGGAACTGTACTAAGCTTCCATAGTATAAATGGGCCAGTTGGGGAGATCAGAGATCTCCTCTGTAACAGATCCATTGAGTAGCAGCACACCAGGGCCCTGATCATCCATAGGGGGATCTGCCCCCCAGTTTTGTAGCAGTCATTGACCTAGACATTGATGATACTTTAAGGGGAATATATAACTAGACACAAGCTTGCTTTCAACTCCAAATATTATGGATTTACAATACTTTAACGTCCAGCTAGAGTTTGCTTTCTATGCTTGTATAATTATGCACATATTTAGCTATCGCTAGGTGTAAAATCATAATTAGGCAAAAAATATGTATGATAATAAAACACAGACTTTTCATTTCCATGCAGCAGAAAACAATGTAAAAACGCTGTTCTATTTCTGTTTTTGACAAAAGACCATAAAAAGGATGTTACCTAGCATTAAATAAATTGTATAAAGGGCTGAGTGACAAACAAGATGATGCTTTGCTGTTTCAAGGTAAGCAAGGTAACAGATGTGACTGAAAAGATTGCATCGTTGGAGGCAGCACTTGGGGAGAAAGGCTGCTATCTGAATAATTAAGGACACAATGTTACAGTCAGATGTAGGTTTGTAATTTAACATTTTACGCCTCCTCTTTGTTCAAGGAGTACATGACGTACCATGGAAGCATTAAGCACTTGTTTTTTTCTTTTACAGACTCATCATTGTTATTATTATTAGCGTCTCCTGTGTGGGTCATTGGTATAACTCGTCACTATGCTTCGTGATTGCTCCTTGGCTGTATGTGTCAGTCTGCCTCCGAAAATTACACAGTGATAGTATCCTGGGAAACAACAAATGAAATAAATAACATTATGCAGCACAAATTGATCAAAAAATAAATCTGGAATGTAACTATCTGCAGACATTAAATAGATCTCGGCTTTGACAAAAAGTATGATGACAATATGTCCTGTCCACCTTGTCCTCCAGCCCAGGAGTAACATAGTAACATAGTTCATAAGGTTGAAAAAAGACCAAAGTCCATCAAGTTCAACCTACATACATAGTGTGTCCCTACTGTGTTGATCCAGAGGAAGGCAAAAAACCCTTATGAAGCAGATGCCAACTGCCCCATACCAGGGGGAAAATTCCTTACCGACTCCAAATATGTCAATCAGAATAAATCCCTGGATCAACGTTCTGTCCCTAATATCCATAACTTGTAATATTATTGCTTTCAAGAAACACGTCCAGGCTCCTTTTGAACTCTTTTATTGAGTTTACCATCACCACTTCCTCTGGCAGAGAGTTCCATAATCTCACCGCTCTTACTGTAAAGAACCCCCGTCTGTGCTGGTGTAGAAACCTTCTTTCCTCCAGCCGTAGAGGATGTCCCCTTGTTATAGATACAGTCCTGGGTATAAATAGGGCCTGGGAGTGATCTCTGTACTGCCCCCTTATATATTTATACATAGTTATTAAGTCCCCCCTAAATCGTCTTTTTTCCAAACTAAATAACCCCAATTCTGATAATCTTTCTGGGTACTGTAGTCCTCCCATTCCCCTTATTACTCTGGTTGCCCGTCTTTGAACCCTCTCCAGCTCCACTATATCTTTCTTGTACACTGGTGCCCAGTACTGTACACAGTATTCCATGTGTGGTCTGACTAGTGACTTGTACAGTGGTAGAATTATTTCCTTGTCGTGGGCATCTATGCCCCTTTTGATGCACCCCATTTTTATTTGATTTTATTTGCCTTAGCAGCAGCTGCCTGACACTGGTCACTACAGGTAAATTTACTGTTAACTAAAACTCCTAAGTCCTTTTCCATGTCAGTCGTCCCCAGTGTTTTCACATTTAATACATATTCCCAGCCTGGATTTTTCTTCCCCACGTGCATAACCTTACATTTATCTGTGTTGAACCTCATCTGCCACATCCCAGCCCAAGGCTCCGACCTATGCAGATCCATTTGTAATCGTGCACTGTCCTCTATTGTGTTAACCACGTTACAGAGTTTTGTATCGTCTGCAAAGATGGATACTTTACTATACAATCCCTCTACAAGGTCATTAATAAATATATTAAAAAGACCCCTGTGGTACCCCACTAGCAACAGTCACCCACTCAGAGTATGTACCATTAATAACCACCCTCTGTTTCCTATCACTGAGCCAGTTACTTACCCACATACACACATTCTCCCCCAGCCCAAGCATTCTCATTTTATGTACCAGCCTTTTATGTGGCACCGTATCAAATGCTTTGGAAAAATCAAGATATACGACATCCAGCGATTCACCCCGATCCAGTCTTGAGCTCACCTCCTCATAAAAGCTGATCAGGTTAGTTTGACAGGACCGATCCCTTGTAAACCCATGCTGATATGGAGTCATACATTTATTTTCATTGAGATACTCCAAAATAGCATCTCTTAGGAAACCCTCAAACAGTTTACACACAACAGAAGTTAAACTAACAGGCCTATAATTCCCCGGGTCACTTTTTGTCCCCTTTTTGAATATTGGCACAACATTTGCTATGCGCCAGTCTTGGGGAACAGACCCTGTCACTATAGAGTCCTTGAATATTAGAAATAGGGGTCTGTCTATTACATTACTTAACTCCCTTAGAACGCGGGGGTGAATGCCATCTGGACCTGGTGATTTGTCTATTTTGATTTTTTTTAGGCGGCACTGCACTTCTTCCTGGGTTAGACAGGCGACATGTACTGGGGCATTTATCTCATCCTGCTGTATATTACCTGGCATTTCATTTTCCTCTGTGAATACAGCAGAGAAGAATATATTTAATAGATTAGCTTTTTCCTGATCCCCGTCTATAACTTCTCCCTCATTACTTTTAAAGGGGCCATGCTTTCATTTTTAACCTTTTTACTATTTATATAGTTAAAGAACATTTTGGGGTTTGTTTTACTCTCTTTGGCAATGAGTCTTTCTGTCTCCACTTTTTATCTGATTTTTACATATTTTATTTTTTTCCTGATAGCTTTTTAGTGCTTCCTCACTGCCTTCCTGTTTTAGTAAGTTAAATGCCTTTTTTGCCATTTATTGCCCCCTTTACATTTTTATTTATCCACATCGGTTTTCTCTTGTTCCTGACTCTTTTATTCCCATACGGTATGTACCTTTCACAGTGAGAATTTAAGATATTCTTAAAAATCTCCCATTGAGTGTCTGTATCCTTGTTTTTGAGGACATTTTCCCAATTTACAGTGTAGGCTAGAAACATTCTGTCTAGGGGGTCAACCCAGTCAAAATGACCCAATAGTAGGTGTTCATCAAAAAAGGAACTACACAGAAAGTTAGTGAAATGCACATTAAAGACAGTATAGTGTAAATGCAGCTTACAGGCCTTGTTAAGTTAGACACTCCATCCCAGTGGCTACGTGGGATCTCAAACAAATAAAACATGCGCAAATAAGAAATATAATATAGGGGCCCAAGGTTTTCCAAGCAAAGGAGTTTGGGTGAAATTTGAACCTGTGTGTGAGTAATATGTTGTTAAAATAAGGTTACTCACTCGGGCAAGAAGCACAATTGCAGAGCCACACAGAACATAGTTAAAAAAAAAGGAAAGAGTCTTTGTCTTTAACAGATCTAGGTGACAGATACACAATTTGTAGAAAAAATAAGAATATCAACACTGTTACTCGCTCAGGATTTACAGGTCACAAGAGTAAGAAGCCTGGTGGACTTGAGTCCAGACAACAAAACCATGCCAATCTCTTGATTGGACCAGCTATAAAGTTGTGCATTTAAAGACCCTGCTTCTCTTTTGGGCTAGTCCTGTGCAATGGAAGGGTTGAACGATGGGTAGCCAAGTTTTGCATGCATGCTGTATCAGTCCCAGAGTGACTATTCCCTAGACTTAATGTTTAAATATAAAATATGCCTTACTGGTTAAAGTTATGTTATCATTCTACATTTTTACTTCCAATATAGGAAGTGTCTAATGAGGTTCCTATTATAATAATATAAGCATCATTTTATTAATATTAAAAAGAAAGCTGAACGGCTTTAAATATAAAACCAAACTACATGACCAAAAGTTAAATTAAAAACTTTGTGTTTCAAAGAAAATACTTCTTATTTACATAATATATTTTTATTATATTGCTGTTTTTATAATTTCTGATTGTTTTAGTTAAGTCTTCTAGAAACAATTCTCAATAAGACTAAGCGACATTTTCAAGTCATGTAACTAATTATCATTATATTTACTCAAGTTCATGAGCTTGACAATTTGAGCTCATTGGTGGACAGAAACTAGTTTAGGAAAAAAAAGAGCTGAATATCATGTGGGGATGGTGCTTTTTTGAAAGGGTTTAGTCTGTAATATGCAGTACTTATACGTCCTCCATTTGTTATGGTTATGATTAAGCAACCCACCTACTGGTGCTACTCAATAATAGTGTCCACAGGCGGCTTTAAATTGCAGGAGAGTCTCAGTGGGTTAAAATGCAGTGCAGTCCCGCTGATTCAGCTCTTTGGGGATCAACATAGCCTTGTAACATTAGATAGGACTCGTAAAAATGTGGGTATTTTGACATAGTGGCCGCCAACAAAGTGGCAATGCAATATATGGCCAAATAGTGTGGCACAATCCCCAATATTTATGCTACAGGTGCTTTTATATAGTATTTGCTGGGTGTGCAGTGATTTCTTGCTTTGTTGTATGTACGTATTGGGCATTTGAGCAGCAAATTAAATCAGAATTGACTATGGCCATGGGTGGTTTGATTACCAAACCAGAGTTTCCTCCCCATTGTCGGTGCATCTAAGGTAACTTACAGTGTCCTAACAAATCAAGGAATGTTGTAATGAGACCCACAGAGCAAAAAATGTTTTGATTTGTTTTTATCTCAGTTCCTGGGTATGTTCTGCGTGTTCAGTTCAAGCACTTATAAACTATGCTTGAAATGTTGTTACTGACATCTGCTTGTATACCATATTACTCTTTATCTGCCCATCATTAAAACTGACATTATGTGAACTCTGTAAGCGCTAACATTTTTCCAGAGCATTGTTTTCCTCTATGCTGGTCTTTCCTTTACCAAAGCAGTTCGTCAATGATCAATGGTCTACATCAGCTCACGTCCCATCAACAGGCACTGCAACACCTTTTGAAATGTAATGCACAGACTAATATATCATTCCAAAGCTATCGCCTTGTGTTATAGTGAATGTTCCTGCCGCAACAGATGTGTGCGTGCCCCTTTGGGGTTGAACATTATCAGTTTAAATGTCCGCATTCAATGCTAATAAATTGACTTATTTTGCATAAGGAATGCCTGAGGTGAAATCCATTGGTCTAATGAACCAAACAATCACATGACATTTTTTTTTCCTAGATGCACTAATAAACATGTACGGAATTTGACAGATTTTGAAATTTATCTCTTAAGTCCATGTCAGTGATTTCCGGACCCAAAAGCGTAGGTCTTCAGGCACTTCGTATGAGCATTAGTGGATGAATGGGTTCTTCTGATATGAACACATATGCTCATGTGAGATGAAGCATGCACTTTTGATAGATGTTGAGTTGAAAGAGTCCATAACCCACAAATCATTTTTATAGTTACATTGCTGACAACTATGTAGTCTGACAAACCAACTAAATGCATCTTAAGCCAAATAACTAAATGGTAACGGTGATTTAGATTATATTACAAAATGAAACGGGAGCAAAAAATAGCGAAAAATAAAATGAAAAAAATAGTTAGAACTTTTGTGTTTAACATAAAAATCATGTATTTCTGATTTGCTTAAGGCAGTTATGTATCAATGTAGACACTATTGCACTTTTCTACCTTTCTACAGCAGGGGGAAACGGACAGACTGAATTGATTGAATTGGTCTTCTGTGCTGTCAAATCCCATTTATCTGTGCGTTTTTGATGCTCTGGAGTACAACACAAAAAGGAGTAATAACAGATGGACCATTACAGTTCAGATAGTGCTAACTAATGAGTTGGCACTAGTGAGTATTTATGGGAATAGGGGGTTTATGTTGTGGTTGGGTCATGATGCTTTTTCATTATTTAGTTTATCTGTTTTTTTTTGTGAATTTTATGCAAATTGATGAATAATGCTTGGATGCACACAACAAATGGTAATTCTCACTCACTTTGACACTCACAAGCTCACTCAGTCACCGTAGAGTCTGGCTACGTGAATACATTGAGGCACACAAATTCACAGACAGTTGGCACGCTTACATCGATACGACTGTAGTAGCCATCACAAACACTCCGAGGAGGTGTACTGTGGGTGATTTGAGGTGAGATGAAACAATGAATCTAACAATGCATTATCTTCTAATAGACAAACTCTCCAGGGTTCAGCCCTTCAAAATGGAGAGCTAAGTTGTTGATGAGAAATGTTTCATCTCAGCTCACCTACAACTTGTGTTCACGAGAATAAACCCCTAACTGCAGACAGTACTAACATCTTTTATCCACTTCTTGTTTTCCATCTATTATCTATCCAGCTTAACGTAAAAAAAAAAATACGAACAATATAAAGTTGAGATAGCTATGTACATATCATAAAAAGTTGCCATACTTGGGGAGAAATCTAAAAATATGAATAAATATAAAAAAATGGATGAAAACACATTATGACGTTTTTTAATTAACTCTGTGATTAAAAAAATAAAATCACAGTGAAAAGCACTGTGAGGTCACGAGAGAAATCATTATATTTTCACTCATGTGCATGAATCAAGTTCCTGTGTTTTTTTTTTTTGCTTTGAAGTTAATTTTATTAAAATTAAACAGGAAGGTCATAGCCCTGGACTGACACATTAGGTGGTGGAAAAAGGACAAGGATGTCATGTACTTTTACCCCGCTGTGATAGTCCAACAGATGGCATCTCATATCAACATATTCTACTCATTATAATTCTTTCCCTGTGTGTATTGTGTGTAAATGATATTTTAATGCATATTCCTGCCACTGTTCCTCTCACATCTGATTTTTTTCTTGAGGTCAAACAGCTGATCACCCATTAGATTGCTGATTACCTTTCTGCAGTCCTACATATTTATAACACAAGGATTAGGAAGAATTTCCCCAGTTATTATTTAGGACATGTTTGTTTCTTGTACATGGTCTGTATGTTACTGTACGTGCTGTTCTTGAGATTGAAACAACATACTTGTAATTCTCTGCAGAGAACATGATGACAAATTTATATAGGCAAGATGTGATGGATGCTGCTAAATACGTCTATTAACAGTAATGCTTTCCTGTTGTCATCATATGACAGGTGTAACAAGAATGATCTGTATCTGCGTGTTGCTTTTCTTTTTCTTTTCCTTCAAGGGTTATTTCGGGTTCGTCGAAAAAAAAAAATGTTGGTATGAGGCTCGAAAGTGAAAAAGGTATATTTCTGGAAGGCAGCAACTTTCACCTTATTTTCTTTTGACCAAGTTAAACTAATTTAAGAATAATACAGTTGTATAAAAAAAAAACAGAGTGACTGTACATTACAATTTTTTATATAGCACTAGCATATTCTATAGTGCTGCTGCTATAGGGTACAATGTTCTGTTTTGCACAAAACCCAGAATCAGTTCATCTACAAATGATTTAGCACCAGGTTCCCCATGAACATGCAGTGCGCTATGGGAGCAATGCGGTCCCTTCTGTCCACGCTCCGGTCCGAGGGGAGCGGCAATGCTCAAACATTATTCACTCTCTCCCACACTCTTATTCACTCTCATGCTCTTTCACACTCATTCACTCTCTGTGATTGTCTCCCCACCGTCTCCGCTGACCTCTTCCATGTCTTCCTTTTCCACAGCTCTGCTTCTTCTCTTGGCTCTTCTTGTTCTTATGTCTTCTTTCTTCATCCGCTTCTGCCCTTTATCCGCTTTTCAACCAGGTCTCCCAGAACGCTTCTGCAAAAGGGCAGAGCCTATACTTACACACGCGATTGGAGGAATGGGGGAGAGGCTGTCCCCGTGGTGCACCCCGTTTCTCAGCACTTTCATGAAGTACTCCAATTTTGTAGAAATTCCCACAAAATTCTTTGTTTGCTCCTGGAATAGAACACTTCAAAAACAAAATCCATTTTCAATCCAAACTGTATCTTCAATCCCAAGGTGTTTATTATAAAAATTGTTGGCACCCTAGAGTGGAAAAAATGTCCACTGTGATTCATTTGTTTAACTTTGTGCGTGTGCCTTAGATTTCACCATTAATCCATTAAGAAATGTGGATACCTACAATTTTTTTCTTATGTTGTTTTGAAATGGATTGATTTGATTTTATACCAAAGCAAACGTCTATCAAGTCTTAGTGAATAGTAGACTTAGATATGTGAAGGTCAATTATCAAGGATCTGTAAAGGTTCTTGATTCACAGAAGTAAAAAAAAACTCTTTGTGATTTTTTAATAAAGCAATTGAAATATTTGCATATCAATGAGTCTGAATATTAACATTAGTGAATAAGAAAGTATCCACATGGTATCCCATATAACATTTTTCATTTTCTCTTTTACTGACATATACCCATTGTGTTGCATTGGTAGGCAACAGCAGCATACATCATTTTTTATTTTTTTTTAAAGTAACAAATGTCGAAATATTCTAGAAATGTTCTAGAGAATACTGAGTAAGGCCAAATTATAGCAATCTAGATGAAAAGGTATTTCTTCTCTTTTGATGAGAGAAAAAAAACATCGTAGATTAAAAGCAGATTCATGAAATATCTCCTTTTTAAGCAGAAATCACAGTATTTCTCAAATAGAAAATGTAATAGTTTATTACAGTGCAGTAAAAATCCACAGTATGCTTTAATAGTTCACGCAAGTGCAGTGCAATTAGAGCAGGTTTAGTAGGTTTGCACACGTGTAATTTTGTAAACACTAACTGGAAAAGATTTAGACTATTGCTGAAGACACCTTCACTCTCAGGTATTTTGTAACATGTATTTTGTGCATTTAACCTGATTGTTCACATTTTCGCAAGGGCAGAGACTCATCTAACACAGCCCTTCACCCAAATATGACTTAGCACTTTTTGCCAAAAGAATGGGATTAAGATACCTCTTAAACTGCCACATTTTACATGTTCTTATTAAATTCTTTATTGATTAATTCCCAGGCTCTAATGTAATGAACAATACATTTCAGCAGCCATGTTACAGACTAATCTAGTGTATGGAATAGGTACAGTGGCGTTTTTTTGCTGAGTGCTGCACTAGGCCTTGCCCTGAGCAGCGCCCAACTGCCCCCCCCACTTACCTAATCGCCCACCAACTAAAACCTTTTTAACAATAACAGAATACTTGAGCAAGAACCTGTTTAAAACTGCACCAGCTAGCATTATACCCTGGAGACGGGACTCCTGATTTTAAGCATTCCATGTCCCAAGGGTCGAAGGCCAGGCTCATCCCAAGCCATGCTTGAAACACCTCTTCCAATTACAATTTAACTAACATAAGATTTCTTGATTAACTTAGCAGGTATTGGTCAGGAGAACACTTTCTGTCTGTTATTTAGGAATAAAGTGGGTCATCTTGGTGAGTCTGTCAACCATCACCATGATTGTGTTATGGTTGCGGACATAGGTATATCTACTATAAAATCCCTCATATATTCTCCCAGGATAGTGATGGGGGTGACAGGGGTTATAACAGATCTGCTGGCCTGGTATTCGTCTCTTTGGCTTGGGCACAAACATCACAGGATTGGATATATATATATATTTTTTAAAAAAAAAAAATTATTTCCTTTTCCATGTTTAGCCACCAAAAAGAACAATGAATCTAGAGTTTTTTGACACCTCCATCCTGGGCTGTAGGGTGATCATGAACAAGGCGCAGAACATCAGGGTGAGGCTAATGGGAAATACAGTAACAGGGTTACAGTGGTCCGTGTAGATCATACATATTGTGCTCTCTCCAGCAGTTGTTTGAGCGCCTTCTTTATAGTGAGTAACTTGCAGTCACCAATGCTGCAATTTGATACTGCAGAGGACAGTCTCTTGAAAAAAGTAGGATACTGGCAGTAATGTGTCCTTCTCCACTTGGCATTGTGAAAGGACTGCACCCACCATGAGGCAACTACCTTTACAAATAAAGGATGTTGAGAGTCACGCATAGCTAATATGGGTACATTAGTGAGCCTTTGCTTGATGGTTGGGCTTGTGGTGTCCAAATGAAAGGGGTGTGTTTCTTAGCTGAGTAATCTGGGCGAAATTGTGGATGAACCTTCTGCAAATGTTCCCAAAGATAACAACTCATTTAATTGCTTAAAGAGGTGGGTGTAGGCCACTGCAAAATGTATGACTTTTTAGGGTCCATTTGTCTCTACAGTATCTCACCAAAGTGAGTACACCCCTCACATTTTATTATATCTTTTCATGTGACTGAAGAAATGACACTCTGTTACAATGTACAGTAGTGAGTGTACAGCCTGAATAACAGTGTAAATTTGCTGTCCCCTCAAAATAACTTTACAGTGTAGCTGAGTGTCATTTCTTCAGTGTTGTCACATGAAAAGATATAATAAAATATTTACAAAAATGCGAGGGGTGTACTCACTTTTGTGAGATACTGTATCTATTATCCACATACAGAAGAGCACAAAGACAGCTGAATCTTTTTACCAGCATATTTACGTGTTTCAGAATTTGTGTAGCCTATAGCAGATTGAATCCCTTAGAAGCTTTTATCTGTGAAATTTTAGATAAGCCTAATAAACTAGCCTCATCAACAACCTTATGCTTTAATTTTCCAAATTAACACAGATGGTATATTCTAAAGTACCATACTTAATACTTCATTTTAACTGTCAAAATTTAACTGTGCCAATATGTGCTGTTGACTTGCTTTAATATAATACATAATGAGCTATTATTGCGATATACACTGTATTATTATTTTTATCTTTTACTGATATAACACCAACTATTTACGCAGAGCTTCATACAATACATAATTCAAGGGATATGACAAGACTAGAATTAACAGACTAAGACAAACCGATACATTAGGTGGAGAGAGCCCTGCTCGCAAGCTTACTATCTTGAGACTGTATACATTTACAGTAGAGAACCAATGTGTTTGTTATAGTTCGTATGGCCATTAACTCTCTCCCTCTTAGATGAACACATATTTTTTTCCAAATATCAGATTATTTTATGCAATAGGGATGTAGGGGATTCATCAGAAGAACTCACAATGTCCCTAACTGTGCTACCATGCTGTGGGTATCACATTTACAGAAACACTGGAAGCTATTGCCTATTCTATAGGGAACCCCAGAGATTAGAAACTCCTATCGGCAAACTGTATGGTCTGGTGAATTATGCTATGTTAGATTCCAATCCATTCAGCTTCTTGGCACCATGTTAGGTACCAGCATGGTTTTGTGATCTCAATTTTATTACTTTTCCTTTACAGCCTCTTAAATGATTCAATGGAATTCATGGGGGTTGCCGCATATGTTTCCAATGGAATCAGCAAAACCAAAGTATACTAGTGTAACAATACAGCTGCCTGTGCAGAACAATGGATTTAACCCATGAGATCAGCACTTTTCCTCAATGATCTTTTTTAGTACTTGGGCTAGAACCTCCTAGTAGCTTGTAAACTCGCAACAGTAAGGCTCATCTCCATCTTTACCAATATCTTTTACATTTCTTCATATTATTGTTAATATTGTGTATTGTTAATTTTAATGTTATTCATGAATTTGTATTCTACAGTCTCTGTAATAGCCAGATTTCAACAAAATAGTCATTGTAGTGTAAGTCACCTTTAGATGCCTGGAGTCTGTTCTGCTGGAAGGGGTTCCTGCGAGGGTCCCTGCCAAGTGCATGCTTGCTTGAGTTTCTTGTACACAATTAATGTTATAGTATGTTTTTCTTGTGAAGGCAAGTTACCCTTAGGGTGGCCACATCAGCCATTTTGACAAATTGCTGATCAGGACATGTAAAGTGCTTTCTTCCTATAAAATCACAACCGATTCTCCTTTTCATGGTATCCTTAAACAATTAGCTATAGTGAGTAAGCAAAAGTTATCGAACCATGTTTTTTTTTCCTTTCTTTTTTTTTTTTTCCTTTTTATAGTTTCTAAGATTCTTGAGACCAAGCATATTTGAAATGCAAATCTTAACATAGCATATTAAAAAAATTTAAAGCAAGGAAAGATATTGATTAAATTTATAGTCATTAGTAATTTATAGTCATTAAATTTTTATGTCACAGCACTGATAATTGAATTTTCTTCAATGGTCAGTTACTGACGCACTGAGAGAATTGGTATATATTGGGTTGTAACTTCAACTTTATGATGCAGTTTAATGTCAGGAAATAGAGTGTGTCTAAGTGCAATTTATTGGTTTTTTCATAGTAAACCCAGTTATATAAATTAGACAGAATAATTATTGGGGCAGCTATAAAAAATTATAGAGGATACATAGGAAAAACAGATGTCAGCTCCATGTCAGTAATGAAAAGGACACAAAATTATGTCAGCTCCATGTCAGTAATGAAAAGGACACAAAATTACAGTATTTGCCGATTTTAATGGTACCCCCCAAATTTAGGATTTTATGGGGGGAAAAAATGGAAAAGAAGAGAAAAGGCCACTCTGCCACTCACTCATACACACATTCATGTAAATGATGTGCAGGAGTGGGGGTTATAAGATAGGTTTTTATTGAGGACAGATGGGGCTTTCCTTTCAGATAATTTTGCACAGATTTGACCTTTTTCTAATTTTTAAAATGCAATAAAGCATGCGAAAATGAAAAAAATTATCTTTTTACATCTCTCTCCTCTTTCTCTCTGACACAAGATCAAGATGTGGCAGTAAGAGAGAGGGAGTATTATAACAATTCAGTGTACTTCCGCAAAAAGTCAGAGACTCTCCCGATCTCCTGTGGTTTGCTCCGTGGCCCCACTTTTTTGCGGAAGGCCAGAATATTGCAGACGGAGTCGCAGACAAAGAGAAGCGTCGCCAGGTTGGACAGCCCCTCCTAGGTACGTCACTGGCGGTCTGTGCTCAAGTGCCTGATGGGACAGTCCGCCCCTGCTGTGTCCAGTATATACATATTGTTCTACAACTTTACGGTGAAAATGGGCCTGGATGCTTTCAAAAGGGACATGTGCGTTTATAAACCTTAATTAGGTTCACTGTTTCCAATGAATTATTTATAGGGTCTAGTCACATAGAATCGAGTGAACAGAGATCACTTTTGGTGGAGTGTGAAAGACTAGATTACATCCAAACGGCATCACATATGTAAAAGAAAGAGAAAAGGGATTCTGCAACAACACATTCTGAATAAAGTGAAACATTAAATCAGACTAATGTACTAATGTTCCAAATTCAATTGCCAAACGCCTGCTTAATTGATGTAGAGCAGGGGAGTCCAATATGCAGCCCGAGGGTGGTTGGTGGCTGTGATTTATACCTTCAGTCAAAGAGAGATGAGGGATGGCACTGATCCGTGAACCTTTGGTAAAGAATACAAGAAACAAATGAACATTTACACACTAGAGAAGACTAAACACCTGAAAAATATAGTCTATGTAGTCTTTCGATAGTCCTAGGAAATGTCCCAGTTTCAGTAAAGTTTCTTACCCTGATATAACGTCTGAAATCATGTTCCTATCTTTCCCATAGAAATAAGTTGAAACTAACACAACCACTGATCAAGGGTGACCACATGTCCCAGGTTCCAGAACAACGCACTGTAATGAAAATCATCGGCGTCCACAATCAAAAACATATTGTTTCCTAATGATTGTCTGTGCGGTATTGTCTGGAATCACTTTATTCCCATCCTGTGTTGAATCAGCTCATTGGTGGCAGTAACAGAATTTTCCAGGTATTCTCTTTCCTATCCAGGAATGTAACATTACACACTTCTTGATAAAATCAATAGGACCGGACTGAGAATTAAAAGACATATGGCCGCATGAGTGGCAATAACAGTGTGTGACTTGAAGTCATTTTGTATTATTATTACTTTTTTAATTATATCACACCAACATATTACGCAGGGGTTCTTACAATACATCTATTCAAAGGGTCTGACAAAACTAGAATTGACAGACTAAGATAACCCAATACGTTAGGTAAAGAGGGCCCAACTCAAAAAGGTACAATCTAGAGGTATTAATAGATTTATATTATATGAATGCACAAGATGGAGATATATTATTGATTATTACGCTGAGACTTTTATCAGATTCTCATTGCTAACATGTAATACTTGATAGACCAGAGAGGGAGCAGTCGTCAAAACACAGTTCTAAAAATAAATTATATTACATTGTGCTTCCCAATTGGATAGAAAATCTTATCGTCACCCCCCACAGTCAAATACATATTGTTTGTCTAGTGGCTGATAAATGCCAAAAACACCACCCCAAAAATCTACCCTAGTGGTACAACATCTTTAATTATCTGTTGGTTAAAAGCAAGTTTTGTTTCTTCACCGGACAGGCTGGATGATGTAATGCAATGTTTATTTAGATATTAGTTCAGTGGATGACAACTGAACATTAAAATGGAAATCATAAAATGTGGAGCACATGGTTTTGTTCAAACAATTTTGTTTGCAGTTCTTCAGAAAGAGAAGCCATGTTCACTGATATCTGATGAGATTGGTTTGCAGATATTTATAGGTAGTTTTGTGCAATGGGCAATGAGTAATGACACGGGTCTGCTATTTTCTGGGCTTTTTAATATAAACATAAACAAACTATATACAAAAGAAGAAATGTTGTAAACAAAATGATCTATCCTTGCATTACTGTAATCATTGCTTATTGAAAAAGAATTGGCCTATTTTCTCCTTTTCTCAATGGAGCTCTGGTACCATAGAAAACAAATTGCGCTTTGCTCTGTGTATTCACAAAACACAGGTAAATAATAGCTGAATAGAGAAATGTCACTGCAGATGGTTTCCTATCTTTTCAGAAAATGGAAAAAAATGAAAAAATAATATACGTAATACATGAATGTTCAATAAACAATACCAAGTCTCTGTACATTAGTCTAAATATATTCCACATTTCAGGCATTATTTGGATAATACATAATATGAGGCACTGATAAATACAGCTTCTCATATTTCACATACAGCTCCTAAAGTATAATTTATATCTGTATTTGTTATGTGTTTGTGCATAACTTGCAGTTCCACACAAGGGCACTGGGGTATGCATAAACTCACTGACTGTATCCTTTTTGTGCTCCAATCCTATGGTGATTCACATGTTTGATGGGTATGAATATTGCTCATTAAGCATGTTGTCATTTTTTTTTATGGATCCATGTACTCTTTGCCATCTGTTTGGGGTTGCCTCAGGGGCTGAAGGTTACCAGACTTCTACATAGCAAGGGGGATATTAAGGTAAAGCACAAAACTATAAATGCTGCTTGTTTACCGCAGTTGGCCCTTCTGTGATTTAGCTAATGTAGACTAACACCATGCTTTTAAATCTGTTTTGGATTAAAGGAACCTGTTGGTACAGCTTGTTATCTTTAAAAATAATTAAATTGCAGAGACCTAAGTACAAAAAGTCCAGACTTGAATCAAAACAACAGCCTTTATTTATGAACCAAAGACTGTAACTAATGTCTGCGACACTAGCATTTAATTATTATTATCATTATATATATATTTTTTTGCAAGCACGGTGATTTACTTGTGGCTGTGTGCCCTAGTCATATAAGTTCATACATTTGTCACCAGAGAGAAAAGTATTGCTTGATAATTTACAGACTTATGAGTATGGCTCTTGAAGGGCAGTAACTTCCCTGGGGCAAGAAGGTCAGCTGATCCAGGTACCACAAGGTGAGGGGTGCTCATGAGCCACCTGTTGGTAAAGCCCCTGGCCCCCATTTGGCTTCCAAGTGGGGATGTGACAACATCAGTGCAGTCCCTGTCCCAGGTGCCAACAGTCCCAGTTAAAGTTCTGGTTTCTTGCTCCTTTACCCTTTTTATAAGAAAAAAATTATCTGTATACATTTGGTGCTTTTTCCAGCCACCCTGCTTCACGGCTTGGTTCAGCTGAACTTTAATATACATTCCAACAGTGATTGAGTTGTCGACACCACCGGTGCCCTTACTGTCAGCAATAGAATGCATCAAGTTATTAGGGTATGATAAATAATGCAGTGTGTTTGTTTTTTTAACCCAATAATTGATTGTTAGGTACTGGGAAAATTATCCAGGAATTAATAGTGGTTATCATCCATTATTGCTGGTGTTTTCCTTTCTCCTAGTGAAACACGGAATCTTAAAGGACACAACTTGTCTTTATTTACTAGACATTTTAAAAAAGCTCTATTCTGTTTCAGCGTATTTGGTCTGCTTTGTATCACCAACAGTCTGACACACGGGACTGAATTCCCTAACTGGAGATAACCTTAGTGTATATCTGAAATGTGTCAGCCAAGTGATACAATGAACACTGTCGTATTTGTCTGGACATTGGGCTTTACAGGGGAGCTTTGTGGTGTATATCTTATTTGCACAATTTAAGTGTGTGAAGTGAAGAATGTGTATTAGCAGATGGAAAGAAATGCTTGTTCTTTTTATCATGGAAGTGTGCTATCAGCAAAAAAAATACAGAATAAAGCCGCCTGGAAGTGGCCGGAACAGCGGACGTATGGAGGAACCAAACATTAAAAAAATGATTCTCGTTTTTCATTAAATTAATTATGAAAGGTTTAAATTTACCTTTATCACCGGTAGAAGGTCCTCTGGTCCTCTGGTTTATGGATAGGTGATGGCAACCTATATGTTTTTTAGAAGTGCTGATAATGATTTATTTTTTCATATAGCGTCATCATATGCCATAGTGCTGTACAATGGTAGTGTGAGTTCTGTGGGGGGTTTTTTGCCAATAACAGTATTTTATGGAGGAAAATGTACTTACCATTACAGGCGAGCGAGTAGGATGTTGTGTGGTACAAGCTGAGCCAGGGCTTATTTGGACTCCAAGAAACAGTAAAAAAAGGTTATTGTTAGTGTCCATAGTGGTTGAAAACCTGGAGAACAGGAGTCTCAGCTGGCTTGGCTCCAGCTCTGCTTTCATTTATTTTCAATGTACTTTGGGCTGTGTGTACTCAAACTGTACATGACGGAGCGTTATAGGTACCTAGCCACGGTCTACACAAGAAGTAGTATATAAACTCCCAAAGAGACAACCTAAACAGGAAGAAAGTGTGCCATAAGGCAACTATCAATGCCATCTAAGAGTTAAACATAATAAAATGTGGCTTTGATAAATGTGGTGCAGTCCTACTGCCCAGATCTTGAAAAGATATTGCACTATCCCCATTGTTCTACTTTAACTTCTTATTAAACAAAGACATCAAGTAAAAATATACTATTATATAAATAAATTTAAATATTTTAATGAGTGTGCATATGTAAATTGGCATTTCCTATTAACTCTTGATGTACTATAACATTTATTAGATAATGGGAACTATACACCTAGTCTGTTTCTTTTCCCAATAATGATAATAAAACTGTCATTTATGACTCAGAGATAGCATAGTAAGCATTTCAGCTATACTGACAGTTCATTTTTTTCTACTGTATGTTTATATTCTGCAGAGGAAAATATAATTATTAATATTCATTCTTGTTTGCACAGAATACTTTCACACAAAACATTGCGCATGGATGATGGTTTGATTCCTAGAATAGAACAGTGACACAGAACAAGCTTACAGTCAGAGCAGAAACAAACCAGACTCTCCTCTCTATATGCCTCTTCCTCTGTTTTTGCTGACAAAACTTTTATGGTAGGGAAAACTTCATTAATTCTTATTGGTGAATACATATACGACAATGCCTGAGAAGTTTTCAGGTTAAGCTATCTGGAGCTCTCCCTCTTCTGGGGGAGGGGCTTAGTGTGTGGGGTGGAGTTAACTATGTAAAGGGGCAGGGCTAGCTGCGCATAAGAACGGAGCTAGCCTCAGACATTCTTATGACAGCAGGTGTGGGAGGGGAAGTGGGCAAGGTCAAACACAGCTCCCCTTCCCAGAGAAAGAGGAAACTGACCCGCACATCTGGGGAAGCAGAGCATCACCTGGAGACTCTGGGTCAAACCCAAGGGAGTTCCCAGATATGCATAAAACAGGTTTGGGGCTAACCTGAGATTATTTAGATTATAAAGAAGCTGGACTCTCCACACTATCTTATTTCAACATGTCACAACCCCTTTCAAAACTGTTGCTAAAGAAACTCATCATGTCATAGTAAATTAGACTATTTTCTCACTGCAGAGGGATTATTTATTTACCCCTGCACTGCCTTAACATCTCCTATAAAACCATTCATTAGATAAACCCCATCTTGTACACCCAGTTTCATATATCACCCTTTTGAATATCACCCTTTTGAATGTCGAACCAGTATTCCCACACAATTCATGAAAAGGCATTTGTTTTCAAGAATTGGTTGCAGTTATTTATATTTGGAGATGCTTAGAGCTAAGAGTGTACTTCCATCAGAGCCACACAAACGATTAATAACTATTTTGACTAGACTTCACTTCTCAAATGGTCTGTATATTTCCACAAATTTTAAGATGTATTAACCAGACCAGAAGTTGGAGATGTGAACATTTCGATCCACCAACTTCAATGTTAGTTATGAAGAACCAACCCTGGTGCATTTCTCGTATGAAAAGAGCAGAGTTCCTCATTTGTAACGAAGAGCAAATGTAGAGTGATCTCTTGAAAATCATCCCACAAAATTAACTATGCATTATTAGGGGCCAAGCTTTCCCCTCCCCTTTAACAGTAAAATCGTTCCTTGTAAAGAAATGTATCAGAAAGACAGGATTATTAATGAATACTAGAAGAAAAATCAATATGCATAGGTTCTAAAATGTATTAAGAATTAATATTTGTCCAAATTCACCTAGAAACCCTAATTTGTTGGCAGTAAACCATGTTTTCCATGCTGCTTAACCTAAATTTAAATTGTTGAAAAAAATTAAAACCTATATTTCTCTGATAATGTCACTTCACAGAAATCATTAATCACTGTGGAAAATACTTTGGAGGAATGAATCATAGACCTTTGCGCCAGCGTGGTGAAAATGGGCCATATGCAGTGCAATTTGTGATTATTGGAAATTTGGGAAATAATAGAATGAAAAACATACATGTCACATTCCACCTATCCACTTCCACTTATCACAGAGAGAAATGTGAAAAAAAAGATTATGAATTAATTTCCTCACAGGCAGAATTTAACCACTAAGTCATGTTCTCCATTCCCCACATATTGCTATTCTGCTATCATAGAAAAGGTGCAAATTTTCAACTAAAATTTGGAGGTGTAAAATAATTTGTTGGTATGAGTTCCTCAAGTTCTTTTCTGGCACCCTAGTGAAATGCCATTTACAATTAAGGAGGTAATGCCTCCTGAAGCCACATAAAGAGCTCCTTATAGAGATGCTGTAGGAAATGGTGGAGGTTGTTTGGAAGAGGTATTGAGGGATTGGGTAGCCAGTAACTGTATAGTTTTGTTATTGTTTATGTTATGTCCCTTTTTCTGCTGCTGATACATGTGTGTGTGTGTGTATGTGTGTGTATCTAATTCATTAATATATAATATTGTAAACATCGTAAAGGTCTTTGTTGGGGGTATCTTAGGTTCCTAGCCATTGCTATCGGTTAAGGAACCATAATCTCTAGATTTCACACAGAAATTCACAATCCTACTGTGAACACTAAAAAGGCAACCATGGAAGAGGCTTGTAAGCAGAAGAGGAATGCAGTTATCATAATCCATACCTTTTAGCCATTTATACAGTAGAGTGCAGAAGTCACATAGCCCTGGTGTTGACCTTGAATAGTTGAAATGACTATTTTGCTTTTTTATGAATGTGAATGTTGAACATGTGCTTTTTAAATCTATGTGGATAAACTGTTATCAATGATGCAAGTGGAAACAACTTCAAATATTCTTTCACCTCTATTAGAGAGTCATTGGGAACCTGCTGGCATAATCATATTTGATCCAAGTCAAATATATCATTAATATAGTTTCTCTCTACATGCAGGGCAAAGGCATTACTCAGTGAGTTTGATTAAAAATGTTGCCCTCTCAGCAAATTTAGATTAAAAATTATGCCTGTTCTTGTAACGTTGGCTACAGTCCTTGCTGCTGGGACTATCGCTGACCTTGTAAATTCTAAAATTATTTGTGGCCTGGCATACCTAAGAAGAACTCACATTTCTTTCAGTTTTAATCAACTGTATGATCATCATGAATATATCACGAACAGCACAGAATACCTGTGTGTTTCCCTCAATGACACAAATAATAAATACATATAAAAATAAAATTAAAACGGAAAGAAAAAAAATATATTGTGGTGGTATTTCTGATAAAAAAAATAAATACAACCATTGAGTGGTTTGCTTTAATCAATATTGCAGATATGTGGTTACCAAAAACATAGCAATCGTACACAGCGCACCACCATGATAGGAAGTGATATGTGAAATTAATATCTCAGATACTGCAGGATATTTGAAGGGGATCATCGTAACCCCTTGACATCCCTAGTCGAAGCTCTGTAGTGAGCGAAATGTATAACGTGAAAGACAGTTGTGACTTATTTTGGACTTTTTATACTTTATTATTGTTATTATTTTATATACTACTCTCCCTGCAGGTATAATTATTTATTTGTCCCTGAGCTTGGTGATCTTGTTGGAGACATACAAAGTTCAACCATTTTTAAAGTTGAAGTTTCAGTGGCACTCCAATAAAATTTGAGTGCATAAGTTATATGAATGAATCATCATTTAAAAAGATTACCACACTATATATTTTTTTCCATTTTTGGTCACCACATATCTGGAATATTGATGAAAGCAAGTCACTCAGATATTGTTTTTATTTTTGCTTATCAGAAATACAACCAAAGCGCACAATATCACATTTTTTTCTTTCAGTTTGTATGATCATCGTGGTGTGGCATACATACATACATTCATACATACATACACCGATATATAATAAAGAGAGAAGATAAAAACGCACAAAAAAGCATTTAATGTTTAACAAAAAAAAACTTCCTAAACCTTAAAGAAGTGTAGCCAAATTGTAAAATGACTCTACTCACTAAGGCCACAGTTTGCAGGGGAATTGCGGTTTAAATACACCAATTTGAAGATGCATTTTAAAGTGAGCTTCAAAAAGAATTATATAGGCTCTGTATGACACATTGTTAATCAATGAGAGTTCTTGAAAGTCTCTTCACCATTAATATATATATTCCTATATATTATGAAGCTTGGGTGTGTACCTGATTAATAGGCTTCTTTTATACTCTTTGTTGATCAGTTCTTTCAGGTCTTTGCAAACATGAGACTGGATAACTGTCCTCTAACTTGTTTAAATGTGGCAACACAATTACAACTTTGCTGTGGTTTGTTATGAAGTAATTGTGTATTGTAGAATATAAATAAGTTTGCTCTATTTCTGTTTTGTATTAACTGCAATCATTTCTGGTGTTAGTTATTGTTTTTAGCTGTAGTCTGGTCCACATACTGACAACATAAACAATAACTATTTGGCTTATGAGTCTGTGTGCAGGGAAGATACTCTCCATAGCAGACCAGAGTCCACGGGCTGAGGCTGGTAAGCAGGAGTTACAGTACCACAGAGTAAGACAAGTGCAAAGTCCAGGCCAGGGTCTGTAACTAAACAAACAACCAACTGAGAATGGGTACCAAAGAGGCAATGTGACAATATAGCAATAAGGCATCTTGGCCAGGCTTCACGAACAGGTAAGCAGCGAGGTAAACAAGAAGTACAAAGTCTTGGTCAAAACAGAGGATAATCACTGACCCCTGCAAATCAAACCATTCTTTCTGCCATCATTGATCATACTCTGCAAATATCCCTGCTGTCACGTCCGCCCACACTTGAGGCACTCACTGCGGAAGTTCTTCTGCCCTGAATACCGCTACCAAGAGAGGAGCCCTTAGTAGAAATATCGTCCGCGACCGGGGGCCTGCTCGCCGGTAACGGGATCCGGGACCGTGACACCTGCTACCCAGAATCATCAGTGTAGTTCTTTGTACACACAAATGGAGTGATTTCAAGTTCAGTAACCATGTGTTTTGGTAAAAGGAGCTAGCTGTATTGAGGAGCCTGACAGTACCAGGGACTAAAAGAATAGAGGTCATGTAATTATGTGCTGGCAAAATAAGGAAAAAACTATTCCAGAGCACATAAGGATCAAGAATTTTCCAGAGTCTGGCCAAGTTAATTTCATGCCACTTAAGTAAAGTATTATTGTGTTCATCATGAATGAAATGAGAGACATTAGGATTTAGGATTAATAAGCAGTACATCATCACCATAGCACTATTCCTAAAACTCTGTACCAGTACACAGTACACAGTGTTCAAATGTTGTCCTCCAGTAGGCACTCTTAAGATATATATTTCATTTCTTCACTTCTCACAGGACTCTATGTATCTATCTATCTATGTATCTATGTATCTATCTATCTATCTATCTATCTATCTATCTATCTATCTATCTATCTATCTATCTATCTATCTAGGTCTATCTGTGTCATCCTTGCTGGAGTGGTTGTCAACATATTTAATTACATGCAATAAGGTCATGAAATGTCTGAAATTGAATCCTTAAAATATAGAATCTGCAGTATGACTGCGAAAAATGCTACAATGAAAGCCAATGGAAGCCTCTGCCCCTAAGCAGTTCAGTATAGGGTTCACATAAAAATCTAAAAATAGTATCTAAAAATTACAAGAAGGCTTTCAACAATGAAGTTGATCCTTGAGGGATGTGCAAATGCAGAGACAGAGATCCAGCCTGTGAGGGAGACTCTTATCACTAGTAACTTTTGTATTGTGCTTGCCTCTGTCTGACTTGCTAACCAGCATGGCAAAGGTTAACTGTCTCCCGTAAGCAAACACTAGTTCCAAGTGATGGTCATGAAGGATAATAGAAGCAGGCCGCTAGACAGACGTAGGGGAGGTTCTTTTTGCTGATAAGTTTCTGAGGGCCAAGGCCAGAGGTCAGAATATTGATAAAGGGGCACACACTCCAAAATGTTTAAGGGTTTTGTTTGGAGTACATAATAATAAATATTGGTAGCATTAGTGCACCCTAATTGCATACTGAAGTGTGCGGTACTTCTTTTTTGATTGCATTTCCAGGAATACTCCAGGAACTTGTGTATTTTGTGACTGTTCAAGTCACTTGTGAGTGATCATTGTTGATTTTTATCTAAGTGAAGACACATATGCTACAAAATCCTATTTCAGAGGCAGCCTTTAAGTCTCATGCAGCATGCAGCCGAGCGCAGCCATGGGCAGATCTGCCACCGGAGCAGTATTATTGGTAAGTACGCTGCCCTACAGGCCACTGGCCCACCAAGCATTTGCTAGTGAATCAGATTGGTGGTCTGGCTCTGCTATCAGTAATACATTTAACTGTTTCTTTATGTTCCACAATGACAAAACTGTGATCATATCAACAGAGAGTAGGCTGATTATAAACCTTGGGTAATTGTTAGTGTAAATCTCACTTCTCCCATAACAAAAATAAATATTACACATTCAATACTTATTACATTCTACAGTGAGAATCAATATATCTTGTTAAACTAGTGTATCTAACTCACTAACCAAACAATACTTACTTAATCCAACTGTAAATAGACAACGTTATATTCAATATTATCCACGCCATTGATTTCATTAGGACTGCTCGGGCAACCTAACTAAGCAAATTGTATTACTATATCAATTACAAATACACACTGCATATTCTGGATTAGGTCTTTCTGGATGCATGGACAAGCAAGATAAGCCATTAGACACAGAAATGAAATAAACAAGACACACTTACTATGATAAACATAATATGATTTTTAATCAGATTTTTAACCATCAAGTATAAATCTAGGGTTAGTAGGGCCTGGGTGCTATCATAGAAGTATGTTCGGCGACACCACCATTGTGACTAATTCACACATATACTCATGCAGACTTACTGTAATACTACTAATCCTAGGATCACCTCGTAATCCTATCTAACACTATACACTGACACATATGTGTCACATGCTAATACAATACACTCATGCTAACACCATACACTAAAACATGCACTAACACCATTTGCCTACACGCTAACTCCAAAGAGTAACACACTCACTCTAACACTATACAGTAACAAACACTCACGCTAACATCATGGGCTTACACACATGCTAACACCATACAGTAACACACTGTCAGGACTCTGGCAAGCAGGTCAGGTAGGAGCCCAGTTGCAGGGGATAACAAGGGCTCTGTCTGTAACCCACGATGCATCATGACTGGTAGGTAGGTACAGACAGGCAAGTAAAGACACAAGAGGCTGGAAAAATATGTAGTTAGCAGTCTATATTGGAGTAAGCTGACAAGACAGGTAAGTAGAACACAGGACTAGTCATGACTGGCAATACAACTGCAAAGCCCTTGGCACATGGCTGGGAAGCCCTCGGACAGGGCACATGGATGGGAAGCCCTCGGACAGGGCACACGGCTGGAAAGCCCTCGGACAGGGCAGACGAGGTCAGGCAAGCCAGGTCAGTACCAGGAGATAATGGGTGAGAGCTAAATCAGGAGCCAAGAGCAAGGTCAGGTCAAGCAGGGTCAAAACGGGAAGAATTCAACACAGAACAGCACAAAGCTGAATACACTTCAATGTAAAGGCCCTGCCCCCTCCAACCCTCCCTTGTAATGTGT
This sequence comes from Sceloporus occidentalis, assembly GCA_023333645.1. Taxonomy (NCBI): domain Eukaryota; kingdom Metazoa; phylum Chordata; class Lepidosauria; order Squamata; family Phrynosomatidae; genus Sceloporus; species Sceloporus occidentalis. The sequence goes on along the minus strand of JALMGF010000027.1, from coordinate 12,617,602 downwards.
TACCTAACCCCGCTAGGCACTTCGGTTACTGAAGCACCCTCCATGCTGCACCCTTGCTTATCATTAAGGGGAAAGTTTTGGCTCTGTGCAACAAGATTCTTCCTGTGCTGCAGAAAGTGGCCCAGGTGTGGCCCTCATTGGCTACAGAGGTCAAGCCAACACCAGGATAGTGTAGTCCATTTGTGACTCCAAAACAGACTTGAGTACAACACATAATCATCCACAAGGATACCTAAGAGTTAGTCTGTCTGTCTGTCTGTCTGTATGAATGTTTCCTGGCTACATTCTATAAAGGTTTGTTCAGGTCTGAAGGCATACATGTATGCCGTGTACAGAATATTCCAAAATATAATGTCAGTGTAAATAAACATGTGGTACCAACCAGAGTCTGGTTCTTCTTGGAAATTACAATCATAATAATATTTTCTGGCTTTGTTAACACTCAGTGGTTTTACTTTGGATTTAAATCAAAACATTTTGCAGTTCCTGTAGATCTTTAGAAATAACTGATTCATAATCTAAGTAGTTCTTGTTTTTTTTAACCACATAATTAATTCCAGTAATGATTCTTCTTGCTGGAAAATATTTACAAAGAGCAATTTGAATATATGAGTTTTCTTTATCAATTCATTTCTGACCAACCCTGATTTTTTGGCAGTTAAAAGGTATTTCCCTTTGTTGAACTTGGACAGAGTAATGTCAATTATTAGCCAACTTTTCTGTTACTCTTAGTTTACCTGATCTAATTCTACTGAATATAGCCAAAAGGAACTTTTGTCCTTGTGTATTTACAATTACTCATACTCTCCAACATATCAGGTGCCGGGAAAATCAGGACACCTGTGTCTGGTAAGCGTCACCAGTCATGGAAGTGGGGGCTGGTCCCAGAAGTAGGGAGGATAGGGACATGGCCACCTGACCACCTTACCTGAATAGAAACCTCGCAACATGAGTATCGTGAGGAGGCATGTGGGAGCTGCAGGGGAGATCTGTGCTACAAAAGCACAGACCTCCATTGCTTTTTCATCTACCTGGGTCAGTCAGAGGAGATCAAAGGAACTCCCCAACTGGCCCATGCTTCCCATGAAAAAGCAGGCATTTACCCAGGTAATTGGGACTGCATCATGAAATCAGGGACTGTTTGGAGGGATGGTTAGAGGTAAAGTACAAGAGGGTATTAATTGAATTTATGTAAGTGCAGCATAAACATTTTTATCATCAAAAGGCAATCTTGCTACGTACATCAGTATTTCTGCACTTTTCAATGTGGGCCCCGTTAAACTATTTAATACAATTTAATTTACTGGATTTTTCAATCAGGCTGGAGACAAAAATCACATGGTCCAGTCCAAAGCTGAGCTTGTCCAACCTGAGTGTGTTAGAGTGAATGTGTGTTAGTATGAGTTTGTATATGTATGACCGTGTGTTACGGTGAATATGTTAGCATGAGACTGTGTGTATAAGTGTAAGTGTGCAAATTCATATATTAGGTACTGGAGGGGGAGGATACAGGGGCTGAGGTGCTGGAGGGGGCCTCCAGCTGGACAACAGACATCAAAATGAAACTTTAATTGTGACACTATATTTAAATCAGGAGCCAGGTTTGCAATAACACTTTCCTTTGTTCCTACGTGGAATGACCGTGCAAAGTGTTTCTTTGGACCATTGAGTTTATTCTCAAGACCATTAGATAAAACAACTATACGTTTTGGCACACATATGACACTGATGCAGTTAAGGACTAAATAAGTTATTACTTATTCACTATTGCAAACACACAGCATATAAAGGTATACTGGCAGGCATTAGTGTCAAAATCCACGCCAAGGGTCAAATCCAAGATCATGAGCAGAAATACTTAAGCCTCTAGATGCTAGGAGCATGCCCAAGAAGATATAGGACCATGATCACCTAGCAAGCCGCAGGTGAGGCAGAGAAAGACATGTACCCAATGAGCCAAAGGTGTGGTATAAGCAGGATTAAAACCAATGAGCCACATGTGTGGCATGGGCAGGCCTGAAGCCAATGAGCCACAGGTGTGGCATAGGCATTGAAGGCAATGTCAATGGGGAGAACAAGGACAGCAAACCCTAAAGCTACTTAGTGGTTAGGTGTAATACCAATTTACTATTTGTGAAGTGGGGTTTATAGTGAAGAGGAGTGGCACCTACTAGGATGCTAAGCAGTACTAGTGTTAGGTCTTGATTGTTAGAAACAACCTCCACTTTAATAGATGGACCCACATTCTATTTAGCCCTACAGTGACAGCTAAGCCTTCCCTTACCTACCGTCTTACATATCTAAGATTACACACAAGCCTTCCATAAAAGTTATGTGCATCATGATTATGTGATGAACTTTCTGAGGAGAAGAGAAGCTACTGTTAGGTCTTTGTAAATTCAAATTTAAAAAAGTCTGATCTCTACATTGAAGCATTTATCAGGTCCATAGAGCTGGCAGCCAATATGGCTGCTTACCATTACGGTAACCATTGATGCAACTTGAAATCTAAGTAGAAAGCTGTGATCCCCATTGGCATTCATGGATCAGAGGCTAGAAAATACAGATGCCACCCACTCAACGGTATAATACCTCATGCCCACAATCAAAGTAAATAAAAAAATATAACAAAAAGACAACGTGAGACAAATCGGTTTCTATGGCTGTAACCTAAATGTAACTATAGCAAAAATACAGAGGTTGGCTCCACCTCCCATGGGATAAAATGTGTTCCGATTCCAAGTATCCAAGTTTTTGGAAGATACTACACTCATTTCAAACTGTTCCTCATTTAATTTTAACCCTATGAGTATGAGATTGATGTAATGTAAAATTTACATTTAATTCACTGCACGGTTCAAATTATACTAATTGGGAGAGTGGAATGTTTCCTAGAGGGCAATGCTGTGAATTTCTAAGCATTTCTCTGAACTTTTGCAATACATAAACTGTGGTTTCCCGTATCATGTTGTCACAGCCCCATGCTAGTTGTGTGTGTTAAATAAAATTGGAGCAATTTACATTCAGTTCACACATACATTTTCCTTTGAAGTAGGATATATCAGCTTACAAATAATAGTAAATATATTTTTCTTAAATATTCACACAAGCCCTCATTACCAGAGCTTTATATTTGCATATGTTTAATGTATAAATTATAGCGCTTGTGTTACATATTTCAGTAATGAAATGGCATTGCTCAGTCAAGGATCTGGAATAAGCATTTGGACGGATGTTAAATGGCATGGTTTTCTTGCAAAATTGCTAGAAAAATAATTTATGCTTGTGATAAGATTTCTATGGTTTTACTCTTCTGTGACATAAGTCACAATGGTATGAATACTATATGGTTTTGTAATCTTGTTTTAAATAAAGGAATATTAAAATCCAACTCTGTGATTATTGCAGGTACCAGAGATATATATTTCACTCCATCCCAATATCCTTTTGACCTTGGGCTGAGTGGGTAAAGATTAAACAAGTGCGTGTAAATCAAATTAAACCAGGGTCAACCTGGAGATTAAAATTATTTGGGACACTTTAAGAACAGTGGCCAATAAATGAGGTACATCTTCTTGCTCCACATACTAACTCTACGTTACTACATTCTCGCAGTGTGTGGCTGCATGTGTCTAGCCAAGGTATCTTTTTACACTTGCTTGTAACATGCCACTTTAGCTCATCGTGGTAGGTAATTGTCATCTTTCACTACCCCAAAAATGGCACTCTAGACAAGCAACTCCAATAAACCTCTTGTACAATGCCTGCTGATTAAAAAAAGAAAATAACCTAAGAGCAATATGTGAAGCACACATAAGATAAGTTGTGGTGGGGTTTTCCATCACCCCTCCACCTAAAATTAAGGGAGTAGAAGAGGCATTAATAAACACCAATCTGTAACCACCAGACAAGCCCAGAGGCTTGCTGTTCTTGTCTTCACGTATTGCTCTAAGCCTCAAGCAATAAGCCAGTGTCTAACTTCATGCTGATAGGTCCCATTAAGGATAAATAGCTCTCCATGAGTGGTTATCTGGCTTTTGTATTTCATCTTGCAGTGAAGCAGAGGTCTGTATAAACAGACCTTGCACTCCCTTTATTTAGGGCCAATATGAATAATCAACCAGTCAGGCAGCAACCTGGCCACATGCCACAACAGAGGCCTTGGAGTGCCCTTTGTGGCACACGTGCCATTGGTTCGCCATCGCTATACAATTGCCCCCCCTAGGTTGATCCTTGCCCCCCCTGTTGCGCCCCTGCCGAATTTGGAATAAAGTCGCAATGTGACTTTAAATCCCGTCTTTTTTTAAAATTTTATTTATTTATTTTTAATGCGGAGGAGAGAGAGGGTGCGGCCCGCGTAAGATCGGCAGCCAGGGCAACCGATCTTACACTGGCCGCACCTCGAGCCCTGCTACTTACCTGTGGGAGGGTCTTCTGTACTGCATAGAGGAAGCGGAACCTAGCAGAGTTCACGTGACATCACATGACTCTGCTCCAGTCCCGCTTCCTCTCTGCAGTACCAGAGAAAGCAGAGGGAGGCCGCGCCCTCTGCTGAAGTCTGTGAGCGGCATCGAGGAGCTGCAGTGCAGGTTAGGGGGTGGGGAGGGTGTTTGAATGAGTATGCATGATTGAGGGAATGAATCTGTGAATGAATGAGTATATGAATTAATGAGTGTGTGTGTGTGATAGCATGGATGTGTAAGTGCTGGAACCTAGGCATGATGGGACTGTGATTGCGGTTAGCAATCACACTCCTATCATGCCAAGTCAGCCAGTAAATGCTGAAACCTAGCTAACTGCCCCCTTGTGTATTGATGCTGCCAGCAGTACGGGGTCTGCACATCACTTACAGCCACCTTGTACCAGCATGTACTGGTTGACTTGGCATGATAGGAGTGTGATTGCTAACAGCAATTACAGTCCCATTGTCATGATTAACTCATATAACGTAGTGGATGCATGGAAGGGTAACCCAGCAGAGGTGGTTAGTTTCTTTGTTTAAGCATTCAATGAGGTAATCTGAGGTTGATTTAATGTGTTTCTTTGTGAATGCCCTCTGTATCTGTTCTGGCTAGAGGTGTCATCTTCCCAAAGGACCCCTGTGGTGATTCATGGCCTAACAGATAAGGACCCTGAGTTATAGGAATTCCATTCCTATCTTAAGTGGGGGGTTTCCATCACCTTTACCCCACCATAACTTATTGGCACATCAAAGATGGGACCCGATTCTTGGGGATGGTGTCATATAATCAGTCATGTGGTCAGAGGGGCGTTTGCTTGCAAAAGTCTGATTTAGGGACAAAGCAGCGACCTCAAAGCAGAACTCCACGATATTCTGTGATCGGAACAACATCACAAGAAACCATCTGGACTTAAGGAGTTCCCACAGGCCTACTTATTGGAGAAACTCGTGAGTGAGGGTCCTGTGTTTAAGTCCCATTGTGTTTAAGAACGGTTTGCCATTTTATTTTTCTTTTGTATGTCTTGTTTTTGTAATTCTGGCACTGTGTAATCTTTGTCTTTTTGTTATTAAAATATTCATAATCCAAGTCTGTCTTTGGGCTCTAGTATCGATATCCACAAACCCTAAGAGAGGATAACACGTTACCATATTGTTATTAAGTTTTACAGGATATATATATATATATGTTAGTTGCCCGGGGTGGGTTGATATATATATAGAGATAAAGGTTCTAATTCGGATTTCTCACGAATCCGGTATCAAAATCGTGAGTGGTGGCAGACTACCTGGGGGGATACAGGCAGGATTTGGGGGTTAATTTGGTATAGCTTATGCCTTGTTAAGGGGTCAAGTTAGTAAATCCAGAGGCCTGGTGCTATTAACCCCTTCATGCCCACACCCTCCACACAGTCACGGCTTGGCAAGTAGTCCTGACCGTGACACCCATCATGCCTAGGTTCCAGCATTTACTGGTTGGATGTGTAAGTGCTGGAACCTAGGCATGATGGGACTTTGATTGCTGTTAGCAATCACACTCCTATCATGCCAAGTCAGCCAGTACATGCTGAAACCTAGCTAGCCCCCCCGCCCTTGTGTATTGATGCTGCTAGCAGTATGGGGTCTACACATCACTTACAGCCACCCTGTACCAGCATGTACTGGCTGACCTGGCATGATAGGAGTGTGATTGCTAACAGCAATCAAAGTCCCATCATGCCTAGGTTCCAGCACTTACACATCCAACCAGTAAATGCTGCCAGCAGTATGGGGTCTACACATCGCTTACAGCCACCCTGTACCAGCATGTACTGGTTGACCTGGCATGATAGGAGTGTGAATGCTAACAGCAAGCACAGTCCCATCATTCCTAGGTACCAGCATTTACTGGTTGCCTGGGTATGATAGGAGTCTGATTGTTGTGTGGGCAGTGTGGACGCCAGGGCTGGCTTTGGGGTGTGCAACCTGTGATCTATGCCTGTAATTTAGGGGGTTTTAAATATAGCTTTTAATGACGTGTTTTTATGTGAATTCCAGTTGATCTATACCTGCAAAGCTGGGTTTTTGCGTTATTCTGTAGATCCATATCTATATATTTCCATACATTATTTATGTATACCTGCAAATACAGTGTTTGTATGTCTTATTCAGTTTACTAATACCTGCAATGCTGTTTCCATGTATTTATTTGATCTATACCTGCAATGCTACGTTTCATATACTATTGTATACCTGCAAATACAGGATTTGTATGTCTGATTCTGTTTATTTGATATATACCTTCAGTGCTGAGATCACAAGTGAATTTCAGTTGATCTATACATGCAAAGCTTGGTTTGTGTGTTAATGTGTTGATCTATACCTGCTATCGGCAACTGGGGCTAATATTAATATATATGGGCAGCAGGGGCATCAATACACAAGGGGCAAAAACACTAATGGGGGTATAAACGACAATGCAGTGTGAAAAATCCATCCTGATGTAGACGTCTGTGACGTAGATTGTGTCCTGCTGTTTTTGTGTTTTTGGTTATCAGTGTGTAGCAGAGCCTGTCCTCGGGTATGTGTGTATAGGTGTTGGTGTGGCAGAGCCTGTCCTGGTGTGTGTTTGGGTGTTGGTGTGGCAGAGCCTGTCCTGGTGTGTGTGTTCGGTTGTCAGTGTGGCAGAGCCTGTCCTAGGGTGTGTGTTTGGGTGTCAGTGTGTCAGAGCCTGTCCTGGTGTGTGTGCGTGTGTTTGGATGTGGGTGTGGCAGAGCCTGTCCTGGTGTGTGTGTTCGGTTGTCAGTCTGGCAGAGCCTGTCCTGGTGTGTGTGTGTTTGCATGTGGGTGTGGCAGAGCCTGTCCTGATGTGTGTGGGTGTCTGTGTGGCAGAGCCTGTCCTGGTGTGTGTGTGTTTGGTTGTCGGTGTGGCAGAGCCTGTCCTGGTGTGTGTGTCTGGGTGTCGGTGTGACAGAGCCTGTGTTGGTGTGTGTGTTTGGTTTCCTGGCACTTAACTTACAGTAGGAATTATTTAATTTATATTTATCCAGAGATAAAATGCTCTCCTAAAGTTGTAGTGACTTCAGGGGACAAAACGTTCAAGGCCCTGAAATCATTTAGTGGAAAAGTTATTTATTGTGTTATAATATTTATTTCAAGGATTAGTCACACTCAATTGTGGCTTCAGGCTTCCCATGTTGAATGATCAGGTATTATTTTAGCCCAATAACAAAAGTATAATTCCATAGCACATTACTTTTGGAAATTATGAATGCCCCCCCAGTTTGACTGTGGTATCTTGTGTGCCCCCCCTATATATTGTTTCTAGAGTCGCCACTGTGTGTGCCTGATTCCTAACTACTGCCACAGACTACCATTTTTAGACCTCTCGCAGACTCTTTTTCTGTCACACTAACCTCCACACATGAACGCTACCACCAAACCACAGTTCAATATGTGATCAGCAGCTTGGAACTGGAATTCTGGGCAGAAGACTGTCCAATCATAGTGTACTATGATTGGACCTACATTTAAAAAAGTATTGCTCTTTGACAATTCCCATGCTGACAGGCTTTTATGTAAAGAGAGATGCCATAAAATTTGGCAATCTTAGATAAAAGATTGCAGGTCGAGGGAGAAGAATGCATATTTTAAAAATCATAAGACTTCAAGATACTTGGGGAAATATGTCACTTATTAAGTACAATTATTTTTGTTAGATAAAATTACTTCTTGAAATGAATACCCAGGCCAAAATTCTTTATTGCTCTTATTTTGATTCCAAGACAAAGGAACGTTTGCTAAAACTGACAAGTATGGGGAATTCCAAAATAGATGAAAATTTGCAGGATAGCGTTAGTATTAAACAACTTAGGGAAAATGGAAATCTTGAGACTGAATAGCTCTTTTGACACTGGTGAATAACATACTTGTTAGTTCAAAATGAATTTCTATCAAAATGTCTGAGAAATTCTGTGTACCTTTTTGTACATAACATGCAAAACAACATAAAAAGAAGATACTTGTCTTGTACCCACGTGTTTAAAGCCACATGATTATATGATATATAATGTGCACTTTAGGTTTGTTGCTTGTACTTAAAAGGTTTAAATGTAAATATAAATGTGCTATTGGATTTCAATTGACTTTATAAGGACACAAAGATGCAAATATGTTTTTTGTGGTATGCTTTTTGCTTACTGAATATATCTGAGTCAGAATAAATAAATATCTTCCTTATTTGACAATGCATATTCACATGTAACTGAAACATAGCATGCATTATTAGTTCATATAGCTGGGTGAGCACAATGCATAGGTCCCACAGTAGTGTGACTATCCAGATATGTGTGCAGTGCCATCCGTCTATGTGGACGCGGATATCCACATACAAGGACACTGCTACCCTAAATTTGTATAGGGGTGGGAAGAAAATAGGGACTGGGCATGCCCAGACCTCGCTTCTGCACCCAGATGCTATGACCTGGAGAAACAGAGAAGCAGCACTCTCTGGGAGAAACCTGGAGATTTCTTTGGTATGGTTATGGAGAAGGAGAGTCTGGCTTGGTTGGTGCTGACCTAAATCCCTTAAAAAAGAAAATGGAAGTATAGGAAGTAAAGAAATGCATGGCACATGTCAGGGAAAGGTATTGATGCAGTTCCACATGTCATACTGGTGCTGTCCTGTTATTTACCCTTTGGACATTAATCATTGGATAGTTGATCATTAAAATGTTGTGGTATGAACTGCATTGCTTCACTGTTCAAACTATGTATGGGTGTCACATAAAAAAAATGATTTCTGGGTTAGAGAGCTTTTTTTTGTCTCTCTCCAAACTAGCAATCAAATACCTGATTAAACAGTTTAGTGATTACATCTAGGGGTCAGAGTTAGGGAAGTAAAGGGTAGTGTTGGAGTACTGTTAGTGAATAGTGAAAATGTTAAGTGGTAAGGTTATAGTTAGGTTACAGTTAGTGTATAATGGTAGGCATGATAAGATTAGATCACTGGTTATTGATCTATGAGTCTGATCAATCATCCGTGACCTAAAAGGACACTACTTAGTGATCAGATTTAGGGTTCAAAATGTTAAAAACCAAAAATGAATATTGTAAAATTAAATCAAAAATATGTAAGATGTTAGATCAGATCACTTGTAAGTTATAGGTTTAGCCCACTGACATTGATCAGTGAGAACAATGAATAATGCATGATTAAATAATAAAATGCAAATAACTACAGGCCCAGAAAAAAAAACCCATGTGCAAGATAAAAGTTAAATGGGGTATCTTAAGGTTTACAGGAATACTTAGTTTGTGGCAGTTTAGGGGTAGTTCAGGGGTAGCCCCCTAATTCTTGTGGTGTGCATCCCTGGCTAAACAGTAAAAAGGTGGAAATCACTTTTCACACTCATTATTTGGTGGTCTCTTGTTATTGAGTGATGCTCACATATCCCACATGTGTTCATACCCATTCTAGGTAGCCCAGTGTGCACCATCCATCTCACAATTTGCCTGACTTCTGAAAAGGTACAGAAAAAAACAACAATTCTTTGTTCCCATTACATTTGTGCTTGCAGTAGATCACATAGAAAAGCATGGTGTGCACGTTCCTTGTTCAACTGTAAAAAATGCTGAACGCACTATAAACTTTAATGAATTAGGGGCCTATTATGCAAAGTTGACCTACCACATACATGTAATATCTATGTGCTCTGGACTAGTGGAATATATTGCATTGTCAACTTTCCAGCTATTTTCTGTGTAGAAGATGTGTTTGGATGAACACATCTTCTGGGGCACGATAGGTAAGTCTTATTATTTTTATTTATTTATTTTCCTTTTTTAAAGAATGCATATTAAAGTACTCACTTTGTACTTTAATAAACATTCTTTGTTTATTATGCTGTCCCTTTAATGTACACAACACACTCACTACAATAGTAAAACCATTAAAGTACTATTAAGAACATGCTCAATCACCATAACAAATGTGTAATTGGCAAATTTATTTCCGGATGTCCGAATAGGACAGTAAACATAAAAGTGAAGCAATGATATATGGGGGCTCATTTTGTGAGTAATGTGCTAATGTAATCAGGCATCTCTTGATTCTTAGAAAGTCACTGAATAGGAAAGTTGTTTTTTAGACTTATCATGAACATAAAGGGAAGCTCGTAAACATACACAACACTCAATGACCGCCGCTTTTATTTGACTATTTTAGAACAATCGTGTCTTCTTAGCATAAAGAGTTCATTAAAATCAAATGTTTTACAAGATAATGCTATAGTGGGCACCCTTCAAATATAACCTTTTTGTGGAAACTGCAATTAGGTGCTGTTATATTGAATGTAATTATACATGTGGGAGGTCAATGTAGCAGAAAGATACAAGTGCACATTATTCCAGCGTTCCATTTCAATCTGAGCTGTTAACTATAAAGAAGCAATTTGTATGTATTAGCTTGAGGAGAATAATCTTAAAGCGCAATCATAGAAAGTACTCCTATTATGGCTGACAAGACCATTTAAAATACCTTGTATCTTATGTTACTAAGGCAAGTAAGTGCAAAGCCCCCCGGAATTAATGCAATCATCATTAATGATCAAAAGGGAAGAGATCAGAAAATCCACAGAACCAACCTTTGGATCAGAGTTATCAGGACATATACAGGACATTAACCTATAACCTACTATAAGAGGTTCAGTGTTCATGGTTTTGTCCTTTATTATGCTTTTTTAAACCCATTAGTATCTTAATACTACAAAGCCAGGTATGTGTTCTGGATTTTGTTTTCTGGAGTGAATGTTGAAGTATAATTCCGGCAATCTTAATACCGTATTGGCTCCAATATAGGCCGCACTTTTTCCCCCCACTAAGTCTTTAAAGTGGGGGTGCGGCCTATATTTAAGTCTTTAAGTCTTTTTCCCCCACTAAGTCTTTAAAGTGGGGGTGCGGCCTATATTCGGGGTCTAGCGCCCGACGCCCGGGACATGCAGTTCCGGGCGCCGGGCAGGCAGCAGGGTTAGGATACAGATCCCCCGCAGCGGTGCAGGGGACCCGTATCCTACTCTCTGATACACTCAGACAGCCTCCCCTGCCAGCACGGGGGGAGTGCTGGCACGAGAGATTGTCTAAGCGCATCGTGCGGACGTTCACCGGCAGCGGTGAATGTCCGCACGATGCGTTTTACCTCTGCCCCCAAGACTTACCAGAACAGACTCCCGGGTGTCTTGCGGGGCCGAGTCCCGGCACCGGAAGTTGTATACGCGTATTGCGTAGATGTCCCTCGACGGCCCCGCAAGACACCCGGGAGTCTGCTCTGGTAAGTCTGGGGGGGGGGCAGAGTGGCAGCATATCTCGGGGGGAGGAGGAGGAGGATAGTGGCAGCATATCTCGGGGGAGGAGGAGGAGGACAGTGGCAGCATATCTCGGGGGGACAGTGGCAGCATATCTCGGGGGGGACAGTGGCAGCATATCTCGGGGGGGAACAGTGGCAGCATATCTCGGGTGGGTGAGAGTGGCAGCATATCTCGGGGGGGGGAGACAGAGTGGCAGCATGTCTATTAAAAAAAACTTTTAGAGTGCGGCCTATACACGGGGGCGGCCTATATCCGAGCCAATACGCAATTTACATATGGAAAATCAGCATTCAGATAAATATATAATTCTATATAATATGTCAAGAGGATCATTTGATTTTTTAATAGATTCAATAAGTATATAACAATTGATTTAAGGGTAAGAAGGTTTGTGGGCATACAATAAGCTGAGTTTATTACAAACGTTATTTTCATTTGAACATCCATTTTAAAGATGTTTTTTACAGACTGAGAAATTTAGTTTATAAGGAATTAGGGAAATTTGGCAAATATATAAATCAACGTATATAAATCAATGCACTTAACTTCCATTTAATTTTAATCACGTCAACAAGGTAGTAGAGAACATTAAATAAATACAGACCAATGTAAAATGTAAATTTCACTCGGATGCACTGAAATGTGTAAAAAGGGCAGAAACCAAGATGTGTCTACATTTAATTCCGAACAGGTGCATGTATAAAAATTATAAAAATATAAATTTATGCAATTATAATTTTTTATTGTATAAATCTTCCTTTTTATTGTCATGTCATAACATAAGATCCTACAACAGTATTAAAGGGAAGGCATGCTGACCTAGACCATAGAATGTCTGGTAGAAAACAAGTTTAGGATTTATATGTAACAGTGTTCATATTTTAAATCTCCCCTACCTCCTTATGTACATGGGGAACATGTACATAACAGTATACCAGTATCTGTAATTTACTTTTCTCAGAATTACCGTAATAACCACTAAACACAAAATTCTCCATCGTGAATAAGAACACAAAAACCTTTAAGAATCTTTTTTCCTTGTGGTTCAAAGCTCACCGATTCCCTTTTCTTTGTGTTACATCTTATAACTAGAACTAACCTTTTCCTAAGAAAATGTGAAGTTAGCAAAATTTGACATTTAATTAAAGAAAATAGATCAGGACAGGGTTGTTTCCAGTGATATATTTCCCATGTTGTTCCTCTATGGTAAAATTTGCTTCTTGGTGGCAGAGTTAATCCCTGCAGCACTATATGCCATTTTTTATTAAAAAAAAACGCAAAACACTGGCCATCCTTTTCATGAGAAATATATTACCTAGTCTTATACTAATTTTCTATAGTGCCATGCACTATAAATGCTGTTTTCTCTAGGGCTTCCCCTTTGTAATATGATTTTATTTCACATAAAGGAAGCTCAGTTCCATTATCAGAAAAAAAAAAATCTAAAGTTTTCCTTTATCACATAAATAGAATGTTTTTGATCTCTTATTATAAATACCGTATATATATATATATTCATGCTTTGATTTCATAAAATATTAAACAAAAAGGAATTTTATTGTACCTAAGAGCACTTATGTTGGTTAGCTCTAAGAATATTTTGAATATGTATAAGAAAATGTATGTGATTTAAAGTGGATATCACTTTGCCTAAATCATTCATATTACAGATCTATATTTTTTATAAAACCGTTTGTGTTTACATATTAAAGTAATAATTATATACTTATTCAAAACCCTCATTACCCAACGGAAAAAGCCGCCCTAGCTTCGTGTTCCCATTATCTGCCTTATTACTAGACTTGGGCACCAGGGGGCTCTTCGTGTTCGTCTTCGTGCTCGTCTTCGGGGGGGAAAAAACCTTCGTATTCCGCGAATATTCACCCGTTCCTGTCTTCTCTTCGGGCGAATATTCGCGGACATTCTTCGTGCTCGTTTAATCTTCATTTCCTTCCCGGTTGCCTTGCAGGGGTTAATACGGGGTTAACAACACATCGGAGCAGCAGCAGCTGCCGTGAAGGAACGTGTGTGCAACTCTATTGGTCGTTTCGGCAGGGGGCTGGTCTGGCATCAACTAGTGAATTGCAGAACGCACTTCATTCGTTGATGGCAGGCCAGCCCCCTGCCGAAACGACCAATAGAGTTGCACACACGTACTGAGGTGTACTGTACACAAAATGACCTAGAGACAAATGCTCCAAGGAACTTGGCCTCCGTTTATCATACACAATCACACATCCATAGATGTTTAATAAAAGAATAGGGATTATTTTACATTTTTAAATTGATTTTGGACCACTTGTAATACATGCCTAACATTTGCTACCTATTTACAATGGCATACTTTGCAACAACCCAACTTTTACTGGACAGGACTGGAAAAAAGCAGGACTGTCCACCAAAATCTTGGGTGTGTTGGCAGGTATGCGGATGGAAAAATGTTGGACAAGAACTAAAAAATAGCTTAGGGTTAATGTACGGTTATGTTTAAGATTAGTAGCAGTGCACTGCTTTGGTTAAAGATGTATTATGTCTAAATAATAATTTAATTTTAATGGGTTTTAAAAAAAAATTAGGGGTTTATTTAAATGTATTTTAAAGTTAGATTTATTATTTAGTACTTTATTATATTTATTTAATGTTTATACTAGTGCTACCTACCGAGCTATAACTACCAACGTGTATTTGCATACCTAGTTTAGCTAAATTAGATGGGACAGGACTGGAAAAAAGCAGGACTGTCCCTGAAAAAGTTGGGTCTGTTGGCAGGTATGTGGATGGAAAAATGTTATAGTATGAAGTGTGAGTTATAGCGTTAATGCTAGTGAGTGTAGAAATGAAGGCCAGGACAAATAACAAGAGGAAAGGTCCTTGTGATTTTTGCATTGTACGTGTATGTGTTATGTGTGTTATGTGTGTTGTCACTTGTCACTGTGTTATATGTGTTATGTGTGTTATGTGTTATGTCACTGTGTTATTTGTGTTATTGTGTGTGTTATGTTTGGTTGGTTGTGTATCAGAAGGAAAATAATGAAATGGAAATGGAAAAGGAAATGGGAAAGGCGAATGAGTGGGCAATTGGCGACCCACTCACCTGTTTCACCCCAGAGCAAAGCATCCAAACACTGTCAGTCCTAGACGTTTGGCAGCGGACTTCCAGAGCTCAGACACAAGGCCCTAGCGTAAGCTGGCCACTCCGGCGGAGGTAGCAGGCGTTGCCACACCGCAAACAGACGCAGCCAGGGGGGAGAAACTGCCCTTACCATTAGGGACATTTGAGGCATGACACTAGCCAGGAAGCGAACTGGCATCGAAGAGACGCTGGCATCACCACCAGCAGCAGCAGCAGAATTGGGAAAGGCGAATGAGTGGGCAATTGGCGACCCACTCACCTGTTTCACCCCAGGGCAAAGCACCCAAACACTGTCAGTCCTAGACGTTTGGCAGCGGACTTCCAGAGCTCAGACACAAGGCCCTAGCGTAAGCTGGCCACTCCGGCGGAGGTAGCAGGCGTTGCCACACCGCAAACAGACGCAGCCAGAGGGGAGAAACTGCCCTTACCACTAGGGACATTTTGGGCATGACTCTAGCCAGGAAGCGAACTGGCAGAGAAGAGATGCTGGCACCACCACCACCAGCAGCAGCATTGAAAAATGGGAAAGGCGAATGAGTGGGCAATTGGCGACCCACTCACCTGTTTCACCCCAGGGCAAAGCACCCAAACACTGTCAGTCCTAGACGTTTGGCAGCGGACTTCCAGAGCTCAGACACAAGGCCCTAGCGTAAGCTGGCCACTCCGGCGGAGGTAGCAGGCGTTGCCACACCGCAGACAGAGGCAGCCAGGGGGGAGAAACTGCCCTTACCATTAGGGACATTTGAGGCATGACACTAGCCAGGAAGCGAACTGGCATCGAAGAGACGCTGGCACCACCACCAGCAGCAGCAGCAGCAGAATTGGGAAAGGCGAATGAGTGGGCAATTGGCGACCCACTCACCTGTTTCACCCCAGGGCAAAGCACCCAAACACTGTCAGTCCTAGACGTTTGGCAGCAGACTTCCAGAGCTCAGACACTAGGCCCTAGCGTAAGCAGGCCACTCCGGCGGAGGTAGCAGGCGTTGCCACACCGCAAACAGACGCAGCCAGGGGGGAGAAACTGCCCTTACCATTAGGGACATTTAAGGCATGACACTAGCCAGGAAGCGAACTGGCAGAGAAGAGACGCTGGCACCACCACCAGCAGCAGCAGCAGAATTGGGTAAGGCGAATGAGTGGGCAATTGGCGACCCGCTCACCTGTTCCACCCCAGAGCAAAGCATCCAAACACTGTCAGTCCTAGACGTTTGGCAGCAGACTTCCAGAGCTCAGACACTAGGCCCTAGCGTAAATTGGCTACACCGGCGGAGGTAGCAGGCATTGCCACACCGCAGCAAGTGCAACCAGGGGGGGAGAAACTACCCTCTCCATTAGGGACATTTAAGGCATGACACTAGCCAGGAAGCGAACTGGCAGAGAAGAGACGCTGGCACCACCACCAGCAGCAGCAGCAGCAGCAGCATTGGAAAAGGCGAATGAGTGGGCAATTGACGACCCGCTCACCTGTTTCACCCCAGGGCAAAGCATCCAAAGACTGTCAGTCCTTGGCGTTTGGGAGCAGACTTCCAGAACTCAGACACTAGGCCCTAGCGTAAATTGGCTACACCGGCGGAGGTAGCAGGCATTGCCACACCGCAGCAAGTGCAACCAGGGGGAGAAACTACCCTCTCCATTAGGGACATTTGAGGCATGATTTCAGCCAGGAAGCGAACTGGCAAAAGATGCTGGCACCACCACCAGCAGCACCGTTGGAAAAGGAAAAAGGTGAATGAGTGGGCAATTGACGACCCGCTCACCTGTTTCACCCCAGGGCAAAGCATGAAAGTCTGTCAGTCCATGGCGTTTGGGAGCGGACTTCCAGAACTCAGACACTAGGCCCTAGCGTAAATTGGCTTCACCGGCGGAGGTAGCAGACGTTGCCACACCGCAAACACGTGCAACCAGGGGGAGAAACTACCTTAAACATTACAGATAAAAAAAATTAACTTTCCAAGCTAAGAGCTGGGTAACCCAACTTGGGCAGATTGAATTTAAGGAAGGCAATCTGCTCCATCAGATGAGGTGCCATGCGTGAGCGCTGTGGACTCAGTATGTTTCCAGTCATAGAAAACACGCGCTCACTTTGAACAGTGGTTGGCGGACATGATAGTAGCTGCTGCGCAACCCATGAGAGTGCAGGCCACACACTCTTCTTTTCATCCCAGTAGCTAAGAGGATCAACATTAGGCGCAGAAGGAACTTCACAGAGGTAAAGTTTGACCATTTCAGCAGCACTACTCTCCTTTCTGCTGCTAGCTCTGTCAGATGGTCCAACTATACTCCCAAGTGCCTCTTACCAAAACGCAGCTGCTCCACTCAGCTGTGTTGTGCTGCTTGTGGCACTGCTGCTGATGCTGCTGCTAGGAGTAGCAGACCACATCATCTCTTCCTCCTCCTGCACCTCTCCCTCCTCGGACAGCATTCCCATTTTACGCTGCCAGTCACGCACCTTGTTGACCAATTGCTCCCGGTAGCTACTGAGAACATTAAATTTCAAAGCTAGCTTTCCCTTAATTCTTGGATCGCAAAGGCACGCTAGCATCTTTTCGGGACTCTCTTCCATTCGTTTGCGAAGGTGTACTTTTAGCAGATCCTTCAGCTTCCTGACTATGGCTGCTATGTCAGGATGTAGAGTGCCACCTTGAACAGCCTCACGGTTTTCAAGGAACACATCCATCTTGCTGCCTAGATGGGAGAACACTGGGATTACCTGGGCCAGACTGGCAGTGTTTGAGCTTAAATTTTCTGTGGCATCCCTGAATGGTTTAAGGACTGCCACTAGCTGGGCGATCACTGTCCAATCCTCCCTATTCAATGGAGAGGTAATCCCAATATTGTGCTCTGAGGCAAGATTATGGATTGCCCTCTGCTGCTCCAAAATCCTCTCGAGCATGTCTAACGTGGAGTTCCACCGTGTACTGACATCCTGACGTAGGCAGTGTACGGGAAGTCCTGACCTCTCTTGCTCTTCCCTCAAAAGTTGGCTAGCCTTAACACTATGGTGAAAGTGCCCAGCGATCTTTCTGCAGCGGGACAGAACTACTGCTGCCACATTAGTTCCTTCTGACATTGCTGCCTTCACTACAAGATGGATGATGTGGGCTGCACAGCGCACACCAACAATATGACCATCTCGCAGCGCTTTCACCATATTGGCACCTCCGTCAGTTACCACAAAACCAACTTCAACATTGGTGCCCGCCTCTGCTCCCACCCAAAGGCTAAACATTTTCCTCATCGCATGCAGAATGTTTTGGGAAGTGTGCTTTTCATCCATCACTTCTGCATGGAGAAGGAAAGATCGGTAGCCTGCTGCAGCAGCTTCCTTAGACACACCGGGCTGCCACCAGTGTGCTGTCAAAGAAAGAAAGGCATGCTGGCCGCTAGGTGCACTCCACAAATCTGTAGTGAAATGAACAGACTGACCAGCAGCCTTGGAAAGCTCCTCTTTCACTGCTGCAACACAGGACCGATACAATGAGGGGACAATGTTCCTGCTGAAAGTGGAACGTGACGGAACTGTATATTGTGGAGCCACAGCCGCCATCAATTGTTTGAAAGGCTCCCCTTCGATCATAGAGAAGGATCCCCCTCCAACAGCAATGAACTGACCAATCAGTCGCGTTACTTTATTGGCCTGCTGTTTGGGCATTGACCTTTTGGATTGGAATGCCACAAATTGTTCCAGGGTGGGCTGGACATGCAGTGCTCCAACCTGCCTTGGTCTCTGGCTGCCAGCACTAGTTGCTGCTGCTGCTGCTGCTGCTGCTATTGGCTCAGAAGAAGAAGCTGTTGGGGTTTTTCCACGGCCACCAGCTATGCTGCCTGCACTAAGTTTTCCCTCTGCATCTTTCCCCAATAGCACAGCGTTGTGTTGAGTGCTGAGGTGATGCTTCATGCTAGCACTGGTAAAATGGCCAGACACTTTCCCTCTGCTTATTAGCTTCCCACAATGTTTGCACTTTCCATAGCGCCCTTATTCAACATTTTCAAAGTGCTCCCAAATTGGGGCGCGCATAGCCTTGGAGTGTGCCTTGGGTGCTGCTCCTACTGCTCGGGGTGGATGAACAGAGGCAGAACTAGTGGTGGTGGGACTGGTGGTAACAGTACTGGCCATAGTGGGACTGCTAATTGCTTTAGATTTGCTAGGTTTTGCTGCTGCTGCTGGTGGTGGTGGTGGTGGTGATGATCGTAGCGGAGAAGGTGGAGGCTCAGGGGAAAATTGTGCACTAGTCATTTGGACACTGCTCCCTGAGGAATCTGATTCCTGAACACTCATCTCCTCTACTTCCTCTGGCTCATAGTCTAGCTCTTCATTAGCCAGATCGAATGGAATTCCTGCTAGGCTGGAGCTAAGACTGATATCGTCGTGAGACTCGTGACTAGTAGTAGTGCGAGCAGGAAGAATAGACTCTGCACTTGGCCTCTCAGTCTCAGGCTCCTCTGCTACCTCGCTAGGTGGAGTTCCACTATGTGTAGCCCTCTCTCTAACTGTCTTTACAAAAATTTTGTAAGGACTTGGTGGCTTGCTAGAGGTACTAGGAGGACATGGCGTGGCGGTACCAGTGGGAACAGTAGGCGCAGCACTAGTGGTGGTAGAGGCGGTAGAGGTGGGGGTGGTGGTGGTGGTGATTTTCCCTACAAAGGAATGAGATCGCTTTGGTTTGAGACCCCTCTGAGTCTTGCTGCTAATTTGGCTCTGCTTGGTACCTTGCATGCTGCTGGTGGATGGGGAAGATGCTGCTTGGGGCAAAAGGCACTTCTTTTTAGTCACTGGGCTGGTACTACTTGTGCTACCCTTTAACTTTGAACGTGCTTCTGGTGCTTTAGGCTTTCCGTAAAAAACCATAGAGCTTGTGGGCCTAGCCGCACTACTACTGCCTGCTTTTGGTGCCTTTCCTTTACTTGATGATCCTTCAAGCAATGCTTCCCCAAATGATAAGCGAGAGCTTGGCCTACTTGGCCGACTAGACTGACGCAAAGGCTGCATCTTAGAACTGGTGGTGGTGCTGGTGGTGGTGCTGGTGGTGGCGGTGGTAGATGGAGCTTGTCCCTCCTTAGTCCCAAAAGGAGGATCCATTTCAAATTTTGTGTTGTGTGTGTAGTGTAGTGTAGTGTTTAAAAAACTATAAAAAAAATAAAAAAAAATAAAAATAAAAAAAAAGGAAAAACGAATTAAAGACAAAAAATTAGAGGAAGTTCTCTTCAGTGCTACTGCTTAAAAAGTAAAACTATGCACTACTGCACTGTGCTGTGTGCAATCTGCCAAAGTGCTAAAGTTATTTAAATTATTAACTCAAGATTAACTATTTAATAACTAGCAGTATTTTATTTTTAATTTGAATTTACACGGGCCTAAGAGCTTAGCCTACTACTATGCTAGCCTAAAGCTATATTTCCTTACTATAAGTCTACCTCTAGGCAGACGCTCTCAAACCCACTAAGCTAAAGTGAGGTTAAATCAGATTCAGTATATGATTTATTAATTAATATTAAGTTATATAATATTAATAGATTAGAAATAATTTACTTATATATTATGTATTATAGATAGAAGAATATAGATTATGAATTAGAATTTAGAATTAGAATTACTTATATTATAGATTATGAATTAGAATTTATATTGTTATATATTATTTATAATATATTATAGATTAAGATTAAAGAAGATTAGAATTATTTTAGTACTACAGCTAGTAGCTTGAAGCTTTGCTTAGTACAGCTCGTCACAGTCAATTTTTCTTGAAAAGAATTAGAAATAAAATAAAATGTCACAGCAAAACAGTTAGCTTCACTGCTGGCTGCACTCACTAGCCCAACAAGTTCACTTCACTGATGGACTGAGGTGAGCAAAACACTAAGGGTACTTTTAATAAAATTGAAATAAAATGTAAAATAAATGAGAAAATCTTTGCAAAACAGTTAACGTCACTGCTTGCTGATCAAACAAAAACACAGCACTTATGCGGCTGCACTCACTAGCCCAACAAGTTCACTTCACTGATGGACTGAGGTGAGCAAAACAAATGAAATAAAATGAAAGATTAATTAAGAAAAATTGACTTGGTCTCTTGCTGTTGCTAAAACAAAGCACAAACTATAGAGCTGCAGCACCAGTACTAATAAGATTAGCTGAACTATACGCTAGTAGTAATTATTTAATATTATTACTTTTATTTATAGCTAATTTAATTAACTATTAAGACAAGAAAGAATTATAGAATTATTGATATTACTGATTTTAGATTAGACACTAGTAGATGTCTTGAATGTCTACAGTACACTCTACACTAGTATACTATTACTAACTATAACTGACAAATATATATATAATTTTATAATGAATTCAATTATTAATTATATTAATTAATATTACTGATTTTAAATTAGACACTAGTAGATGAATGTCTACAGTACACTCTACACTAGTATACTATAGAATATATATATATATATATGACTGACAAATATATATATATATAATAATGAACTATTAAATTATAGATTCTATTAAATTATTATTTATAAATTCTATTTAATTTATTTAAGCAGGACAGGCAATAGGCACTAGTGCCAGCCCAGGGCAAGGGCACCCCAGTGCCACTGAGGCACTGGGTGCACTGTCAACTCAACAGCACTTACACTACAGTTGATGACAAATTAAATAAAAAAAATTAAATTAATCAAATTATTATTATTAATTATATTAAGTAGCACTGAAGTGAGGATGAAGTACACTGTGAGAAATGGCAGGCTAAGGCTTACCAGTCTCACACAGAACAGAACAATCTCTCTCTGTAACGCTCGGATGCAGCACAGCAGTGTTGCCAAAGCAGTCACAGCGAAAAATGAATGGATCTCTCAGGCAAGCTCTGGTCTTATAAAGGCGCCTTCAGAATTCAAAAAACAGCAGCACAGGCATTGGACGAGACCCTTAGCGTGACGTCACAAGAGTGAGCTGATTGGACAGACGAGATCAGCTCACTCCTGTTTGAAATTTTGGCGGCTGCGCGGCAAAAACGAAGACGATCACGAAGAATCTTCGATTCTTCGTGGTTGTGAGTCTTCGTCTTCTCCTACGTTTTGCCGGCACTGTATTCTCTTCGGCGTGTCTTCGGAACGAACAAAAAAACGGCCTCTTCGTGCTCGTTTTCATGTTCGCCCGAAGACGAATGCGCAAGTCTACTTATTACCCCTCTCCTTTAATATAGCCTTGCCCAATTGAAGCCATTTGTTGCTGATTGGGTCAGACAGTAGTTCCCCATTAACCAATTTATAATAATACTTTTTGCTTTGCTGTACATTTTCTTATCCATATTTTCAAAAAGTAGCAGTGGAACGCCTACACGTCTTATAGGCACACAATCAATGATCACTTATGTTTGATGTACTGATAAAGCACCTTTAGTTGATTCCTGTTCAACTACATTTGAATGTAATACTCACATAATTAAAGTGATTTACTGTGAAGTCACCATATATTAGGATTATTACATATTGACATGACAAGAGTCAGCACGTTACTGAGAAAAAGCCAGATGCTTGGCATAATATCCATCCTTTTCTGTAACAATACAAGACTACAGGTCGCCGTGTTTTATAACTTGATATGGGTCAGGGCAGTCCATGTCCATCTACCTGTCAGATAAGGTGCCAAGGAGCATTCAGCTGACTACCAGCTAGTGTAAATTGTATGGAGTAAATACAGGTAAGATACAGAGAGCAAAATAATGAATTTCTATATGCTACATATGTACATAATGAATTAATATTAAAATGGAAAATTTCGGATTGATACATATATAATACCTACAGGTATAATGGAAGTATATACTGGTCTCAGAGAGCTTATAATTTATCCCATAAGCTATATCTTTTTCCCAGTCTTTAGAAAGCTACCTGTGCATTGCAGCATCTGTCTGGTTGATGGCTTCCAGCAATCAGATCATAGAAAAAGATGAGAAATGACATATTCGTATGGTTATATCAGGTATCTGTTCTAGCTACTTAGATGAGTAATCAGTTGCTCCAACTCTATTTGAGCTCATCTCAACTAATCTGCCAAATCTCATGTTAAAAGGTTGCATTGTACAGCGCTATTGAATTTGATGGCACTATATAAAACAATAAATAATAATTGTATAACACATTCCAGTGTTGTTAATTTCATTTAGTTCTAATTCAAATATGATAAGCATACAACAAACAAACTGGAAAATCCAGTGAAACTTGGAAAAAATAAGTCATACTACCCTATATATGCAACATCTTAGTCTAAATGCACAACTTAATACAATAGAGAACTCATCATAATCATATTTTATAGTACATGTGCAATAAAACACACTCAGGCTTGCGCTCAAAAATTAAGATAGAATTGATGAGGGATGTGTTTAGGTCTAGAATGGCACAGTAAGAAGGGCAGGCCATCTACTAACACGACTGCTAAGGAAGCAGAGAATCTGTTTTTCCTTGATACTTGTTGGTTAACTCCCCTCCACTGAGCGCAACGCTCTCATATGATGTCATAACCGACGGCTACACATGGTGCAACCACTAGGTGGAGCAAGTAAAGGAAACCAGTACCGCTGCTGGATCACAATGGTGTAGACTACTTACAAAGTTATTGCAAAGGGTGGACATAATAGAAAGTTGGGGGAAAAGTAAAGCATTACCAAAGCAGATTTGTAAGATGATTTAGCATTACTGTAGTAAAGAAAAGAAAATTTGATTCAAAGTTCACCCTGCACCATTACTGTACTGATCCCCATGATTATCATAAAACATTCTGTTCTTTTACATTCTGTTCTGTGCATCGAGATGTCCATTTGTATAGCCAGTTAGTGAATTGTTCAGACATAATCCATTACACATAAAATCATAATTTTACTTTATTCTATCAAACTCTATTGCAATAGTTTTCTGGAAAAAAAACCCTGAATAGTCTGTGTTTAATTTTATTATTGGTATTTCATTTCCAGCCTTAGATTCCATTTTTTTTTGGATAATTACACCATATTTACTTCTGCCAATGAAATCAGAGATGGATTTACCTTCCATGCTGCCCTTGGCCAGACCAAAATAATAATATATATAATATATAAATAAATAATAATATTTATTTATTCTGCCAACGTTTTAAGACATCCGAAAAAAAATATTTTGCAGGCAAATGTAGAAATGAACATACCGGCCGTTTATGCAGTTGGAACTGCTCTTGGGATTGCCTGCGTGTGAAAACACTAAAGGAGCCCCGTCTCTTCCAGGGTCAAAGGTAATTTTAAAAAATTCCCCTAAGAAACATGTCAGTTAACTAAATTATTTCAGATCTAAAAGTAAATAAAATTAAGAATTCCCATGGTGACTCTTGTTCCTCAATATTCCGTAGATATCTAAATTATTGTTTTTGATAGAAAAAGCCACTCAATTTTAAGTGGTCATTTAAATAAATCTATAGCTAGATAGGTAGTTACCACATTGACCCTTATATTTTAAATACAATCATACAGTACATACGTTATAATATACAATCATTAACATTAACATATCGACCCATTAAATATAACAATATAGGAAGCTGTCTATTACCTCTGTTTAATGTGGAATATGTTTAAGCAAATATAAAAGCTTGAAATGTAAACCTAGTTCAATAATCTTAAAAAAATCAACAGATAAAGAGGGGGCAAGTATTAGGTTTCTTAACATATTGATATGTGTGAGGACATTTTTTGAAAACTGGTCACTTAGGCTAGGGATATCTGCAAATATGTATTAAAAATTCATTTATTTTTGGAAAACATTTATTAATTCATTGAAATACAAGAAAAAGAGGAAATGTTGTATTGTGCCTTGCCATCCAGAAGTGGATGCAGGACAGAGGCAACAATGAAAGGAAGGACAGATGAATCAACGAACTTCTAAAAAACAAGATAAATTATATTCATCATTAAATCCATTTGATCAAATCATATTTAATCACATCTATTCTGCTTCTTTTCTCTATCCCCATTAGTCTTAGAGAGGAAATATGTTTTTTTTTCTCTATGAAATGTTTTACAGTAGTGTTAGTATATTCTGTCTTTCTTATGACACCCCTCTGTTTAATGGAATGTTTTTTTAATTTTTAAATAGTCTTGACCACATAAGAGTCCAGTTGGACATTTAATCAAATAAATTACATGTGTGGAGAAGTAATGAAAGTGAGACTGTTGCACACAGAACAATTCAGACAAATTCAGACAACCCTTTCTACTACCATTCAGTAGTCCAGTAGATCCATGAGGTTTTGCCTTCTCTTGTACGTGAATATGCGTAAATCTCTACAACTAATTGCTGTGGTGTATTTGCTAACAACTACTAACCGATTACAATTATCTTTGACCCTCCCCTGTTTGGGGTCTATTGCTTTTTTTCTTGCAGAGGTGATCATCACATGGTCTTTCTACAAATCTTTGTGTTATATTCTCCATATCCTCATGCCTGGGAACTCTCCGGGTTTCGCCCGGAGAGTCTAGGTGAAGTACCACTTCTCTGGGTCTGTATGGGTAAACTCTGAGTCGTAGGAGCGATATTGCGGTAGGTCCCACTCCACGACCACTGCACCTGGTGTGGTGTGTGTCCTGCTCCAAATCTGAGGTAATCCTACTGGAAAAAGGAGCAATGAAGGCCTCAGATTAAAGATGCAGTATGATAGAGTGATATACATACCTGGGAACTCTCCGGGTTTGACCTGGAGATCTCAGGGTGAAGCACCACTTCTCCAGGTCAAGACCTGAATCCTCCAGCCTGCGGGAGCGGGGTATTGACATGCCCCGCTCCCCGCTAATTTTTTCTTTAAATGGGAGTGGGCAGTCCTGGCCGCGTCCTGCAAGGGAAGGCTCCGGGTAGCCAGAACTCAGAAGTTCCCAGGTATGGTGATATCGTTTGATTATCATATAGTTATGGAATTAGTTTACCTGTCTTTTATTATAGATGTTCCTTATTTCAGATTTCCACAGCACTCTCATCAAGGAAATCAGGTACTTCAAAGAATATTTATGAAAAGTAATATGGAAAGGTTTTTCCCTTCAGAACCAAGTTTTAGGTCTATGTATCATTCCATTGTCACGTTTCCAGTTAGTAGTTCATAATAAATAATGGTTTTGAAAAAAAAAACATATGTACAGTATCTTTGGGTATCATTTAAATCCCTTGGTCTAAGTTAAAATTGACATGTTGTGACACAAAGAATAAGCAAATTTCTGGGTCTCAATGAGAGCTATGGTGTATAATACAAGACGGAAGGAAACATCTGTTCCTTACTTGGGTTTTACTCTTACTTAAGATGTAGAATTCAGAGGGTATCATCTAGAAACCTTGCTGTGCCCCATGTTTCATAGTCTCCCTGTTGTACATTTGTTGTCTGTCGGCCACCAATAAAATCCAACAAAAAACAAACTGGAAATGCCGCAAACTATAACAAGCTACAAAAAACAATATATACTGCTCCAAATACAGGGGGGTAGGCTAACCCGGTCAGCAGACTTCAAATGCGGCATCCAAGTCAAAACCAATGCAAAACGAAGATGCAGAGAAAATAATCCAATACTGTAAAACCAAGACCGCCAAACTGAACTTTATTAGGTAGCTTAAAACATGGGGGGACAATAGATAGGGAATAGAAAAATATAATTTCAAGCCTTATGGCCATTAATCATATGCTCCTTGGCCAAAGCTGACTAGGACTTCAAAACCATTGTTTATTATGAACTGCTAATGGCAAACACTACAATGGAATTACACATAGACCTAATACAAAAAATGATTCTGAATGATATCACATATCTCTTGTATCCGTTCATTTCTCACCCAAGAACAAACTTCTTCATAATATTACTCCCCATACATTTCTGCCCTCATAACAAAATACTCCCCTACTTCATCCTTACATTCTTCAATTGGGCAAAGGTGTTCCTCTTCGATTATCACCACTTTCTTTTCCTGCTTACAAAATTTCACTCATACTGCCCCATACCTCTTGGACCTACTTCCACATAATCTCAACATTTCACCCTCCCTCTCAGTATTCAAGAAAAATCTTTGCAGCTAAAATGTATCTGCCACTAACACAACTCCCACATCCATCTTTCTCTATATTTCATGTTCCTGTATATCCCATCCCCACTAGATTGTAAGCCTGCGAGCAGGACCCTCTTTACCTAATGTATCGATTTGTCTTAGTCCGTCAGTTTTGTATTGTAAGAATTGCTGTATAATTTATTGGCAACATATAAATAAAATAATAATTAATAATGATAATGTTTCTCCTTCATATATTTGAAATCTTTATGGTATCATCTCTTCACTGACACGTGGTCACTTAAACATGATTTGTCCAAAGGCATCCATCTGGCCAGGAGATTTATTTTTGCCTCTTTTGTATAATTGACCATAAAGCTTGCTTCGTTTTCCAAAAATCACAATCACAGTAGCTCTTGCGTGTTTCTCAGATGCTAGTTTGTGCATTACACTTTAAAATCTTTGGAATATAAAGAACATACTCCATTTTTTGCAATGTTGTCAGTTAATGAAGGCTTCTTGATATAAAAGTGGGCCCTTTGATGATGGCATTCATGAAATCTACTGATGAAGGTTTTTATTACCAGCCATTAAACATGTTATTCATTATGATATAAATTGGCTTGTTTTTTTGCGCAAGAATTGAATTTTAAGATTACATGCTTACACAAATACATATGTCACTCTTCCACAATGAGATTTTCTGAGACCCCAGTAATTGTTT
Organism: Sceloporus occidentalis; assembly: GCA_023333645.1. Taxonomy (NCBI): domain Eukaryota; kingdom Metazoa; phylum Chordata; class Lepidosauria; order Squamata; family Phrynosomatidae; genus Sceloporus; species Sceloporus occidentalis. Next base: position 12,589,883 of record JALMGF010000027.1, on the reverse strand, counting down.
TAGGCTACTGGCGACATCTTGCTTCTAGATTTTTTAGTAGACTGTATATATAACGTTAGATAGAAATCAAGTTTTGAAATACGAAGTATCTTCACAGATCAGATTTCTTCGATTCTTGTTTTGTATATCATCTAGCTGTTGTCACTTCATTCTCTACAAACAGATGATTATTCTGAGGATTAAAGCTGTCTGTTTCTTATTTCTTTTCCTAACATACCTCCTATGTTGATTAAGTTTCAGAAGTTTGACGTATGACAGGTATGTCTGTTACTGGTTCTGAATATCTGGGATCACACAAAATAAATTGTTCTTTCTTCTAAGCTAGAGTCGTTCAAAGCAGATAGGCTTTCTCTACTTACCTACTTACCTAATATAAAATACCCTCACTGGCCACTTTATTATGTATACCTGTTCAATTGCTTGTTAACACAAATATATAATCAGCCAATCACATGGCAGCAACTCAATGCATTTAGCCGTAGTTGTGACATTCTGTCCTGGTTCCCTGGCTCCTGTATTGTGCATTCAGGTTTTTGGACTGTTCCTAGTTCAGCCTCTAGTGGCCGCTCTGCCTATGTTTCTGCTCTCCTCCTATTGTTGCCACCTGGCCACGTTACCTGCTGCCCTGCTGTATAAAGGGCTGCAGCTTCCTGCGAACTGGGCCTTGGCATTGTAGTAATAGGACCGTTTTGCCCTGGCCCTGTTCCTGAATTGTTCCTGGCTTCCTTTTGTACCTGATCCTGTATTGCTCCTGCCTTCAGCTCTGCGAGTGGGCTTCTTGTCGTGTGCCCTGCGAGTGGGCTTCCTGTCGTGTGCCCAGCCTGAGGGCTTCCAGCAGCGTGTCCAGTCGTGTGCTCTGCCAGTGAGCTTCCAGTCGTGTGCCCTGCCGGTGGGCTTCTATTTCAGCATCAGCCTTGCCAGTTCCAGTCCTGCTCTTCTGTCTGCTGTGTGCCTGTCTACCTTGCACCATGAATCGCAGTGTACAGACAACACTATCCCTGCACCGAGGCCCCTCGCTAACCTGCTTACCCAGTGTGTGACAGAATGCCAAGGCCATACTGAGGAGTCCGCAGGGATACCATCGGTGTTATTGATGCTGGCTGAGGGTATGCTGGTGTTGTGCAAGTCAGTTAAGTGCCTTGTTTGCCTTCACTAGCGCTTTATATCTCATTACGTTTATTGGTTATTTGAATTCAGCTTGTTCCTGACTACCCGTTGTTTGCCGCCTACCCTGACCTTTGCTCATGACCCCGACTATCCGTTTGCCTGTTCCCTGAATTTATCTTCGTGTTCGTGTATTATTGGGGACCCCTGGTTACCTGTTCTTCTACCTGGAGTCTCCATCGCCTTTCCTAAGTGCTGCAGTGTGGATCTACTTCCTGACCACCCGCTAGTGACAGTAGTCAAGACAACTTGCTGAAGTTTAAACCAAGCATCAGAATGGAGAAAAAGGGGATTTAAGTGACTTTGAACGTGGCTTGGTTGTTGGTGCCAGATGGGCTGGTCTGGGTATTTCAGAAACCACTGATCTACTGGGATTTTCACGCACAACCATCTCTAGGGCTTACAGAGAATGGTCAGAAAAAAGAGAGAAATGTCCATTGAGCGGCAGTGGTGTGCACGAAAATGCCTTGTTGATGTCAGAGGTCAGAGGAGAATAGGCAGACTGGTTTGAGATGATAGAACGGCAACAGTAACTCACATAACCACTCGTTACAACCAAGGTATGCAGAATATCATCTATGAACGCACAACACGTCGAGCCATGAAGCAGATGGGCTTGGCAAACTTTGGGCCACTTAGTACCAATTGAGCATCATTTAAACCCAACAGCCTACCTGAGTATTGTTGCTGACCATGTCCATCCCTTTATGACCACAGTGTACCGATCTTCTGATGGCTACTTGCAGCAGGATAATGCACCATGCCACAAATCTCACATCATCTCAAACTGGTTTCTTGAACATGACAATGAGTTCACTGTACTCCGGTGGCCTCCACAGTCACCAGATCTCAATCCAATAGAGCACTTTTGGGATGTGGTGGAATGGGAGATTCGCATCATGGATGTGCAGCCGACTATTCTGCAGCAAAATCTCTGAGGAATGTTTCCAGCACCTTGCAGAAAGTATGCCATGAAGAATGAAGGCGGTTCTGAAGGCAAACTGGTACTAGCAAGGTGTACCTAATAAAGTGGCCAGTGAGTGTAGTTTCTGGATTTGCATTCTTCTGTGCAGTACCCACAGCAAGTCCACTCACAGGCAGACTCAAAGAACGAAACAGCCTATACCAGTTATTAATCCATTACACGCCAGTTACAGAAAATACATTGTAATTGCAGTGCCCAACTGGCTCCAGCACATTGCAAATGACATTGAGTAAAGAAAGTATTAATCGTCTAATGTGAAGTACCAAATAAATGTATTTCTCTCTTCGTTATACTTTCTTAAGTAATTTGGATATAATAGAATTTTGTGAGATGACAACTAATAAATTATCCCTTAAGAAATAAAAAAATAATAATGTCAAGATCCATAGCTTTACGTTAATGGCACTTCCTAATAGTGTCATTGTCAATGTGACTTGCTAATTTACCTAACTGGCACTCAGTGTTAATGATTATTAAAGTTGGCAGTAAATGTACACGGAACAGCTGTTTATTACATAACCTAGATATACATGAACCAAGCTAATTTTAAAACGTCAAGGTTTAATGCAACTAAACTGCATCAGCTTTTTTTTAACAAAAATTACGTCTTTCACGTTATTAGGAGGGTCACTAAATTCAAAAACCTGTGAAATATCTAAATTTGCTAAAAAAAATTCTCACACTTGCCTACAAAAAAATTAACAAAGGCTCTTTGTCAAGGACAGAGACACTGGCCCCTCAAATTGTTTTTGTCCAAAGCATGACTCATATGTTGTCTGTCAAGTACCTATTCATAGGCTCTTTGAAGGTCACACAGGAGTACTTCATGACAGCTGCTTGTCTGCCATTTACATATCAAAATACTCCAACAATAAATCATGTTTTATTCTAGATATAAAACTTTGGGATATAGACTTACCACAGAACACACAACAATACAATAGGTACACACGGGTAACATGAACATTTATATACAACTATAACAATCGCAATTCTTCTTTTAAAATTCTGTACCGGAACATATCCTCCAGACTTTGATCTTTGACATTAGTCTTGCCCAAAAGTAATCATTCTCAGTTTAAAAACCTGTCTCCAAGGGGTTTATGTGAAAAAAGAACACAAAAGTGAATCATTGAATCTATTTTCTTGCCATATTAGATTAATTAGGAATTAAGGATTTTTATCATTTCTAACATATATGCCATGTGAATGGTTTTACTCTATGGGACGTAATTATTAACATAATTTTAAAAAAAGCATGTGTTTTGAATATATTGCAATTTGATTTCTCATTTTTTTAATGGAATCCTAATCAATTGATTGGCACCTCATGATACATAAAAGTGTCGCAGGGCAGAAATCCCATCCTGATTGTCGAATTCCTGAAAATTTTGTCACAAATCATTGCAGTTGCAGTTTTGCACATTTTTTCATTTTTTAAAGCTATAAAATTTCTCTGTAAACAAATTATCATAAATCTTGGGGTGGGGGGGTTGCACACAGATCATAGTTATGTTTGCTTATAAATTTTATCTTGTGTGTATTGTGTATATATATATATATATAAAAAAGGGCTGCAACATATACTTTAACAATGAATTATCTACTGGCATATCTACCAACAGTCCCAAATTTCCCAGGACAGTCCCATTTTTTGGGTCCTGTCCTGCCAAAATAGGGTCTGTCCTGGCATAAAATGATTGTGTATGCACAGTACATTACACTGTGGACAGGCACCTCTGCGTTTTAACTGTGTACGTCTAAGACACATACAGCATAAACACTTGTAAACAAACTCCAAACTACCCAGTCTCTGTACTGGGTAGCCTAGAGCTCAATGCTGCAGGATTACGCAGAGTGTGTGGCCCCACTCCCTTTGTCCCGGGATGTTGCTGACTATGTACTTGGTGTAAATAAGAGTATCATCTAGTAGTTCTCTTAACTATTAGATTGCAATCCAAGATGGGAACCGTCCCTTCCCCAACCATAGGGTCAAATGGTTAAGGTACCCTATAATAATCACCTGTGATGTGCTGAGCCTCTGGAGGCAGTGAGGTACAGCTATGACAATGGAATCACAAGGCTAGGAAAACAGCTGTATAATTGCCCTAGTTGGTCACAACTGTTTGTGGCCATATTTCATCCAGACACATCAGACCAATGGGCCTTTTTTATGGCTCCCAGTCTGTCTAAAAAACATAAGTTTTACTGCATCACATAAATCATTTAATGGTGTCCCACACCGTCTGTGGCACCTAATCATATGCACAACGGTTGTCCAAAAGAGAGGTTGGAAATTATTACTAGACATGCTACAGTCCCTAGATATACTGGCCATCGCCAAGAATGCAATGAGCTCATTTATTAGGCTGAATGATCGGGAGGGAAGTAGAAGGCATACAGAGTACCCAGAATTTGGAAACATTGACAGGATTTGACAGGATGTCTTTACCAAGGTTTTATACCCATGAGAGCCAGGAATTGGGTGACTGCACTCAGATGAATTATTTAAATGTCAGTGTCATGTGTCAGTCTTTTAAACACGCTTGACAATAAACCAGAGCAGGACATGCTGTACAGGCAGCAGTGCGTGTTCTGAGAAACCAACTTACACTACTACAATGGATCGTGGGCCATGGAAAGAGCAAGTTTAATCACAAATTAAATGTGTTTCTCATTTAAACCATTAAACATTGCTCAGCTTTATATATACCGTATTTGCTCGATTATAAGACGACCCTGATTATAAGACAACCCTCCAAAATCTGAATATTAATAAAAAAAAAAAAGAAAAAGCCTGATTATATTTTACTAGTAAATATTAATTCATGTAAACTATTTTTTTTGTTTTTCCTTTTATTTGCCAACCTGCGCCCAGGCTTGCCACTCTGCCCCTAGAAATGCCTTATACCCCCTATGTGCCACTGTGCCTCCCTGATATGCCTTTTACCCTCCTATATGCCACTCTGCCCCATGTTATGCCTTTTAACCCCCTATATGCCACTTTGCCTCCAGAAATGCCTTATACCCCTATATGCCTCTCTGGCATATAGGGGGTTAAAAGGCATATCATGGGAAAGAGTGGCATATAGGGGGACACTTACACAGCCAGACACTAATATACCCACTTACATGCTCACTCTGACACTTACCTACCCACTGAGACACTTACCTACCCACTCTGACACTTACCTACCCACTCAGACACTTACCTACCCACTCAGACACATACCCAGACACTAATATACCCACTCAGACACACTTCCAAACCAAGACACGCACTCAAGCAACTAAGGCACTTAACTCACTATGATGCCTCAGCAGGCGCTTACTGCAGCTCCCACGGGATTACGGAATGACGCAGTGTGACCCTGCTAGGCCCCGCCTCCTCCAGAAAATTACCATATCCGCCGATGACTTTGGGACGGCACAGTGCTGCCGGGGTCCCGGTCTTGCTTCTGATCTCTCCGACCGGCTCTGCTTCCCCGGCAGTGGGCGGGCTATCCCGGTAGGGAGAAGGTACACGCGTATGCAACCTCGGCTGCTGCCGGCACTTTCGCCGGCGCTCGGTGATAGACGCCCGGTGGAAGTGCCGGCAGCAGCTGAGGTTACCAGACAGGAGGATCCAGGTCCCCTGCAGCGCTGCGGGGGGTCTGGATCTTAGTGTCATAGTCAGACCTCTATTTGAGGTCTGATTAGAAGACGACACCGATTATAAGACGAGGGCTCTTTTTCAGAGCATTTGCTCTCTAGCTTTAACAGACTCCCTAGCCTTAACAGACTGTGAACCGGACCTTGTTCTCCTTTTTCACCAATATGTATTGAAGGGGAAGTCCCATTGATTTTCTTTTAGCATTAAACACAATGCTATATACAGTAATGTAGGTTAGCATTGTCAAAAACTTGGTTTTATCTCATTTTGTTGCAATAAATTATCTGCATCTGCAGACTTAAAGGCTGCCATTGATGTCAGTAATGTGATGTTATGGGTGAATTTCCCTGCTCCTCACAATGCCACACTAAGCTGATTCTTTGTGGCAATGATAATGAAGTCGGTCCCTTCCCAGACTAGTGATTAGTCTTTTTGTTTACTGCAGGAAGCATGATAAGGAGTCAGGTTAGTAGATTGGGCTAAGATAACAGACCTAGAACACATGCAAATGGCTAATACGCAGCTGCCTCGAAACATTATATTATGCAAAAACTAGAGGTGTTTAAAGAACAACAGCACAACATTTTTGAAAACATTTTTAATCTGACACTAGTAATAAAAGAATTGGTGTAAATGTGTTTTGTCAATTTTAATCTTGTTCATTTTCAATAGCGCTATGGAATCTGCTGGGAAATAAAATATAATTATGTAATTAGTCATCTTGCCCTTGGGTCATCCAAGCCATTGGGTTTTTTTCACTAGAGGAAATCCTTTCCAACTACCCTTTTTTGTAAATTTACAACTAACTAATGTATAAAGACAAACCCCTGTAGTGCATGTAGAATAACATACCCTTCCCATAATAACAAAAATCACATGCATTTCCAAAAATTCATAGTATCTGATTTATTACAATGTTGTAAAAATGCAGTTATAACAATACGCGGCTTTACTGTGGGTGGCTCATTCAAAAATTTTAATTCTAATTTCTGGATGCACTTAGTCTTTTCGTTTTGGAAAAGGCAACGGGATTTATGTCTAAATGCTTAAAAAGAGAGTGTGCTGATCATAAATAATGTCATCTATCAGAGGGAGGTCTCTAATCTAGCATGACAAGCCGTGAAAATAAAAAACCCAAACATACAATATGGAAGCACTGGCCATTCATAAACATCATTGGAAAATGGGGGATGGGAGAAAAGAGAGACATCAAAGCTACACAGAATAATGAATAAACCATTCACATCATGTTTTGCCATTGATATTGGAAAGAGTGTAATGGAGAAAATTTTCCAGTAAAATAATATGTTACAACATGCCAGAGAATGTAGATATCAGAACCATTACAAACAAAATGATACAGCAAATGGGAAGTTTAGATTACACAATAGTCTCTTAATATAGGCAACCAACAAAGTGTGAGGGTCATAAAGAATGAGAAGTCGAATAATGCAAAGAAGCCGCTCACAGATGTTGGATGTTGCTTAGATGTTAGTTGTACATAATGTCTGCTATATATATACATATTATGCAGGTTCTAGTGTTCTATATAAGCCTATATCCCATAGTAGAGGTGGGACCTTTCTTTGTTCTCTACCCCTTTTGTTGATTGTCTCTGCTTCACTTAAGATCAGTATGTGGACAGAAGAAAAAAAACAGAAGGGAAGATGTATTGCACAACCATAGAAAGTATGTTTTTTTTTTTATTCAAGCAAATAAAAATCCGGAGTTATTGTCCATACCCAAGATATTAATGAACGAACATATCTGAAGGGCACATGCAGACAGCCTGTATGATTAGCCAATAATCCAGGACGCTGAACTGTGACTATTGGGGGTTGGGGGTGGCTGCAAATGGACTGTCAGTCAAAAACCTCTAGGTCCTGTGCGCAATACTGTGGACTGTGTGCTAGAGCAGATCTCCCTTTGCTCGGTGGGACTGCCACTAGACCAGCTCCTTTGACCTACAAATCTCAATCTAAACATCACTGGTGCTGGACACAGGGTGCCAGAGGCTGCATGATCAGTTACATAAGCATTTTGATGCATATATACATATGTGTCAAATTCCATGCTTTCAGCATTTTTCAAAACTCATTTTTGCCAACGTCTTTAGATTTATTCATGTACTCTATGTACTAATTTGTTGTCTGAAGCCCTCTTGTTAAATGCTAAGCTAAGCTATATTTTCCATTACGGCGACAATAATACCAGGTCTATCAAGGTCGGGAACGATGGATATCTCATGTTACAGCACATTTTGGACAATGTGTTCTAATGCTAGGGGGAAAAAACGTATATGTAACCTTCTGTATATGTGAAAAAGAGTAAAAAGAGTTTGTCTTCCAATCTCATACACTGAACTGGTTATAAGTAGCATTTAGATAACGCCACTGACTCAACAGACCCCTATAAATGCCACCATTGTCTCTTCTGCTTTGGGCCAACAAGCAGCTGCTGTAATTATAGGCCAGTAAGATTACTATTAGTGTTCATTATTTTCAAGTAGATGTCGGCATTGCACGTGCGTTTATTATATCAAGATGAAAAACTATGGGACTCATTCATTACAAAGCAATGTTTAATATGTATTTCATCACTAAATTAATCCATAGCCTCTGATTTGAAATCCAGATATAAAAACTAATGTAAAAGAATCTCCTTTTAAATGTTTTTCTTCTTATCATTTTAAATTGATTAAAGTGACCTGAATGTTTGGATTGACAGAGCAGAATATTCAAGCATTGAAACCCTATTGCAAAAAAAGCTCTGTTTACATTAAGACTCTTATTTTGGCTATAAACAAAGCTCAAATGTTAAGGGAAAGTGCACTTTCCCTGTATAACTTACAACAGTAACGTAAGCATTCACATGACAAATATTTGTCAATTATTCAGTGTTTTCTGAATTCCCAGCAGTACAATGTGATCTCATCAGGAAGATGAAAGGCAACACAGAGCCAGGCAGTAATCACCTCCTCTACATAGTAATTAAGGCAAGAAAAGGGCATAAGCCCTTGAAGTACACCCCTCATACATCTCTTTGTCTCCTGCTGCTTGATCCACCTTAGACAAATGAAGCCATTTCCAAATTTTTCTTAACAAGACGTATCCGCTAAATAGGTACGGGTTTGTTCCTGGTTACTCAATTTATGAATAAAGAAACAAGGGAACTCTAATTGAGCCTTAAATAACAAATGGATTACTCCCTGGATTAACATCATATCTATGTACAATGTGTTCCAGTTTATAGGTGATTAGAATTTATCATGAAACCAGTTTTCACTTTGCTTATATAATCATTTGTATTATAGATTAGCTCCCTTTAAAACACAGAGCTGCCCCTGCATTTACTTTATCAAGACTTGGGCTAGTAAGTGCATTGGGGGCAACTGCTTTTAGTGTAATGTCTATAGACCATCTTGGTTAGAACGGGTATCTTTATTGGACATAAAAATAAGCATTGTTTAAGTTAAGAAGCCCCGTAGTAAATTCATTTATGGAAGCATAGACCCATTCACTGAAGATTGGAAGACCTACCAATACACTTCTCCTTACATTAGTATTAGTGTTCTTAAAAGTCAACCCTAACCTTACCCTAAACACAAGCCTTCCCTTAACCATCCAAACTGTGCTCTAAATTTTCTTTAAAAAAAATAAAACCATAAACAGAAAATGTTTTGAAAACAATGAACAATATTTATAAAGAAAGTTTCTGGGCCAAAGTTCTAAAAAGCTACATGGTCTACATTTAGCAACGTATCCTAGGACTGTGTGTTATACTCCCCAGTTAGCTGTATTCATCACAATTTATATTAAATTGCTGAAACCTGACATTTTCACAAACATGGGCTCTCCACAAGAGATATTCAAGTTTAAGATTGACAGGGTAAATCAACATATTTTTTTCTTGCTTCTGATGCAACTTTGGTATTGGTGTTATGCTGCGTGTAATATATTTCTTCATTACCACTGATCCAACCTCTTATTTTTACAGGCAGTTGATTTTAGGCTTTTGGTTGTGGTTGGGGAGATACCAGATGACAAATGAATAATACTTATTTCAACCATGCGCGTCAGCTACTGAATGTGATTCCAAAGGGTGGGGGGGGGGGGGTTGGGTATCTAAAATCTCTGGCAATGATTGCAATGATTTACATACAAAAAGCTGCCAGATGTTAAAGGGTAATTTATCGCTCCCTTCTCTTGATATGCCATGCCATTATTATTTTTTTTTTATGCAAATGCATTTTAGAATATTTGCGCATTTTACTGGGATACTGAGATTTTTGTTAAACGCATTTTATAATTTAACACATAAGATTTAGGATATATTAAAAAAACCTACATTTTTGGTTGCGTACCATAACCAACTAATAACTGTTTTAATTCAATTTTATCATTTGTGAGTGAACTTATTCACTTATAGAAAAATAATGGAAAAATAAATGTAGAAAAAAGTGATTGTTGTAATATGTTAATTCCAGAGACAAACACTTTAATTACTGAGCTATTTGAAGCAAAGACCCCATCCCAAGTCAATATACTACGGCTTGAGAAAGCCTTTAGTAATAGGGGAAACAAAAGCATAACAATGCATATGGCCAAAGGGCATGAACACAGTCATAGATGTGAATGTGACAGAGAAGGTCTTGCAATTACCATAAACACAGTCACTGCTTTGGTCTATTCTTTGGGAACGTAAGCAGCTTACTAACCTTTCTTTGGGTCCACAGAATATTTTTAGCAGTTGTGTCATTGAACTATGTTTAAAAGTATTATGAGGTTAATGCCGCCATTTCCTTCTTCTTTCAGCTCATTCCATAGATTAGAGTAATACAATGACCACTGAGGGACAGCAATTAAACAGGAATGTATTTTGTTGTTTTAACATATAACTAAATTGTGTCATAAATGAAACCAAACGAATTGATTTTGGTTAAGCTCACCTCAAATACAATATCAGCCTCGACCTTATACACCGAATAAAGCTATTCATTTGAGGATAGAAATGTGCCATTGTAACCAAGCCCCAATTATGACCACTTTTCTTGGCTACTCTTCTTTTAAGTCAAGATTGGTTGGCACACTAGAGCTTAAATGGTATGGTTGAAGTGAATAATATCAAAAGGTTTTTGACTTCACATTATATGAGGGAAAGGCTTATCGCTCTTATATTTTTTTTTAGGTATTGGCAGGAGATAAGGTCCATTCAGCCCATCTGATCTGCCCATTTTCCTGTTGTAATGATTCAGACCTAAACCAGCCCTTGGTAATGTCTTAGATTCAAGATAGCTTTATGTTGAAAGTCCCTTACTTCAGTCAAAGTGAAACTTCCTTACATTAAATCTAAGCCTCTGCCCCTACAGTTTTAGATGATGACCTCTTGTTCTACCAGTAGCGTCCCACTGTGTTAGCTGTAGAAAGAAAGAGCAAATATGGTGAAGTTTATACCTTTACATTATGAACAACTTCATCTTCGATTATATACTGTGCCTGAAGAAGAGATCTAGGTAGTCTAGAAAGCGTGCAATTGTTTGTAATTCATTTAACTAATAAAGGTATCATATTTACCATTTTTTTCTTTCTTTCCACCTGTATTGGGAGGAGAACACCGTAGAAAGTTAAGAAAGCGCAAGGCTGGTTTGGAAAATAGGCATTATTTGTTTTTTGTTTTTTTCCATAAAAGAAGGTCATCTTTCTTCTGTAATCATGCACATACCTCTTATTTTATTTTAACATATGGAAATAATGTTTGAACCAGTGAACTGAAAAAAATAAACATAATTACAGCATCATTTCTGTTTACTGAAATGCACTAAAGATTTTTTTTTCCTTTATGACTTTGTTTTGGTACTAAATTGTTGTTGACAGAACAGCCTAGCCTGTGTTTTCTCTCTTATGGGTTATTCAGTCATCAGAAAATCTAAAGTAATATTTTCCAGATAAAAACGAAAAATAATGAAACGCAGACACAAGGGAATTGTTTTCCCAAAGAAAATGGATTGTAGATAAACAAAAATGTGAGTATTTGAGTTCACCGCAAACATCACTTGAAGGGCTTGACATTTACTGTGAAAGAAAGTACCTGTTATAGTTACCAAGCTGGAGACTTTTTGTCTCAAGAGCCAGGAATAGGTGCCTAAGTATAATGCCAAATGACTTAGACAATAAAGACAACTGACCCTTAAGGAAACACTCTAGCCATCATATGGACTTTAATACTTATGATGGCCTGCAAACACATGGAAGGAATGTGTAGACCCCCCCCCCTTTGCCTCTTTCCCTGCTTGGCTTGTAGGAGATGTGTTTGGCGACTGTACCCATTTGGTATATTCGCTGCCAGCCAGCTCCAAAGTTGGCTCATGCAAGTGTTCCAGGGGGCTCTTATGAGATCCCCTGTGTGCATACACAGAACGTGCTCCAGTTGATTTCATTGGAGCTTCAGCTTCTCCTTAAGTTAATTTATTATTGTTTTCAGGTTGAAGAATACATATTAAAGTACTTACATAGTACTTTAATATGCATGGTTGTTTGGGGGGATGCTCAGTATAAAAAAGATACTTCCAATGCTCTTAAAGGCAGGGGGAATTCCATGTGATTCCATATCTCAGTAGGCACTGGTTTAGAAAACTGAGCCAGCAGCTTGATTTGCTTTGAGTTAGGAATCTGTGTGAAGATGTTCGTATCCCAGCTCATCTGGTCTTAAGTCCAGACTTTTAATGGCAAATGCTTAGGAAAAAAGTGATGTGCGGACAACGGACGCAAAGAAAATACTACTATCGTTCAACTGAATGGACTGTCTAACTTACCATTTCAGTAAAAGCCATGACTCTAAGCTTGCGTGATTCTGTAATCTTATATGCTTAGTGGGAAGCATGTAATGTCACCAAATTACACAATAGTTTACCAGTTCTAGTTAACGCTAGTGTTTTTAGAACAAGTGGATGTCTTTTGTTACAAGGACATATCAATGATCATTACATTTAGAATTATGTGATAGGAGCAAAATGCTGTAAATGTTGTGGATTGTGAAACGTATAACCAAGTAACTGAAGATTGAGGTTCCTTCAACATAACAAGTCATTATTACCCATGAAATATGGAAACTGATGAAAATGAAAATATGAAGATTGATACTGGACATATTTGTTCTTGTGAAATGTGATGAACTCTAACAGAACAGCTGTTTCCTAAAAGCACCCATCAGTCAGTAATTGATCTGGCCCTGTTAATGGAGCCAATTCTGGTGCAAGACAGGGAGAAGGGAGACAATTTTGTAAGCAGGCAGGTATGGTTTTTTGAACATGTAAAAATACATTATGATGTACTTTAATATACGCTCATCATCGGTCAAATAAATCTTGCACAAAGGCTCCAATGACCCAAGGAGTCCCATGGTATGAGTACAGGTCACTATGTGATCCTACAAAATATCATCCAGGAAGATGATGTCATTGTCCTACAACACAATTTAACAGCACCTGACATTAAGCCTTGTAGGTACACAGTGACAGTATTTACACTTGTATCTACTGAATCTGTTTGTCATTATCATGGCCGACGAATGAGCAGTGCATTCTGTACAAATGATATGTTAATATGTGTAAGTGGATTGTCAAACGGTGAATAGGAGGGAAAAGGGTCTGTTTCCAAGTACTTAAAAGAAAAACAGCCTATCCCTATTTGTGGGTGATTACTAATATTACTAATATATATATATTTAAAATGTTTTTTTCACATTACTGGCTCATATTTGTGATAATATATTTTGTTTTACTAGTCATTGTAGTATTTTTGTGTATCCTGACAATGTTACTATTTGGTCCTTTTCTTAGAATCTTGTTGTTATTGCCTTTGTTATATTTTTTTGTTTTTCTTTGTTTACCACACTGCTATATGAAAGTAACCATGTAGCTGTCACTTGTTTATCATTATTTTGCACTGTACCACAACATGTTATTCTTTATATTTGTTTTGTACTCTCTGCTGTATGCAATGAATGTACGCATCAAAGTGTCTCCTAAAAAATACAGGAACAGATAAAAGTCTTTCTGTTGGTGATTTGTTTTTCTTAAATATTTGTCTTATTTATGGTATTGTAATGTTTATCACATTGCTTTTTTTTCTTCTTGCTTCTTGCTTCCTTTAAAATAAATAAACCATATGTTGCAAAGAACTACGTAAGCCCTAAAGTCTAGAGAAAACTGGTGGGTAATGTTGCCTTGGTGGACGTCAAACTCTGAGGTCAATTTGCTTGTCTGATGTCAAACCTTTTCTGTGAATGTGTTGGCCTACTGTATTACATCATGTCTGAATTTATGTGCCACTCTTTCCCGCTGTCCTGCCTGATAGCACTCGGCGGGCTAGAATGATTCGGACCACAATGCAGCGGACCCGATTTCATTGTCCATTGTCTAGTACAGAGGTAGTCCCTTATAGAATTTTGGTCCTCATGTTCTTCTCCATGATCTTCCACTAATAGAATGCTAAAAAACAAATATATATCTAATGTACCGCTATAAAAAAGCCTGCTGATCATTTTACAAATGTAAGAATTTTCCAGTTACTAAGAAGCGCATAGGAACCAGTCAGGGTATAAATCCTTCCTAAAAACCTTGTTACGCTAGAGTCACTTGCGGGAGAATAGCAAGTAAATACACAAAAATACAATTCTTCAAGCCAGAGCATCCCAGCGGAAAATTGCAGCTCTCTTACCCTATGTGCCCTCGTCCCCTTACTGCATCTTGTTTACTGCCTCACATATGAATGTTATCAGGAAAATATAATTCCACATAAGTAAGAGAAGAATTGTTTTGATATATGCAATAAAATAGACGTCACCGTTCTTTGAACAATCAACCTTAACCTAACAATGCATATGGAAAAAACTGCACATAGATGAATACGACAATGTACATGAAATTCAGTATAATTTATTAACACACATGCTGTACATATAGTGGTAAATTTCATTTATGAGACAACATAAGAAATCTAAAGAATATATATATATACCTGTATGTATAATCCAATAATATATTCCATAAACACCTTTAAAATCATTGTTTAATATAACTCTTATTATGCAATTTGAAGTTCATTATTGAAGAACCAGCATAGTATCACAGTGAAGCATGCTTATGACAGTCTCATTGTAAATTCATGTCACATTTGCTCAATCTACTTCTGGAATTGAAATTGAAGCAGATCAAAACAAAAATGGAATAATGTCCTGAAATAAACCCGAATGGAAAAAAACAAGCAGAGATTTGTCATTTTTTCCAGCAAATTGAGTATATTTTTTTGCATACTAGATAGGCATAAACAGGAAATATCCGAGGATCAGTGCCAAGGTACTCTTCTCTGGTCTTGCCGACGTAGGGTATAGACAGGTAGAGTTACAGGCTACTTCACCACATGTACAGTCCAACAGAGACATGAAAGGCTGGTATTGAGCCGCCAATCCCAAATCAATAATTGTATCATGAAAGGACAAGATCATAGTCCTTTAGAAAGAAAATCTCAAGCTGAAAAGAATATCAGATCTTTCCCATAAGGGTTAAGTTCAATACCTCTTCAAAATGAGAAACTATGATACCTATCAAGTTCAACTTTTTCCAAGTATCGTTATCCTTTGTTTAATACTAGGAAACAGATGCAACCATACGTTCCCCAGCTTGAAAAAATGCTTAGAGGTATTATAACGGATCAACATGTGTATTACTATAGTTTTACGGATTTAGCAGAAAAGAAGTTGCATCTTTAAAAACACTGTCTTTTAAGACCCTGAAAGACTGAGTGAAGAGGAATTACTTACCTATGAAACCACTGATAATGTAAAAAACAACCTCACTTTACACGCAGCATATTTTTAATTCAAGGTTTTATTTATGTTTGATTTTTACAATTACAAATACTTTGAATGGAAAAACCCAGAGCTTTTTATTCTTTTTGTTGGTGCTCTTTCGTTCGTCTACTATACATCCGATGTGAAGAAAAACAGTGCTGGTGATCCAAAACGATCAGGTACTCATTTGATTTTAGCGAAAAAGGCTGAGCCTCCTCCTTACCTCTCAGACCAAAGCCTGGAGGCCTGGATCTTCTTCAAGGGGCAGTAGTGGCACAACCCACCCCCTCCACTAAAACAGATGCTTCAGGGACCCAGTTTCACTGTAGGTGGCCCTCGGCACTTAACTCATTCTGAAACCAAACAACACGTGCACTGCACTGCAAAAAACAACAGCGCTTTGTGAATGATGATATGCCATTCCTTTTCCCAGCCACATGGCTGGAAATCAAAACATGTATTCTTTCACCACTCACCATAAGGCCAGGATTGAGAATACGGTGAAAAATCAATAGCACAAGGGTCTAAGGTGCGCTTATCAACATTATAGGTGGATTGCCCTTCACAGCGCCTCCCCTACTTACATCTTATCACTCATCTCTTATTAAACTCCTAACCGGTCTCTGCGCTCATCTCCTTCTGTCCTCTCCTCTGATTTCTAGCTCTCATGCACGCTTGCAAGATTTCTCAGGGCTGCCCTATCCTCTGGAATGCCCTCCCCCGGACTATTTGTCTTTCCTCCTGCCTTCGGTCCTTCAAAAAATCCCACAAGACCCACTTCTTTAAGGACGCTTACAACATTGCACGTCGTTTAGCTCACCATTCCTAGTCCCTCTGCTGCAGTACTTGTGTGCCTGGTCCATCCCTAACAACGGCACTTTTACCTTTTGCCTATTGTGTAATACACCCTAAATCCCTAGATTGTAAGCTTGTTTGAGCAGGACCCTCCTCACCTGTTGTTTCTGTGAGTCAATTTGTTATGTTATACTACCTTTTATGTCCTATCTACCCATTGTACAGCACTATATAATATGATGGCACTATATAAAACAATAAATAATAATAAGTGCAGAATGTGTTCCCTGAAAAACACATTTTCCCAGTAAGTGCCCTTGCAAACCAAACAGGGGGCACCAATTGCAATACCTCAGGCTTCCTGTACTTGGCCTCAGGCTAGAGGACCAAGCTTTCCCACTCTCACAGGTACTAACTTGAGTCGCTCAGGGTCTTCAATGAAAAAACAATAGTCACAAAATGTTTAGTATGTTTCAAAGGAAATAATTGGCTATCTCGCCTTTCAGTTTGTTCTCATCATGACAGTAGAAATGGAAGGGCTAATTAATTGAAGTTTAGTTAAGTGTCGTCTGGTGAGGTATGTTCATGCGGGGTGGCTCCTGCTCGTGATTTAACTATTGTTCACGCTGGCAACAGAACCCAAAACATCCACATCAAAATGTTGACCTGCAGCTGTAAGATATGCTAATGATGCACATACATCATAATGTGACTTTTTTGACGCCAACCCTTCTCCATTTAAATTAGTACCAAAGTGCTGAGTTCTTTGGATTATCATCTGATCACTTGCTATTTATTGTCAAATGATTTCTGTTTGCTGCCTGACCAGACCTAATCCTGTTATTCGACTACCCACTGCCCGATCTTTCTGTACTTTGTTGAGGACTTTGTCTGGGTTAGCATCTGGCCTTCCTACTGGGATTCTCCTCCAGTTACGTTGTGACAGCTATAAATACAAATAGAAAACTGCATATTATGCTTAATAAGTATATACTTCATGGCAAAAAGAATTGTATAACCTATTAAATAATAGAGACATAGAAAACTAAGTCTACTGCGGAGTTTCTGAAAGGTAATGTCATAAGATAATCATTTTAACATTAGTTCTGAATGCAAGTTGTCATATTTTATAGCAGCAAGTAATAATAATAATGTCAATATAATAATACTACTGCCTTCCCATCTGGAGGCTGTCCGACTAACAGAAGTATGAAGCTAGACTCTCTTCTTAGGCTAATAATTGAATAAATGCATCAAAAGTGAATGTGTTGTGATTCTGTTTATACGTAAATGGTTTATATTGCTGCAGGGGGTTATTTAAAATAATATGAGAATTATAATCATTGTGTATTTAAATAAAATACCCCATTACTTGCAGTTCAGGGACGGTCCACGGAAATAAAGAGACATAGTTATTAACAGGATAAGTGTCAAGACGGGTCTTGTCCAGCTGAATGACCCTAGACAGACGAAATCAGCAGTTGAAGGACATCACAGATGCCTGACTGGAGAAACCTGAATGCAGATTGTGAACTAAAAAATATAGACCTTTTCACCCCATCGAAAAGTTTTGGATACATTCATATTCATCCTGGTGAATACTTTATATCTGTGGAAGACAAGACCAAGAGCTGGTTATGGTCTGAGTCTCTACATCCGAAAAAATGGGCCGACTAGATGGGCAGAATAATTCTTATCCACTGTTGAGTTTATTGTCTGTATCCTTAAGCAAAATGGACAACACAATGTGTCAGTACTTGTCTATATCTGCGGAACATATCGTGGCTGGAATCCAAGTCACCTTGACTATTTATGAAGATACTTTAATCTTTGAAACATCTGCGGTCATCTACTCCATGTTTCCTCTACAATTTCTGTTGCTTGTGAGAGAATCACACGTGGGAGCTCCATAAAAACAATATCCATGGACAGAATTTCAAAATAGATATTTATACCAGTGGCTGCTAAATAAACTTATGGGAAACTACCTGATTTGGTTCCAAAACAGTAAAGTAATTTATAGTAGGCTTGGAAAGTCAAAATTTTAACGAGAACTAAATTATAATTAACTCAATTATTGAACAGATATATGCAAATGTTCTGAAAACGGAATGTACTGTTCATTAGACTGTGTTTGAATACACATTAAACCTCCCTCCAAGTCATTAAGGCATTTATATTTTGTAACCTAATCTTATTCACTTACTTAGCATTCATTTAATTATATTTTTAGAAGACACTTACCATAACTAATAAAAAAAAAACATTATACAATATATGATTTCCTTAAAATATTTTTCACATAATCCCAAAGTCATCTGTTGTTTGTATGTTCAAAGGAGGAAGGTATATATATATATATATATATATTAAATGCAACATTTTTATTATTTTCAGAAATACTATTGTAATGCAGAGACCTCCTCTCAAGACAGGTGGGAGATCAAATGGGATTGTTTCGTACATGAGAGGAAGCAGCATGAATAACTCCATTACCCGATGACTTTTCAAAAAAGACATTATAAAAGAAGAAGGCGTGATTTAGAAGACTAGGGGTTAACTTGCAACAATACCGCATATAACTGGATGAGCCTTCCAGAAGAAACAGTAATTGCTTACATAGTAAAAGAGTTCAAGAATGCTTGGTATGTGCATAAAGCTATCCTGAAAAACAAATAAGTGAGACTATGAGGTTTCAAAATGTGCAGACTGGATGGGCCAACTACATATTATCCTCTGTCACAATATATTTTTGCTTCAATTACAGCTCTAGCTATGGCCCAGCAGTGATGTCATTTCAATAATGGTGAACTAATCTTTAGGTAGAGAACAAAATGTTATCCAAGTAGTGTTCTAGCTAAATTGCTTATATACCGTATTGTCTCAATTATAAGATGACCCTGATTATAAGACAATTACCCCAAATTTGAATATTTATTTACAAAAAAAGAAAAAGCCTGAATATAAGACTAAACTATAAAAAACGTTTTACTAGTAAATATTACTTCACATGTAAACTATTTTTTCAGATTTAATAAAAACCTTGATTGAGAAAAATGCATTTCTTGTTATTTCCTTTTATTTGCCAACCTGCCCACCAGTTATGCACATCTGGTCCCAGGCTTGCCACTCTACCTCCCAGATATGCCACTCCGCCCCCTAGATATGCCTTATACCCCCCAGATATGCCACTCTGCCCTCCAGACATACTAATGCATCCCCAGACTTGCCCCTCATATTCCAGACTCACCTGGTGTCTAGTGGGGGCAGCCGGTGGGTGTCTGTGCGAAGCGCGTAGACAACCTCTGCTGCAGCCTGGCACTTCCGCCAGGGCTTCTATGACAGAGCACCGGAAGGCACTCCGTCATAGAAGCTCCTAAAATAGCACTTGTAGAATAATTATATTTGACAGAATTACCAACCATTATATATATATGCCTGTTGTCAATAGTGTGCACCCAGCTTGGATGTGCCAGTGAAAGGGACACTTCAAGTATCATGTAACAGCTTAGCTGCAGAGCTGCAGCTTCTAATTCAAGTTAGTCTTGTTTTTTTTTTCTTAATTTAAAGCAAAAAAAAAACCAAAAAAAAACTTCTACCTGTTTACAAATCATGCTTACTGTTTTCCAGCACAGGTGGTTTATTTTTGAATAGTTTAATCCAAAATGGCTTGCTCTGGATGTCATAGCAACGGGGCAGGAAAGTAACAGGATTACCTTAATACATCACAAAGTATTTTTATAAATACACCACCAGTTTTTAATAAAATATTAACATTAAATTTTAATGACTCTTATGGGAATGTTATTCTTAAGGAATCTAGTAACAAAATAATAGAAATTCAATTTGTTCTTCTACCAGCGAACTGGACCAACAAAGTAAAAAAAAATAAATATATAAGCAATCACTTTTTCATATAAATAACTGCAAAATCAGCTCTAAAAATGTATAACTGCATACATGTATGTGTAATATTATTTTACTAGCACAACTCAGTACTGTGAGAATAATTGTAAATTGTATAGGAGCGCTGAAGCCTTACATTTACCAATCATCACAAATGTAATTTTTTTTTTTGAAATTCATTATAGAACAGTGTATTTTATGAATGAGAGGGGCGAGGTTCTTTTGCTTCTGTGATTTTCTGATGATATTTGTTTAAATTGACTTAACATGCATGCCCGAACAAGACAGAGGTATTACACCTGCCAAACAGTTCAAAAGAAAAAAAAAAACAAGCCAAGAGTAAGATGCGGAAAAAAAAAATACGAAGCCATAACGCACTGGAGATTATGCTTGTTTTGAAGTATAGGGTGTGTTGTTCTCTGATCTAGGATGTTTTCATACCTTCCTTATTCTGGATATTGCTTGTACAACATGTAAGACAACAAACACTCTTACATAATATAAGAAGATGCACCCCAGTAAAACAAACTATACATTCATGTTTAATCCAGTTCCTCCAGGGTAGCTCCAAATCATTGTGAATATCCAAAATGGACCTTTAAGTGACACTCCGGCCATCATATGCCCTTTAATGCATATGCATTTGCCCCTTTCCACACCACTAGGTAAACGCTGAACATATCTCCCTGGATGTGATTTACTTGCCTCCGGTCTGCTCTAGCACTGGCTAGGGCAGGGGCGTCCAACCTGCGGCCCTCCAGCTGCTGCAGGACTACATCTCCCATCCTCCTCAGCCAGCCCCTTAGCTGAACGAGCATTATGGGAGATGTAGTCCTGCAGCAGCTGGAGGGCCGCAGGTTGGACGCCCCTGGGCTAGTGGACTGTTCCGGCCACTGTTGGAATGTGTGGAAAGTTCTCCCATTGATTTCAATAGAAGCACTTTTCTGCCAGTTATTGACAGCTTCCAGCAGCCAATCAGTGGCAAGAAATCCCGGATCATGGAGGAAGAAGTTCTTGTCAGATAAGTGTTTTATTTAGTAATTTTTGTTTTGGGAAAAATGCATATTAAAGTACTCACAGAATACTGTAAAAAGCATTACCCTACAGTGGATGCGTAGAAGCCCTATTCTGGGGCAAACTGCTAATCATAAAGCAATCAGGAGGAACACTGGTTGGTTTAGACACAATACCACAATGTTCTTCTTTATAAAAAGCCACATATTGCATAACCTGAACAAAGCCCAGTTTTTATACATTACATGTTCAAAAACTCCCTGTGTAGAAATCCTAAATAGACCGAATCATTACATTTTCTATTGCCTATTTGTCTTCTGAGAAGGAAATCTGATTAAAACCCATAAGCTTTGACACATACACACACACACACATATATATATATATATAAAATCAAAGACAGTTGAAACTGTGCTGTGACAGTTGAAACAAAGTTTGAGTTTTATGCTCAGTAGTCGTGAAGATCAATGGCTCTTTCAGCGTTTTTTATTCTGATTAATAAAAACAACTGCCTTACTCAATAATGTCCTTGTATGCCCTCCTCATTAGCACTAAAAAAAACAACCATGCCCAGGCTTTCAAATCAGTTACATCTCATTTCCAAGCTCCGTCATGAAGCGTCAGCGTCGTCTTCAATGGGCTAGGTGCTGAAAAAAAGACCTTAACACAATTCTCGATACAAAGGCGACAACGAACAATAATGTGCTGGGTTTCTGCGCGGCTCATCTATTAAAAAATGTTTTAGGGTTACGTTAAGAGCAAAGGGCTACTAGTTAGGAAGTCATGGCCATCGTAGTAAATAAGGTTTAGTGCTGCCAAGGCTATTATTAATGGTAACACACAATCTGCTTGGTATGTGTTTTTTTTAATGGCAGCCTAGGCTCCCATCGGAAGCCGTACCATTCCAACACTTCTGGCACCAGCTGGTATACAATTTCACATGAACAACTGTCAGTGTCAAAGACTGCGTTGAGTACACAAAGGTGACATTTACATTGAAGATGAGCCGAGTCTGTGATAAACTGAAGAACACTATGTGATGTAAAACAAATCCCAGTTTTGCATATCTAATAAGTAAACAACAAAAAAAGAAAAGAAATTTGGAAATGTGAAGAAAATTCACTAAAATTTAAAAAATATATTACATTTTAAGACTGCGGGATTTGTCAATGAAACTTGTATTTGAATACGTACATGGAAGAATTGTCTTTCTCACTTATTTTTCTTCCTGCTGAGATATCTGCATTACATTATATAATTATACAGATATCACAATGTTACTCCAGGCTGCAGTCAACAAGGCAAGCAGACTGCCCTCTTGGCCGCTGTCCATGGAGCCGGTTACAAGAGACATCTCTGATCTTCCCAACCAGAACATTCACACTTTGAAGGCCTATGCCACGTTGGAACAGGCCTCTTAAAGAGTCCGTTCACGAGGAGTGCCGGGATATGACATCATATCCTGGCTCTCTGTCCGAGGATGGCAACATGGAGTGGGCGGCTGAGGGTGCTGCTCTGGGTCAGGCCTAAGGTAGCGCCAGAGGTAAATAAGTTTCTGCACAATCTGTACATATATATATATATATATAAATATATATATATATATATATGTATTTGACTGTAGTTTTGACTTGGGTCTAGCAGTATTTGTGTGGCAGTCAGTTGTGGGAATGGAAGTTTGCAGCAGAAGGTCCACCAACTACCTTTGGCCCGAGTTGCAGGAATGGTGGATGATGTCTGGTGCAAGCCCTGTTTTGGTCGTGCCATTTAGGGTGAAGGGGGCCATCACAGCTTCCCCCTTGGACACGATGGAAAGAGAATTTTTCATTAAACAGCAACTGCACTTTAGTCATCCAGATTGCAGGTGCTCGAAATGTAGTTGTCTGTGTACTGGTTGGTTTGCGGGTGAAAAATTGGGACTTTATTTCCAGATTTTAAGGGTACAGTAATACAGAAAGTGTACAATATAAGAACCGGGTGGCCTTTAAGTAGCATTGTACGATCATTCTTAAACCCTCGTTGTATCTCACCAAAGATGAAGGGTATCTAGGACTCATAACCCTGTCTTCTGCAGAAAATAACAATAAAATTGGAAAGACAGCATTATATTAGACCACAAAGGCAGATTTCCATTCAAAGGATTAAGGAACCGATGCACATCAACACGTATGACAACACCAGAGCTATTATAGTCACCTACCGTTTTAGTAGCACCAAACACTGATCATATACTTTAAAGATGCAATGTGCCTTGTGTGGAAGTGGTTTCATGATGTTCATCATGATGTTCATAGTAGGTATAGGAGCTAAATGATGTCTGGATGGCCCCGTAAAGACCTGACAATACTACTGTTTCGTAATCCAGCAGGAACTAAGTGACAGGCCGACATTCCTGCATACAGAGATTAACATTCTGGAGCTTAGAAACGTTGTGGAAAAAAAAAAACAAGTGGAGAGAAATAAACTAAACGACCCTTCTGGAGCTTTCCCTTATTTTAGGATTACCAACAGCGGTTCTTGGCCAGCTGCCACAGTGAAGTGCAAGCTCTTCTGGGTAGTTGACTCAATACCCCGTACCATAACCATACAGTGTATTAGACAGTAACCTTGTACGGAGACCTGCGTGTAACCGCTGCCATAATTCTAGCCCACTCCTTCGTTTGTGGGTTTCTCGAGGGGGTGGGCGATACGTACTCATCTACTACGCAAAAGGCAGGGTTGCTTGTTTTGATGATGAGGGCTGATGCTGTTCTGAGCCTTAACAGGGAACAGAATGATTGTTTGCCGTGTGTGGGAGATGAAAGCCAAGCCTGTCCTCCTTGATGCACTATGGAAACCACGCTCATTCAAAACAGATGACTTCAGTAGGAGTCCCTAGAAGAATAAGAGAAAACAAACAGAAATGAATGTTAATAACATTCAATGAGGAATACCAGCTGATGTATTACCCCCTAGTGCGAGTTATGAATTATGAGTGGTTAGCTTGTCATATTCTTCCCTTGTCACTTCCATGACTAGAACAAAACATATGAATGACACAGAAAACTTGTAGATGAATGTGTTATTTATATATATATATATATTTATATATATACACACACACACATATATATACACATATACACATACACTCATATATACACATACACACATGCATACACACACACATTCATATATACACATACACACATATGCATACACACACTCATATATATACACACACACATTCATATATACACATACACACATATGCATACACACACTCATATATACACATACACACACACATATGCATACACACACACATATACCGTATTTGCTCGATTATAAGACGAGGTTTTTTTGAAAAATACCCCTCGTCTTATAATCGGGGTCGTCTTATAATCAGAGAAGCAGAGCCGGTTGGAGAGATCAGAAGAAACACCGGGACCCCGGCGGCACTGTGCTGTCCCAAAGTCATTGGCGGATCCGGTAATTTTCTGGAGGAGGCGGGGCCTAGCGGGGTCACACAGCGTCATTGTGTGTGATCCCGTGGCAGCTGCAGTAAGCGCCTGCTGAGGCATCACAGTGAGTGAAGTGCCTTAGTTGCTTGAGTGTATATTAGGGTCTGTGTATCTAAGTGTCAGAGTGGGTATATTAGTGTCTGGGTGTGTAAGTGTCCCCCTATATGCCACTCTGCCCCATGTTATGCCTTTTAACCCCCTATATGCCACTATGTCCCATGTTATGCCTTTTAACCCCCTATATGCCAGAGTAGCATATATGGGTATAAGGCATTTCTGGAGGCAGAGTGGCATATAGGGGTTAAAAGGCATAACATGGGGCAGAGTGGCATATAGGAGGGTATAAGGCATTTCTGGGGGCAGAGTGGCAAATAAAAGGAAATAAAAACAAACAAATAAAAAGTTTACATGAATGAAACTGTTTTCCTATAGGGTCGTCTTATAATCAGGCTTTTTCTTTTTTTTAAATTAATATTCAGATTTTGGGGGGTCGTCTTATAATCAGGGTCGTCTTATAATCAAGCAAATACGGTATATATATATATATACACACACAAAATAATAATGTGCTCTGCACAATAACACTATATATTATGTGTCAACAGCAACTTAGCCCGTGTATTCTTATCACTAACTTTTTACACACAGAAAAATCCCTTCCTTGCCTTGAGTTGGTGTGCATAGTATTACAGATCTACATGGAGCAGTATGACTCATTTTTGATCCCGGTAAACAAGCTGGGAGCCTCCCCTCGGCATTTGTTTAGAGACTTCAGTTTCTCCCATTGCATATCAAAATAATCCTTATATAATATTGCTTAAGCTTAACCCTTGAATTGCAGAGACATTAGCGAATAGCAAATCTTATTTTTATAGCGCCAACAACTGACGCAGCCCTCCTTGCAGTACCCATATTCAAAGGGTATGAGAAACCTAGAACTGGCAGACTAAGTCCTACGGATACATTCAGGCGAAGAGGGTCCTGATCGCAAGCTTATATTTGGAGAGCTGAATGCCTGCAGCACCGCAATGCCATGTCAGCTAACGCGAGCCCGGATCATGGTTACCATTAAAACAACATGTACAGTAATTCAATGATGAAATATACCAGCAGTCCTTTTACTCTCTGGGTGGTATTCCCGAGTAAAAGGATGGTACAAAACAAGCCTTGATTAATGACAATGTACAGCAGGCTCCCCTTACCTTTTAACTGATCGCGGAGGAGGGGCTGCCTAAGAGGAGGAGAGAAATCCCTAGAAGAGAAAAATTTAACCATTCAAAGTCCTGAACAGAGCAAACATCTATTCTGCAGTATAAACATGAATCACTGCAGAAAGTGTACGCACGCACCCAGAATGACAAATATTTTTACGATCTGACATCCCATTGCATATTTGTACAGTACTTTGGAGGCTAGGGGAACGTGTGAATATCCTACGGCAGCCTAGTCATATAAATGGACACATTTTTACGCAGAATTCCCCTGATCTCATCCAAAATGACATGACGAGCGCTTGCGTACATTTGACGCCACCGGGATGGCGCGTATATGGGATAGAATGGGTTTCCGTTGCAGCGTATGTATTTAACTAGAATTGACAGACTAAGGCGAAGCGATACGTTAGGTAAAGAGGGTCCTGGAACGATAAAGGCAACCTATACGGACTTTAGACATTCCGACGGCTTGTAAACAAACGGACCAGTATGCCCAGTAGCCAGCGTTATGACAGTACGGGAGACGGAGAGGGTCCTTTGCCATAGGGGACTGCGGGCAGATGACGATCCACCATCTGCGTCCTGCGTTGCGTAAGCAGAAATCATCTGTTCTGCTTCCTTTGAAATCCACAGCAGCAGCAGCTCCAGAAGTGCTGACCGCCTGCGGAGACACACATCAGACATTCCCGATTAACAGTTTGTGCACCACGCGAGGCAGGCAAGGAATGCGTAACCTGTGCACCCAAAGGATGTCAGCTGTTATTAACCCCTTATCTGCTGGGCAAGGGGCACAACACCCTGTGATTTTTTTTTTTTTTCACGCAGGCTAGTCTTGTGATCACAGGCGACCGGACATACTACGGCAACTGCAATGTTGATACGTAAGCAACGTGGAGTCGCAGAATTGAAACATAGAATTTAACAGCAGACCAGAGCCCATTGCAGACTCAGACCTTCATCAGTACTTAGTCACGTCTTAGATTCAGGATAGCTTTATGCCTGTCCCTCCCTGTATTAGCCTCTACTGCTTCTGCTGGGAGGCGCCTCCACGTATCTACGCATCAAGGACTACCCCGTATAAGAAGAAAAAAATAATAATTTTCAACGTGTTATCCCTGCTCTATGCATCATCGCATGATCTAAAATTAGATTTTTATAATCTAGGAAACCTATTCCTATCAGCCGTCCTGATGGGAGTTGTAGTACAACAGCTGTTTCAATGACAGGGCGCCTGAGACAGAAGAGTAAAAACACACGCGCAGAAGCCCCGTGAAATGTTCACGCGAGCTGGACCTTGACAGCTCCGTTGGGGGGTGGGTAGGAGGTAGTGATCTGGGAGGGAGGGGATCCACTGCGTGAGCGCCGCCTGTCTGCACCGTGACGTCCCGCCCCCTTCACCCCCCCACATACAGCGCAGGGCCACCGCCTCTTTTTCTCTGCTACCCAATCGCAGCCGCCTACCAGGCAGACGCGCCCCCTTCTCATTAGCCCTCCCCCTGTGCCAATGCGTTTGTATGTGTGTGTGGTTTTTTTTGTTTTTTTTTACTGTCGGTAACTTAGTACGTCACATGTTGTTTTGCTTCTTTAGTTCAGTCACTGGATGCGATGTGCTATTTACTGGTAAAACGGTTACCGACGCGAGCGGGAGAGGAGTCCCTGGATGTACGGTACCTGCGGCGGGCATAGCAGCTGATGAGCGGAGCATGGCCAGACGCCACACACTCGGGACCTATTTATTTCTATTCTTATGAGGAGGAAACAACACCCGGGACGTACAGTATATTTATTACAGCTGGACCGTTTCTTTGGAGGAAGCAGCATTGCAAGGTCTGTCACCTCATACATATTTTTTTTGGTAAAGATTTCGCTCCTGCGCAGCTGCAGCTTGTGTATACAGCTCTTCGGTGGGAGAACGGCTCTACCTTAAAAGACTCCTTCGCTGCAACGCTATCTCATATAGACTCTACTGTATCGATGCACCTTGCAGTTGGGGAAGGAGGGAAGCTCTAGAATCCGTACGGAATTCATATTGTGCTCTAGAATTGTGACACCCAGGAATTTCCACTTGGATTCTACTACGCATTGCATAAGCGTGCGTGTTATTTTTTATTTTTTTTTAATTTTATTATTCTTTTATAAGGATAGGTGGGGGGAAAAAAAAATCACAAATTTATTTTTCTAGTGTCGCACAATTGCAACTCTCTATTCAAGGAGGGGTGGGGGGCACCACTTTGGGAGGTGAGAAGAGGATGGCCAGCCCCCCCACTACTGGGCAGCAGGTTCTCCCTTCTGGATCTAATGTAAACAACCACAATAACAACAACAATAACAACAGCAGCAATGTAAAGAAATGCGGCTACCTACGCAAACAGAAACACGGCCACAAACGATTTTTTGTGCTGCGGGAGCCCGGAGAAGGCTGTCCTGCAGCCAGGCTAGAATATTACGAGAATGAAAAGAAGTGGAGGAGCAAATCGACGGCAGCCAAGAGGGTGATATCTCTAGACAGCTGTCTTAACATCAACAAGCGAGCAGATGCTAAGAACAAGTACCTAATTGCTCTCTACACCAGGGATGAATATTTTGCTGTGGCAGCAGATAGCGAGCAGGAGCAAGAAAGCTGGTATCGAGCACTCACTGACTTGCTCAGCACGGGCAGAGGAGAAAAAGATGGGACTGTGTGTTCAGGTACCGGGGGATGCTGCTGTCCCAGCAACGGGAGCTGCAGCAATAGTTGCAGTCATCATCTGGCATTTACAGAGGACCCCAACTACGGACTGATAACCCCCGCCAATGCAGCTTACAAAGAGATATGGCAAGTAAACCTAAAACCTAGGGGTCTGGGGCATATTCGGAGTATGATTGGAGTGTATAGACTGTGCTTGTCTGCTCGCAGCATCAGCTTTGTGCGTCTTAACAGCGATGCCCCTTCTGTGACGCTGCAGTTAATGAACATACGACGCTGTGGCCATTCGGATAACTACTTTTTTGTAGAGGTCGGTCGTTCAGCTTCCACTGGACCCGGAGAGATCTGGATGCAGGTCGATGACACCGTGGTGGCCCAAAGCATCCACGAGACCATTTTGGAAGCCATGAAAGCTATGAGGGAACTGTCCGAGTTCAGACCCCGAAGTAAAAGCCAATCTTCTGGTTCCAACCCAATCAGTGTGCCCGGCAGGCGGCATCATCTCAATCAGTTGCCACCCAGCCAGACTGGCCTTGCTCGGAGAACACGAACAGACACTCCACTGTCGTCCTCCACTAGTGCTGCCTCAAATTCTGCTTCACGAAACCGCACTGCCAGTGAGGGTGATAATTTAAGTAGCAAGGCAGCCTTAGGCAGTCCCTTAAGCCCCAGCATGTTACGTGCACCTCTGAGCCGTTCCCACACACTCAGCTGGGGAGGACGGCATATTAAACTGGTTCCAGCTCCAGGACCCCTGCAACACAGCCGCTCTATGTCTATGCCTGTTCCCCGCTCACCACCAACTGCTGCCAGTCCAATCAGCCTATCATCTGGCAGTAGTAGTGGGCATGGTTCTGCCTCTGACCCATTAATTCCCCCACGGCCATCTAGCTGCAATGCTTCTACTTCTGGGTCACCCAGCGATACGGGTTTCATGTCTTTGGATGAGTACAGCTCTAGCCCAGGAGAGCAGACACGTGCATATCTGAGCTGTCGTAGTGGTACCCCAGATTCTATTTCTGGCACTCCACCTCACCCAGGGGAACTGAATGGTTACATGTCTATGGATAGACAGTTACCAGGAAGCTGCTCGTGTTTTGCACGTCGACTTGAAGGTTCTGGTGTCGAAAAGTGTCCAAGAAAGAGGACATACTCCCTGACCACACCAGGAAGGCAAAGAGTGGCAATTCCTCAAGTGTCCTCTGCTTCTCTTGATGAGGCTACCCTGATTCGTGCCACCTACAAAGGAAGCCCAGCTCTTCAGTCCTCCTCTCCAAAGATAACCACGTACCAGCCCTACCCAGAGGACTATGCTGATGTAAAGATCGGGCAGCACAAGGACGATGGGTACATGCCAATGGCCCACGGGGCAGGTACGGTTTCTTCAACAGATTATGTGCCCATGAGCTCGGCCAGTGTGTCTGCTCCTCAGCAGATCCTGCAACCTCGAACCTGTTGTTCTGAATCTGTTGATGCTTCTCAGGAAGATTCCCCAGATGGCTATATGAAGATGTGGTGTGGTCCCAAAGAACGATCAGTACCTGTGCATAACAGACTATCCCCTGCTGAACCACTAACTTCCTTAACACCCCCTGATTATTTCTTCATGCAGCCTAAAAACAATTGTTGTTGCCAGGCTAATAACACATTATCACTACAGCTACCAAGCACTACTGAGGCCGAACCTTATGTAATGATGAGGTCCCCGGCTTCTTCATCGCCACACGGTAGAGCTGCTCGACCTTCACGCCTTGCTTTGCGCATCTTACCGAGCATGAGTGAGCACCCTCCAGAACCACCCAGTCCTCCTGGTGGGGAATATATTAACATTTATTTTGGAGATACAAGATCTCAAGATTCCCTACCCTTACAAACACCAACTACTTTATCAGACTGTGTCCCATTGTCCACTGCTAGCAGTCCAGCTTCATCCTCTTCCAGTTCGGAAACCCAGCGCTCCCCAATCTCTGACTACATGAACTTAGACTTTGGGCCACCATCCCCAAAGCCAAAAGTTTCTTCTGTATTACATCCAAATTCAGACTACACAGAAATGAGCCCCAGAAAGATACAGTCAGGCTCACCTTCTAATGCATCTTCACCGTCGGCAGCACCATTACCTAGAGCAAACTCTGGTTCTGGTGTACAGCACTTGACTTTGCTTATGGAACAGATACCTACTGCATTTAGTCTGCACAGTCCTCCTCCAGACCCGAATCGGGGAGCTAAACTCATACGGGCAGATCCACAAGGGGGCCGTCGCCGTCACAGTTCAGAGACCTTTTCATCCACCACTCAAGTGACCCCTGTATCTCCTTCCTTTGCACATAGTCCAAAGAGGCATAGCTCAGCTTCAGTGGAGAATGTGTCACTGAGGCCTGGAGAGACTTCAGAGACTGCTGAATGTGGCAGTCCTATGTGCCGGGAGACCTCAGCTGGCTTCCAGAATGGTCTGAACTACATTGCCATTGAGTTATCACCTGAGGAGAGAAGTCTGCTGCTCCTAACACAAGCCTCATCCAGAGGACACTTACCTGCCTTGGGCCTTGCCAGTCTGGACATTGGATCTTATCCTACCATTGACTTCCTTGGCCATAGGATGAAGGGTGCCACCACTGTTAGAGGTGAGTACGAATATAACAAAACCTTTTGCTGGCCTGCATGGGCAGCAGTTATCTAGCATGCACACTTCTTTCTGTTTTGTGCAACACTGTATTACATATATTTGATACCTATTTTTGTAATGTTATGCAACCTGCTAGCATACACAGTGAGTAATATATGGAGAGTTATCATACGGGTAAATTACAGGTAGGTATTCAATTCTAATAGTCAAAGTAATCACAACACAGGCTATCATTGAAACTGACTGTACCCCACAAATCAAGTGGATGCTTATAAAGATAACAAAATAACACATACTTTTAGCATTTTCTTTTCCTGAGCCAGAAGGGGGCAGAGAACATTCGCCCCAAACCTTATCACTGGCTTTGATAGGATAACAGGACACAGAGGTCACTCACCTCTGCTCATAGAAATCTGTACACATGGCATTTAAGTGCATTGTTTACATTACATGTGCAAACATATCGCTTGTGTTAATATATATATAAATAATATATATAGTGTGTGGGTTTGATACACAAACTGAATTGTATTTGTGACAATATATGCTAGAATGTACAGATGCATTATAGACCACATGCCACGGCTTTAATCGCTGTATAATTACAGCTGATTGGGAAAGCCAGTGCAGTTGTGACCGGAGGCGACGACGTTAAATAAGGTCCCCTTTGTCCAAGTAGCAGTGGAAATAATATGCAGCGTGCATTTAACAGTTCCTGTAAGTTCTTTGGCAAACACATCATGTTGAGGACTTTTTTTTTAATCTTTTTATGAAGCTGTGTTACACATAAGGCAATTCATGTATTTGGAGTAAGTTCCATGTAGACTCGGAAAGTGCTATAATCCCCTTTTGTTTGAGGATGTGCATTTAAAAGGTTAAATAAACAGAATATGATTACGGCATGTTAAGGTGCGGATAACCAGTTAGCACAATCATCCAGTTTCAATCTTATTATGACCCTGTTAATTGTTACCACATTTCAAAGGGTTTTATGAATGCTTTCTTTCTGCAGTATAGAAGTTTTTTGTTTTTTTTCTCTTACGTTTTGCCAGCAATGCTTTGAATTGTTATGATTCCCTTGGTCTACTATTGAGGAGATCAACTCAGTCTTTTAAGGATTAGCTGTGAATGGGGAGGAGATCAGAATTGTTTATCTTAACAAAAATAAAATGTCTTTTATGTTTTGCTCTCTTCTGTTTATGCAATAGGAGTCAGGCTACTTTCCAAGTCTGATGAGATATGGTGATTACGTATGATCCATCATATCTGAGGTGGTCCTTCCTTCCTTGCTGTAGATTTCCAATGTAGTTTATTTCATGAGGCTGCCATTAGAATTGCAATACCTTGTCACAGTTTTCCAGTAACACGAGCCAGACAAATCCTTGTTTAAAGTAGTTAAAAAGCCTCTGTAAGTACTCTGTTGGAGGTTAACTGCCTGTATTACCTCCTGTAGACATTTGATGTATACGGATAACGATATATGGTGACTAAGAAGCAACACCTATTTTGAACAGACTACTTACTCCAATTCTTATGCAAACCATTCTAGACTCTATAGAATACTCCTTGCCTGAATGTGTGTGTGACTGCTTGCAATCTTCTTAAAGTTTTATGGTGACTTGAAAGGCTATGGATAGGAATCATATGTACAGTTGGCATTTGATGTTGACCATGCTCAACAGGATCCTGGAATTAAGTTTATTGTCATCGGGCCTTACAATCTTCAGTGTGAAGATCACCGCAGGTGGACTAGTCAATGCCCATCTTTTAGACATGTGCTAAATAACCATTTGTGGTTATATGGGAAGAACCAAAACAAACTGCAGTGTGGGATTTTCGTTGCCTTGTCCCAAGTCCACCTTTTTTTTCTCTGCAAATATCCCTCAGAATGTTTGCAAGATCTGAGTGTGCCACAGTGGTCTACAACCCTAAAAGCCACAATTATGTGCAAATTAAACAGAAGGGATGTATTTATAAAGAATAGTCCCTTTCTGGCTATTTCAAATGGTGGAACATGTGGTACCAGGGTAGGGCCTCCTTGAACAAGATGATGTTAACTAAAATAATGTTGGGTTTTTTTTTTGTTGGTTTTTTTGTATCAACATTAAAAGGGGGTATATAGTCACACCAAGGGGAAATGTGATTCTGCATCATTTATTTTTTGCCACCCATTCTTTTTTGCGCAAGACCACCACTGTTTGACCTTCTGCAAGTATGTGCAGCAAATGGACGTGTCAATCAATTATTGGCTAACTTTTTTTGTGGTAAAAGTATTCGAACAATAAAAGTAACATAAATGATTGATTGCTTTGCAGGACACTAAGCGATATGTCAGTGCTTTAAAAATAAACGATGATGCTTGTCTTCATTAATCATAATTATGTCATGTGCGTCAAATTGATTTGTTAAAACTTAGTGACCAAGAACAAAAAGCCTTAGTGCAAGCCATCAATGCAGCTTTTTTGTGCTATAAATTGTATCTTGAAGCATTAGTAAAAAGTAAAAGAAACGATCACATGTGTATTGATATGTACCAGCTAGCTTGAACAGTTAATACTTTATTGCTGAAACTGAAATCTGGGTTTATATTAGCTGTTGCTGTAAGTGTACGCTGAGACGTAGCCCTGAAGTCATGGTCACCATTGACGTGTGAAAGTGAGAGGTGGCCAGATGGTGCCCC
This sequence comes from Sceloporus occidentalis, assembly GCA_023333645.1. Taxonomy (NCBI): domain Eukaryota; kingdom Metazoa; phylum Chordata; class Lepidosauria; order Squamata; family Phrynosomatidae; genus Sceloporus; species Sceloporus occidentalis. The sequence goes on along the minus strand of JALMGF010000027.1, from coordinate 12,555,809 downwards.
AGATGTTTGTTTCAATTCTAACTCTCATCATACTTGGTTATTATCTAATTGAAGATTGTTGGTATGGTAAAACATCTGGGAGACAACTGTACACATACCTTGAAAGACTTTGTTTTAATGACAAGAACCTATGCACATAATCCAGCAAAAAAGTTTGGCTCCTCATGGTGCCTGGCATCCCCAGTTCTGTCTAGAATCTCTGAAGGTAATGTCTTGGCTTGTAGTAAGGACTTTCAGCCAGAGAGCGACCAGATTTCACTGAAGTGAGAGTTTGCACAAAAATTCTGGTTTTAACTTGCCTTACTTTTCATGTTGAAGGTCCAACACTAGCAATCATCATCATTAAGGAGTCTCATCTTGCTGATTGAACTTTGTATAATATAGGGGATCTTGCTCTTCATGCAGCAGAAGCTTGCTGAGCTTGGTCCTTCATAATCATTAACTGGGTTTACTTAACACGCATGTATAACCTAGACCTTGTGGTATGATGTAATAGAACCATTTAAACTCTGTGAGAAGAAAATCAGTCAGACCTCAGTTATATTACCTTTTTTATACTCCTTTAACATCTGCATAGTTAAGGGGGAAAGTGAATAGATGGAATTACGGGGGCTTCAACAAACAATCTTTTTTAGATGTTTTATTATTTACAAGGGATTTGGAAAATACAAAGCATAGATTCAAATAAGCATTAATGACAAATGGCAGTCTTACACACTTGAACTGCGTTGAAACGTTGCCAAGAAATGTGAACTCGGCTGATTTGGCTCATAGCGTCTTTGCTACAGTTTGTTATAAATTTGTGTTCGCATCTTGCCCTGTAACATTTTGTACTGGGCACAATAATCCCATATCCTCTGCCCCTTTAGGCATTTGGAACGAGATTGGTATCTTGAATCGGATAATTTCAGCCACATGCCCTTATATAGCACCTTTATATTGGAACGAGTTTCAGGCCGTGCATTCTTTAGAAATGGACAAATCAGGGCAAAAAAAACCCAGGAAAATATGCTTAACCCCTTCAGATACCAGCAAGTGTGAATTACATTAATACTGCGTGGACCTAAACCACAACAACAATGCCTTGATAAGCATGACCACCTTTTGAGTTCCTACCCTCGGTTTTTCATCCTGTACAACCTGGTGCCGCTTTTGGACCTGCGTGATGTTATTTTAGGTGGTTTGAAAACAAAACCTACAACAAAAGATTGGTATTGTTTACAGACTCACGGTATGGAACCACCTATTGATTAAGCACAATTCATTTTTGTTCCTTGATAACAATAATCTAAAAACACATAGTACGGGGTGTCCCATTTCATTGATACCGGTTCACATTAAAGTATCAATTCTCATTATTATCTTGAACAGCATAGATGTGCCCCCCCCCCCGACTCATATACTCATAGAGTATAAACTAGCATATAGTTTTATGTGCTATTTAACCCCTTAAGTACTTAGCACCGTGCTCTGGCTCTGATTGATTTCATTCAGCCAGGAGCTTCGGGTGCATATGATCTGCACATGTGACTTAGTTATTTTCAGCCTTGCACAAGTGCATCGGTTACTTAGCATTAGTGATAACTTACTCTCTCTGGTTTAGCCAGCGCACTCCTGTTAAAGCAGGATGATTCTGGTATGTCTACATGGCATCTTGGTCAGTCTGAAATGTACACTGTTTTTTTTTCTTTTTTGTTCTTTTTTTTTTATGGAGAATTAATGCATACTTTTGTTTTCATAGCATGGATTTTTTTTTTTGTTTAAATTCTGAAAAATAGATGGAGATTATTATATTAGGTACTATCAACCGAGTAATAAAACATTATGAGTAGCATACCTATAAAAATGAATTTAAAACGAGGGTGTTTAAAAATTCACTTTAACACAGAGCTTCGGTATCTCTCACTGAAACGTTAGGTTGCCAACCGCATTTTTTATTTATTTATTTATTTTTTTAATGTGCATATTAATCAAGGCATCAAAATGCCCTTGGGTGGCCAAGGTGCATATGTATGTGTTCTTTGTAGCATTACATGTTAATTAAAGCTTTCCAAATATGATAGTGTAGGAACCATGATGAAACCGCAGCCAATAAGGAGTCCCCTGGTGCCTTGGAGCTATAAGGAAAACCATTCATAGCACTGTCATTCCAGATTAAATAAGTGTAGGTATCATACTTTTGATATTTCACCATGTTTTAGAGTTTATTATAACCTAATGTTCTTGAAACGAGTCCAGGACAGTCATTTTTTTTGTATAACATTTCTACATTGACTAGATTGCTTTCTGATACATTCTTCCATCCTTCTGCTCTTAATCTTTGGGGCCTGGGGTTGGACCTGTGATGTCAGGAGTGTACAAAACCGAATTCCCATCGCACCATATCTCACAACAACTAGTATAAATATTTTTCTTAAAAAATCCTTCAATACATAGTGTTCTTTTATTAGGGAGAAACATTATTGATATTTGTCTGCTTGCAGAATAAGGCACAGCGTTTGGTCTATCCTCCTATATTCTCCTATCTAAGGCACGGCTTCTGTCTATCCTCCTCTCAAAATGTTAAATAAACAGTGCCTGAACATAGTGAGAGTTTTCTTAAAGACTGCAAAATTACCGCTTAGAACCTACTGATTGGGGAGGTTTTCTAAATGCAGCATTTTTGATCCCAACAATCCCTTTGCTGTTCGACCTTGTTGTTAAGCAATTATTGGTACAAAACGTTTACCAGAGTTAAATCTGTAATATTTCCTGAAGCGCCATAAAGATTTTTTTTTTTTGTTAAATTGCAATAGTCACTCGGTAGATTTGTTGAATCGTTTAAGAAAAATAGTTTGTCTGTGCTGAATGGCGTGTTTGTTCTAAAGCGAACCAGGAACAGTTGTCGCTTAGGGCACAGGAAGTGCTTACTTTGACGATTGCTTCTGATTTACTTTCAAGATAGCAATAGAGGGTTTTATTCACTCGTTCTGCGTATATAAACAGCTTGAAGAACATTTGGAAAGTAAATTATGCCTGCTCGTAAGAAGCTGTGCCACATAGCTTAATGTTTACTGGTGGGCTATTGATAAGTCTTGATGTTAGTATCTCGTTGAACAACATGATTGAAGAATTTTAGATATTGTGCCCATCTTTGGTTATTATACGTAAGGCAAAACGGCGCGTGCATCGAATGTTCTTGAGGCCTTCATTGAATGCGCTAGTCAAAGTAATAAAACTTAATCCGACTTGTTCGGTTGGAGATCCGTTGCTGGAGTTCTGTAAAAGTTCTGGGTGTTCCTTGAAAGAATGCGAACGTGCTTATGGCATTTCTCAAGCGTGAAAATGCTGAAAGTGGAAAACATTTTTACACTGTATGATTCATAACTTTCATTTAGCATTTGACAAGCAGATGCTCCAAACTGACTTGCTAGGAATGCAGGCTGGCCCTGACATGAACAGCCTTTCAAAGAGGCTACTACATGAGCTGTATGAAGCAAGTATGGACTTCAAAGACTCCATGTAACACCGCCATATGGTTAACAGCCAGTACAGAAGGTCAATTAACATACTTATTTTTCATTGTATCCATATGAACTGCTTTTTCAGTTCGAGATTCTCACTAGGGGTAGAAATCAACATTCAAACCAAAAAATCAAGCATTTTAAAGACACATTATATCAGCTGGAGTTTTTGGGAGCAAAACAGAGCACTAAAAGCCTTCACAGTTAACTAAAACTGCTGTATAATACAACCCTGGGATATTATAAATAGCTCTCACCGAGTTGAAGGAGACTGCTGCCCTTAAAAGACCCCGGGCTTTGCCTATGAGTTCCGGATTAGAGTGGGTGTTGAAACTCGGCATGTGCACAGTGCCAAAATTGTATTCAAGGTCAGTGCATGTCTGAATGAAGCAAGCTAATCTGTTTTATTAGGAGGCCGAAGGTGCCGCTTTGCAATGCAAGTCATTATGTATGAGCAGATGTAAGGACCACGGTGTTCAGAAGGGCTCATTATTTTAAGTACAAATCGGAAACAAACAGAATAACGCCTTCGTGGAGTTCTATAATAATTTTACAGCCGTGTAAAAGCATTTACCCACAATATATTATACAGAGGCTGACAGATTGATGATTCATATTTAGATTCATCTAACTTAAGATTTATGAGTCTGCTTTTTTTTTAAATACTTGGATATGATAAGCAACCATGACAAATGGGCACATTTCTCCCAGACAGGATAGGAAAAAAACCTTTTGTAACAGTGTTTTGCAGCGTCAGTGTGTGTGACTGAGCCCCATGTATGGATTTCAGAGGAAACGTATTGTATACCTCCCTTTTGTGTGTCTCTCCCTCTGTTCGTTGTAAACAAGAGCCGTGACTCAGATGTGTAATATAATACATCAGCAGGCCAAGTAACAAGGGACTACACGGCGTGTGGCCTTTTTATTTGTACACCAGTAACTTAAAAACAATAGTATGTCAGCTCTAGTGTTTCATATCTGGGGTGGGGGGGCTGATTTATTTATAGCATTACGATCACATGGTCGGAATCGGTTAATTCGGACTATTACCCAGATTTATATTATGGTTCGCTTTTTGGCCTTACTCTGTTTCGTCTTTCCTTCTGCTTGGGTGATCAAAGGGTTAAGAGCCTAATGTTAACCCACTGTGTTATTATCAGGTAGTTGTAGATGCCTCTCGGTGCTGAAACAGATACAGGAACAAAGCAAAGGTTCAGATAGCTCCACTGACCTTTGCCATGGCCACATTACCAATTCCCCTTATAATTCTGTATATTCAACCCAATTAGGGGCTCTAGGTTACATAGAGAAGTAGTTTGCTCCATACCACATTCATATGTGATCATAATAGAAAATATTTATCAATGAAGAAAGGCGTGTGCTACGTTGATTGTTGATAAGCCTCCTCCTTGTCTTTTAGAAGAACACTTCCTTCCTCGGCAGATGGCAGCTTCAAGGCCATGCACCTGCCACAACAAGCAAGACACACTAGTAGTCTTCCCCAGCGCTGCTGTTGACAATAGGCTAATGATTGCATGCCATCTGCCCCCCGGCCCCAGTACAAAATAGGCAAAAAGATTTGTTTTCTTCAACTAGGGAATGGCTAATTTTTGCTTTTGCTTCTGGATAGACAATGGCGACAATGGAATTGAGTTTAGAGCACGTCTTAGAATTAAATTTGACTCAACCTAACCTTGGAAAAATGTTGATGTGTTTTATATAACATTTCAATGTTTTTTCTTTTTTCTTCTCTTGACTATATATACTTAAAACCTAAGAAGTATTACCTGTTAATTATAAACACACATTGATTGCATGGGAGGCTTATCTTTCTATTTTTGTAGCATGTGTCAAGGTCTGTTTTTAATCATGTAGCAGATGCAATAGAATATGCAATTTTAACTAAAGCCTAATTTATTTTTTATTTTTTTTTTGGCTTTGGCCAAAGTTCTTGTCAAGGGAATGTGTAGATAGATCTTTGCCTTTAGACTGGAATGTGTGATCTTGTTGAACAGGTTCAAAGGGTTTAACTATCTGAGTCCTTGAGGGCTGAACGCTGCATTACCAATTTCACCCATTGGTCTCAAAGGGTTAACAGCATGTAATCCTCTTGCTATAAAAAACACTGGGTGGATGTGGGGGTCCTGTGTCTTAAAATGTAGTTCTAGCTACTGTAGTTAGCTCACATTCTGCTGACTTTTACGTTGTTGTATGTACTCTATAATCTTACACTCATATATCCAGTTCAAGATTCAGATACGTTAATTATGCAGGATTTGTAGGCTGAATACTGTAACCCAGAAAGGCATCCTTGCTGTAAACCCCTAGCTGGAAAACTATGGTCTAATGATTGCATTATGCATAAAAAAAACACCAGACTACTGCAATTTAGCCAGTTCAAGTGGCTCAATATACCTAGGACTCCTTTGCCTTTGCGATGATACACACATATATAATATATATATATATACGTAAGCATGCTGCCGAACGGATGGTCAATGACCATTCAATCAACGGTGATGACATTGTAGGTCACATCTTAATCTATAGCTCATAGTACGGTTTGTCCTCTAGCAGTGCCAAATATATTTTTGGGATTTCATTGGTATCGTAATAGAACTCAAAGTTCCTTGAAGAAAGCCAAGATGTTCTTGCTAAATAAAAAAAAATTAAAAAAAAAATCACCCAGAGTTTTTGAAGTATTAAGGAGGATTATGTGACGCATTGGATTAAGCATTGTTGAGCGGCTTGTTTTAATGGAAAGGGTCAAAGATGGGGGCTTTAGTGTAATTTCAAACTGGCTGATACCAGTATTAACAGGGAAAGTTTACTGCAATTTACCAGTCCCATTAAAAAAAACAAAAAACTTCTTTGACATATTGTTACTACTTTACTTCCTGTATATTCTTAACGTGGAATGTCACTGTCACATGGAATGCAGGTAGTAAAGACAAATAGGGCATGCTCTTATTAGTTTCGTGCTAGAGATAGGCTTGTGGACTGAGTTCACTAAACACAGAGTTTGCTAGTGAGTTGAACATTTAAACTCATTGACTTCACTATGCATAAAGAAGGGCATAGTCCGTGCATAGTTTGGTGAGAGGTCTAGAAGGTATAAGCATTATGCGGGGTCTCCACCCTTCTCAAAGGAGAAGCTCATTGAGGTTGCCCTTTTGTAATGCTCAGTATAGATGAGTTGAAATGTTCGAATAGCCTGCAAACTTTTTGCGCCATACAATCTGTAGCCATTTACCAGCTTTGCCCTATGGCCAGTTTAGTCCATATGGGGTGGCTTATTTCCAACCACAATAGCGTGTGGGTAACACTAGGTGGTGAGTCACCTTTTCAATAAGATTAGTTCCCAGCTTGTTTCCTTTGCGTGTGAGATTGGTTATTTTACAGGGTCTGTGAAGAGAGCACCAGAGCCAGACTACAGCGTTATGTACTTTGCAGGTTACTACAGGGTATCTTCTACATCCCGTTCTGCACCTGTTCCTTGTGTAAATGAAAAGCTTCCGTTTACATGTCTCATCCGGTATGTTCCGTTTGCACCTAAAGCAAACAAACAGGAACTCTGGATAATGATGTTTACTGGTATAGTTCACGTATTTTAAACGGATCCAAACAGACCTCATGAAGCTAAATATACCCCGTGTTGATTGCACTTTACTGGTATTATATTAACACACCATATAAATCAGTGCAGTAACTGTGGGATGGGGTCTAAAAAAAAATTTTTTTTTATAGGAAATTGGCAGTCCATTAAAAACAAATAATTTCCATTTCGTACAGAATTCTCTGGTGATACTTGATAGTGGGATAGCTGCCAAAAACTGGAATTTCACTTTTATTTTTGCATTCACAAACAGGAACGGATTCAATTCCCAGCGTCCAGTGTTTTAACAGAAAGTTTTCCATAGTTTTACAACTTCTATGTTTGAAACCTAGAAAAGTGTTAGACACGTTTTGCAGCCTTGGACTTTGCACCACACTGTAAGCGGAATATGATGTCATCCTTGTAGAGTAATCCGGGTTTGTCAACCAGCTACTGCTATGATATCACAGAACTATAAATCTCATCCCGACATGATGTTCAAACATTAAATAAAGCTCACAGAAAGCGTTGGTGGCAATGTGCTGTCCAGGTTTGTGAGATGTATTGCCAAGGAGGGATTTACCCGTTCTGTGTAGAACGTCAATCAAGACGTAAGAATTTGGAACGAAACAAAAAGTGAGGAGGGTCCTCCTCAAATGAACTTACGGTCTACAATCTAGGTATATTGAAAAGCACCTTGCTCATAAAAACCCATTCATTAGCCACCTCTATGGTTTTTGGATAACCACGGAAAATGGTTTACTGTTCTCCAGGTGTGTTTGCATTTGGTTGCATTATTATACTCACAGCGCTTGGCTAGGAAATTAAAGTCGGATAGGATAGGAAAGTCAGGCCTGTGCTGTTATATCTTAAAATCTTATTTATTTTGACAGCCATGGAATTTATGACCAAGGCTGTTTTCTATGCTGTTCTGTGTTTTTGAGAGAACAGTGAATGTCAAAGCATTCTTCATGTGCTTGGTTAGCGGAAAAGTGTTAATTAAACGTTACTTTTGTTCTGATTCTTGGGGATAAAGTATGTCTCTGTCTGTGCAGTGGCTCCATAGACAAGACAAATGATTACCACGAATATAGTCAAATCTAATTTCCTTTTTTTTTTTTTCCCCCTTCTAAACTAAATCATTACTAGGAATATTAAAAATGCAACTGTGGATTCTGTGCTTTTTAACAGCTCTTTTTAAAACCAATAGCTTCCTTTTTAAATGTATTTGCCGTTTGTTTTTAAAGGGTGTGAATCTATTGCTGGAGATTAAGTCCACGTTTGCATTATGGCACAGTTCCTGTCCGTGAACCCATCTGCGTATGTAGTCCTCCTTGGCTCGTCTTTGTTTGTGGGAATCTGCCTATGTACACATTGCAAAAGGCCACGGCGTTCGTTCGACTGATGATGCTGAAGACCTTCCCCACGTCATTAGCTGTGCTAATGATGTAAACTTTATATCTGATTGACTCGAGGGCCACCATAGGTGGTAATGTAAATAGACAGCAGGAGGATAAGAAACTCCTTTGGTAAATCCACATTTAGCTAAGAGGAAGCTGGAGTTTCCCTATCTTCATCTTGTGTGACAGATGGATTACAGGGAAAGGCTAGTGTTCAGACCTGAGGGAAACACCTTAACCCGTTCCATGCCCCAAGAGTGTGCAAATGCAAGCAAAACAACGCTGCCATCTGGCAATCAAAATAGTATCCTCTTTAGATTCTGTTAATCGTAGATATTCATTAATCGAGTGAAGCATTTGCGCTTTGTTCCTACTTGTGCAATATAAGTGTGAAACTTTGGCATACTGCAGATAAAGCATTTACCACGAGAGGTTGGTCTTCTCGAGATGCTTGCTTTGACCATACTTTTACTCTGATATTGGAAGGATAATATTGGTTATTTGTAGTAGGCACAGTTCAGCCTCGGTTACTTATAAATCAATATACAGGTTGCTATCCGTGATTCTCAGCCAGCCATTGGCAGCAAGAGTGTGACCGGGAATCATAGGAGTATATATATATATATTTATTTTTTTTATTTTTTTTTACAGCATTGTCTCTTGGAGATTGTATTTGTTTGGGATGTGTAGAAAGGAATACATCAATGTTATTTTTTGCTCAGTAAATATTTTCTCAGTAGAAACCCTTTCTCCCTTTGTATTTTCCCATAGTGCTACATTTTGAACTGTTTTGGGATGTTTTTCTATTAATGCACAGCTGCCTCTCTTCTCTGTCATTGTAAACAAACAAAAGCTTGGAATACTGCCCTACCCGGATTATGCCTTTCAGCATAAGCTGCAAACATGTCATCCTAACCTTCTCGCTGTAAATAGACCAGCATGCTCTGCAGGCTTCTGTGGAGTTGCATGACCCTTAACCCAATGCAGTACAATGTTAATTGTATTCAAAAGGTTATATGTTCTTTTGTCTTTACTTTTCCGCTGGAAGACTAACTATATGTGGTCTCTTGTGTAAGCACCTGGAATAATTAGATGAAACCAGACACATCTAGAAATGTAGAACAAATACTTGTTTAACTGTTGAAGAGTACATCTGTCCTTTTTTTCTTTTTCTCCAAGACTGACCAAAAAGCGTTTCCATTAAAGGGTGTATGGTTCAATGTTGCCTTTAGGAAATAGATCTTAAGGAAAGTATTATCTAATATTGCTTTTTGCTAAGGAGATCTTTTTGTTTCTCTTACAGAATGAATGAGGTGATCAGAAAGAAAGAAAAGAACCCTGGGCCTACATTCTTGACCAGATGCTGCTAAAGTCTCATTCTTCTCGCTCACGCGGTTTGAACGGTTCCTGCTCAGGTATAGACTGTGGTGAACCTGGCAATGAAGAGTCCTACCATGACAGAAACCTGTCTCAGTGCAGTTTGGCATTATTTTTCTACTATTGCGACACGCGACTTGAAACCGGTTTACTCTTTCAAGTCCATAAATAACAAAAGACAATGTCCTTCACCAACCTTAATTTTATTCTACTGTTGGCTGGGAGATTCATGGAGACTTTTATGAAGCAGTAACATCCTGAAAGATTTTCGTCTTAACGTACACTTCGTCCTACCTCAGTGAACAACATGAAGCAAGACAAGATGGTGTTTTATTCTTGAGACATCAGAGGGATAATGAAGACCTCCTGGCATTCAATGGACTGATGTGTGTTTTAATGTAACCGTGCAATCGAGTTACTGGAGATCATCTCCAGCCTTATTAAACCTGAAAAAGGACATTGCTGCTTTGTCGGATGCTAGCTGCAAAGTTTACTAAAAAGATAGTCACCCTAGGGCATCAAATAAAAGTCAGCTCCATTAAAAAGGTCATACGATGGTGTACGTTTTTTTTTATTTTTTAAAAAATTGGACCAAAAAAGGAAAAAAAAAATTGCCACTTTTTTTTTCTCTTGAAAGCTGCATGCACTGCACAGCTAAACAAAGTGCTGCAAGAGCCTCAAAAATGTAACTAGCAGCTTTATAAAACACACATACATATTGCAGACTAAATGTGATGTGCATCACCGACATAACTCAAAATATATGTACACTTTTATCAAGAAAATATTTTGTATTTGTAGACACAGATAATTTTATGTACTTTAAATGTTTTGTATTTTTTTTTTAAAGGTACCTATTTAAAAAAAATAAAATAAAAAAAACCCACAAAATTAGCTGCATAACACTTAACCAAAAATCTCCATTTGTGCGCTGCATAATAGAGTTCCCAGTTTTATTTTAATGTGCCATTACAGTTATGAAATGAACTGGCTGGCCATTGGCATGGATCTTCCTGGCTGAACAAACATGTCATATTTAAAAGATCGTAGTAGACCACGCCAGCAGCTGTAATGTCACAACATATGCTACATTCCTGTTTGAGATGCATTATTTTTAAATGGTAAAAATAATAAGATTATACACTTGTTGTGCTATATGGACTTTTGGTTATGCAGTATTTGAAACAAAGAAAAGGTGAGATTTGAATCATAAGTTTGTTAAAAAAACATGCAGTAGACACCATAATTTTATTTATCGTTCTGTTTTTGTAAATAATAATAATAAAATAAAACACCCATACCTGGGTCTCTTATAATGGGAGAACATCCTGCTTAAAAATGTTCAGATTCTTAGCCTCTGATTAGAGCAGGATAATTAATACACACTTTAGACTTCCATTGTTTTCCCATAACTGTACAATGTCCTTGCGGCTATACAGAGAGCACTTTTATACAAAAGCCAGAGAGGAAAGAATAAACAAAAATAGTTTTGTCCTATGAATAGGTTTGACCTATGAATTTTACAAATGCGTATATCTAATAACAACACCATGTCTTCCTGCTTACACTAATGAAAGTCTTATGAATATGGATTGTATTATCAGACAAAAATGAATGTAAATTCATATTTCTTTTTTTTTTTTTCTTTCTTTTCTATTTATATTTTTGTAGTTGAATATTTGTGTGCAAGGGAACTATTTGCTTCATATAGGCCACTGAAAGTTTGGTCTTGTTAGAAAAACATGCATATTGTAGTAATATATATATAAAATATGATGTAAAGACTTCAGAACTTTGAAATATATTTTTGGCTTAATCTCCAAATGAAGTATAATTAATATTTGCTATGTAAGAACTATGATGGCACTGAACCTTGTTACCTGCTGACTACAATAATTTATACTGAAAATATGAACCTATATATCTGACAAAGTCAAATTCCTGTAACATTATTCCATAGTCATGTTATTAATAGAATTCTATTAAAATCAAAACACTAAAATATAGATCAATGCTGTACATTTTCACATCAGGCATATGCAATATTTACATCTGAAATTTAGTTTACAAAATACAACCAAAATGTACAGGTTTTTTGCAGAAGCATCACAATGTATATTTAAGCTTTGTACATGTTTCCCCGAGATCCCCCAAAATTTAAGATATTTTGCTATTGTAATCTTAACAGTCATGAAACAGTGTTTTCTTTTCTTTACTGGGTACATATTGTTTTAAAATATCAAAATGTTAAATATATTTATTGCTAATGTGGTTATGACAAGAGACTTAACTTATCTTGCAGTGTCTTCCTATGTACATGAGGTGTATATATAACACGGTCAATGTGATGCTGCTGGAGACGGAACATGAATTGAACTAGAATAGTGCATTGTATTTAGTCTTTATTGATCTTGGATGCTGTCTCAATAGCCATATGCAATAAATTATTTATGATAGGAAATGGTGTATCAAGCCTGCTTTCTGTCTAAATCTTGGATAACATAATTTAATTAAAGATTTTTGGTTACGGTGATTAAGATTCTGATTATTTTGGGATAATGTTCCATGTACTATAATCACGCATCTGCTGGCATTTAACACTATGCCACATAGGTAATCACATCAGAGGTTTTTGTTTTTTTTAAATATAAACAGCAGCTGTGATGATCCTGTGTGTAGGTTCACATCAGTTTGTTTAATTTAAGTAATTAATGAAGTGAATTAAATTTCTACTACATGCCCAGATCCAAGAAAAGTAAAAGTAGCACAAGGGATTATTTTTCTAATGGTTTACAGCAAATAAACGTTTTGACGACAGATAAATTAATGTTTATCCTATGGGGCTGAATTTATTAAATCATGATTTAAGATACAAAATGGCATTTTTTTTGTGCTATCAAATACTCTCTCAATGGTAAGCTCAACCCCTCTCAAGGGATAAGGCTGTCATGGTCTCACTTTAGGGTTTATTGAAACTCAGCCCTTCTTGTAGAGCAATAAGCAAGGGATGGTCCTTTTATAATGCTTAGCAAAGCTAGGGAGTTGAAACCACACCTGCAAACTCTCCTGTCCCGATATCAGGCCACGAAGAGTCTCATTGAAGCTCTATTGACTGCTCCAGTAACATGCTCAACATGGAGAAAAATAATGCTGCATGGCGTATTCTACATGGGGACAATCAGAACTTCAATGCTAATATATATGTAAATCATATCACGACGGTATCCAGAGGCAATGTTGTTCTGCTGCCCAAGGCTGGTCTTCTAATAATGTTCTCCAAGACTATATACAATACAGGCCATGCTCCCTTCTGATTCCTGGTTATGTGCAGCGGCCCATCCTGGATAATCCTCTGCTTGAAGTCTTTCAGATGTTACAAAATGTGTACACACGGTACAATAGTGTCTCAACCTTACACTATTACATCAGTGGTATTGTCTTAGTTATGTTAGCCCCCTTGACTGGTATATTTTACATATTATTATTATTTATTGTTTTATATAATGCCATCAATTCCGTAGCACTGTACAATGGGTAGGCAGGACATAACAAGAAGTATGTAACATAACAATATGACGTACAGAAACAACGGGTGAGGAGGGCCCTGCTCAAAGGAGCTTACATATAGATGTGTCACATATTCTGCATCTGATGGACCAAGGACATTGTATGATGTGGCCCTACCAGTATGCAGTATTGCAATGCTATTCTTTTTTCTTCACACTGATCACAGAGTCGACAGATACACATCAAAACTTTACAATTGTGTTAATAAGAAGAAGCCAATTTATGACTAAAAATCACCTTCCAAACAACATGGAACATTCAGATTTAGGAGCCTCTTTTCTATTTGAAGAACGTCTTTGTTTAAACACTCAGGATATGTCACAGAACAAAGTCACAAACCCTGTTTGAATAGGACGATTCAACACTTTTTTGATAAAATCAACATAGGAAATGGCAATGTTCTTCTGGTCAAATCCCTGTTCTATTCTTTCAAAATAGTGTAGTTTGTCATTTGCTCATTGGAGCTAAACATGAGGTTTATGGTTTTTCTTAGCAAATCAAAACAAAATCAAGATTTTTTGAGACTATCAATATGATCATAGTTAATTTTACCTGCTTTTTCTGGCTCCATATGCAAGTATGTATAAGAGTAACACGACCCTTACACCACTGATATAAAGCATAAATATATCAGTTTTCCCAGGTACTTACAAAGTACCATAATTTAAAATGCAGTCTTCTTTGGTGTGGGCTCTACGGTACAGCTTTAACTGATTCAATTGTATAGAACAAAAATACGGGTTCAAAATAATGTATACCAGGTTCCATGAGCCAAGACAGCAAAGGTAATACTGTGTTAAAATGTTAGCCTCGTCTTTTATTCACATCAAGCCCAAACCATGCTTAGTGATAGACGGTGAACAGGATAACGTAACATGATTACCTCCAAGGCACAATGGGCTTTGACTGTTTGACTCTAGCTTATTTAACAGACAAATGACAAACCAATCTGTCCAGATATCTTAAGTATTTAAAGTCTTAAACTACTACAGGTACTGACTACTGCAGGTACACAAATGAATGATTCTCTTCAGAGATAAATACATTTTGCATTGTACTAGACGTGTTGGTCAGTCTCAAGAGCAGCGCACATCTAGTTATTGCAAACTAGTAAATATTTCTTTAAGTGATGTAGACCCACTTGTACAATTGCATGCTATAAATCATTACGTTATCTGTGCATCTTATTAAATCTTCCCCCAAACAGGCACACCTTGAAAATAAAAATGATTAATGTATTATTATATACACTCACTGGGGCTGGTCTGAGTATTTTAGAAACTGCTGATCTACTGGAATTTTCACGCACAACCATCTCTAGGGTTTACAGAGAATGGTTTGAAAAAGAGAAAATATCCAGCGAGCAGCAGATGTGTGGATGCAAATGCCTTAAAAACGTAAACAACATGAAAGCATGGATCCATCCTGCCTCGTATCAACAGTTCAGGCTGGTGGTGGTGTAATGGTGTCGGGGACATTTTCTTGGCACACTTTGGGCCTCTTAGTACCATTTGATGTCCATCCCTTTATGGCCACCGATCTTTTGATGGCTACTTCCAGCAGGATAATGCACCATGTCACAAAGCTCACATCATCTCAAACTGGTTTCTTGAACATGACAATGAGTTCACTGTACTCCAATGGCCTCCACCGTCACCAGATCTCAATCCAATAGAGCACCTTTAGGATGTGGTGGAACTGCGTGATGCCATCATGTCCATATGGACCAAAATTTCTGAGGAATGTTTCCAGCACCTTGTAGAAAGTATGCCATGAAGAATGAAGGCAGTTGAGTCCAACCCGGCACTAGCAAGGTGTATCTAATAAAGTGGCCAGTGAGTGTATATGCTGTGCACATAAGCTATTAAGCATGGCCTTTACAATATAAAATTGTGAAGAAACCTTGCCTTTGTGACTGTAACATAGTATATATGCAAGTCACAAAGGACATCTATTGTAAAAACAAAGTTTGAATTATCAGTGATTTTCCTCTACAACAAAGGATCCTCAGAGTACCATGACTTAAACATAAAAAGGTGGTATGAAACATTACACATGATTTTGTTGTTATTGTTAACATTATTTTCCTTTTCTACCTCCTTACTTTTCAATTAAAAACAACTTCAAAAGAAATAAGGGAGTACATTATATTCAGGCTTTGAATCAAACAGACATAAAATATACATGATCTATTAGCATACATGAAAAGGTTCTTCTTAACCTTCGGTGCTCATTCAATATTCATTTGGTTATGGTATTTTGACATGATTTCTACTTCTGAGAAATAGATGCAAAAGTAATATGTTGACAAAGGAAAATAAGAATCTTGGTGATAATAATTGGTTCAGATGTTTAACCAGCTCTGCAATTATTAAACATAATCTAAGGTATTTTTACCTTATGATAAGTTGGTCTGATCATGTGTCACAGTTCATAGTGTAATGTGTAAAGAGAAGAAGATTTTATATTACATAGTATAAACTATATTTTATTACTCTGTATGGTGCCATATTGTACAATGTATGGGAGAAACTAAAAAATGGTGACCAATACAACTCTACGTTGTGTGGTGCACAGAAGATCTCAGGTGAGTTTTTCATGGGTTTATGCCATTATCCTGAAATAAAGAGATGTCACGTAATAATCTAAACTAATTCACTCTTTGCTATGGAATTACAACCCCACTATGCCCTCCAGAGCTAATAGTCATTAACCTTTGCAAATAAGAGACAACCTAGCCCCCATAATGCAGCGTATAGAGCTAAGTGACATGCAAAGGCATTGTGTAAAGGAGATTACATTATAATGTGCAAAGATCACCTGAGTCATGTGGAGTCAGAAGGGGAGGTGTGTTGAAATTCTAGAACCATAATTAACCTTTTCCAGAAATCATATTTAATTGTTAATTACTCTTTATCCTCCTGAGAGTCAAAATTGAGATATAATACATTCCACAAGCTATAAAAACAGAGAGACTTCTCTGCATGTGGGGGTAATTAACTACCTTATGCCTGCAAAACCTAGTATGTTGCACCTTAATGATTCACACCGAAGAGCTTTTTTGTTTTTGCTCTCAAACAAATACCTGATATAAAGGCATTCAGAATATGCACAGAAAATAAAAATGACTATGCCCCATCTTGGAAAAACACTTATAGATGTCTGTGCCCTCCTACCAGGCCCGGACTGGCCATCGGGCACACCGGGCATTTGCCCGGTGGGCCGGGCCGGAGCAGGGCCGCGGCCGGGCCAGCCAGGGCCGAATTGACTTAGGGGCTAATGCAGCTCCAGGCCCCTACCTTAAAATAGGCCCAGTCAGGACCGGACTGACTGGGCCTATGCGGTCGTCCTTAACGCAGGGCAAAAGGGGCACCTGCCCCTTAAGCCTGCAGCAACTACGACCGGGCCCGCTACTTACCGGCAGACGCGCGCGAGCAGCATCCCTTCCACGGCCAGGGGGGACGCAGGAATCCAACAGAGCCATGTGACGTACGTGACGTACGTGACGTACGTCACATGACCCTGCTGTGCGTCTGCTTCCCCTGTGCAGATCCGCGGAAGTCTGCGAGCGGCGCGTGCATCATCGGTTCAGGTAAGGGGGTGAGGGAGGCTGTATGGTGTATGTGAGATTGAATTAAAGAGTGAATTAATGAGTATCTATGAAGGAGTGAGTGAATGAATGTTTGTGAATGAGTATATGTAAATCAGTATCTGAATGAGGGCATTAATGAGTATCTGAATGAGGGAATTAATGAGTATCTGAATGAGGGAATTAATGTCAAGCTCAAACGGCCCTGTTTGGCCGAAACGTTGCTATTTTTGTTATGCTTTCTGTTTTTGTTTTGCCCTTTTTCCTGCTAGCTCCCAGCTTCCTGGGAGTTGAGTGCTGAAACATTTCTTCTTTCTTTAACTGTCCTGGTGTGTGTGTGTGTTTGGATGTCGGTGTGGCAGAGCCTGTCCTGGTGTGTGTGTTTGGATGTCGGTGTGGCAGAGCCTGTTCTGGTATGTGTTTGGGTGTCGGTGTGGCAGAGCCTGTCCTGGTGTGTGTGTCTGGGCATCGGTGTGGGAAAAACCTGTCCTGGTGTGTGTGTTTGGTTATCTGTTTCCTTAATCTACAGTGGGAACTATTTCATTTTAACTAATCCAGAGATAAAATGCCCTCCTGAATTTGTAGTGACTTCAGGGGACAAAACATTCAAGGCCCTGAAATCACCCTGAAATAGTGGAAAAGATAAGGTATTGTGTTATTTACTCAACATGGGAAGCTTCAGGCTTCCCATGTTGAATGACCAAGTATTATGTATATGTATGTACATATATGTTTTTTCATAAAAATGGGCTGCTCAGTCTGAAATGCCCGGGCCTATTTTTTGTCCCAGTCCGGGCCTGCCTCCTACTATGTATATTTTAAATTTCATAAACATCAAAACTGACTTGTCTTCAAGTATTGGCATGTTGTCTTCAAGTATTGGCATGTTAGTGCATTTATTAAATGCTTAATATTATTGAGCATTGGAACTATTACTCATACTGATACCTGACACTTCTTTAACCCAACCTCCTCTTAGTTCCTTATGACATGAGGATGCTCAGGGACATCTGTTGAATGCCCTACAACGGAAATTCATGATATGTTCCTCTCCTAAATTACTGAACAATAGTTGGTTTTAAGGTGGTAGTAAACTCGTGGCTTGAGACTAAACTAAATCCAAAAATGCAGTTATAGATTCTAGACTGGGACTGTTAAAAAGCTACATTGAAGCCAATGTCTAAGAGATGTGATGAGATGTGCAGAGTATAAGCGCTGCTTAAATGGATAGATTTTTACATACACATTCCAGATCCACAAGACACGTCTAGAAACCTCTACACAACAGAAAGATAAAAAAGACACTTCAGCCATTATGTACACTTTAATGCCTATGATAGCTGAGTGTCCCTTTTAAATTAACATGTGTATCCCCTGGCATGGACGAATTCAGCTGAACCTCACCCACAGCTCCCTGGCTTGCGGGGGAATAAGTACACTAAAGACTAATTAGTATTATTAGGAGTAATTAAAAGACAGAAGGTGTCCGTTATCATATTGCTAGACTAGTATTGTGTAGAACTGCGTCATGCGCCACAATATAACAATACATACCTATAGTATACTACAAGATTATCAAAGTGCAAAAGACATGTTTAAAATGCACAACCATTTGGATCTTAAAACAGCTGCTGGCTCTTTATAAATAAAATATAAAAAAACATGCTTAGGATTCTGTATTTTTTTCCCATCAAAACTGAGGTACAATTGCTTAAATTTCTTGTTAAGAAGTTGGGGTTAAACAGGTTCCCAGGAGGAGCCACAATAGATGACTGGATCCCAAATCTCCATCCTCTGAGGTTGCATTACCTGATGAAGATTCACCTCAGTTTTTTTTCCAGGGAGGTAAAGAAGGGGGTTACCTTCCTGGTCAAAGGCCTGAGGTGGATCTTCTTGGCCTTTATCCAAAGAGGCGAACCACTGAGGTATTCAAGGGGAGGTATTCATTCAGTTTTCCAGCTAAAAGCTAGGGCAAGTAACAAAAGAAAATGGTGCAGCAGAAGGGTCCAAGTGTCTAGTGTACCCCACTGGCATATGATGGCAATGGAGCATGGACAGTGGAAGCTGGAGTTCTCAGGGTGCTCAGGTTTCAAGCTGCCTCAACCTTTAGGCCAGAGGATCAAGCTTTCTCCCTGTCACAGGTACAAACACCTGAATAGCCCAGGAATCCAAAGGAGTTTTCTATGAACACAAAGTCAAGTTGTGAAGTAAGTGCATCTACAACTTATGCGCTCAATACTACCAGGACTCTGTAAGCTGATCCGCTACAGTGGATCTCTTTAGCTTATATCTCTTTAGCTGCCTTTATCTGTGATGTCACCGTAAAGGTAGAGTGTTGTTAGAAGCTTCAAGCACCCCATTTAACACTTTCAAGGGACCTTGAGAGTTTAACTGAAGGTGTGTGTAATACGTTTTCACTTAAGCTCCCAGTCACGGGAGTGGCGTTTAGCCTCGTCCAATCCTCAGCATTTTTCTCTTCCATACCTATATAAATTTAAGGAGTTTTGGGCCATTCCCACCCACTTACTTGGTTAGCCCACCAACTTATGTCAATATTTCTGCCTGAAGAACAAAGGCTATGGGTAGCCAGAGCCTGGAAGATCCCAGATATGCTCATGATGTTTTCAAGGTTGTTTAGAACATTCATTTGCTAATATAAAGCCACAGAATACAAACACAATACAAAACATGGAAAATACACATAAAAGGGCACTTTGCCATTAGTACGTGTACTATATATAAACAATTTGTCAGGGCTTGATTGACATTTGCCTACTGAAGCCACATCTAATGAGACCTCTCAGAGTGACAGTTTTCAAATGTGGTCATCCTAATGGCAGGTTGGTTGAAAATAATTATTAGAAATCTTTAAAAACTGAGGAACATATTTAAACATTTTAACATATCTTTTGCTTTTGTGATAACCAATATTTGAAAAGACAGTCATCAATGCCCCACAAGTATCAAAATATTAACTAAACACTATTATTTGGACTGAGAGTAAAATAAGGAAAATCATTTGGAAAAAAAAATATGTAAACATTTTGCATCCTTTAGGACCCACAGGCTAAATCAGTCTGACTCCTTAAGACAATAAAGGGCAAAGGACAAAAAAACAATAGTGCTTGAGGGCAAAGTAACCAAGGAAGTGTGCCTTTATATTGATATCAGTGGGTCCTTTAATCTTTGCTGCTCAGTGTCCTCAGCTTTACAATAAAGCCCTTTACGCAACACAAAGAAGAGAGACGGAGCATGCTGATTCTAGCAGATGCTCCTTAATGAATTATTTGTGTGTCTTTAAAAAATATGTTTTGTCTTTTCATTGGTCTCATATATTTCTATATATTGTTGCACTAGCCACACATGTACATACCATATCACTGCTAGAGATCAAAGCTAGAGGCAGATGAGTAATACTAATTGGCTTCCATTGTGGATTTTATTAAAAGTTAAATTGCATTTCTCCTTTTTTCCCAGAAAGCCAATCTAAGAAATCAAATAGCTTCAAATTAAAATTGAAAAATCATGCCACTGGCCCTGTATGCTTAAATAGAAGCGATAATTTTGCAGCATGCTGACTGCTTTGCACCCCCTGTGATCCTGTGTCCTATGCTTGGGGGGAGGACTGTTGAGATATGTTCTGACATCATGCACTGTTAAATGTCACATACTTCTGATTTTGCCCTTGAGGCTCCAGCAATCTCAGCTGATTACAGTGCCTCCCAAAGCTAGAATAGGAAGAAACATTGGTAGGGGTGCCTACTAGGGTGACCACATCAGCCATGTTTTTCAGGACACATATAATTTTTACATATTGCATGTTTAGGCATGTGTGAAAACATCCTGTAAAGTATGAATGCTTTCAAAAATAGACATTAATAGTTTATTTTTATCATTTAACAAAATGCAAAGTGAGTGCACAAAAGAGAAATCTAAAACAAATCAATATTTGGTATAACCGTTGATCCTCCAATCAGGGCAGAGGACGTCACCAAAGCACCACGATTTTGCAAAAGTTCACCTCAGCATGTTCACTCCAGGTTATGACCGATCCTCAAATTGAGTAAGAGAACGTTACCGAAAGCACCGCCATTTTGCACTAAGGTGAACATTCACCAAAGTGGCTGCATCAGTGATGTCCTCCCCCCTAATTGGAGGATAAGGCGAGAGGAGGTCACCGAAAGTTTGCACCATGTTACTTCCACGGAGATGCAGACAAAGATAGAAGAGAAAAAATAAATGAAAGAAGATGAAAGAGAGAAGATGATGAACAACAAGAAGATACGGAAATAATACACATACATACTCTGCTCTCATGAATATCAAACAATTGCCAAGATAACAGCTCGTGAGGTTGGAGAATACACGGCACGGGATCTGAGATCATTCCTCCATAAAAAATCTTTCCAGATCCTTCAAATTCCGAGGTCATCTGTGGTGGACTATTTAGTTCATCCCACAGGTTTTCTATAGGGTACAAGTCAGGGGACTTGGATAGCTATGGTAGGACCTTGATTTTGTGGTCAGTAAACCAATTTGGGTTGATTTTGATTAATGTTTTGGATCATTGCCCTGCTGGAAGATCACGGCCCATTTTTAGCTTTCTGGCGGAGGCAGTCAGGTGTTCATTAAATATCAGTTGATATTTGATAGAGCCTACGATGCTATGTATCCTAACAAAGTGTCCAGGTGCTCCGGCAGAAAAACATTAAAGGCCCACTACCATATTTAACCGTGGACATTAGGTACTTTTACATATGGCTACTTCTCTGTGTGCGACAGACCCACCTCTGGTGTTTATTGCCAAAAAGCTATGTTTTGGTTTCATCTGACCATAGAACCATTTCATATTTGAAGTTCCAGTAGTGTCTGGCCAACTGAACAGGGTTGAGTTTGTTGTCGAATAAGAGAGGAGAGGCTTTTTTTCTTGAAACCCTTTCAAACAACTTGTGGTGATGTAGGTTTCGTCGGATTGTAGTTATGGAGACTTCTTGACTCCAAGACACTGGACTTCTGCAATTCTCAAACTGTGATCCTTGAAGATTTTTGGACCACTTGAACCATCCCGTTCACAGTGTGTTAAGACAATATAGACACACTCTTCCAGGTTCAATTGATTGAAACTTCTTAATTATTGCCCTGACAGTAGAAATGGGCATTTGTAATGCTTTTGCTATTTTCTTATATCCACTTCCCATTTTGTGAAGCTCAACAACCTTTTGCCGCACATCACAACTATATTCCTTGGACTTACCTATTGTGATGAATGACTAATGGAATTTGGCCTATGTGTTACCTTATATGTATTCCCCTGTGAAACAGCAAGTCATGGTTGAATAATTTCCTGTTCCTACCCACCCAGGTGTACTAAAAATGTAAATTATCCCTGGAAATATACTTCAACTATATGTTTCTCATATGAATTCCTACGGATGCCAATAATTGTGCCACACATATATGATTGATAAACCTGTCTTGTTTTTGCAATTTTTTCATTGAGAGCCGAATCATTTTTCACAGCATTCTTTGCACATATCTACCAAGGGTGCCAATATTAGTGGGGATACTGTATATATTTATGATCTCTGTATTTAGTAGGTACACAAAAAATTAGCAAGGAGTATCCGTAACCATGGTATAATACATGCAGTCCTGGTAATAAGGCATGAGAGGAACAGCTGTTATGGACATAACTTTGAAGGAACATTATAGACAGACATGATGTATGGCATATTTAAAAAAAAAAAAAAGTATAAAATGTGTGTATTTTAGAATGTTATTTTATTTGAGCATGGCC
This sequence comes from Sceloporus occidentalis, assembly GCA_023333645.1. Taxonomy (NCBI): domain Eukaryota; kingdom Metazoa; phylum Chordata; class Lepidosauria; order Squamata; family Phrynosomatidae; genus Sceloporus; species Sceloporus occidentalis. The sequence goes on along the minus strand of JALMGF010000027.1, from coordinate 12,532,981 downwards.
CTCCTTACATTTTATTTCTGTAAGTGAAAATTAATATGTTATGCACTACTTGTGAAGTGTTGTTTACCTATTGTACAGTGCTGCGGAGTATTTTGGGGCATTATAAATAAATTATGAATAATAATAATAATAAGAAGAATAAAAATAAAAGGAGGGTCATTGACAAGGGTGATAAGAGACCATGTATCACAAACAAAAAAAAATGTCCACAAAGAGATCAAACATTTTGGATCCCATAGCTGGTCCAAAGCAGAAATATAAATGTATAAGGCACTCTGGTGCTCTAGTGGTCAACAGCAGATGGCTATCTTAAGAGGTTAAAGGTTAAGAAAATGGATAGACGCTGATCAATGAATTCATCAATTATCCATAATTAATTATAGCCAGATGGCTTACTTTTAGTCAGAAGTTACGCAATCCAATATATTGCTAGATTCCGGTTCAGAATGGATGACTTATGAATTTATGAACTTATTTTACATTATTTTATTCAGGGTAGTGCCTTCTTTTAAAACCATAGAAATACATAAAACATAATCATTACTATTGAAAAATAGATTAAAAAACTATACTAAATTGGAAAGAAAATCAAATCTGTAAGTGTTACAAAATGTTCTTTCACAAAAAATGTTTTTCCAACTTCAAAAGTTTATTTCACATTAGGCTCAGATATTCAACTTTTAGTATTGATAAGAGACACCTTTTTAGCCATTTTTTAAAATGTTGTTTTTGCATACGTTTCCTTTTCTGTACTTAATTTCCACTGATGCATACAGACAAGAACTGTAAAACGCAATGCATTTTAACAGGGGGCACAATGTTCGGTTTTGTTCAATTTTAACCCTCTTAAGTAATATTGTTGGCTTTGTAATGCTAGTCATGAGGGTAGCATTTTGCTACTGTGAGCAATAACAGCGCCTGTGGTGCTTACAGAATACAGAGTTCATAGCTTTAGAAAGGCTGAGCCCCAATTTAAAATAATGCTGAGAATCCACTCAATATTTATCAGTGAATTTTATCGAATGTGTTTAAAAAGAATCTATAAATCAGCAAATTTGTGGTTGTCCTTTAGCCAACCAGAAAACAAATTAAATTTAACATTAAAATCTACCAATTTCCAATGGCCTACCATTTTTTTTCCCTTTCGTTTGTGTTTTAATCCATTGTGACTAGTGAAATATGATGCTAAACATACTGGAATAAACTACAGTCTTACTGGTGCTGGACTACTTATGTCATGTGTTCCAAGTGCAAGTGGTGGGTCAGTTGAAATCCCTAATCTCTCAAGAGTTTGGGTGATATTGTAAAACAAAAAAAACACACACATCTATACATAGTAGTTAGAAGAATACAAACACTGTCAAAACTTTTGTTGGTCTTATATGTGTCATTTGGCATTGTACTCTCTTTGCCTTCTCTGTATTGCTTTGGTTCCATGTGCTAGTTGACATCACATTTTTTTGTGTGCGTGTATATATATATATATATATATATATATAATGTAGAATGCATGCAATAATATTGTTTATTTTGCATTTAATACAGTGAAGGAATTTAAACCTGAAGACCATAAGACCTGAATCTAAGATCACACCGATAACTGGTCATGGTTCGAGTCTCAGGGAAAATGGGCAGACTAGATGGGACAAATGGTTATTATCTGCAAATTCCATGTTTCTATGTTTGGACACAATGTTTATGTTGCTAGCACCCTGAATAATGTTTGTTCTTGCTTGGATGTTTCAGAATTTTTAGTATGTGTGAATACTTCATACGTGTGTAATATTTTTCCATTACATCTTAGTTTTATGGCACCAACCTGCTCAAAACCAAGAGCAACAGTCCACTTAATACCATGGAGATAAAAGTAGCCAGGTCACACAAACTTTGCAAAAATATATTGCACATACCTAAATCATGTGACTTTTTCTTTTTCTTCTTTCCACTATGGGTCTTTAATTGTGTGAACATTAAATGTGTTAGCATTTAACCTGTTTGCAACGGGATTTCCATTGGTGCTTGTTTAATAATAAGTTGTGTTAGGTGCTTATTTTTCTAGCCTCATGGGATTGTCAAAGCCATCCGCAGAGCAGCCATTTTGAGACTCATAGGCCTGTTTTGCCACTAACGGTATTGTACGAGGTCCGCCTACACAACCTCCATCATCTGTAGATCCTCAAAACGTTCTACTGTATCTTGCAGGTTTTTAGGGAAAAACAATCAATTTTTAGCATGTACTATATAGTCTTAACTATCATAAAAATCATTATTTCAGAAATCATTCACATGTAGGTTTGCATTTCCCACTAAGCGAGCAAAATAAATATAATAAAACATGAAATAGTGGACTTTTAACTCCATTATAGAACAGAATCTAAAATGTAAACCATGATATGAAATGCAGATATATAGCTGTTTGTGTCACGCTGTTTCCCCAGACAGTTTCTGATGTAGAGTTCAAACAGCTAGTATGCTAGTGGAGATAATTATTCCCAGCTGACCCTGCATGCAACCTCATTTCACCTGCCTTTGTCTGTATTTGTTTACTCAGCTCTCATTAGTGGTAACACTGTTGTTCTTTTTCCCCTTCTGCTGCTCGGCGGAATTTGTGCACTAAGGGGTTTCAGCTGAGAACAGGGCTGCACACAATGTCCCATTGACTTCCACCTGACTGCCACTGGTAATCCGGCCTCAACAAACAATTAAGCGTGCTGCTGGAGCCAGGTGTCACCGTGTGTGTTTTTGAAATAATAATGATAAAAAGTGCACATGGATATTGTTAAAGTCACATTGTGTAAAGAGACATTACGTGTCTCTATAAACTGGAAAACAAAGCGCTCATTTATATTATATCAATAACGGCTGAGTTTCACTATTTAAAATGTTCAGCAATAGTCACCATCCTTGAACAACTGATGTTTAACATTGGTCCCAATTAAGGTTGCCATATCAGCCAGTTTTCTAGTTGATATATATGCATTTCACATATGCCCAGTGCAATCTCTGCAATTAGTTATATATACCCTAAATACTGTACGGCACCCCTTTAAATGCACTGATCAGCAGTAAAGGGTATATGTATGACTTGGGAAAAAAATCAGTGTCAAAAGTTATTCCTATATATTGTGATCAAACAATTTGTAGGCACCTGAACTGACTATTTTTAGAATGAAATTCTTAGTAAATATGTAAATGTAATATGTGTAGGAGCCTAATGTTTTACATTCTGAGTGTCTGTAGAAGTACATACCCTTTTGCTCATGATTGGTAGGGTGGGAATAATGACTAATGTTTCATAACACTTTCCGTGCAATAAGTACAGTTTGCCTTTAAATCCAAGGTCAATGCACCTACTATTGGTTTCCGTTTAGAAGACGCTATCATGACTTTTCCTTGTCTCTCTTTACTTGCCTGGTTTGGTTTATTCCTGTTTCCAGAGGCCAGAACTGGTGGCAATTAAGTAGAATTCTTTCAAATGAACACCAAATACGAAGCAGGCCAAATGCTGTAGACATTTTTTGACTTTTGTATCTAAGGTATTAGTGACGCATATGCAAAAATGTTAGTGTGTGCACCCAATGTAAATGTAGCCTAGAACGCATTACCAAAAGTATCATTTATTTCCATAAAAGTCACACAGGAAAGTACTACACGATCTTGATTTATTCAGGGATCTCTATAGGGTAGCTTTCACAATTTGGATAGTGCAATCCCATACAATCCTATGTTACACCATGGGGTCTCAATAACATTTTTGCCTCCTTGATGATGTTATGACCTTAATAAAATGTCACCAAGCTATGCAGTAGGGCTTGCGCCTATTGTTGCAATTAGGCTAGACGCTGGTTTTTATTGATATCATCACTTTCCACTGTAATCCTACCATTCCCTATAAATATGTAGCATAACAATTTTGCTACATATTTTGTTTAAAATAATAAAAATATTTTTTGTGTTTATTTACTATTTAAAGAAGCATTAAACCTTAACTTAAAGTCAGTAATCTGGAAAAGACAGAATAGCTTGTGTCACACCATCTTTACACGTGTACATTATCCTATTTTACACCATTAAATGGTTGATGATTACCTAGATTTTTAAAATTTGACTAAAATAGGAATACAACATATTTAGGATGTATAATGGAAAAAACACAGCTTTCCAGTGTAGATAGGAGAGGTGGATTGACTTGTCCTCGGAAATAACTATTGTTATTGCAGAAGTCAGAACTGCTTGGAGCCCAAAAATCAATAACAATTTACAAAGAAAAACCACAAAACTCTAGGGGGCAAACTTTTAATTTAAAGTCACAAATAGTGTTTTAGGTTTTCTTTGTTAGATGATAAGGGAGCTTAAGACATTTTGTGCTTCATGTAACGGGCGAAAAGGTGAAATTAACAATTAAGCAGACTGCAGGCTTGGTTGGAAATATAATAAGTGCTAGACTGGTACTTCATGCGTCTGGATTGGCGTTTATATATGAACAGCTGGTTTGAAACACCAGATGTCAAGCAACATGTCAAATTTCTTTCATAGATTATAGGGTACACCAAACAGTTTTAATTAATTTTCGAGAGTCAGTTTTTAAATGAAAGTGCAGAAAGATTTACTTTGTGTTAAAAATGTGTCCATTATGATGTAAATTATATTATTTTGTTACTAGGTGGAGGTTATGCAATACAAAGGAAAAAATTGCACTGGTTCTATTTTCCCAAGCCCGCGAGAATAATGTTTGTCCTATTTACCAATTATTTAAAATAATATGTACACCCCTAGAGACAACCATAAATAAGCTGTATGAGGACATTTTGTTCGTAATCTTAGTTCTCGTTTGCGTCTCTGTTATGATAACATTTGTATTTACAAATTTCATCATGTTTCATCATCTGATTCAGGGAAGTGCAGTCTCCTGTTCATAAGCAAAACAACTATTCTTGTCCCTCCTGGCTCAGTACATACACATCATCACAACATAGTAGTAAGCAACTGATCTGGGAAACTGCATCCCAGGGGACCACGCGTACAGCCATTGTAAAAGCAAGTTCAGTTGCAAGCAAAATACAGCACAAGCAATGTACGACGCAAGCAATCTGAGGCTTGGTACAGTTTTAGGGAAGATAATCTACAGTCAAATCACAAAACATTTGAAACTAATACAGTGAGAGAGGGTGGCAATTAGGCATGGGAGTAATTGCCTGAAGATTAGAGAGAGCAAAGTTTCTAGGAGGTTTGACAAAAAAAATGTAAATTGATACGATGGGCGATAGAGGTGGGTCAAAACAATTGCCTATGTTTTAAAAATGGCAGAAAACAGCAGTTTCGTAGACGGCCCTGACACTTTAAGGCTGGCGGGTGGACATGCATGGCCACATATTATGTTTTTGTGCTCACCTAGCGTGCAGCCAGGTATATACAGCCAGTGGAGGCACATTGCAACACCCCATCTGCCGCACAAGTAAGGGCCCCGTCAGTCAGTCCGTACCTGCTTTCATATATCTGCCTGCACCTATAATGTACAGTTCTGGTGAAGCAGGAGTTTATTGCTTCAAACAATCTCATCACTCATAGCCAAAAACTCATTTATCAGAGTCCCAGGAAGCAGCACCAGATGGTGTGCATGTCCAATCTGTGCATTACATTGTGGACCCGGGGAAAATAGAAAGATTTCACACTTTTTGAGTCGCAAAAACAGCCAAATCCTCATAAATTTCATGGAGTGTAACAAAACTATTAAAAAAGTGAGAGCAGGTATATTGTACTAAAAGCGTGATTGCTATTTGATACTGAGACACTGTGTAATATATCAAAGGCTTTTTCTTACTGAAATAGAATGTTTGTTAAATTTACAGCAGGGTTTATTCTGCTTTAGTTGATATATAGAAGGTTTTACTACGGGAAAGGAGACTGCCTGCCAAAGTGACACACAGATCCTTATGGCAAATCTGCTAAAGATGTGCCTTGCTTATGTCTGACATGGGAGCTACGTCCAACAGCTTTACTTCATATTGATTTCAGTTTGTATTTCGCTGAAACTATTTACCTTTTTGACAGGGAGATATTGTGTGGAGCTGGTAAATAAATGATGCTCCAGCTTTACGAATGCTCATATTATTTTCTTTAGCCTGCTATTTGAAGGCTAGCATATAAACATGCATTTGTGCTCATGTTAAAAAAAAAAAACACAATTAATTATTAAGCAACATAAAGACTGTGGTTCAGAGGGCACACAAAATGAGGCTAAAATTCAATACGATAAGCTATTGTTTATCCCTTTAGCTGTTGTCGCAGGATGATGGACGGTACAGTCTATCTGACTGTGGATTATTGAAGTTGTAGACCTAAAGCAAATGTGTGCGGTGTTATTTTAAGTGATCAAGAGAATAAAACCCAGCTGATATTGTTACTCTGTTTAAAATGCTTTCCACTACCATTAATGCAACATAGCTTTTCTGTTTGTGGCATTCATGCTTCCAAAAACTTAAAGATGTTGTATTAATATAATTGATTAATTTAAACACAGAACCATATAATTTGACAGCAGATAAACATTTTAAGGTCTGGTGTGGCATCTTGAATACCAGTATAATGGGACTTAAAGATACGTATTTCTAAATATTTACATTTATTCATATGTACAAAATCAACATCAATGCACCAGATGGAAAAACCCACAAAGAGCTCCGTTTCATGTGTTAAGTTGCGCACCTACAGAAGTAAGGCCTAACATGTAACATGCTTAGGTGCTACCTCTCAATATGCCTAAAGTAGCTCTTGGACTTTTAGTGTGTTTTTCTCTCTGAGCACCAATAATTTTATTTTATACATAACCATATATGTTAAGGTTTGGACTTAACATTCAGTTATCGGAGTGCCCCATTCTTCTGCAATTCTTTGAAGAGGAAAAATCCACGACTGTCATTTTAGTATAAAGATGAATTGGGATCGGGAAGTGGCCAATTCTTCTGAAATCCTTAAAAAAGAAAACTGCATTAATAACATTTTGTATTTAGGTGTGTTTGGGATCTGAAATGTTAAAGCATTACTTTATTTCTAATGACCATTAGTGTCTATAGACATAATAATGTCTCAGAGCGACTGGAAGGGTAGTTCATCAGTAACTGGAGATTAACGGCCTCTCTTCTGCAGAGGGAAAACATTGAAATTAGTTTATTAGCTTAAAGTGGCTGCGAGGTGTCTTGATTCTACCACTTGATTCCATTGCTATGGAAAGTGCTGCTTGAGCTGAAAGAGTTTACTACAGCATCTTATAAAGAATGTAATTGTTATGAGGGCATTAAGTGTGCTGTGTTTCTAACTGTGTATATACTATACACATATATACTATATATATACATATAGTTGTAGCTAATCTTCCTTTACAGCCATTAAGTTCTGTTGTTTAGTCTTGTCCCTATATTGCGTGATGTTTAAATAAAGCAACGCAACTTCTAAAAAATATTAATTCATCACCTTGTGTTAACCTGCTGTTTCAACTGCAACTGCCTAAACCATAGACACACAGAAAACGTGTTTTAGGATTTTGTGCAATCTCATGCACTCTACGTTCTGCAATTCTTTTGGAAAGAAAAAGTATTGTTTTAGCCAAGGGCTTTCCTGCTGTTACAATATAAAATGAAAGTAAGTTGTGTGAGCCAAAAAATTCAGATAAGTTTGGAATTGTGACTTTCTAGTGACACATGTAATGTAAATGAAAGACGTACGTTATGGCTTTCTATGCAAGGATGTGTGCAATTCAGTAAGTTTGTTTACATAATTGTTTAGCCATTATGGATGTATTATTATGTCCATAAAAAATGGCATTAGGATGACCTTAGGGCAGGGAGATCGGAATCTAAAGACCTCTTTGACATCTCGGAAATAAAACGGTACTGGTCCACCCTTAATGTTTGAATCTCCATTAGGTTTCACTGCTGACACTTGCTGGAAGGATTCGAGAGAGGCATAGATACTCAGAACGGTGCATCCAGACCCTGTTGGGATCTTTGATAACCCCCTCACACTTACACACATTAAAATTAGTAGGAGGGAGGTATAAATCTCTGCTTTTGCAGACACTGTGCTTTTATACATCTTGCAGCAGGCACTATCTCTCCCAGCCGTACGCAAAACCCTGTTGTCCTTCACTATAAACCTAAATAAATTTGAGGCCCTCTACCAGGGAACTCTCCGGGTTTGACCCAGAGATTGCCAGGTAAAGCACTGCTTCTCCGGTTCAAAATCCGAATCCTCCGGGTTGCAGGAGCGTGGTCTTGACACGCCCACTCCCCGCCCATTTTCCTTTTAAATGGGGGTGACTGGCATCAGGGGACCTCCCACTGACATCAGGGGACCTCCCACTGACATCAGGGGACATTCTACTGACACCAGGGGACCTCTCACTGATGTCAGTGGGAACTCCCACTGATGTCACAGGACCACCGCCTGACATCAGTGGGCAGTCCTGGCCGTGTCCCGCAAGGGAAGGCTCCGGGTAGCCGGAGCTCAGAAGTTCCCAGGTATGCCCTCTACTTAGGCAAGTCCCTGAGGCCTCCAAGCTTACCATGCTTTGATTTACACTGGGCACCCATGTACATAAACTACTTCAACTACCAAAAAAAATATTTTACCTTCCACAAACTATATATCACCAAAATTATTATTGAAAACATTTTGAGGAGACTGAAGACTTTATGAAATCTTTATGTCGTGCCTTCACGGGCAGGGCACACCTAGAGATTCCCAAGATCTTGTTCTTCCTCCAAACACTGCTGATAATCCTGAAGTATGTTGGTGTACAACACATAAATTGTTAATTTTGCTCCAAGGGTTTAGAAGCATAAATGTTTCCCACGATAGCTCTACCTTGTACACACACCTACATGCAATTACGGGATCAAGTGAGGGATAATCCCTTACTATATTTTGCAATTATATCATGCGGTTTAGGCATCAATAACATTGGAAATACTCAATCCATTTACCCTTGGTATACAATCCAGTATTCCAATCAGCTGAGGCAATGTCAATTGGTAGCCTGGGGGGAGGGGAGACTTGACACCATTGCAGGATTCTTTGGACAGGCCAATATGATACTTACAAAATAAGGGGTTATAGATGGACACCCTCAAGACCGGAATAATGTTTGGGTAACTATGATTTACAACATAAAAATGGCACACAATCAATAAGTATGCAAGATGCTCTAACCAAACCACAGATGACTTACCAGTTGTCGCTTACTGGTAAAGGAAAATCTCACAGTTAGAAAGTGAGGATATAGTCAAAGCATCTCTAAAGTCCATAAAATTAATCTCATATGTAGAAATGGCCCTAAAAATAGCCCACTCCGTCCACCAGTCTCCAAAACAACTAGCTAAAATCTAGGAGGTCAGATGAAGGTTGCCTGAAATGTGGATCTGTGGAAGCCCAGTCACACAGAGATTTTGGAGGGAAGTTAAAGGCTTTGGGGAAACAAATAAGATATGTGGCCTGACATTCAACCCATCAGGCCTATTTGGTATTCATCTAGCCACCACAGGTAAAATAGCCGAAAGGCTTTTATCAGCAGCTCGCAAAACAATTCTACATTCCAGATACATAAGCACCATGTATAGTAGACTTGGGCACCAGGGGGCTCTTCGTGTTCGTCTTCGTGCTCGTCTTCGGGGGGAAAAAAATCTTCGTATTCCGCGAATATTCGCCCGTTCCCGTCTTCTCTTCGGGCGAATATTCGTGGACATTCTTTGTGTTCGCTTTTTCTTCGTTTACCCGGTTAAGGGGTTAATACGGGGTTAACGCAGCTCTGGCGCCAGGAGTTTAAATGTACGTATGAGCAACTTTATTGGTCGTCAGCAGGGGGCTCGTCTGCCATTGGTTGATGGCAGACGAGCCCCTTGCTGGCGACCAATAGGGTCGCTCGTACAGACTGTTAACTCCTGGTGCCGTAACTTACCCGGCACATCCCACTGGTCTCCCTCCCTGTTCAATTAGTTAAATGTCTGTACGAGCGACCAATAAAGTCGCTCGTATGGACATTTAACTAATTGAACAGGGAGGGAGACCAGTGGCATCTGCAGGGTAAGTTGCAGCATTGAGGTTTTAAAACCCCAATGCTACAACTTACCCGGCACATCCCACTGGTCTCCCTCCCTGTTCAACAATTAGTTAAATGTCTGTACGGACGACTTTATTGGTCGCTCGTACGGACATTTAACTAATTGAACAGGGAGGGAGACCAGTGGGATGTGCCGGGTAAGTTGCAGCAAGATCTTCGTGGTGTGTGTCTTCGCCTACGTTTTACCGCCGCTGTCTTCTCTTCGGCGTGTCTTCGGAACGAACACGAAAACGCACTCTTCGTGTTCGTTTTCATGTTCGCCCGAAGACGAATGCACAAGTCTAGTGTATAGCATTGTTCAGGAGCAAACTACATTACCCGTTTGGGAAGTATAGTGTGTTCTTTGATGTAAAAAATAATTGACCCACAAGTTTTTAAAAATCTGAAGTAAATATATTCAAACGCTAGAGCCCATTTTGCAACAGGCGAAGAGAAAGACATTGCAATATACATTGTGGTACTATAGGCAATCATTACTGGGGACAGTGTCTATTCCTCCTTAATGTATGGAAGACACATATAATGGGGCCAGAAATAGCTATAGTCTTTATGGCAAGTATGAATGCTCTGATGGGGGCTTATCCTTACTCAAGAATGTTCAACCACAGGGACACAGTCACCCTCTCAAATATGGACTCACTTGGTACCGTTCCATGTGTGTATAATCTATTTTACAAATGTACCACTCTGATTATTGTTCACAATTGGAATGAACACCATAAAAAAAGTATGAAACAAAATAAAATGACAAAAAAATCACTGGACTCTATGGTAGCAAAAAACTTTGGTAACAAAGGCATTATAATAGACATGGCTTAAATGGATGATTAAATAGATATACAGTAGAAGTATTATGTCCTTTAAATTTACAACACAGTGTTTGCATGTACTTGATATTGTACATTGTGCAGCACTTAAAAATACATTGGTGCAATATTAATTAAGATAATATTTCTTTTTCACGAAGAAATAGTAAAATGGTTGTGTTGTAAGAATATTCCAGGTCAAGCTTCACGACAAGTGTTTGCTGACCTTGCTAGCTAATAAATCTATTCTTTATTTTACCTCTGCTGCCAATTTTCTACATACAGGAAACTAATCTAGCACAATAACTACCTTCCGGTACTCAGTCCCTAAATGGAGCCAAATGGATTCCGTGGCTGATGAGCTCTACAGCAGTTCCTGTGTAACAGTGCTGATCACAGCTAGAATTCATAGGGACTCTATGCTGTTATTGACTTTGACAATGTAATTATGTCCTCATTTGGCTCCTTTATACCTCACATAACAGCGACTTAAATTAAAAGCAAAAAAATAATAATTGATCCAACTAAGAAATATATTCCCAAAGGACTTTTTTTTCTAGAATAGCAAGCCAGGGCAGGAAAGTCTTGCCAAGTACTAAATGAGAATGTTAAATATTAATCATATAGTATCAAAAATATCTAACATAGAAACCACATTGTGCATAAAAGCATTGAAAAAACTGCCAGTTGTATTTTATAGTTGAGTCATATAAACATTATATTATCATCAGTATCACTATGTACCTTTGAGGATTTCATTTGTAGGGATTTCTTTGTTTAACAATTTCTGTTTGGCAACAGGCAGCCTTTCCCAGGATCAAGGTCAACTCAGGTGCCTTTTGTGGTAAGTGTGAAAAGAAAATAATAATGTGCTGAACAATTATATGAAAATACCTAAAATAGAAAACTATAATTGCATGCATTTCCAATCTCTTCGTATATTAAAATGTTTTAATTTTTTTGTATTAAAATATATTTTGATATTGTGCACCAATCAAAACCAGGATCTAAGATCGTGCTTGACAAAAGGGGCAATAGCTAACAAAATATTGCAATGGTGTTTTAAATAAATGATAATAAAAAAGAAAGGAATTTTAAGTTGTTGCTCAAGTGATAATACAAATATTAAAAATTTGATGCAATATTTTTTGTATATAAATGGCGCTGGTTTCATGCTACATTTTAAGTGTCTGCAATAAAAATATCTTTTGGTTGGAGAACCTTGTTGGGAGGGATCTGAGATAAAACTTAATTAAATGCTGGAGGGCAGCATTAGGTACTGTCCTTGAAACTCAGAGGGTGACTGTGACATAGATAAGGTGACAAATCACCTCCTCTTTATTGGAAAGTAGGAAAAACATAGAAACCATGTGGATATGTGTGGAAATATGACAAAGGCAATTCATTTTGGTAGAAAATATGTTAAGAAGATAAATGGTATATTTTGTGGGTTTGATTGGGCATGGCAATACAATGCATACAGTTACATTCAGGCAAATGCTTGACTAAGTGGAATGGTCTGGTGAGAAGTAGATGAGAATATGACATATAGAAGGAGGATCAGTGATAGCTGTACCCAAGGAAAAGAGAGATTATGCTTTATTTAATAATTAAAAATAATAATTTAGTTGCCACGCTAAATTAAGTAATGGAAGAAAAAATTATTATTTTTATTAAAACATGCCGAGGTTAACATAGCACTGAAACCACGCAGGATGTTGGTCTTTAAAATAAAGGAATGAGAGCTAGGGTGATGTTGTATTTGGCTGAAAAGATTGGTTAGAAAGCAGAATTATCATACCTCTGGTGTTATCGTCTGGGTCTGTGACTATATGCCTGAATGAGGGCATCTAAAACAAAATCTCTAAACTGAATGCTGGTTACAAAATACTAATGACTTGGCCGAATAAGGAACCTGTAACAGACACAACTTAGCATGAACTAGGAGACACATAGTAAGAGATCAATTACATATGCAACTGTGCAGGGGGTTAACATGAATTCATCAGAGCAGATGCCATTAAGTTATGTATACCTCACTATGCTGTCATCTAGTTGTAAAATATCAATTCAAAATGTTAAAAGAAAATGAAAAAAAACCCTATACTGCTGATTTTAACAAGAGTTATTATTACTATTATTGTCTTGTTTTATATAGAGCCATCATATTCTGTAGCGCTGTACAATGGGTAAGTAGTACATGACAAGTAGTATGTAACATAACAATTAGACTTACAGAAACAACAGGTGAAGAGGGCCCTGCTCAAATGAGCTTACAATCTAGAGGGGCCTTTTTCTTATTAGCTTTGGCTAAACCATTCTACTTGCAGAATTCTAAAAAATGACTCAAATAAAGTTGAAGATTAAATGCAGTAATTTCTGTTTACAATAATTACACCTGTACTGTTTCCCTTCTTTGCCCAACTTTACTTAATAGATCTAATTTAATCATATTTTAATCTATATTTGTTTTTATGTCATGAAAATACAATAGAAAATGATTAGCTCACAAAACGCTGTACAAATTCGTGAGAAAGTAAATTTGTGAGATGAGAACAATCAGTAGTGGAATGCAAGAGCAGCCAATGTATAAAAATATATATCAAGTTACTGAATGATAGTTGAGAAAAAAGGGTAGGTGCTTTCAGGTCATGGCAAACCTACATTAGCAGATCAATAATGCGATGATCAAATTACAACCATTTATTCTAGACCCTTTGAGGGAAGGTTCAAAGAATAAGAACATCTGAAGTATAGATTACCTTAAAAGTAAAAACGGCCATGTGAGGACATCGACCTGGACAGTTTGAGCATTGCGCAATGAATATCTTTACTAAACAATTACAGAAGTAATGCCCACTTTAAAGGTGTTAAAGGACAATAACAGATGGAAGTTGACAAAAAAAATGATAACTTTGGAGAAAAACATCAGCATGCCTGGTCTTATCTATGAACTTGCACTTGTGGGAAATACTTGACCCATTACAGTCTAGTGTCCCATATAGCCTTATCATCAAATAAGTATTTTAATATGCATTTCCTAAACCTGGGCAAAAAAGAAATGAAGACACTCTAGGAAAAGATTCTGTGCCATGCCCCCTCTATAGCCCCATTATCAGTAGTCACCAATTGGTTAATGGAAGCCACTGATTGAAATTCAGTAAACTTTCTGTGCATGGCTAGTTAGACCCCCTTCTGGAAACCTCAAACATTGCTGAAGCTGCATGGCATTGAGTAGACCATGTGGGCGCAGGCAGCTGAAGATGTGTTATTCCCAACTGTTGCTCTTAAAGAAGGACACTTGGAAGGTTTAATTATTTATACTGAGAACTTTTTGTTATGGTGATTGTTTTAACCAACCTCCTATTCCTGTGTATTTCTAAGCTCTGTTTGAATGTTAAGTATTTAATGTATTGCTTGCGCTCAATTGTAGAGGAAACTTTATGCCTACTACTATGAACTGCATGCTAGAGAATATCTTGAGTACTTGGGGAGGGGGTAATATTTTTTATGTACAGTATATAAAGGAACATATTTTAATTACAGAACAAAGTTAACTGCCAAATTTGGTTGAACTTTCATAATTAGTAGATATAAGAAATAGTGTACAGCATATTGCAGTTACTTTTGGCCTGGATAAAGCACTGAGGTTTATCCAGGGACATTTATCCAGGGACTGCCACCATTGGACCTTCCACCTTAGGGCAGTCCATACCCAACTACTATCAGGGTGCTTATAAACAAAAATACATTTACATCATTAGTTTAAAAAAACACAGTTCACTATTAGTAACTTGGCCTAATTATCTGTCATTACATTCCAATGCCCCCCGCCCCCCTGGATAGTTCAGCTAACATAGATCAGCATAGCTATTTTAATAAAGTGAAGGCTCAGCTATGTAATGGTCTGGCATATGTTCAAAAATCTTAACAGAATATTTTAATGTTAAACAGCATTATTTTCAGTTGGAAAATTAATAAAGCAGTGTGCTTCTGCAATAACGCCTAAAAAAGGGGAAGAAAATAACATTTTAATTTCTTTTTAAACAAACCTAAACAATAATGCGCTATCCAACGAAAGCAGTTTTAGCATATATCTGCTTAGAATTTCACGGCAAAAAATTCCATTGTGATCGTCTCCCTGATCCATTGTCTGCTCGATAGGCTCTGATGATAAGAAACTCTGAAAGGCATAATAAAGCTTGCTGGTTAAACCAGAAGCATGCCATGTCTTTTACCAGTGGGTTAAACATGTAAAATAGATGCTTTCACAAAGACCAGAGAAATGTACTTATTCCATATAAACTTTGTAGGACTCTTATCAAGGTCAGTGGGTAGACATCACAGCACAAGCCAGCAATAGATTGCTAGTATAACCGTTGCGTACAACAGGGGATCAGCTCACATGCACAAACACATATTGGAGTGTGACTTGATTGGTCTCATTTTTAGGGGATGGTTCAATTTTCCTTATACATTTTCCTTATATTCATTTTTTGTGTAATGAATATCATGATAACATCCTTAAATTAGATATCAATTGCATAGGATAAAAGTGTACCATTCAATTAAATTAACTTTTATTTATTTATTTTTATTGCAGATATTTAAATTTCCACTTTTTATGGACAAAATATTTACATGCCATGCCTTGTATATTTCCTGATCATATATATATATATATATATATATATATATATATATATATATCTTTATATATATATATACACAAAGTTCAAAAATATACAAAAAAATCTAGTCTGTGTAACTTACTAGACTTAAACACTTACCACTGATGTCGCAATATCTTACGTGCAGGGGTTATTCTTTCAGTTCAGTTAGACAATTGGTCAAATAGTTACACTATTTATGTGCTGTTTTTGTATCCTTTTAAGCACTAGATTTACTTCTGCATCTGAGTAAACATTGTATTCTGTATGTTGACAATGTTTTATATGTGTAGGGACAAAATCTAACATAAATCTAAACGGTCTCATACGGGAATCATTTCATTTTAATAACGCTATTGTTCGAGTTGCTAGAGAGTCACATAAGCTTAAAAGCACTTTGCAAAAGTTTAACTGAGGACACGACGGCAGACTCCATTTAATTTCCCATTTTTTATTGCACAGAAATGCATTGCAGGCCTTCAAAGCCCTTGGGGAATTAAGCAGAGTTTGAGCCCTGCAGCAGATGTATACAAAAGCCAGTCACTAGGATGGATGGCTCCCACTTGGCTTGAGAGCATTTTAGTTCGATTTGGCAGGGGAACTTAAGGATCCTGGACCATTCCCAAGGGATACAGCTAAACCTACTACTACCCATATCCACTAACTGAACTCTGGGCTGGTTGCCAATAAAAGGCTATGAGGTTTTCTGTGTATATATTCAGTTGAGAAGCATACCTAAAAAAATGTTGGATATAATGATGGTTATAATGTTCATCTTGTAACACGTGTTACAAAAGTAGGAGCGGTAGGGATAAAGGGTTTATAAACAGTAGAACCAGGAATATAAACAAGGACTGCAATTAATAATGGTGATTGAGGTCTCCCGTAAATAGATATTAGTAGTTGTAATGGAGTCACACGAGGCCATGTTTACGAAGTGGTTCTTCAAAGTGACATCCACTGGAATATTGCGGCTAACCTAAGACGGTCTAAAACTACTTTCCCAGGATTCTGTGTGTTGTAGATCCCTTTTAGAAGTGATTGTTCTACCAACTTTGTGCACTACATCCAGCAGATGAGTACAGGCCCCTTTTAGTGTTCAGTGGCCGTTGTTATCCCAGGCTGTTTGATGTCAATGTAGGAACTGCACACATTTACTGCTTTTGTTAATGGTTCTATTTTAGGACATGCCTACCATCTGATCCCCACTATATGCAAAAAATTATGGTTACAAAGCTACATTATTTTGTATGTACAGTAGCTAGCATAACTTTACATCATGCTAGTAGCGCTGAAAGCATATGTATGGGTCAAGAAAATGTTTTCTATATTTTCCTCAATATTTTCTTAACTTTTATGGGGTTAAAATAAAGCGCATCAGAAAATATTTTCTTTCCCTACATGTCTGCTCAATGTGTATATACTTTTTTTTTTGTAAACGCTTTGTATTGGTCACATTGTTAAACTATTCTTTTTTAAAGTGCGTTGACTCCTAATTATCTTTACAACAAGAAGAAAAGCTCCAGCAACTATGCACTTAGTACAGTTCATTTCCAAGAATATTCCCTCGTGACCGGATTTCCTGAACAATTGTCTGTGCATCTGATGCTCTGGTAATAAGATGTGCTGCAAGGCATGTCAAACATAACTTCCTTCCTGCGAAAATTTGATTTTAACGGCTGATTGTAGGTAATTATAAAATCCCGACACTTGCTCAGTGACAACAATTTGATAAATCCTAAAATAAAATGACACAGATTTCTGTTAAGAACAGTGATATAAGAAAGCCAGTGGTGTAGCTAAACCCTTGCAATATTTGTTTAATCTACATTATAATAGTCATATGCACTACTTAGATTGTAAGCTCTGAACAGTTTATCGCCCTACATACATAGAAACATGAAGCTATGGAATCTGCTGGTGCTATATAAATACATGTAATGAATGTGATTACATTCTCAGAAGTAGTAGAAGCATCATTAAAAACTCATCTACAGACACCAGACAAGCCAGAAGGCTTGTGCTTCCCTCAGAAATCTCATGGTGCTGCCACAACCACAAGGGATTCTGGGTAGGCGCATGCAAATAAGGTTAACAATTATCACCTTTGCCTCTATATCCACTTTATACATGGATCCCTTGAAAGTAATTGCCCGCTGTACAAGACAGCCTTTAGACAAAACTCGGGAAGAGGTACAATAGCCAGATCACCACTCATGGACAGCTGTTTCGTCCTTCATGGGACTCGTCAGCATGAGGTTGTGATACTGGCTTAATAGTTGAGGCTTGGGGTAGCTAAGAAATACCATTACATAAGTTGTGGTAGCACCATGAGATTTCTGAGGGAAAAACAAGCCTTCTGGCTTGTCTGGTGTCTGTAGATGAGTGTTTAATAATACTTCTACTACCCCTTAAATTTAAATGGAAGGGTTTCCATCACCTTTTACCCACCATAACTTATGTAATGGTATTCTCAGAAGTAGAAACCATCAAATAAAAGGGTTTCTTAAATTTGTATTACATTATGTAACTTTTCCGTCTATACACAGCTACAGAAAAATATGAATAAAGATATAGTTTTTATTTCTAATCAGTGCGCAGCCTGTTTAGATTTGGAATCCACAAAGAGCTAATAAATGCCAGAAAGAAAATGTTGACTACAAACTAATGTTTCTACATAAGAAACTGTGAGGTATACTTTACAATTAAACGAACAATGTCAGTCCAAAAGTGATGCCCAATTTATATAAAGCAGCTTAAACCAAATTTAGCTAAGCGTAGCAGCTTATCATATCTAGGTGTCCCACAGTTCTGCTAAGTTTAATTAAGGATCAATCTCTGTTCTCAAGGGCCTAAACCTGCTACAACTTTAATATCTAAAGTGTTTATTTTCAATCACACAACATGATACATGCCTGTGTATCATTCTGAAAACCTGTTGTGTTTGTGGTCCACAATGAGATTGCTTATTTAATTTAGAAGGATCATTCTAAAATATATACTCTGTAGGGCAGTGATGACTTAATGCAGTCCTGCGGTGTATTTATTCCTATAGGCATTCTGATTAAAGGAAAAATCTGGTTGTCCTGCCACAAAGCCATGTTTAGACACATTGATTCAATGGATATAGGATTAATGTAGCCCATGGAACAGCGCAGCTAAGGGAATGGGGCCTTGACTGAGTTAGGAGGTGGGCTTAGGATAATGGGGCTAAGGGACATAGGGTAAGGGACTTTGGAAGGTCCTGTATAAATGCGTTCCTTCATTTTGTAACTGCCACTTTTAACCAGTTTTTCTTACCTGAATTTCCCTCCTTTCCTGTTATTAGTATGGTGAACAGGTTTTTTTTCTCATCAGTGTCACAGTGGTTGGGCTGTGTAAGGTGGGTTGAATAATCGTTGGTTAATAGGAAAATAGTGTGTTTTTGGTTTGGTTGGGAAAGGTGCATCTCCTTATGCTCTTTCTTATTGGTTTTGTTGTTGGGGTTAATTATGGGGGAAGGGGGTGTCAATGGGTGACTGGAAAACAGGGAATGTAGGCAGTGTATTACCTTTGGTGGCAATTCTAAAAATGACCTTATCATGTTAACAATTTGTTGGTGGATTTCTTTCCCATACATACTAAATCTGTGGCCATTTTTTTACCCAAATAGTTTGTGTCCATGTGTTTATTTGGTTGGAGGTTATGAGGTTGGGAATCCAGGCCCACAAAATCGACTATTTCTCAGTCATGCAACTATTAAATGTATCTCTAGAGAATACATTTCTGGTGAGAAAAAAATATTTTTTATTTAAAAAAAGTGATTGGAATAACCTGATATCTAGAATACCCCGCACCTTCCTCAACATTGTTAGAGAACTGATTTTAGCACATTTTTCTGGTACTTTTCTGCAGTATTAATTATTAATACTATGACAGAAAAAAGGTAGCAATGCTTCTGGCAGGCCTGGGCTTGCCATTGGCCGCCTCCTATGTCCCTTTATTGTCATTTAGCTACATGTATTCAGTAGGTGGCCCCACAGATGTAATTTATTGACTGCTGGCTTTAAAGTGTCAGAGGTCAGTAATGGCATCTGTTTTTTATTAGTAATGCTCATTTTATTGTTCCTGGCTCCATGGAATTTGAGCATTTTTCCATGAAAAAAAACCAGGTTATCCACCTGTTTCATCCTTACAGCTTGTTAGTGGTGTTCTGTGAATGCAAGCCTACATACACATACACAGGGCTTTTGCATTTGTGCCACAGGTTCAGCATGGCCATTGATCATGGAAGCCTTTTAGTCTAGGATGGGAAGGGCAGAAAAAGGATCCACAGGACAACCAAGAGTTTGTTAGTAAGACCAGCCACTTTTGCATAAGACAATCAACATTAGCCTATTTTCATCATATTATATTGCTCTTCCCGTTCCATGGAAGTTAGTTAGCTTTGGTATCTTTACAATAAGAATGGAGGACTGTTCAGGATCAGTCAATAATTGGGCACATCAAAGCTATTAAGAGGTGAAAGTACAAGCTAAGGTTAGCAAGGTTAACTAAGCACCCTTTATTTTTTAAAATACAGTTATGATGTCAAGCAAGAGAGAAAGATCTATACAAACTTTAATATATGCATAAATACACATAAAGCACGCACAGAGACAGCTTCTTTTGGTATCACTCATAATTTCAGTGAAGATAGAACAGCTTACCACTCTGATGAAACCAGACATTTAGGCACAGGTAATAAGGCTTCCCTTATCTATCTGTCCCTTTGCACATAATTCACAAGATGGGGTTTGTAAAGTTATTTGATCACACAGAGGACCCTTGATTTAAGCAGTGATCTATATTTTCTTGTAGGTAATCCTACAATAAAAGCAGGGATTGGATTCAGCTGCCTAGAGTTCTGCTTTGTTTTATAGTGACACCTGTAGGCAGATGGTTATGTCTAATTGTTACCAATTCTACTTATGTTCTACTTGTCCCATAGAAAAGGTTAATATTAACCTTTTACACCATTTTTATTTATATATTTTAGAGGGCAAATTGGCACCTTAACTATTTGTACGTTAGATCTATATGTAATTTGAATCTGTAGGTATCAGCCATGGGCATTAATATGGAGCTATAACAGCAGCTATAACAAACTCCACTCTTCTGGGAATTCACAAGATTTGCAAGTGTGTCTGTGTGAACTTGTGGTCATTCAGCTAAGGTCAGACAGGGATGTTGGACTAGAAGGTCTGGCTCTCAATAGGCGTTCTAATCCATGGGGCTCTGTGCAGGCCATTCGAGTTCCTCTACACCAGACCTGTCAAATCATGTCTTTATGGACGTTACTTTGTGGACAGCAACACACTCATGCTGGAACAAGAAAGGACCTTCTCCAAACAGGTGCCCCAAAGTTGGAAGCATACAATTATCTGAAATGGGTGTGTATGTTGTAGCATTAACATTACCCTTCACTGAAGCTAAGGGGGCCAAACCCTGAAAAACAGCCATAGACCACTATCCCTCCTCCACCAAACTTTACTGTAGGCACTATGCATTCCAGTTGGAGGCATTCTCCTGGCATCCACCAAACCCAGATTTGTCAGACTTTGAGATAGTAAGGCGTGATTAATCACTCCAAAGAACACGTTTCCAATGGCGGTGTCCTTTACATCACTCCAGATGACACTTGGCATAGCGCATTGTGATCTATGGCTTTTCATGAGGCTTCCGACACACATAGTTTCTGCTGATGTTGCTTCCAGAGGCTGTTTTGAACTCTATAGTTAGTGATGCTACAGACAACATATGATATAGTGTAGCTGTATAGGTCCAAAAGACAATGATGTCTTTAGTTGAAGGTGATACCGTTTTATTGAGCCAGTGTAGTAAAATATGTAATCACATAAGCTTTTGAGACCTCAGAGATCACTTCTGAGGTTTCTATATGAAGAAGAGACCTCTAAGGTCCAGAACCTTTTTAATATTTTCAATATTAGTCCAATAAAAAGTGTCACGTTGACTAAAGACTCCACTATCTCAGTCTGCACAGTGTTTATTTTTTAGAGTAGTGTGTGTTTTAACTCCCTAATTAATTGACGATTTATAGAAAATTCTTACACAAACAAAAATGTTTAAATGTTGCTTTTTAAATAATAATTTCCTCATGATTTATTTTGGAAGTGCAAACCTTTCCACTATGTCTGCAAAACCATAACCACCTATTTTGTTTGTTTACAACATATACAAAAATAATTTGCTCCCATATTGAAATACTCTCCCCACCTTTTGAGGAAATAAGTGTAAGATATGGCACCAGAGTCACCATCTAATAAATTAAAACTTTCTTAGTCATTGCAAGGTGATGCAAGTAAGTGCATATATGCTGGTCACTCTTCTGCCTGGAGGCTTATTAAATATTAATGTTTTTATTTTGCATGTGTTTTGATGCCTCAGAGACAAAGCAGCAGTGGATCTAGCTAAAGCGTTTGGTCTCCATTTTGTGCTAAGTAGGTGATAACCTAAGAACAGACTTTCCACTTCCAGCTAGACTCTTGGGCAGTAAACAACCACACTTTCAGTACAAGCATAAGGCATATTGGCCCTTTAGGGACGGTTCAGTAATTCTGATTATCTTCACAGCTGTAATGCCATTTGTAAAACTTTTATGGTGGACAGAGGGATTATAATTAGTTTTTATGAGAGTCTTCCTTCTGTCTCCTCAGTGGCGTTTAAACTGGAATAAATCAACACTAAAATAAAACATTAAGAGAACCCCCCCAAAAAACCTGTAAGTTTACAGACTGATAAAAATACATTAACCCATATTGCATAGTCCAGTTGCAGAGCAGACATCATGAAACAATGTTTGTATCAATTGTCCTAAATGGGCACTTTACCATATAGTTATTGTGTTATTTTTGGTTTATGGTTAGTTTCTGCTTTTGTTATTATCCCATTGATGCCGGTAAGTTGGTTGTGTGCAGAATCCTAGAGCTGAGATATGAACAATGTGGTTTGTCCATGAATTCCAGAATTGTAAACAACTACTTTCATTAAAATTATACAACCACCACTTAAGGTTTTACTGTAAAACCTATATTTACACATGTTTAAGATATAAAATAAGCTCATATCTCCCAACTATCCTGTCTTTCATGAAACAGACCTTTTTCCAGAAACATTTAGGACTTGTGGGGTTCCTGGACAGTTGGTTGGGGAGATCCTTTGATCCTCCCTGACCAGCACAGCTAGCTGTAACAGTGACATTGATTTTCACCAAAGACACAAAAGTGCTGGCTCAAATCCCAAACGAAATGAAAGTGGTCAGTAATGACTGTAACAGTGGGCTGTAATGCCATGGGATCTGCTCCACGATCCAGTAATGAACAATGCATCAAAGAATGCCAGGTCATACTCGAACACAATGAGGATATTCAGTCGATAAAATAAACAAAATGTATTGTGTCTCTAAATAACAGCAGAGGATAGCAACCAGAAAACAAGGAAGAAGGCTAAATGCTAGACGGGTTTTGCACTAAACATATCATTAGCAGCCCTTGTAGCAAATCATGTAGTAACCTTGTGACACATTTCAGCTGAGCATTGCATGATGGCTGGATGGGTAAGGTAGGTGGGTGGTCATGTCCTGTCCCACCTCCAACCCCGTCTCTGTCCTGACTCTAGAGAGATCTGCTCCAGTATTATTCTGTCCAGTTTCCTAGGTTTTAACCTGGTGTGTCTTGACCCCCCCCCTGTATCCTGACCCAGCTTGTCCTGACCTCGCTGCACTCCTCATCTTGTTGCTCTCTAAAATCCTGAACTGGCTTGTCCTGGTCTGGTTTGTCTTTTCCATGTGATCCAATATCCTGCTGTGGTGGTACACAATGCCGTCTGGTCCAAGGCAGAGGAAAGGGTTTTTTACAGTAAGGACAATAAGGATGTGGAATTCTCTGCCTGCAGAGGTAGTTTTATCGGAGTTTTAAACAGCAACTGGATGGATACTTGGAAAAACATAATATTTGGGGATATAATCTTTAATTATGGGGAAACAGCTTATTGATCCAAGGAGAAATCTTGGGGTCAAGAAGGAATTTTTCCCTGGTTAGTGCAAAATTGGAAAGAGCCATAGGAAAGGCTGAACTTGATGGACGCATGTCTTTTTTCAGCCTATATAACTATGTAACTATGTAACTATGTAGTGTGGACTTGCATCAGACAATCATTTCAGTTACATGAAAAGCTACTACAGCAAATGTCTGTTGCGTATGTAATTTAGCATATTGTTATCTAACGTTGCTTATACTGCACATTTTGCTACTTTTTAGTGTAATGTTTTAACAATAACATGGTTTTGCAATCAAAAAGACCCAATTTCCTTCCATCAGTTAAAACTGCAAAAGCTGTAGGTGTGAAGATATTACCCTCGGCCAAATGATTCACATATATCTTATTCAGGGTCAAAAGTGTATATGCTAATAAAAAGAAGAAAAAGTTGGTTTTCGCATTTTTGGAAAGAAAAATATAAAAAAAATTGACATTGTGATAAACAGGCGGGAAAATAAAAAAACACAAAAGGGTTGGAGGAGAAGTCAAAAATCAAAAACCAGTTAAACATATTGAATTAGTAGTAGGAACAAGAAGGAAGAAGGAAGAGGTCACTACAACAAATAGTCTAGACAATAGACAAATTTAAGATAAGAAAAATAATCTGGGTGTATGATAAATGAGAGGTTGTAATCAATCCAGTATCAAGAGACAATGCAAAGAAATTATCAACTACAAATAGCTTAAGTGTTTGTCCACGTACAATAATTTAAAAACCTGGAAAACTGGAATGAAAAAAGCATAAAGATATTGCATTTCATGATCATTTTTATCATGTAATCAAATAATTCTGGAAAACAAAGGACTTGATAGATGTAGATCAAAATCTGAACAAAACCAAAAAAACATTATTGAGAAAGAATTCCTGATATATTTTAAAGACGCCCTTTTGTATTAAAAATATTTTCTGCTTTCAAATGACCCACATGTTCTGTTTGCCCGCACTAATTCTGTAGTCAGTTCTCAGAAGTAAAATGGTGCTTTTTCTTTATTATTAATACATTTGGAACTAAAACAGAATTGAATCAATCATAACAGGAGTTATATTTGTGCTCTATGTGCATTATGGGACAAGTAACGAGTGGATGTCCACAGAAAAAACACAAGCCAATTATCACACTATAGACACAAAATAAAGAATTGGGGCTGATGACAGCAAACAATCGGTTTATACGAAGCTGAATATTAAATGTAATCTTCACCTCTTTGTTATTTGGATTACATATGTTTAGTGGTGTGAGGGATACCCAGAGAGTGAATCCCGCTGGAGGCTTTTGGGAAAACCTGTAGAATGTTTGCTGTGTGCCCCATTATAAAAGCACATTCTGTGTTTTGGCAGAAAGAGATTAAAAATTGAACAGAACAAAGAATGCAGTGTTGGGTTTTGTAAAGCAATACAGTGTGCTGAGTGTTTTGGGACCTTCAGCATTTTTCCTGGCACCTCAAAGAATAATACTGCTACAAGGATTTCATGACTCAAATTCTATTTCAGAATGTTTTTATGTATTCATTTTAATTTGAGGTCACTATTTGTCATAACCATGCAAACATAACATTTTATATAATATGCATAGCATCTAGAGGCAACTGCAATAGTCTTCAGACTATTGACAAAATCAGATATATTATTCACAGAAAGAATTTTATGTAAATCTGGTTTACGACAGATAAAAATGCCAGTTAAATAGCTGGGAAAAAGGATATTATCTGATTATTCACATGGATTTATATAATATCTGGGTCTTGAGTTCCATTGCATAACACAGATACCTATGTTACTTCCTTTTAGGAAAGTGCTCCAATTCAAATTAATGGAAACACTTTTAACGCTTATGTACACAAGGAGATAGGGACATGGTAGTGGTTAGAGGAGAAGGTATGGAGACATTGAGAGTGAGAGTGAGGGTGAGTGACAATGAATTTCTTTTCCATATTGATAAAGCCCTTCAAATTTTATCCCAACCAGAAGGGCAGAAAAAAAATATTTTTTTGTCCGAAAAAGAATGAACCAAAAACAAAATGAAAAATGTGTCCAAATTGTTTTTGATCCAAGTCTACTAAATAGCAAAATGAAGTATTAACCAGACAAGACACAATAGTTCTTGTCATGTTGTACAAAATAACTCTGTCTTTAATGGGCTTAGGTGATGCTACAGTAGAAGAAAATTTAGCAGCTGCCTTGGGCGCCAATTTTTTTAGGGTCTGATTCAGAGAAAATAAATATCTGGTATGTTCCTCCAAGAATATGAACGAAGCCTTTATATTTTTCTAAACTGTATACATAACTTTGCAATTTAATAGCATAAAGAAATGAGGGCAGCTCAATATTGTTTCTCCCTCTCCTCCCCAACACACACACCCTTAAATACTCTAGGAATTGCTATTGTTATTTTACATTTTTAAACCTCCAGCCAAAATGATAAGACTGGAGGTTTAGTAAACTGTCCAATAAAGATTGATACTTAGCAGTTAAATAGCTTAATTTGTACCTCATCTCTGTAATACCAAATGATAATAAAATGTTCTACAGTGGGGTGAGATCTCCTTAGTAAGCAGAATGGGATCCATCACAGTATAATCAGCTCCAGATGGTGCAATGACAGATCAGTCTGGATGATGCCATTTTGCTGAAAATAGCTGGCTTCAAGGCAAAACCTTTTTAGTTTTGAGTGGTCATAATTACCACAACAGCTTTATTTTATTTAGGAAAAGGAAGTGATCTGGAAAAATACAAGCTGCCTTCACTTTGTTCCCATATCACACACTGGAAGTACAAGAAGGCTATTTATGTAAGAGATTCACTTTGCTACATTTACATGTATCTTTCTGTGGACTGTGTTGAAGCTAAATTGTCATCGTGTGATGACAGTATCGAAATGATTTTTGTGTATCATGATATATTTGTCGTTGCCAAGTTATTGATCTAATAGCCAACTCTAACATTGTTGGTTCGCATTCAATAGGCAGACCCACAAAGCAGATAGGGCATGTGAAGTTAGTCCCTGATTCAAAGTTGAAACAGACAGCACAAGCATGGTTTAAATATCCACTCAACAAGCACCAGGTGCCAGACATGATCATTCTTTGATGCAGCAAATGATTTGGTAGTATGCTGGGCACAGCTTCTGTTGTCTTCAGCCACAACTATGCCAGTGGTGGGTTCTCCAGGAGACCTGGATGCAAACTATGAGACTATGGTTTAAGATCCGCCAGGAGCATGTGTGTGACAAATGGTGGAGGAAGGCAGCCTTGACTTAAAAGATGAAGAAGGGCACTACAGATTCAAAGTCAGTGTGGAAGGTTGACCTTTCAAATTAAGATGGGTTATTTTTAATGTGCACCAAACACAAACTTATTCTAGAACAGTGTCCAGAGTACAAAAGTTAAACCATTTTTCTAATATTAGCTCTACTCATTATCCATCTCCCTAGCACTGCTTCATAAATTGTGCATTATAATGTGGCGGCACAGGTGTTTAATACTTATATCTCAATGGGACTGTGTGTTTTAAATTAAAGAAAGTCAAATTTGCAGCATGCTTTCTGTAATATTACTTGCATGGGAAATATTTTTTGTATATTTTAAGTATATATTTTGCATTTTTTTTACTAATATATACGTATATAACATCACTAACATATGTATGATGTGATATAGCTTTAGGGACATTTGGCAATGCTATAGTTAAGATAACAAAAATAGATCAATAGACTAATTAGATCACCTATTATTTTTTTTTGTGCCAAAATTGCACCTTGCATTTTTAGGACAACAGATTTTTTTTCTGGATATTTTTCTATTCTGCCACTGTATTAGTCCTGTCATTTCTTCTGATACATAAGGTATGTCGCAATGCAATTCAAACTCACCTAAAAATGATCTGAAACTGTATTGTTCTCATGAAAGATAATATGAGAGATAGAGTAAAATGTCACCATTATGCTTGCCTGGACAGCAGATGGGAGGAAATGCTAACCAGTGGCGTCGCTACAGGGGGGCAATTGCCCCCCCCTAGGTTAATCCTTGCCCCCCCTGTTGCCCCCCTGCCGAATTTGGAAAAAAGTCCGACTTTAAATCCCGTGGTTTTTTTGGTTTTTTTTTAATGCGGAGGAGAGAGAGGGGCGCCTAGCAATCGCTCGGTGCCCCCCCTGATTCTCCTCCACGAGGAGTGTGATTGCAGTGTGGACGCCAGGGCTGGCTTTGGGGTATGCAACCTGTGATCTATGCGTGTAATTTAGGGGGTTTTAAATATACCTTTTAATGACGTGTTTTTTTGTGAATTCCAATTGATCTATACCTGCAAAGCTGGGGTTGTGTGTTATTCTGTAGATTCATATCTGCTATGCTATGTTTCCATACATTATTTATGTATACCTGCAAATACAGGGTTAATATGTCTTATTCAGTTGATTAATACCTGCAATGCTGTTTCCATGTATTTATTTGATGTATACCTGCAATGCTACGTTTCATATACTGTTGTATACCTGCAAATACAGGATTTGTATGTCTGATTCTGTTTATTTGAGATCACAAGTGAATTTCAGTTGATCTATACATGCAAAGCTTGGTTTGTGTGTTAATGTGTTGATCTATACCTGCTATCGGCAACTGGGGCTAATGTTAATATATATGGGCAGCAGGGGCATCAATACACAAGGGGCAAAAACACTAATCCTGATGTAGACGTCTGTGACGTAGATTGTGTCCTGCTGTTTGTGTGTTTTTGGTTATCAGTGTAGCAGAGCCTGTCCTCGGTGTGTGTGTATAGGTGTTGGTGTGGCAGAGCCTGTCCTGGTGTGTGTTTGGGTGTTGGTGTGGCAGAGCCTGTCCTGGTGTGTGTGTGTGTTTGGATGTGGGTGTGGCAGAGCCTGTCCTGATGTGTGTGAGTGTCTGTGTGGCAGAGCCTGTCCTGGTGTGTGTGTGTGTGTTTGGTTGTTGGTGTGGCAGAGCCTGTCCTGGTGTGTATGTCTGGGTGTCGGTGTGACAGAGCCTGTCCTGGTGTGTGTGTCTGGGTGTCGGTGTGACAGAGCCTGTCCTGGTGTGTGTGTCTGGGTGTCGGTGTGACAGAGCCTGTCCTGGTGTGTGTGTTT
The DNA here is from genome assembly GCA_023333645.1 of Sceloporus occidentalis. Lineage (NCBI taxonomy): Eukaryota > Metazoa > Chordata > Lepidosauria > Squamata > Phrynosomatidae > Sceloporus > Sceloporus occidentalis. Next base: position 12,504,222 of record JALMGF010000027.1, on the reverse strand, counting down.
GGTTGTCGTGTGGCAGAGCCTGTCCTGGTGTGTGTGTCTGTGTCACAGAGCCTGTCCTGGTGTGTGTGTCTGGGTGTCGGTGTGACAGAGCCTGTCCTAGTGTGTGTGTTCAGTGGTCAGTGTGGCAGAGCCTGTCCTGGTGTGTGTCTGGGAGTCGGTGTGACAGAGCCTGTCCTGGTGTGTGTGTGTCTGTGTGGCAGAGCCTGTCCTGGTGTGTGTGTTCAGTTGTCAGTGTGGCAGAGCCTGTCCTGGTGTGTGTGTGTATGGTTGTCGGTGTGGCAGAGCCTGTCCTGGTGTGTGTGTCTGGGTGTCGGTGTGACAGAGCCTGTGTTGGTGTGTGTGTTTGGTCATCAGTTTCCTGGCACTTAACTTACAGTAGGAATTATTTAATTTATATTTATCCAGACATAAAATGCCCTCCTGAAGTTGTAGTGACTTCAGGGGACAAAACGTTCAAGGCCCTGAAATCATTTAGTGGAAAAGTTATTTATTGTGTTATAATATTTATTTCAAGGATTAGTCGCACTCAATTGTGGCTTCAGGCTTCCCATGTTGAATGATCAAGTATTATTTTAGCCCAATAACAAAAGTATAATTCCATAGCACATTACTTTTGGAAATTATTAACCCCTTCGTGACAAAGGCTGATTTTACTTTTTGTACCCTTCGTGACAATGGCCTTTTTAACATTTCTGCGCTGCTCGTGTTTAGCTGTAATTTTCTTCTTTCCCGTTTACTGAACCCACACACATTAGATATTGTTTTTTTCAGGACAAGAAGGGCTTTCTTTAGATGACATTGTTTTGATTGTATCATATTATTTACTACTAAAAAAAGTATAAAATATGGTGAAAAATTTAGAAAAAAATGACTGTTTCTAACTTTTAGTTGAAAAATCTTTTACTCATCTATAAAAGGTAATGAAAAAACCTGCTAAATGGATTCTACTATTTGTCCTGAGTTTAGAAATACCCAATGTTTTTATGTTTTTTTGCTTTTTTCTACCCATTATGGGGCAATAAGTACAGGTAGCGTTTTGCTATTTCAAAGCCATTTTTTCCAAATCTGGTAATTCTTCCCCCCATGTGCCATTTCGGGTATCTTTGAACCTGGCCAATGCAATTTACCCCATCAAATCATATATTTTTGAAAACTAGACAGCCCAGGGTATTCCAAATGCTAGTATTTTAACTATTTCCATGCACCATATCTACCACCAGTTTTTGTCAAACTTTGTGGTAGTCATTTTTTTGCATTTGTTTTGTCACACACATTTTACTTCAGGTATGAATTAAAAGGTTCTCGTTTATGTCACTATCACAAAACACCCCAATATGTGTTCAGCAACATCTCCTGAGTACAGCGATACCTCACATGAATGATTTTGCCTGGCCGTTTGGGGGCAAAAGGGCCACATTTGGGGCATGCGCATTTTTCAATGTTGAACTTTGGCATTTGGGGATCCACTGCCCATGCCCTATTTGGTACATCTTTGAGCCGGGCCATTTCAGTGTGCCCAACAAAACCATATATTTTTCAAAACTAGACACCACAGGGTATTTTAAATGCTGGTATTTTAACTCTTTCCATGCACCATATCTACCACCAGTCTTTGTCAAACTTTGTGGTAGTCATTTTTTTGCATTTGGTTTTCCACACACATTTTACTTCAGGTATGAATTAAAAAGTTCTCGTATATGTCACTATCACAAAACACCCCAATATGTGTTCAGCAACATCTCCTGAGTACAGTGATACCTCACATGAATGATTTTGCCTGGCCGTTTGGGGGCAAAAGGGCCACATTTGGGGCATGCGCATTTTTCAATGTTGAACTTTGGCATTTGGGGATCCACTGCCCATGCCCTATTTGGTACATCTTTGAGCCGGGCCATTTCAGTGTGCCCAACAAAACCATATATTTTTCAAAACTAGACACCACAGGGTATTTTAAATGCTGGTATTTTAACTCTTTGCATGCACACATTTTACCACCAGCATGTTTTCAAAGTTTGCAGTAGTATTTTTGTGTGTGTATTTTTCCCACACACACCTACTTTATGTATGAATTTACAGCTCCTGGTATATGCCGCTGTCACACGACACCCCATAATGTGTTCAGCAACATCTCCTGAGTGCAGTGATATCCCACATGCATGGGTGTGTCATTTTTGTGGGAACTAAAAGGCCACATTTGGTACGTGTGCATTTTTCTAATTGGAAATTAGGTGTGTGGCCATCCTTCCCCCGGTGTTAATTGGGACGTTGTTGAACCTGGCCAATTCAATTTACCCCATCAAATCATACCTTTTTTAAAAGTAGACACCCCACGGGCATTTAATATGCCAGTATTTTAACTCTTTCCATGCGAGAATTGTTTTAAGCTAATATGCTAATTTTAGGACTTGCTCACAAAAATATATTTTTTATATATATATATATTTTTTTGTCTTTTTTTAAAAAAAAAATTTAACATTTTTTTTAAACTTGGAGGTTCCCCTGATAGTGACATCAGTGGGAAATGATTTTTACATTTTACTAGTTTTTTACTATTTTTTTTCTAATTATTATTAATTTTATTTTATTTTTTTATTTATTTTTACTAATCACACTGTGATTAGAAAGCTGGGTTCCATTGACTTGCATGGTGAATGCAGTACCTGTATTCAACCTGCAAGTGGAGCCAAAGTTCTCTAGATGGTCTGGACCATCTAGCGAACTTTTAAAATTTGTTGGTTCCTGTTACAGGGCAGCGGCCATCTTGCTTGATGGCGAAGATCATCGGCAGCTGCGGCTGTGACCGCTCTCCGGAGCGATCACAGCCCATCGAAAGGTAAGTGTTTGGTGTCGCTGGATGCCTCCTGATCGAGGCATTCCAGCAACACCATTTAAGTAAAACGGGCGTCCCCGTGGAGGGGCCAGAGATGGCCCCTTCGTTCCGATCGCCGCGTTGCTGAATGCCTCGAGGTCGAGGCATTCAGCAACGTTTTTTGGGTGCAGAAAGCGAAAACAGATCGCTTTCTGCACCCGTTTAAAGACGTGCCAGTCCTGGCACGTCAATTGTCCTAAAGCACATGCTTTTCCGTGTCGTGCCAGGACCGGCAATTGTCGTTAAGGGGTTAATGCCCCCCCAGTTTGACTGTGGTATCTTGTGTGCCCCCCTATATATTGTTTCTAGAGTCGCCACTGATGCTAACTATAAAAATATTTTAGCAGATACTTTCAAAAAGAATATGTTTTCCACATGGTCATTTCACAAGATCATTTGTCTCATTATTATGTAAAGGAATGTATGCCTTTTCAGATAAATACTGTACAAGCTATGCAGTAAACTACATAGTATTTTTTCTATACGTAGAAGAAAAAAAGACTCAACATATGTATTTAAAACATCCTATTTATTTACAGTGGACATTTAGTCTGCAATAGTAGTTTTTCTGTAAGGAATTACAATTTTATAGCCCATATCTAGATACATTCATCAGAACAACCATTATTTAAAAACATTTAATGAATTTTCATGCTATTCCACTTAATATATTAATATATTTAAATTAAATAATATCTTGCTTAAGCACTTATAATTTTCTTAAACTATCACTTTCCCAAGTGGTATAAAAATATCCCAATACTCATTATACACCTCAGCAAGATGATATCCCAAGAGTTATTCTTTATTCTGAATAAAAATCAGCCAACTGTTGGCATTAAACTGTAAACATATTTAAACATCACTGAACCTCAAGGCTATATACTGTAGATGTTCTATAGAGAAACAAAGAAGACATTTTTTTTTTCTGTATTTATCCAAGCGACCACTAAAATATATTTATTGAAGACTTTTCAAGCTAACTCTATCATATTATGTAAGCTTTTAAATTCAACAGGCTTGAGTTAATGACCCTTCTAAAATCACATGCTAAAATCATACCCATATATAAGACATTCAATTACCAGGGCACAAATACTACTAACTTCACAAATACATGTACACATTTACCAAGTGTGTGCTGCTTCCTATTCTAAGTCACTGCATCACAACCTAGCACATTTATGCTGCTCATTGCCACAGCAGAAGCTCATTCAAGCAATGATACTGACATTTTAAAGTATGTTTAGTATGTTTGTGCTAAATAATATTTTTCTTGTAGCTTTTATAGCAACCAATATAGGTAGTGTTTAAAAAATAATAGAATAGCATTTATGTTTCAGATGACAGAAAGGCCCCCTGGACTTTAGGAAAGGGGGAATATGACTGCTGGCCCAGGTCATAAGTTCAGGCAGACCAGCTGAAAAGGTGACTACTACCGCTTTCCCACCCGGAGCTTAAGGACAGGCACTTCCCACCCTACCTCAATGTTGCTATTTTCTATATGACTTGTGCATGTGTTCTGTGTTTAATGTTCTTTATTGTCACAGAGGTCCATATGGGCTTGGAGAGGTGGGCCCTGCGGGCATTTACTGGTACCTGGTGGGCCAGAACTCTTGGTGTTAATGGTTTTGGAAGTGGACTTTGGGCTTAGGTCTAACAGCTAGTGAGTTGTTATTTGTTAGTGTGTCATGTTATTATGTTATGGTTGTACTGGCATGGGGAGTTAATAAAGCTTTGGCCAACACTCTTAACCACATTGATGGTGCCTGTCGTTTTTTATTGTGGATGGGTGAAGGGGTTGGGAATTAGGACTCTGGGCCTAAGCGGTCATGAATACTTCTAGGGACTCATGGTGGTATTGTTGTTCTTCGCACCCCTGGGGAGGGGGTTAAAAGCCATGGGAATTCTCCATTCTAATAAATATTTATTATTTATACTAGTGGTATTTCCATTTATTTTACTGCAGAACATAGATCTAAAGATTGTGATTTAAATTGGATTTAGTACTTTATGTTAAGATTTCATAAGGTTTTTAAGCACATTATTAATAAATATTCATTTTATTGAGCAATATTTGATTTAGCCAACTTTATTTACACCTCCTTTTTGTATTTTTGAACGCAAAGATATCTGTTTGTATAAGAGAACATCCTAAAGGAAATTATAGTGCTGTTATAATAAATAGGTCTATGTGAGTCCTAGCAGCATATAGCTTAGCAAATGTGAAGATATTTCCTATAGTGTGTAATGTACATATCCAAATTATCTTTTTTTAGTGACTGCAGTCTAGAATCCACAATTTCTAGTCAAGGAGTTGAATTGCAAACCACACATAACTACAGTCAAAACTAATTATGGGCAAATTATGGGCAAATTTAGGCCTATCTTGAGGACCAGGTACTTTATTGACTTTACTAAATTCATATTATGAAGGATCAATCCTAGTAAGTGTCTGCTGCAGAAAAAAACTTTACTGAGCCCTATATAATTTATGTTAAATCAGTGATATTTCTTAAAAGTATCATTACCCATTGAATTATGCATTATATAGCACTACCTATAGGAAGTCTTTCTTCCTAAAAAACCTGCCATAGTGTGGCCCTTCATAGTGTGGTGAGTATAATTCCCCTGTAACATAACACAATTTATATCTATGCCTAGGGTTGCCAGTATCAATAAACATACTCATCAAGCAGTTCATAAATAATCTTTCTAAATGGCAATATTCATATTTTTTTTCTCTGGGAAATGCACACAAACATTTGATATTTAATTTGCATCCCCATGCAATTTGTTATTATTATGTAAATAACATTGTTTTATTGATTCATTTAACATTAGCATTTGGACTATGTTTAATAATATATTTATGCTCCAGATAGCAAACTTGGGGGATTTCAGAGACTACAACACAATGTTTTTTTTTGGAAATATCATTATGAATAAGATATTTTGTACCCACTAACTGTGCATTGTTGTGTAATAGGAATCAAAATGCAAGTATAAACACTCATATACAATAGGATATGACAGCAATGCTCTCTTGAACCGACAATCTAAAGGAAATGATAAGGATGAATAATACAGAAAGGGGAAGGGTATCATGGAGCAATTTCTGCCAGATGATTATGGGTAAGTCTATTTAGTTGCTCTGCCTTGTAATGAAAGGTGGCTGTCATTCTGCAACATGGTGCAGAATTCTGGCTACTTGGTTACTTCTACAGCAGATGCCACTGGTGTAGTCACCTGCAACAAGTGTTGTGTTCTGGCTTTTCCTGAGTGTTGCTGTGGAAGATACCCAGAGCTTTGCTACCCATTGGGCAAGTTGGGGAGATCTAATTTGTAACTGATCCAGTTACACTATTGAGATCTGTGTTAGATGCGTCATGTCCGAGAACTTTATAAATGCTAAATGCAAGAGTGCAATTGGAAAGACGTTGCAGGCATGTCAGCTCATGGAAGAGAATATCAGCTATGACTGGCAGCATGGATCGTAGGTACTGCAGGTAAGTCCCTGACAAGCAGAGAAGATGTTGGCCTTGGAGGTGAGTGGTGAGGGGCAGCTGGGCTGATGCGACCATTTTAGAATCACATTTTATATATAACCCCATATACAACTTTAACTGTCCACTAGGACGGTCAAAAACAGACATGCTATCCATACTGGTATTCCCTACAGGTCTACCATAGTTCTATGATCTCCCAAACATACGTCTCATCTTCCCAGTAGCCTTCCACACACATTTGATATACATATTTCACGTATGTAACATACTGCAACATACTGCTTACATAAATGTCACTGCCTTTACAGTTACATCATCAGCCTCTGCCTCACTGCCAGGACCTGACTAGAAGTAACTTATATAAACAATTTCCACTGACAATAATACTATATGAACATCGATGACTCATCTCACACAATGATTGTTACTCCTTCAGCAAAAGTATTATGTACACTCAACGGTCAGTGACATATTACCTCCAATTCATTTCGTGATCTGAAATTATGACCTGACTCTTAGGAGTATCGGACCATTAATTACTCTCACTCTTAAACTTCTCATCATGGCCAATGCAAAGTTGTTTCAACTGATCATTAGATATAGCAGCTAGCTTCTATATATCTTGGACCTGATTTAGTTAGGACAAAGTGCAGTATTTGTGTAACTAGATCATTTCAACTGCAGCAACTGAACCACCTGATCACTTACACAGTTCCATTGTTTTGTGATATTTGTATAGATAATAGTGTTTGTGCAAGTTTTTAGATTACCTGCTTTGCTATTGAAAGTTCATCACAAACAAGTTCATTAAGCGAACAAAGTCTAAAAGTCAATCATAAACTTAATAGAAAAACAAAATGAAAGAGTTCATCACAGTTTTGAAAAACAGTACTTAAAATCATGTAAAATTAATGACTTCCTTTCAAACACCCATTACTATTTTATTATTTGTGTACAATATATAGATAACCCTAAGGCTGATAATTGATTAAAGATGCATTTCTAGACAAATACTATATGCAAAAAACGTCATCAGATAAAATTATTTTTTGTAATAGAAAAACATGTTTGCATTTTTCCCTGCTCAAATTGGAACTATACTTGTGCAATTTTAGTGTAACACAGCAGTAGATATGATGGGTCTTTGAAACTAATGTTCAATTTAATAAAATAATAATGTTCTTTTCCTTGTAACACTTTATTTAGAAGTAGTTGGGACTTATTTAGTAACATAGAATCTGACTGTTGAATTGGCAAATCTAGTCTAGACTCATACTTTAATTAGTCCTTCGTCTCATCTTATATTCAGGCTAGCCTAATGCCTATTCCTTGCATGAGGAAAAAGGCCATCTCTGTTTTATCCACATGCTCTATGATTGCCTCCTTCCACGTACCTGGCAATTCTAGCCCCTTTTTGACTCCCAGCTCCCCCAGTCATACCGATCCTTCCCATAATTTATAATGGGGCTCTCTGTAGAGTCATGTTAATGTAAGTTGATGCATTTTACATTGCAACAGATTCCATAGTGGTGTTGCAATAAAAGACCGTTAAAATATTTAGAAAAGACAATTTAAATTTGACACATTTTTTGAATATTTCAATTTCAAAACAAACCTATTCAGATAAAAAAATATATATCATCAGACATAACAAATCAACAATAAGCCCATGTTTATGTATACAGGAGAAGGACTAGCATATATCTATTCAATAACAATATTGATTAAAAAACAAAATCTATTCTATAAACATTCTTTAAACCCATCACTAGTACAAATTCTTCTATTTTTATTCATTTTTCCCAACCTTAATCACATGTTATATTCCAGCCCTTTTCCATTTCCAATTGGAATGGCATTTGATTTTTTTAATATATTCCAATTGGGGATATCCTGCTTTTTCCACAATCTTGTTATAACATTTTAGGATATCTTTTGTTTTCTTACATATATCATTTAAACTAGAAAAGACTGTTCTTCACATAACACATATATAAGTGGACTATGTACCATCTTTGCATTATTGTATATTGAAGTTCCTTTAAATTTAGACAATGTATATTTTTTTATATTTATCATAACATTGCAATCATTCTTGTGGCGGGATCTTTGTTTTAAAATCATTCTCCTATTTCTTAATAGCTCTATCTGAGACCTCCTTATCTGTTTTATTTGAGGCTATAAGCAGCCTACCATATAGAATTCTACAGATTTTAAATTCTTTAAGAACTACATCTACTTCGATTTTCCCTAAAATTTCATTGCAGATCAGATTTTCCAATAGGATCTTTTAATCCCAAATATTGAAAAATTCCTGTGATGGTAATAGATATTATGAGTCAATTGTGGAAATATCTTTATTTGATCATGCATCATTATGTCTTGTATAAATGTTATGTTCTCAGATGTAAATCCATAAGAGTAAGTTCCAGAAGCTTAATTGGACAGCCCTTACTAATTCCTTTTCCTAAACCTGCCTTTTAATTTTTCCCCAAATGTTTTTTATGTGGTCTGTTATTAGGTTTTTTCCGTCCCATATGTTAGGTTTAAATTTATGCGGTTGTAGCCATAATAGGACTTCTAGGGCTTACCGTCTATTGTCAAAAAAGCAAGGAACTCATACATTTGTCATGCAAATTTTAACAGCTAACAGACCGTCCTATATATATATATATATATATATATATATATATATATACACACAAAGACATGATGCTCATATTTGCATACATACATATGCTTAATAGGGCCAACTATATGTATTCACACAGAGATATCCCCACAAAAATACATACATACATCTGCATACACACTAACTGTCATAAACACATATATAAATTACACTTCAACAAGTAAGCAACAATTGGGGGCGCTTGCCACCAGGACATTTGCCCCATTGTTACCACAACCTCTGTACACTGTCCTGTATTTGGAAAGCAAATAAAATAAAAGTTGTCTAGCAGTGTCCAAATGAAGGTCTGCTTTTTAGGGGAAGAAATGGCACAGGCAGACTGTTTCAGGCGCAGATATGGTACAGACAAGCTGTTTGGACACAAAGATGGCACAGACATGCTGCTTGGGGGCACAGACAAGCTGACTAGGGGAAAAAATGGCAAAGACGTGCTGTTTAGGAGATCAGATGGCACAGCCAAGTGTTTTGGAACAAAGGTGCCCCAAAAACTCCAAATAAAATAATTGGCTGATAATCAAATTAGCTATTTGATGTTTTCTATGTGCACAACATTCTCTCATATCAATTCTTTGTTTAAATGCTTTCTTTTGGTGTAGAATAGTAGAATCATATTAATGAATTAATATGGATATATAGATACATATATATATATATATATATATATACATATACACACACACACAAACATTTTAAGGACAAACTGGCAGAATGTATGAGAAAGGTCAAGGTGTGTTTTTCTTTTAGTTTACCTATCAGCTAAACTTTATCAGTTAAAATGCATGATATGTAAAGCGCTCCTGGCAGTAATCACGCACATGAGGGAAATGATGACATATCAGAGAGATAGGCTTGCCAAATGTAGCAAAGTCTAAAACAATTGTGTACAGTTTGTTTTTTTTAGACTTTGTTACCCTGTATAATATGATTTAGGACAATGTCCAGATCTAGCGCCAGGAGACGAGACATAAGGTCAATCAGGGACCATACACACGTGCAAAGAGCATGCATCAACTGTTTGGATGTCTGCCATCTTGTTTTTGGAAATACAAAACAAAAGCAATAAAGAAACATACTACATAATACCACTGCAATCTATCAAATAAAATACAGTAAAATAGTCTAAAAGGGCAAACATTATTGTAATAACAAGAAGTGCAGTCGTATTACTATGACTGAATAGGCAAGATTCAGGAAATGAATTCTAATTAATTCAAAATCACTAATACAAACATTGATGTCTCCTTTTATCCAACTTTTTAGCCGACTGGCTTTAGTTTATATAGCATGTTCCAGATCTAATGATGGTAAGCATGAAAATAGTTTTATGTACACGACATTGGGTAGCTTATGTGGATGTTAATGACTCTAGCTAACAGAGAAGACTCATCAGCAATAACTTTGTATATCTAATCAAATAATACTGACACTTGTGGGGTAACATAAAAACTCAGACAAAACCTTTGTTGGCAGTTAGTTACAAAAGCCAGGTTCATTGATGACATGTATAGCTGCAAACACTAAAAATACCACCAGTTTGGGAACTTTTAAAATACCTAGAAAAAAACTGGCATGTGAACAAGAGGAATACTCAGTGTTTTCTAGCTTCCTTGTGAAATGATATACCCTGTGCATACACCTGTTTGCAAAGAACAGGGTGGCACTCCTTACCAGCTCAGTGGCTAGGCAGCCACATATCTGTGCAGTTGGGTTGGCCCTGGTTCTTAGCAACACAAAGTAAATTAGCGATCTGACACGATAACCACAGTAGTACTTTTTCAAGTATAATAAATATAATATCAGATGCAATATGCAAGAAAACAAGGAAAAATAAAATAGATATAGCTGGTTGTTGTAAAACAATTTCACATGCACAACAGTGCTACCTTTTATGGCAAACATGACACTTATCATTGCTCGGCATGCACACAGCAGACCTTCAATGAAGTTCCTTTCATCTTTTATGGTTAATATTACAATTTGTAATAAAGTCCTGGAAGATTAGCAGCTTCCTTCATGAAGGCACAGGACCTTTGACTCTTCTATTAAAAAAAAACACTTGGCACAAAACATTATTTGCATATGTGGTGTATGGGTTATATCCCCTTCTGTATTTATACAGAATAACGCACATTATGCTGCATCATTCTTTAATATCTTAGGTATGTAGGATAATAAGGTTACAACCTGTCAGTATCATATACACTTACTGTAGCTGCATATAACCATGTTATATGTCCACCGGTTTCTATAACCATGTAAGAGCAGAATTCTTGGAGTTTGAGGGATATAGTGAAAGTAAATCAAAACAGGAAGAAGTGAAATAAAAATGTAACGTGCAAACTACTAAATAAACACCATACCTTCTATACTAATGAGAATTAGCCACATCTCATTGGCAGAGGTCTATTATTATTGGCAACTTGTATGCACCTTTCATGTTTCAATATATTTAAGAAAAACAGATAATTAAGTATACGTTAAGGTGGCAACATGAGATGTTGAAAGCAGTGGCGACTCTAGAAACAATATATAGGGGGGGCACACAAGATACCACAGTCAAACTGGGGGGGCATTAATAATTTCCAAAAGTAATGTGCTATGGAATTATACTTTTGTTATTGGGCTAAAATAATACTTGATCATTCAACATGGGAAGCCTGAAGCCACAATTGAGCGCGACTAATCCTTGAAATAAATATTATAACACAATAAATAACTTTTCCACTAAATGATTTCAGGGCCTTGTAACGTTTTGTCCCCTGAAGTCACTACAACTTCAGGAGGGCATTTTATCTCTCGATAAATATAAATTAAATAATTCCTACTGTAAGTTAAGTGCTAGGAAACAGATGACCAAACACACACACCAACACAGGCTCTGTCACACCGACACCCAGACACACACACCAGGAAAGGCTCTGCCACACTGACAACTGAACACACACACCAGGACAGGCTGTGTCACACCGACACCCAGACACACACACCAGGACAGGCTCTGTGACACAGACACACACCAGGACAGGCTCTGCCACACCGACAACCAAACACACACACACACACCAGGACAGGCTCTACCACACAGACACACACACAACAGGACAGGCTCTGTCACACCGACACCCAGACATACACACCAGGACAGGCTCTGCCACACTGACAACTGAACACACACCAGGACAGGCTCTGTCACACCGACACCCAGACACACACACCAGGACAGGCTCTGCCACACCAACACCTATACACACACACCGAGGACAGGCTCTGCTACACTGATAACCAAAAACACACAAACAGCAGGACACATTCTACGTCACAGACGTCTACATCAGGATGGATTTTTCACACTGCATTGTCGTTTATACCCCCCTTAGTGTTTTTGCCCCTTGTGTATTGATGCCCCTGCTGCCCATATATATTAACATTAGCCCCAGTTGCCGATAGCAGGTATAGATCAACACATGAACACACAAACCAAGCTTTGCATGTATAGATCAACTGAAATTCACTTGTGATCTCAAATAAACAGAATCAGACATACAAATCCTTTATTTGCAGGTATACAATAGTATATGAAACGTAGCATTGCAGGTATAGATCAAATAAATACATGGAAACAGCATTGCAGGTATTAATCAACTGAATAAGACATATTAACCCTGTATTTGCAGGTATACATAAATAATGTATGGAAACATAGCATAGCAGATATGGATCTACAGAATAACACAAAAACCCAGCTTTGCAGGTATAGATCAATTGGAATTCACAAAAAAACACGTAATTAAAAGGTATATTTAAAACCCCCTAAATTACACGCATAGATCACAGGTTGCATATCCCAACGCCAGCCCTGGCGTCCACACTGCAATCACACTCCTATCATACCCAGGCAACCAGTAAATGCTGGTACCTAGGCATGATGGGAGTGTGCTTGCTGTTAGCAATCACACTCCTATCATGCCAAGTCAGCCAGTACATGCTGGTACAGGGTGGCTGTAAGTGATGTGTAGACCCCATACTGCTGGCAGCATCAATACACAAGGGGGGCAGCTAGCTAGGTTTCAGCATGTACTGGCTGACTTGGCATGATAGGAGTGTGATTGCTAACAGCAATCACAGTCCCATCATGCCTAGGTTCCAGCATTTACTGGTCGGATGTGTAAGTGCTGGAACCTAGGCATGATGGGACTTTGATTGCTGTTAGCAATCACACTCCTATCATGCCAAGTCAGCCAGTACATGCTCGAGGTGCGGCCCGCGTAAGATCGGTTGCACTGGCTGGCGATCTTATGCGGGCCACACCTCGAGGTCTCGCGGGCCGCATGTTGGACACCCCTGCCTTATTACTTTCTAACCCCCTCTCCCTCCCTTATCACTTTCTAACCCCCTCTCCCTCCCTTATCACTTTCTAACCCCTCTCCCTACTCACTATCTACCCTCCCCCTTTGTAGTTCTCTCACCTTTAGGTCCAGCGACGGGAGCACGAGACTTCTGTCTTCGTTCTCTGCTGCGGTGGCCGCTGCTTCACTGCTGAAGTGCGCTCAGGATGAAATGCCGGCACCGCGACGGAGGTAGAGGCCTCGTGGAGGAGAATGGGGGGTGCCGAGCGGTTGCTAGATGCCCCTCTCTCTCCTCCGCATTAAAAAAAAAAAAAAAAAGACGGGATTTAAAGTCGCATTGCGACTTTTTTCCGAATTCGGCAGGGGGGCAACAGGGGGGCAAGGATTAACCTAGGGGGGGCAATTGCAATTGCCCCCCCTTGCCCCCCTGTAGCGACGCCACTGGTTGAAAGCATACACTTAACCATTAGACCAGAGGTGCACAATTTCACTCTTCGATGGAAAAAGCAGGCTACAGTTTTTGGATACCTCGGCTTGGAATGCTTTAAACTCCTCATTCTTAATTCATGTGATGCTACAATAATGTTAGTATTAGAAAGGGAAAGAAACAATGAATATTTGTACATTTTATCGGCATGTGTGCACTGTAAGTCAAGTGATTTTGAAGTTCCCTCTAGTAAAAGGGCAGTTCATAGGTAGCTAGCAATATCATCTGACTACTTCTGGTACTAAATGAGATTTCAAGCTTATATAAATGCTGAGCATCTGTTTATTAATCAGGTTATGCACAGAACAAATAGATGTGCTTCCACAAAATATATACCGCAAATCAAGTTTGATCATGTTTTTTAAAAGACCTATGTCAAATGAAAATATTGGACACTTGGTCTCCATATGTGGCTATATATTTCTTACCCTGCTACTGTTCCAAAGTAGCCTAATTCAGCATGACATATAGATTAATATGAATAATATACGTCCAATGGAAGGAAGGAGAAAAAAAATCTTACCACAAATTCTCCTTTATTGCGTATTAAAATGAACCACCTGGAATTCCTTACTGGTTCCTATGAAGTACAACCAGAGTAGCTATTGTAGGATGGAACTTGATCAATAATGTGATCAGAATGGTGGTTTGCAAAACAAATTCTTCACATTTTGTTTTGAACATTCCTATAATTGCCTGAAAAAAGTTGCAAGCATCCCACGTTTTTAAAATAATTGACTAAGACTCTAATCCACTGGAATGGCTCGCTGTGCATGTGTTAATCCCCTTGTCTGTATTTAGACTTTCTCTATGTGCCAAATATTTGTATATTTGGGTGATGTGGTATGTAATTATCTGAAAGTGAAGTTCCTACGCTTAGTAATACTCATATATTTCAGAATATTTTTTAGAAATGACTACTGAAAATATTACTAACAAATATGTATGATTAAATTACAGTCATTTAGTAGTAAATTTTAGTAAAACCAAATGTAGCTGAATTTTGTTACCAAAACCATCTATAGTCTGCACTTTTCTGGACAAATTTAGTTTAAAAGCAAAGTACTATTTACCTTAGGCTGCCAGAAACCAGGTTTCAAACAAGAGGACAGTATCTATAAAATTAGACCTTAAGTCAACTGAGAATTCAACTTTTTAGTTAACAGTATTTTATTGTATGTCTTACTCAATGGTGCCTGTGACAATGCTTGTGGGAGTCATTGATGTCTAAGTGTACTATGGTGAGGTGCCTATTACATTTGTTACTCTCTAGCCTTGTCATTGACACGTCCCAAAAATACTGGCTTCCCAAAAATACTGGCTCCGGTTTAGGTATTCACCTACTAAATTGTAGTCACAAAACAGTAGGGAGTTTTAAGCCAATTTTAGGTGACTTCAAATATCAGCTGTTAAATAGCCAATAAAATACCATTTTGGGAATGCAGCAAGCAGGTTGCCATACTTAGCATGGCTTTTAAAGGTCATAGCCAAACAGTGAAAGTACTGGAATATTGACCATCTCCATCCCTTTGCTAACTTTTTAAAAATCAATACCATTTTGCTTCATTAGCTTCATTTGACCTTCCCTCTAAACAGTGAGGGAATTTTAACATACATGGGATGGGGCATAAAGCTATCCTGAATCTAACATGAGACAAAAGACTGATTAAGGTCTGGGTCTTTACATCAAGAAAACAATGCAGACTATATAGCCAAATTATTCTTAGCTATGTTTCCTTATGCCTAGAGGCATTTGAAAGCCATCTATTATACCTATACTATAAGGCTGGTCATTATTTTCAGAGACATATCCTTATATTTGGAAGGAATGTACTGATGACAAGGTGTTCCTAACAAAGCAACACATGCTCTTTACAGCGTAGTCTGTAAAATTATTAATACCGTATTTGCTTGATTATAAGACAAGGTTTTTTTCAAATAGAGGTCTGATTACAAGACTAAGATCCAGATCCCCCGCAGCGCTGCAGGGGACCTGGATCCTTCTCTCTGGCAGCCTCTGAAGCACGGGTCACAAGTAAAGGGATGCACTGGTAACTCGGAGGGGTTAGGAGTGGCATGGGGGCGGGGTTCAATGGTTTTCTGGAGGCAGAGTGGCATATAGGGGGTTAAAAGGTATATCAGGGAGGCAGAGTGACATATAGGGGGTATAAGGCATACCTGGGTGGGAGTGGCAAATAAGGGGTTAAAATGCATGTGAGGGAGGCAGAGTGGCATATAGGGGGTATAAGGCATTTCTGGGGGGGCATATGTGCATAACTGGGGCAGAGTGGCAAATAAAAGGAAATAAAAACAAAAAAATCATTTTTTCAATCATAGTTTTTATTAAATATGAGAAATAGTTTACATGTGAATTAATATTTACTAGTAAAACTTTTTTTCCTATAGGGTAGTTTTATATCTATCTATCTATCTATCTATCTATCTATCTATCTATCTATCTATCTATCTATCATATTAGCCATGGAAGCACATTTTATTATTTCATCCTATGTACCATAAGGCCTAAAGTTCAGGTGTGTTCATTTCATTATTTTAAACCTACAAAGCACTATGTTACCTTATATGTTTATGTTTATTCTCTGGTTTCTAGGGTTTAAATGCGTATGGTTTCCTGTCGGATATCTCAAGAGACCAGCTTACTCTAGACAACATGCAGCAACACAAACCTATTATGAAGAAAAAAAGGGATATGTTGTTACTTTAGAGTGCTCTTGTTTGTAACATCTATCTCCTATTTCCTGTCTGGATCTGTTTACTTTTATGCTTGAGAGTGAAATAAATACACGTGCATGCTTAAATTATTAAGCAAGTGCCTCGATTTCCAGCTCTGCACATACCGTAATGCTATGATAAAGACTTTTCCAATGTTGATAGAGGTTGCCATTTATTAGTGTTTTTTAATCAGTATAAACTGGAAATAACTATGACTTGAAATATAATACAATAATTTACAAAGGTATTAATCCTGCAAGAATTGGAATTTAAAACTACTGCTGTAGTTTGTATAGGGCGTACACTTCTATTGAATTAAATAATGATCACTGAAGAAAAAATCTCCTGGTTATACCAAAACGCACCCTAGAGAGATGACCTTCAACAAAGCTGGTGGGGCATTCACCTTGGACAGCTCCCTTTGCCCTTTGGCAAGTTTTTAGGTACATAGATGCAGCTGGGGCTTTGCATCTATTGGACGGTGGAGTCAGACATGAGGAGGTTCTGGGAACAAGTCTAGGTAGAAAAATAAAAAGAGGATGCAACTAGTAGTGCAAATCAATCATTTAATAATAAAAATACATAACTCACAATGTACATATAAACAGTGTATAAGCTTACTTGGATAACTACCAATAATACCAGAGCCCTTTAAAGAGAGCTATTTTATGGTCACCTGGGAGAAGGATATAAACAAAAATCAATCAGGAGTGACTTGATTAGCCAACCCAGCAGTCAGTCAGGAGTGACTGTGACTGCTTCAGTTGGTTAGTTGCGATTTGTTACTGGCAACAGGATTCACTGTCTGGTTTTGGATTTGGGGGGAAGACTAGAAGTGGTAGATGTAGTGACATATTCTGACCTAGGCCTATGGTGACAGGTCCAGGGGGGGCACATAATAGGAGCCTCAAGCTCTCTTCAACACCACTACTCAATGGGCTGGTTAAACATGAGAACACTGATCTCCCCAATTGGCTCATTAACACTATGGGGGGCTGTGCAAGTCTTATACAAGTTTCCTTCCGCGTCACCTCTCCTGA
Source organism: Sceloporus occidentalis (assembly GCA_023333645.1). Lineage (NCBI taxonomy): Eukaryota > Metazoa > Chordata > Lepidosauria > Squamata > Phrynosomatidae > Sceloporus > Sceloporus occidentalis. The sequence goes on along the minus strand of JALMGF010000027.1, from coordinate 12,486,546 downwards.
AACTCACAAAAATTAATATTGCAGACATTTGCACACAACTAACATATTAGTCAAAATTTGATTTGGTTTGTGACATGTGGGGACATGTGACCCCAGTTGAGACTTAACATTGTGTTCCCATTAACTATGCACAAAAAAATACAGAAAGGGAAGCACATCCTTCAGATTCTGAAGGAATTCAGATTCTGAGGTGCTGCTGACATGATCAACATGTACATACTACAAACCAAGAGATCAATACACACCCAGCAAATACTATTTATAACATCAATAAATCCCCACAGATTATTTAACTTTTGTCTTATGTATGTTTTCTGTGTTTTGTACCTGTTTATTTGTATACTGTTTTGTATGTCTCTTTTACCATTATTTTTGAAAAGCACTATTTTTGTCAAATTAAATCTAAATTAATCAGTTCTGTCTTTGTGCTCTAAATTTGAACTCATAGCTTCCAGGTATAACCAGAGTTATCTCATTACCATTTTTTTAACTAAATTGGATTTTTCTATAGTTTGAGGAGTTTAGGGGGTTACCGAAGCCTCCTTAGATATTTTTAAAACCTTAAATAGAACTTGGTGGTGACAGCGAATAAAGATTGGGGGCCATGGGGCAAACAGGTTTGGTTTAAGGTGTAGTTGCTCTAGGCCCTGCAAGGAGAGTGGCAATTGAGCCTGTGGGCTGTTTTTTTTATTATTAACCCTTTTCACGTCCATGTCCCCCCCCCTAACGTCACGTGGGAGCCAGCAAGGCAGCGGGTAGTTATTGCTGCTCCTGTTGCTGTGAGGCTTCCGTGACAGACTGGGGGTACCTATCTGAGGCACAAATATTGGGGATTCTGTCACACTATATGGTCGTGTATTGCTATTTATCTAACTTTACATGGCTATATTCCTTACTAAGGAGCTGAATCAATGGGACTGCATGGCATTTTAACCCACTGAAACTCTCATGCAATTAAAGCCTTTTCTGTGTAATGGAATCCCTAATATGGGTACTGTTAAATAGAATTTACTGTGTGTGAACTGATCTCTTGCTTTGCTGTTTCTGTGTTTACTAGACTGACCACACAAGTTCTCAGTAACAAGAACCAACTGGCAAACAGGACCTCCTACATGCTCATAGAAACAGATCTAGGTGGATGCTCACCCATTTCATCCGGATGATTCTCCCCATTGTCCTGATAAGCTTCCTCTATTTCTGCAAGTGGTTCAACAGCCACATATACAGCTACTAGATTGGATTTCTCAGGCTCAGCCCGAGCTGATACATTTCCAGAATCAGACTGGTGACATAGGAAAAAACAAACTGAGTCCTGAAGCTTTGTCTGCCATGTATGATGGCAGATGGGCCAGTTGTTGAGGGGGAAATGCTTCCTCTACATGTTCTGTCATTCAGCACTTGTCTGTGCCTGCATCAATGCATTGTCAAATATGGCGGTGTTATTTCTGTGAAAAAAGATATTTTTTGCATATGAGAACCACAAACGGTGGATTTGGCTTCTGCCAAGTTACAGCCCTAGAAGGGTGGGACAAGGACTTAATTGATATATATATGGGTTTTGTGACTAACTGTAACTGAACTGGCTTTACCGAGGTAACATAGTCCTTACTTTTAGACCAAATATATCCCAGATGAAGCACTCTGCTATGGGCAGTATTAATAAATGAACAATGCCTTGACTCTGAATTAGGTTTTAAATAAAGGCTGTAGAAGTTTAGAAATTAACAAGAAAATATGGGTATCTCAATTACAAAAATAACAAAATCTTCCAAATGTATATAATGAATGTAGCATAGAGATGCCATTATGTGGGCACAGCCAGTAAAGCTGTATAGGGCCAAGTCGCCACCTATTTCCCTTGTTATCTTAAATAACAATGCATTGTTGTATGACTTGGTGGGGGACCCATCTCTAAGTTGCTACTGGGTCAAACATTTCTGATGGTGGTCCTGAAGCTGCATATAACTATGCATATTGAGTCACTGTAGTTTAAAAATGTTTTAGAATATCACACTTACATTTGGAAACTATCATACCATTGTTGTGGTAAAGTATATATTTGACACATATAACTGCACATTGATTTGTTTTTATTCATTAAGTTTTTCTTATTTATAATGGCCCTTTCTTATACATTACCCAGTCATGCCCATGTCCTCTGTTTCTGAAATCGCACTCATTCTTGGGGATCTTCTGTTCTACATCTTCTTTACAGACTGTTCCTATTAAACACAATGGGAATTGTGCAAAATCATACATCAGAACATAAGTTAAAATGAAAATAGTTAAAGTATGTCATTGTAAGAACGCAGACACAATACAAAGTTGGCTGAACACACAGTTCCATTGCTTGGCAATACTATTGTGTACAAAACACATTCATAATTATATCATAAACAATCACAAAGCCAAAGAAGCTTCCCGTCACCCACGCCAAAGAGGTAACTGAAGAAAAAGATATACAACATCATTAAAATTATATTTTAGTCTGTGCAGTTCATAATGATCTGGGGGAAATGAGATTGGTACTTTTAGAACTATTTGATTTGCTACTAAAATAACAGGTTCAATTTACCACTTATGTTAACTTTGGTTTAACCTTTTGATCTACTGTGAGCAGAACCTCCCAAAATAGGTGGAAAGAACTTATGAAGGTGGTTAATGGGAAAGGTTTGATCTTTGTATAGGTGTCACTTCCAGACAGAAATGTCCTCACATGATTATTGTTGATGCTCTTCAAATGTGTGCAACTGCTATGTGTAAGTTATTTCCTTAAGTAGAAACATAAAAGTATACTAGTTGCTTCGGAGTCGACTGGAATCACTATATATAGAACAGATCTCTTCAACAATGTCAAGCTTCATGGGCATCTATCCCAAAATTGCATTATTTCTCATAGAATTAAGGTGTATCTGTCATTTTTTTATATTACATTATACATTCCACATTTGAGGGACTAGAGATGGACAAGCTAGCTGAAGCATGTGACAAAACTAAAAGAGTCAAAATTCAGCCAAACTCCAATGACCTTTGTGAAATACAACATAAATACATTTCCCATTATCCCTCAATGGAGATTCCTTTGTTATGTCAGTTGAAAGTCGTTACACACTCCCTGAGGTCTACCTGCATCATTTTAGTAGACTGTGTATGAGCCGCTAATAATAGGGATCATTTTTAACTATGCAGTCACAGTTGCGAGCCAAGATTTTAAAATGTGATGTGGCAGCAGGATCTTACTCATTTACAATAGAACTGTACATTTTTTAGAGTTACTTTTTATGTAAATAAATTATGAAAGAAAAAGATGTTACAAGTGATGTTTTGTAGAAACTTTCACTGCATATGTCATTGCATTGTTATATTATTTGCTTTGTACGATATATTTTTCAATTAAAAAAATGTAAAAAAAAATCTGAAAGAAAATATGATTGATTTGTTGTATGTAGGTGTCAAATATAGGCTTATAGGGATAATGTGAAATGTGATAGCTCCCCTTTAAATAATGTTATGAAGGTGGAGGTTACTAATACCTCCTCAAGTGATGAATGGAATTCTTTGATCATGTAGAAATCTTTAATAGTGTATAAAGTGTATGTAGAGCAACAATGATGTATAAGGCTGTTATAAGGAATCAGATGTGAAGTTAACTGTACCAGAATCCTATATTCATGTAAAATAACACTTCAATCTCTATATCTGTCAAAGATCTTGCTAACACCCCTAACAAAATTCCTGATATCCTCTTCTCCTCCCGCATAATGACAACCTTGACCAAACTCCCTCAAATCTCCTATCTTCTCTTTCCTTTGTTCTTGCACCTACCTAACCCCCTCTATTAAACCACTGACTTTCTAGTGACATGTTCTCATCCATCTTCAAGCTTGCTTAAATCCATCCCATTCCGAAGAAAAATTCCCAAGATCTAACAAGATATAACCCTCATCTATCTACTATCCAGTCTCTCTTCTCCCCATGGCTTCTAAGGTCCTTGAACATTTAACCTACAATTGCCTAACCCACTTTCTTCCTCCCTGCTTGAGCCTTCCTAATTTGGTTTCCAACTAATGATTTCCTCACCACTAAAACAAAAGGTCACTTCACTTTACTTATCATCTTGGGCCTTTATAAAGCCTTGACACTGTTGACCCCCCTGACTTGTTTCAAATCAGGGAAAGAAGGTTTACTCACAATAATAAGCAACTTAAAAATACCATTACATAAGATGATTTGTAAAATGTAGGATTTGTAATTGAAATAAACAACAATATGAATTTTCAGCACATTCATATTTACAACACTTAATCAAATTAATGGGGTTTATTTTGCTCCATAAGCCTAGTTCATGTTACTAATGGATTTTCAGCAGCTCTATTTCCAGTAACCGTTATCTTTACTTCATGCTGAAACAAGAGTTAATCAAGCAGGCTCAAGTACCCTCCACATATAAATGTTCAAACTAATCATGGTGTAAAGGATATAATGATATATTATAATATTTCTTAGAAACGTAACAACATTCTCAGGATTCTTAAAATACAAAAATGGAGAAGATATTGAAACTCTTCCTCTACCATCAGCATGTTGTGGTATTCTTAGATGACCCTCTAGTCAGGTATGTTTCAATTGCCTATTAAAATATGACTAATATATAAAGCACCCTCCATATGCAATCAGTCATCCCTTTACTAATTATGCAACATGTCTGGTCGGTATGTCTGGTATAATAATGTCTACTTTACCAACACATTATGTTGGAGTTTGCAAGTGGAGGTATGAGAATTGGTGTTTTGACTTGCTGGCTTTATTATGAATTCTGAAGGACAAGTAATTTCCATTTCTACCAAAGAAGTTCTAAAATGGACCTGCATAATGCAAAGTTCAGTGACATGAATTTGAAGACATTTTCATGATCTTGCTGTACAGGACTTACCATGTTCTTTGTGTTTTACATAGCATGTCTTTAAACCCAACAGTTAGCCTCCAACACTTGATCTGGCATTAATCCTATGTTTGCTCATGTCGTCTACAGCTGGTCTGATAAGATTCAGCCTACACAGCTCTAATAGGCAGGTTCATGTGATCCCGGAGACAATATAAAGAGGTTTATTCATTGCAGAGGTAGATAGCAAGAAGAGCTCCAGCTAACTGTCTTCACTTTAAAATTCGAAGGGCCAACCCCAGTGAGCTTCTGCTCCAAGGATAACTCTGATGGCCCTGTATAGAGTATACTTAAACGTCACCTCTCTGATTAAACTCTGCATTATACTGGGATGGCCTTTTATTCAGGTAGCTGAAACCACAGCTCTTGCTTTAGTAAATACATTCTATGGTCTGTTTACAACTATTATAAACTACAAATCATGCAAGCAAATTATCACTTAATTGTTTTGAAAAAGGGATAAGTACAAATACACATAGTTACAACTGTGGAAATCATACAATGCTACAAATATATATTACAATGTATATATTTTTAATATATGCAGGCATCATGTTATTGTACCAATTATTCCAATCCTTGCAACTTGTCCAAATGGTAGCTGCGAGGAAACACTGTGGCCCATAAGCCAGGACAGCTTTGGCGCAGACAGTGTCCAAGTGTGTGTGTGTTACTGCACCTCCGTTGCAGGAATTCTGACAGGACTGTCCATAAAAAAGGCAGAAAATAGTGAAAATATTCACAGATATCCGGTGTTTTCACTTTTCACTCAGCTCTAGTTTTCTTCCATCCATAGAGTTTAAAGCAGCAGGTCCAAGGGGACAGTAGCCCCTTTGTCCTGTAACAAGGAACACGTTGTCTTACTGGGTGATCGGTCTCACTACTTAAATGGTTGAAGAAAATGGAGAACCCTGATCTCCCCAACCGGCCCATTAACACTATAGCATTAGCATAGCATCCATGGTTTACTTCACACCTGGAGCGCTTTTAAAAGTGGAGTGCATGGCTATACATTTCACAGTATTTTTTGCAGTGATAATAAGGTCTATGGCAGTGGTTTCCAAAGGACATTTTACTATGACAGCCAGTTTGGTCCAGACATTTTCTGGTGCACATCTATAACGTACACAAAACAATGCAAGAGATTTGTGCACACCCAGCAAATTCTATTCAAAAGCACTATGTGGCCCCTGTGTTAAAGTACTTCAAGTTTGGCAAGTCCTGTCCAATTTTACATGGCTACATTGCTAACCAAGCAGCTGAAACAGTGGGATTGCATGTTTAACCCACTGAGACTCTCATTGGATCTAAAGCCTAATTTGGATACCATTAAAGAGGCACCTGTGCAGTAGGTGGGGTACTCAACCTACTCAACCTGGTCAGAACCTGGAAATATGAACAAGAATTACAGAAAGGAAAGCATACCCTTAACACCCTAGACTGATTTGTTGTGGGGGCCACGTGTACAGCCACAGGCCAGTTCTGGTGGACCAAGATGTCTAGCCTGCGACTTGCACTTCATACCAGAACTCTCGAGAACTCAAAGTGAGTTGGTGGCCACGCTTGAAAATGATAAAACATTAAAAGCATAATACATTAAGGAACAAAATGAGAAAAACAGATAACAATTATGAAGAGATATACAGATGGAATGCAAAAGAGGTTGACAACCACACGAAAAGCTGAGATTTTACCATCCTTTCTGAAACAAAACAGACTTAAGGTATTTGTTGCATACCATGAAAAAGTTCAGCACTTTAAAAATGCACTCTAACTCGAAAAACTTGCAATCAGTTTAATTGATGGTAAACATACACAGTTCAAAATAAAATTGTTTTGCATCTCAAGTTATGTCTAAGGTCACCACTAAACTGCAGAGAAATCTTGTGATGTCATTTGTGAAACAGAAATGTAAGAGTATACCTTAAGTAAAAACAAAAAAATCATAGACAAAGATGAGGAATTCAACATTCATGATATTTTAATATGGATTGCCGTAAACAAGGTGAGTATTTCACCTGTATTACTTGTGTAACCTGTCTGACTGGAGATAGTTTCACATCTCATACTTCTTCTCAGCTGGTGTTCCTTAATTCATGTAGTCCAGTGTTCCAGCAGCATTCTGAAAGGAAGAATACATATTAAAGTACTTTGTAGTTTAACATGCATCGTTAAAAACTGCCCCCCCAATTGTAATCAAATAAATTACCCCCCCTTAGGGTGAAGATGCATCTCCAGTGCTGCAACAGAACAGCAATGTGGGAAATTGCTTTGCTGCTTCATTGCACATGTGCATGGGGGTTTGCTAGTACCTTGCACCCAAAAATCTTGCCGAGCCAGCGCTGTTGTTCACTGGCAATAAGTAGGAAAAAACCCTGTGTAAATAGCACAGGGTTACATATGGTGGTTGGGGAAGCTAAATGGTGTGAAAGGGTTAACTTCGCAGGGGTCAGGCAAAGGACAGCCTGGTTTTGTTGTGTATGCGCTGGCGCCGCTTATTTCTGCCCGCTTTTTTTGAAGGAATTTTCTGGCGGCAGCTCGCGCCGCTTAGTTTGCCTCGCGCTTTTGCATTCCTATTGCGCTCGCGGACAGCTCGTGCTATAGTTTGGGCGGGATTTTTCCCTATATAAGCGCTGTTCCTGAGGCGTTCGGTTCACTACCCAGGCTGCGTTAACTGACTGCACTGACCTTTTTGAGTCTGGTGAGCGGCGGTTTTCAGCAAAGCCTCGGGGAGCAGCATGGAAGAGCTGCTGAATTGTCTTCGTGAGCAAGCCGGGAGAAGAGGCTTTGAAGAATGGTTGCAGACTTGTCTTGCTTCAGCTCCGGTTACAGATGAGATGTCTCCTGTTGTTGGAACAACGAATACATTGACATTTTGTCGCTGCTTCCAGCATCTAAGGAGTTTCTGGTTAAACAGGAGAAAGAGGAGGACAGAAGAAGACCTGTCCCTAGGTCGTTTAATAACTGGCTGCAGGCATTTTGTATCTATTCCAGTGTGTACTGTGAAAAACATAAGGAAAGCAGTTCAGGTTTATTTCAGCATCTAGAGTCTGTCCTCGAAGCGTATAAAAATGTTGGGGGCATGTCATGGTTCAATTATGACGAGATTTTTCGGCAAAAATTGGCAGTACATAAAAATTTAAAATTTGGAATGAAGGACGTGGGGACATGGGTTAGCGATATAATTATACGAACAGATTTCAGTCAGCCCATGTTAACCAATTGCGGCAAAAAGGTGTATGTTGGGCTTTTAATGAGACCCAATGTAAATTTCTGAATGCCTGTAAATTTAAACACGAATGTGCGATTTGTGGAGGTAATCACCCCGGTTCCAGGTGTCTTCGTAGGAACAGTGGGAATTCAAACGGGAGGGATTCAATTCCAAAAAGCAGTGACACCGGTGATAGTGGCAAGACTGCTCCTTTGTTTAAACAGCTACCCAGACAAACAGATGGCTGAGTTATTATTTAATGGTTTTCAAAATGGTTTTAAGATTCCGTTATATGATGTGGATAATTTTGTATGGGTTGATAATCTTAAATCGGTTAATGGAAATATTCAAATTGTGCGTGATAAGATTGAAAAGGAGTTGTCGTTAGGTAGGATTGAAGGTCCTTTTAGGTCTCCGCCATTTGAAAAGTTTCGATTGTCCCCTTTGGGACTAGTGCCTAAGAAGGAGACGGGTTCTTTTCGTTTGATTCACCACTTATCATTCCCAAAAGGTCGTTCACTGAATGACCAAATTAATGCGGAAGATTTTCCTGTTAAATATGCATCGTTTGAGGATGCATTATTTTGGGTTAGGCTTTGTGGTAAGGATGCTGTTTTGGCAAAAGTTGACATAGAATCGGCGTTTAGGCTGTTGCCCATTCATCCGGATTGTTTTAGTTCTTTAGGTTTTCAGTTTGAGGGTAAATTTTATTTTGATAAGTGTTTACCAATGGGTTTTTCTATTTCATGTTTTTATTTCGAAGCTTTCTCTAGTTTTTTAGAATGGTTAGTTAAAACGGTTTTGGTTGTAGTTCGGTAGTTCATTATTTAGATGATTTTTTGTTTATTGGGAAAAGAGGTTCGGGTGATTGTTCTATGTTGTTAAATACTTTCATGGAAATTGCAGAGTTTTTGGGGATTCCTTTAGCTAAGGATAAGACTGTTTTCCCTACAACATCTCTGCAATTTTTGGGTATCGTTATCGATACGGTTAAAATGGAATTTAGATTGCCATTAGATAAAATTCATAAATTAAAAGTGGTGATTGATGAAGTTTTATTGGCAAAGAAAGTGACAGTAAAAAAGTTTCAGTCATTGTTAGGCCAGCTCTACTTTGCTGCTAGAATTATGCCCATGGGTAGAGTTTTTTTGCGGCTTATGGCAAGAAGTATTGCCGGTAAAAAGATTGGTTATCATAGGGTAAGGGTCAATAAGCAAGTCAAGGAGGATTTGAAAGTTTGGACATTTTTCCTTAAAAACTTTAATGGTTCTACAGTTTTTCAGAGTGAGTTTGTTAATGCTAATGAATTGGAATTGTATACAGATGCTGCCGGATCGGTAGGTTTTGGTATCTATTGGCAAGGGGAATGGGCTGCTGAGAAATGGCCTTTAGCTTGGTTTGCAGCAGGATGGACAAAGAATTTGGTTTTGCTGGAACTATTTCCGGTTGTGGTGGCTTTTTATTTATGGGGTGAGCATTGGGTCAATAAACGGATTTTGTTGAATTGTGATAATATGGGTGTAGTTTGGGTCATTGATACGTTACGAGCAAAGTCCGTACCAGTTATCAATTTACTTAGACATCTGGTGTTTTTATGTTTAAAATATAATATTTGGTTGAAAGCTAAACACATTAACGGGGTTAATAATAGTATTGCTGATGCTTTGTCTCGGTTTGATTTTAAGGTTTTCAGGCGTTTGGCCCCCATGGCAAACAAGGAGGGAATAGCAGTTCCGGGGGATGTTTGGCATTTAACATCGCCAAGTTAAGTCACTATATATACAATTCTCTTTCTAAGGCTACATGGGATAGCTATTCTAAAGCTTGGCAGGAATGGATTCTTTTTATGAATGATAAAGGGTTAAATGAGTTTGATAATAAGTTAGAGTTAACGTTAGAGTTTGTGTTAAGGTTGATTAATCAGGGGTTTTCACGTAGTAGAATTGATTGTTATTTATTAGGGGTTTCTTTTTTCATGAAGATAGCAGGGAAACAAGCAGTAGGTAAATAATTTTTAATTAAGCAAATCTTAAAAGGTTTCGCCCGAAAAAACAGGAGTGTGGACAATAGAAAACCAATTTCTTTTAGTTTACTGCAAAAGCTGGTTGCTGTCGTGCATGACAACTGCTGGGACGAGTATGAAGCCCTATTATTTAAGACAGCATTTATCATAGCATTCTTTGGCGCCTTTCGCATAAGCGAATTGGTGGCAGCAAATAGTAAAGGTGGTTCTGGTATTCAATTTGAGGATGTTTTATGCAAGGATAAATTGCTAATATATTTAAGATCGTCTAAAACGGATAAATCGGGGAAAGGTTGCTGGGTTACATTGAATGAAGTAACCAATTGTAAAATTTGTCCGGTAAGAGCAGCAGATTTTTTCAATAGCAAAAGACCAGAGTTTAATGGCAATTGGTTAATACATCGGTCAGGTTTACCTTTAACCCAATTTCAATTTAGGAAAATATTACGGAATTATTTAGTAAGTCTAGGTTTAGGTTCCGAGAAAATTTCTTCACATTCATTTCGTATTGGTGCCACTACAGAAGCGGCTTTGCTGGGGCTAGATAATTCGGTCATTAAAAGATTGGGTAGGTGGGACTCTAACCGTTTTAAGTCTTATGTTAGACCGCATTTGATGTAAGATTTATGCTGCTGTGTTAATATTAATTTCTTTGCAGGAAAGCGTCCAATAGTGGTTTGGATAATAGGACATTCTTTTGTATTCTGGGCACATCGAAGAGCTGCTGAACGATGCTATGGAGAAAATTTGAGTTTCAACCCTGAAACAATCGTTATCTATTGGATAGGTATAAGGGGTTTAAGCATTTATAAATTGAAAACTAATATTTTGGGTTTTGTTAACGTTTTTCCATGGCCTGATATTATGATAATACATTGTGGGGGTAATGATATTGGTAAGGTTAGGTCTGTCCAGTTATTAATGGATTTTAAAGATGTTATTGAACAGTTAAAAGATGTTTTTGTAGGTACTAAGTTAGTATGGTCTGAAATTGTTCCTCGTTTAATTTGGTTAAATCATAAGGATTTACGCGCCTTGGAAAGAGTGAGGCGGAAATTAAATAGATCTATGGAAAAGTTCATGGTTATGGAGGGGGGTTTAAGTTTCAGACATTCGGATTTGGAAGGAGGATGTGAAGGCTTGTACAGAAATGATGGTGTGCATTTATCTATTATTGGTTGTGTTATTTTTAATTCTAATCTTCAGAGCATGGTTGAGAAGGCCGTGGTTTTTGTGGAAGGGGCCACAAATTGTGCGTAATAATGTTCCTTTAAATTAGTTAACTGCTTTGCAAAAATAATATCAATGTTTTAACTGTAATTAAAGATATTGCTTAATTATACATTGTGTAACAAAGAACATCTGGCCATTTTGAAATCGAAACATTTTTAATCTAATTAGGAATACAGAAAATGAAGACAATGATAACAGTAGACAAATGCAGAATATGAAATATGATTATTAGTTTTTTATGATGACAGTCTCCACTGACACACAAATATTGCTTAACAAAGCCATGCCAAAGGTGTGTAATAATCCGGGAAGAAATTCGAAATGTCATCAAGAATGTAAATAACACCACTGCGGCATGTTGTTATGTAGCCATTGTCATGAAATTTTGCTTTTTTTTATCATTTAGATTAAGTGTCTCAAGAAATTGGCATATTCCAGGCAGCGTGTGAAATTCAGTCACTAGATGTTGTAGCTAGGCATTCTGCTAAAAATATAATGCTGTCAGGCAAAGTGGGTTTTTATCAAATATTAATCACAAAAAGGAGGTTCTTGTAATTTTAGAGTTGTTAGTTAAATTTACTAAGTAAATTTACTTTTAATAATATTATTTCAATCAACATAGATTATCTTGTTTTTTTTTAGACATAACAAAGCACAAAGAAAAATTTAACAAGTAAATATTTCAGAACAATAAATAAAATTATTTTCTTTTTTTTTATTTCACCAATGGCTTTAGTGTGAAATTAGATGAAAGCTATGTGAATTTTTTCTCGTCTTTTCTTTTTAATCTTGAAATTGGGGGATGTGTTAATACCAAATAATAAAGTAATATGTAAAACAAACAATATGTCAGCCAGTGGTAAATGGCTGTGGACTCATAATGACCTCAATAAGCTAAAGCCTCTGGAGAGTATGCAAAGGCTTTCCTAGACATCCAACTTCTTATATTTAATTGAGTAGAAGGGTAGTGTGGAAAAACACACCACAGCTGTGACAATGGAAAGAGACAAAAGAAACACACAAAACCCCCCCAAAATATTGCAATCAAACATGATGCTAATAGACGGGGGAGGGTGTTGCTTCACTCAGTGTGCTTTCCTGCTTAAATATGGAGTACAAGCCCACTGTCACACAGCCTATGGAGGGACAAATTGGAGGTAACATGCCTACTTTCTTCTAGACTTGGGCACCAGGGGGCTCTTCGTGTTCGTCTTCGTGCTCGTCTTCCGCGAATATTCGCCTGTTCCTGTCTTCTCTTCGGGCGAATATTCGTGGACATTCTTCGTGTTTGTTTTTTCTTCGGTTTTTTTCCGGTTAAGGGGTTAATACGGGGTTAACGCGTACTGCAGCAGCTCTGGCGCCAGGAGTTTAAATATCCGTATGAGCAACTCTATTGGTCGTCAGCAGGGGGCTCGTCTGCTCGTACAGACTGTTAAACTCCTGGTGCCGTAACTTGTCCGGCAGATACCATTGGTCTCCCTGTTCTATCATTTAAATGTCCGTACAAGCGACTTTATTGGTCGTTCGTACGGACATTTAACTGATAGAACAGGGAGACCAGTGGGATCTGCACAACAAGTTACAGCACCAGGAGCCTAAAAGTCTGTACGAGCGACCAACAGAGTCGCTTGTACAGACTTTTAAAACCCTAATGCAGCAACTTACCCGGCAGATCCCACTAGTTTCCCTGTTCTATCAGTTAATAAATGATAGGGGAGACCAATGGTATCAGGGAGACCAATGGTATCTGCTGGACAAGTTGCTTCATTAGGGGTTAACCTTTTAAAGTCTGTACAAGCGACTCTGTTGGTCGCTCCTACAGACTTTTAGGCTACTGGTGCACTTGTTGCACCTTAAGGGGTTAAGGGGCCGTGCGAGTGAGCCTATTGGTCGCTTGCACGGCCCTTTAACCTATGGATTTCCGCTCCCGTTAACCCCTTCGATGCTGTGTTAGATAACGCAGCATCGAAGGGGTTAACGGGAGCGGAAATCCATAAGTTCGCTGTCAGGGGTTACAAAGGCCGTGCGAGTGAGCCAATTGGTTGATGCCAGAGGAGGTCCCTGTAGGCGACCAATAGGCTTATTCGCACTGCCCTGTAACCCGTGACGGTGAACCTGCGGATTTCCACTTCCATGAACTGCCGCGATGCCGCGAAGATAAGGTAAGTTAGAAGGGGAAGGGACCTGAGAGAGTGGTAGACGAAGACGATCACGAAGATCTTCGTGGTGTGTGTCTTCGTCTTCGCCTACGTTTTACCGCTGCTGTCTTCTCTTCGGCGTGTCTTCGTGTTCGTTTTCATGTTCGCCCGAAGACGAATGCACAAGTCTACTTTCTACTGATCTCAGCTGATCACCACTTGTACAACTCCTAGGTGGGCACTCATACTTTTTTATATATATATATAAATAGGTTAATTATGGTTTAGCTAAATCTAAAAAAAACCCTTATGGATAGATATAATGCTTGCTTCATGTAGTTTCTAGAGTGAATTGTATAAATTAATTTTGTAATACTTTGATTAATGGCTGCTTATCATTTTTTCAAATGAGGGATGGGTTGGATGCATTTTTCAATATGCATGTTTATCAAGTAATGGAGTCAATGATTAAGTGTACACATCTTTTTTTTTTTATTGTGCCAACAATTTACGCAGCGCTTCATGCAATACATATATTCAAGGGATATGACAAGACTAGAATTGACAGACTATGACAAACATTACTATGACATTAGGTGGAGAGAGTCCTGCTCGCAATCTTGAGACAAACATAAGGAACAGAGAGAGGGCAGAGGTAGTGTGGTGATTGTATCAGTGACAGTGACTAGTCATAATAATTTATGCCACCATTTGAAGGAGGCTAATATATCCAAGCAACAAATAACTATTAGGAACACTGGAGGTGATTGGATTTCCTTGAGGGAGCCACGACCAGACGTGTAGCTCAGTGTTGCAGATTAAGTATCTGTTAAACTGAACTATATACAAAAATATAGAAACAAAACAACATACAAATATAACCTGTTTAATTAATGACAAAGGTAGACCCAACTAAATGATAAGCCAATAAGACAAGTTGGTTTGCCTTGCATAATGCGTTGTTTAATCAATAAGGTGACTAAAGAGATGGTATTGATTTAACTGTATATAGTTTAAACAGCTATTCCAGCCCTTCATGTGGGAGAAACTCACCGGAAAAGGTCCTTCATAATGCCTACTTAAGCCATTGAACTCAATTTAGCCAGCCAATTCCCATTTAGTAAATAAACCCATAAGTGTTTTTACTGCAATCTCAGGGTACAATAGCAAGGTCATGGACTAGACCTGACTCCTGTGTATTTTACACAGACTTGGTGATGTCTAAGGCTCACATTAAGCCTGCTTCTGGTACTGCTCACCCAGTTGGAGGTCCAGCTTAAATATGATGCATTTAAGGCGTATCAAGAAGTAAGGGCCTCAATGAACACTAAATGCATCAAATATATTCTACAAAGAAAAATCTAATAAACATGTTCATTTGCTATACTAGGCATCTGGATAGTCATGAAATCTACATGTCCTTTTCTCTCCTTTCCTGTCAACAAAACAGAATAATTGGCTCCTCCACTCCCTCAACATTACTTCAGCTCCTCCTTATCCATCAGCATTGTCTAATTATGCATGAGTTCCTCACTGATTACTTCCATTTTTACTTTCTCCCTTCTAATGACTACAAAAGTCCTTTCTCTGCAAACTAATTTTCCCCAGCACAACAGGACTCCTTGACCTGTGTAAATGTAACTTTTAAGATGTTAGAAAAATCTATTCATTTGACCAGAGTGTTAAAGATCTTCATGCAAAATAAATTAAATATATCACGTTGTTAATATAGTTATCTTATAGATAAAAAACAGAGCATACACAACTCATATGTACTGTTATCCTGCTTCATGTTTGGATAACCTCCAAAGATGCTGCTGTGTACGTAACATACCTTTCTATCCTACAGTATTTAAATACTTACATGTAGTTAGAATTAGGGGATGTATTTAGCATTGTACTGTGTGACATTTTTGTACTGCCCTGCAGTATATAGGATGTATATCTCATGGAAGTGATTTACTTAGTAATACATGCCACATATGCAGAGCAGAACGGTAACAGTATTTGAAAATTATATATGTCCTGGAAAACATGGAAACAATCTCCCCCCCAAAAATGCATATTTTTAGTTTTACTTATATTAAATTAAGCCAAGCTATGATACAGTACAGTTGGCACGTATGCTCTGCAATTTACTTAATCTTTAACTTGACAGACCACTAAGGTTTTTAGTAAATAGACCCAAACATGAGTGCTCCTAGTTGTAGGCATGAATATTCGCCCAAACGGAACATTGGAACGGGCGAATATTAGTGGAATACGAAGATTTTTTTCCCCACGAAGACGAACACGAAGAGTTGGCCGGTGCCCAAGGCTAATTGTTATCAACTATTGGCTCCTTGGTAGAGAGTATCAATAGACCACCAAAGAGTTAACCGAGGGGCAGATCATTTTTTTTTACTAAGTTCTTGTCATGAGGAAGATGCCACATTCAGGCTATAATAGTGAAGATTGAAATAGCATAGCCCTGAATGGCAGAGTGTATGTTAATACCAAGTCAATACATGAACTGATCATAAGAGTCTTTGAACATTAACTATTTAATAGCTTATCACAAAGATCCTAAGGATCCTGTGGTCCAGGAAGCTTATTGTGTATGTGCATCACCTTAGACTAAATACTCCATCTTGTCAGGAAGTAAATATACATTGAATTAGGTCACCTGTATGCAAGCAGAGATTCCAGCTGCGGCCTTCCAATGAAAAAAACACTGGGGTGCTCAGTTATCATTAAAAAGGAGTGCAGAATAAATACATCAGCACAGCATTGTGTCATCATCTATCTATTTACTCTGAGAGAAAACCGTTATGTGGGTTATCTTGCTATCTATGTGAATCTAGGGCATGCACAACCCAGGCAAACTATTATAAATGCATACGTTCTAGGGTGCAAAAACCACTTATAAAATGTGCCTTCCCAAACAGCAAAATATCGCTCCGCACCGATTTAGGCGCACTCGATAAGCTTGGTAAACATCAAAATGTAATCTTTGTAATTAGTGATCCACTAATGCACGGTGTTCATGTGTAAACGGTTTTGTGCGTAATACACCCGGATCATACTTACAGGATTTGATGTGGCTATTCTCTGTGAAAGTACAGAAATTGAATGTGAATTCACTGGTGGATTTTCAGACTGATCTGTGTTCCGTCAGTTAACCATATAACCTCATTTTCCTTGAGCAATGCTGTAGGTATATAAGTTGAATAAATAGAGCGATTCCACAATTTTTTTGTGTCGGTTACATAGTAAACATTACCTAAAAATGTTCCGTCACCTCCACTATTTAAAAACATATAAAGTTAGCATTTTACCAATTTATCTTCTTATTCTGGGTTTCCAGTTTGGAGAGCATGGAAAAGATATGGAAATAAATTAAAGTATAGAAGTTTAGTGTTTAATCCATTGTTGCCATTTCACTGGTATATATACTGGCATTCATGCTCAGCATGGTTAAAGAATATAAACAATACTTATTCTCCTTAAACCTACATGTTCCTGCCAAGGCAAATAATAGTTGTATGCATGTAATTAAATAGGACCAAAACTGAAGGCATATATAGGTTTTCGTAAGTGTTCATCACACGGCATCAAGAATTTGGCAGCATCAATGGGTTGAATATTATTGTTTTGGTACCTATTTTATCGTGTTTAAACTGAATAATTGCAAATACACGCCCGCCGTCAGATGCAGTAGATTTTTCCTGGAATGAAGCCTGATAATGACTTATAGCTTGGATTCTTACAGACTCAGTTAAGGTGGAAAATAGGTCTTCATGAGTCACAGACATAAACAGTATTTCCAGGTCCAGGAGGACAACAATGCTTGCATTATACATTAATGGAGCAGTAGATTTGTCCATTTACATAATTGATGAGAAGATGGTGCTGAAAATGATCTTATATTAACCTACACTATTATTATTGTTATTATTATTGGTGTATTCAACCGATTCTGCACTGTACTTTGGTTTTTTGTTTAATGTATTATTTATTGTATACAAAAAAAATTAAACGTCATACTGCGTAGTTTGAGATTATGTGGATTTTGTTATTTTTTCAGGTCATATGTGAGTTAAAAAAACCTCTACTGAACAAAATTCTAATTGCTTATTAATAACAATATAACATTTTATCTATATACATATATATATATATATATATATATATATATATATATAAGGACACAGATGAATTTAAAGATAAAAAGTATTCTAATATATGTTGGTTAATAAATACACCAAATAGCCCGATGTTTCACTACATATAGATTGTTATTTGTAAGGGTTAACTTTGATTTTGAAGATCATTGTAGCGATATGATGCCTGATCAGAGGATTACGTTGATTAAGGAACTTGTATGCTTTAAAAACAACGTATCCTATGTTTAAAATGTGTAACAATCTTGATGAGTTTAGAAAGTCTCTTACGGATTGTCCATCGAACAAGACTCTTTCTATAAAACAAAAACTATTAACTGCCCCTGAAGTCCCGCTGAAACGCTGAAACGTTACTTTTATACTTTGTACCGTTCATTTTATATTTTTGTTTAAACTTCAGTGGGATACCCAAATCCCTCACGGCTTGTCTTGCCAGCTCAAACCGAGACAGAGACGTCTATCTTGAAGCTCTGAAGGAACAGGACAACTCATTGACTAAAAGAGGCATGAGAGTGTGACCATTGAAGTACAACTGTAGGTTTGCAATATAATGACGTAAAAGTGCAGTAAATGTGCAGTAAAAGTGCAGTAAATGTGCAGAAAAAGTGCAGTATTGCAGTTTTTTCATGTCCAAAAAACTGCAGTATTACTTCAGAAAAAACTGCAGTAATTTTTCGTAAGGGATTGTATATAAGTTTATGTTTATGTGTGTGTTTGTGTAAAGTATGCCAGGTTGGCTCACACTTACCACACAAATCTGTATATACAATGGTGCTTTTGCTGTTTTACACTTTTCTTCGTTTCCGCACACTGGGGTCAGTCCCAATACATACTCAGTACAGACATCAGATGTATAATCTATTAGAAACTATCCTCCTATTAAGCACAGTGGAAAAATCAATATAGTGGCATGAAGCTGGGTGTGTAAAATCCACGTCTCAGGTCTCACTTTATCCAAAACTTGACCTTGACCTGTAAAGATCTACAATGTAATTTCCTGCCATTAACGATTGATTGAAATGAACTCCCTGACCAAATGATTCTCACAGAATAGACAGACTTATTGTGGCAACTGTTTGTTTAATTTTCATAGCGCATGAAGACATCAAAGCAACACGTTTGACACAAAGACCGTGAGAGTGAGCCTATTGGTCACCTGCAGGGTCTTCCTCTGGCATCAACCAATTGGTTGATGCCAGAGGAGGTCCCTGTAGGCGACCAATAGGCTCATTCGCACTGCCCTGTAACCCGTGACGGCGAACCTGCGGATTTCCACTTCCGGGAATTTCCGCAAAGACAAGGTAAGTTAGAAGAGGGGGGGGGATGGTAGACGAAGACGAAGACAATCACGAAGATCTTCGTGGTGTGTGTCTTCGTCTTCGCCTACGTTTTACCGCCGCCGTCTTCTCTTCGGCGTGTCTTTGGAACGAACACGAAAACGCACTCTTCGTGTTCGTTTCCATGTTCGCCCGAAGACGAATGCACAAGTCTAATTAATACAGACCTCTGCTTCTCTGCTCCCTCATGAAGCGTGCCGCTCTTTATGATGAGCACTACTATAAAGTGACGGAACACTAAGACAGAGGTCTGTTTGAACAGACCCACCACATGACTTAAAAAAGAGTAACTGATGGGGAGAAAGGAGAGAGACAGATAAAAAGAAAGATATAGAGGAGATACACAGAGAAATAGGAGGAGCAATTAGAAAAATGCAAGAGATGAGATAAAGAAATAAGCAAATAGATGTTAAGAAAGGGGAATCAAAGACAAGGAGGAGAGATAAAAGAGAAAGGGAAGAGGCAGGGAGAAGAGGGAGGAAAAAAAGGAGAAATAAAAGGAGAGTGTTTAGTGTAGATGAGTGTTTAATAATGCCTCTACTACCCCATAATACATTAAGTCATCTAAATTCACGTCCTTTGCTATGGTAAGGAGATAGGGTTTAATTAATTATTTAATTAAAACATTTGGAATAACCTATTCCATATTTTTTTATGTTAGATTATCCAGATGGCAAGCTTGTGAGCAGGGCCTTCTTTACCTAATTTATCAGCTTGTCTTAGTCTGTCAGTTTCAGAGTTTCAGATTTGTCATACCCTTCCTATTGTAAGAAGTGCTGCATACATTGCTGCCTCTATATAAATAAAAGATAATAATAATAATAATAATTAATAAGAGGCCAAAAAATCACTGGTTATTTTATAGTCTGGTTTATTTTTCTTATTTCTTGAGAAAAATTGGAAAAGATGCTAGTTCTAGCTTGTAATACATGTCTATTTGGATCCTCGTTATCATATCCCCTCTAAGACGCTGTTTTTCTAGTGTATGTAATTTAAAGTTTTTTAGTCTCTCTTTGAGTCAGAACTGCTCTTTATACACAGCCATTGGTTTTAAGGACGCTATCCTTAAAATATTTTATACAGTAAATTCAACAGAATAATACATACAGTTAACCATTAAATGAAAGCTCCACATTATCATCTACACATGTTTAAGAGGACGTCTTTGTACCATGTGTAAGGCTAAATAATGATGAAATGAAAATCCTGAGCTCATTTTCATGGGGCTCAATAACAGGAAGTCACGTGTTTTGTCAGTATCAGCTGTTGGGAAAAGCGACATATGAAGCTCGTTCAATATTGGCGTCCAATATCAAAGAATTAATGAGAATATGAATGTTCATCACACTCACGGTTAGTCTTTGATATTGGTGTCTAGTATCAAAGACTTACTTTAAGTGTGATGAACATTCAAACTGGAACAGTAGGATCCTATACTATTGGAAATGCTTTCAGGGAATATGTATTAGTAGTCATCCAAAAACAGATGTCACGAGAAATGCTACAGAGAAACATTAATAGCAAAATACTATTATATCGCAAATGTATTGTGTTTGCTGTGTAAGCATTTCATCCTTCAATGACTGGCAGTGGGTTTTTATTAGAGAACAAGGTCTAGCTAAACATGAGGTTGCCATGGAGGCACAGCTTTGGGTCTATGCTTCTCATAGGGCATTTTTATCATGTTTAACCCTCATCCCTTAGGATGGAGTGAGGAGGGGCTATAATTTATTGATCTAATTACCCCATTTCCAGCCAATGGGGTGGGAGAAGAGGTAGGTATAGGGGATCAATAGGGGATCATGGGAACCCCATGTTTCTTACGTAAAACATGCACTATTTGTTATATATGTATCTGTATTCTAGGTGGGGTAATTTTGCAAGTTTCAGGTGAGGACATTCTCGGGTCCTCACATTGCCTCGCACGCAAGTAGCATATTAGTGAATCTTGTTTTTTGAGGGTTAGCAGCCAAGACCACATAACCTCAGTTGTGTCCCCTTAACCCTAACCACTCAACTGACCACTCAGCTTCTTAGTGAATAGACCCATGTGTGTTTGTGTAGAAGAATAGGATAATACAAATGGATGTATGGTCCTATGTAAAATATTATGTTATGTGAGAAATAGAACTGATGAGAGTTTCTCTTTAAGGCTGAAAAATCTATTGCTTACTACAAAGCAGTATCACAAGTGTTTCTGTCTGGTTGCATACACATCCATCAAAAACACTGGATTTTGTGAAAACTCATTGCTACAATAGTAAATGGAAAAAAGTGATACAAGTATTAAAAAGGAGAAGTTATTATTAAAATACTAAATGTAATAAATGTTTTTTGTAATATCAGAATATGACAATGTAACCCATACTGCTGTGACAATGAATGCCTCACACTGAATGCTGATATTAGATACTGCATGTGCTATTCTAGTTATGACCTTATTATTAGAGACAAGTCATCCATTTAGCTCATGTAGTTTCTCACCAAGCATATACCATTTACATACTTAATATTGACTATCCAATTAATTGCAACATGATATCAAGAGTGACCTGTTGGCACACTCAATCTGTATTTGTCGTCAGTTATAATTTATATTTGCAATGTAAAATTTGTCATGTCTGCTGAAAGAACTTCTGGTTATGATAAACAATTTACATGGTTTTGAATTTATATGTTTAGTTTATGGACTTACACAGCTCATTTTTAAAATAATTGGAAATAGTGCTTGCAGGAATATAGAAGGAACACAATTTGTGGCGGTTGCTGACAATACTATCTAAAGATACACTGTATAGTAAGGAACAAATATCTCACTTGACATAGTCGCTTGACATGGCCCCACCAACGCACATTGAAGCACTTTGTAATTTTCCCGCAACTTTCCTCCAAAAAACTTACAACTTAAAGTGCTATAGCTCCATGGCTCTATATTTTCAAATGACTAATGATTGAGTTACGTGGTTTGTGTTTTAACATGTAAGTGGATATTTCCGCTGCTTGTCTATTGCAGTGGAAGATTAGCTGTCTATGTTTAAAATAAATTGTAGAGTAAAATAAATGGTCAATATTGCTTTTTTCTCTCCCAGAGGAAGAAGAAAAGTAATAGTCAAATTGAAACCTGCAGGTTACCGCAAGAGAGAAATTAGTATACAAAGAGATGATTAATGAAAGTTAACATATTCAGATTATAATAAGTAGAGTACTGTAATCAGTGGAGAGCTGGCAGCCCTTTGCCAGATTTGTGGGGTAAAAAACACTTTTGTCGGAATGTGCTGAATGAACACTCTCTGACTGCGACTGCATAGAAAACCTCTACCAGAAAAACAGAAAGGATCCAAATGTGATGTAAACATGGTCTAACTTGTTTTTTACTCTAGAAAACCCGGCAACTACATGAGGAAATGTAGATTAAAAGGCTTTTCGTAGTTGCCCAATATCCTCAAATCAAACCAAGAGGCCAGGGTATAAATCCAAGCCAACCCCTTACCAGACTTCTGAATATATATATATATATATATATATATATATATATATATATATATATATATATATATATATATATATATATACTGTGGTCCTAAATAAGGTCCAAGGAATACCACTCAATTCAACTTCAGGAGTTGCTAATATAGCTAATATAATATAAAGTGTACCTTTCTTACCTTTCTTCCCTGCTGATGAAGCTAATGCATTTTTTGGGTAGGTATAAGATGGTACATACTTTGCCAACCAGAACACTTACCAATGATCTATTTGGTCCCCAAATAATGTTGCCAAGGGATGAGATTTGCTTTTGATTATGCTTAAGCCTTATCACTCTCTGTTTCTTGTATTGTGTATACTTAATTTGTGGTGAATGAATTTTGATAGCGATACATTTGGTCCTATGTCTGTTTCTTTGGGGCTTTTTTGCACTCTCCAGATATGTCTCAAATGGTAGATTACCTTCTTGTATATCCTGGATCTAGATGATTATTGGCCATTGGATGATTCGCTTCATCATCAGAATTTCATTATTATTATATTTATACAGCTCCAATCATTTACGCAGACCTTCTTACAATATATGTATTCAAGGGGTATGACAAAACTTGAATTGACAATAAGGCAAACTGATTCATTAAGCAAAGAGAGCTCTGCTTTCACAATATATTAACACGGTCTTGATTCCTGGGTATACTGGAATTTTATGGTTGCAGCTCACTATTGTTGAAACATCAGCATGCCCCCTTTTAATATACAAGAACAAAGTTAATAAGGAAAATGTTATATATCTTGTAACTTTTACAAAATAAATGCTGGGGAAAAATAAATGTATTACTTAAAAGGTTAGAAATTTCTTGATCACATCACTGGTTGATTAGATTTATTTGAAGGAAATCTCCAATTTTCCCCTAATGCCAGGAACTAGTGTATGTAATCATGTGGGTATTAATATTACATATCTGTCTGTTATCAGAGAGCTTTGTTGGCTGGAACATTCGGTGAAGGGTTATTCTGTCTGGGTAGTGTTTCAGAAATACTTATTTAACAGTGTGCCCTCCTATGCCCCTTGTCAGTGTGCCAGCATATTAGTCCTATTATCTGTCTGAAAATGCAGTAGGCTTTTGAATCTGTCTTGCTGCATGAATCAGTGCCAGTTCACACCACCGAAATGGCAGATTAGCTGTGTTCAATTACATATACACAGGAAAAACTAATGCCTAACTGTAATAAATAGCATTTTACCTTATAAGAAGCTATAATCTTTGTTGTAATGTTTTCCTACAGTATTTACAAAAGAATTAGTTTTTCTTGTGTAATGTGAATGTAGTAATGTTAGGCAATTTTTCTCCACAAAAAAAAATAATATTAAAATTGTAATTATGCTGGCAATAATATGAATTAAGAAAAAGGGCTAATAAGGTTCAATTTTCATATTTTTGGTTCCTTACGCTAATAAGGAAGGCGTATTGCTTTGATCTGCAATACGCTTACTAATGAAATAGTTTGCACAGCAACTAAAACATCTCATTTTTAGCTTTCTAAGAATATTCAGAGCCCTGGGCTTTCTTTATTTGCATATATTTTGTCTGCATACTCATTGATGTTTTTCTCATGGTGGTTTTTAGCTCAATTTATTTACTTTACATTTAATTACTGCAAATTGATCAATGTGGAATGATAATGTCATGTAAATGGGGAGTTTTTAACATGTTTTCATGGAGCACAAATGCAAAAAAACCCACATTATTTTATAATCGTGTAGACACGTTGATAATTATAGAAGACATTTTATGCCTTAATTAATTTAATCTTTCGGAGCTAATTAATGAAAGGTATTTTGCTTTTTCTTTGGAAACTAATTAGTCCCAGTAAATATATTTACTATGGCAACCTCTTTTATAGCTAAATTGTCAAGAGCCATAAACTTCCTCATAAAGGTGTTTAATAAAGAATGAGTTAGATAGCAAAACAAAGTGGCAGACATAATAAGGTATATTTTATGTATCTTTAATTTACAGTAACTTTGTTTTGGGCTTTTGGTAAAATAAATAATTACAAAAATAAAAAAAATTTCCTACTAGAAGAAAATATGTTATGTAGAGAATTTGTCACCAGAAAAGTCAGTAATGCTGTGTTTTATCTGCTGTCTACATATATAAAGTACAGAATGGTAAAAACTGTTGACAGTGTGGTGTGGGAAATGGCAGCAGGTGCTCTGTAAGGATGAGTCAAAATTTGAAATATTTGGCTGTAGCAGAAGGCAGTTTGTTTAAAAAGATTGAGTGTTTGCAGGCAAAAGTGAAGCATGGTGGAGGTTCCTTGCAAGTTTGGGGCTATTTCTGCAAATGGAGTTGGGGAATTGGCCAGAATTCAGCTCTGAGAAGTAGAGGCAGATACTTATCCATCTTGCAATACCAACAGGGAGTCATCTGATTAGCCCCAAATTTATTCTTCAGCATGACAAAAATCCCAAACATACAGCCAAAGTGTCAGGAACCAATTTTTCGCTGCCTGAACCATGGCTTTTTTTATACCTGTGGCGTTTACATCTGCGACCACTAGTGGCCACCCTCCGCCCTCTGGAGCACTCAGAACTCAGGTGTGCCTTGTTACCTGGGTTGAGCCCTAGTCTACATCCAGCTGGGCCTTGTTACCTGGATTACCTGCCTTTATGAACCTGCCCTGCCCTTCAGTCAGGGCCTTTGTATTGAAGTCTATGGACCTTCCTGCTGTGGCTCTGCACCTGTACTGTTCCTGGTTCCCTGCTTTGTGTCCTTCCAAGTGGACTCCCTGCTTTGTGTCCTTCCAAGTGGACTCCCTGCTTTGTGTCCTTCCAAGTGGACTCCCTGCTTTGTGTCCTTCCAAGTGGACTCCCTGCTTTGTGTACCCTTCCAAGGGGGCTGTGTGCCTTTCGTACCCTTCCAAGCGGGCTGTGTGCCTTTCGTACCCTTCCAAGCGGGCTGTGTGCCTTTCGTGCCCTTCCAAGCGGGCTCCCTGCCAAAAGACTTATTACCGGTATTTATTTTGCCATACGTCCGGTTTCTTGCTTAGACTGTATTACCCTTATTTGCTGGTCCTGTTATATACATAAAATACACTGCATTACCTGGATTTCTGCTTGTGGTGTCTTTGTTTGCATAATCATGCACCGTGGGTTACAGACTGAACCCCAAGTATCCCCTTCCCATGGGCTCCTATCCGACCTGATCACCCGAGTCCTGACACAAAGTCATTAAGAAATATTGTCAGCATAAAGAAGAATAAAGAATTATTGCTATGCTGGGATTGTATGGAAAGAGAAGCAACTGAGGTCACCTAAATCTACAGACATGTGCTTTATGAGATGTTTGGAACAAACAAGTGTACCTAAAAGAAGTAATTTGAAGGCAAATGATGGTCACACCAAATATTGATTTGATTTAGATTATTCTTCTGTTTGCTTAATCTATTAACATGTCTATTTTTTGAAGCATTCTTACTTTACATTTTTTCATACCTGCCTAAAACGTTTGCACAGTACTGTTTAGATAAACATAGTATAACAAAAACTAACCAATAATTTCTTTTTATCAAAAGAGACCAATGGATCATGTAGACATTTCTTACCCTTCTGATACTCAAGACTTTACCTACCTGTAACCATAACAAATTTGTCATATAGAGATATGTCGGTATGTAACTGGAACCAGGGGCTAGCGGGACATCCCTGGCCATCACTGCCACATTCATTGTAGCGAAAGCTGGCTGCATAATGGGTAGCCACTCTGGTTCTCAAAACAAAGGTGCTTCTCCGGTGAAAAGGTGTCTTCCAAGGAACCATTCCACCAGTCATGACACACCAGTCAGGATGCAAGAGAACACTTCATTGGGACCGGATATGGTTTATATAACCATTTTAGCAGGGGAAAGGTAGTTGACTTAGACAGGAAACAGAAGCAAATTAACATAATTAGCACATAACATACTATCCAGGGATTATGCAGACAACATTGTCACCAGAATAATCTCAACAATGGCGAATATAAAACAGAGTTCAAGGGATTAGGGAGGTAACACTAAAATGTAGATTAGACAGTGAGACATTCTTAATACACATAGAAATGGAAACAAGAGTAAAAATACAAAATGGGGTCCAACATATAAGCTATAACAAGCTAAACAAACAAACAGTAATGTATACATTACAAGCAGGGGCGTACCTAGAGTATTTGGCACCTGGGGCGGATCCTGTATGTGGCACCCCCCCACACACACACTTTAAAACTGCATAGCTTCTACGGCTATATACCGGCGCAGACACTGAAGGTGGTACAGCATAACACTTACTGTTATCATTATATACTGAGGCAGACATTGACGGTGGTACAGCATAACACTTATCACTATATACTGAGGCAGAAATTGACGGTGGTACAGCATAACACCTATCACTATATACTGAGGCAGACATTGACGGTTGTACAGCATAACACCTACCACTATATACTGAGGCAGACAATGACGGTGGTACAACATAACACCTATCACTATATGCTGAGGCACACATTGACGGTGGTACAGCGTAATCCCTATCACTATACATTGAGCCAGACATTGACAATAGTGCAGCATAACTCCTATCACTATATACTAAGCCAAACATTGATGTGGTGTAGGCCTACCACTTCATTCATTCAAGGGTTGAACCCGTCTTAAAATCACTCAAGGGAGCCGGAGGTCTGCTAAAGACCTCCGATACCGCTCCGTTGCGAGCCTGCTCCTCCAGCGGCGGACTTTGCTCTCCGTCTCTGGAGGGGTGCCGGCAAGTTGGCACCCCCCTGATAAGCGGCACCCGGTGCGGACCGCCCCCCCCGCTAGGTACGCTACTGATTACAAGCATATGAATATGCTAACCAAAAATATCAGGCATATAACCAAAATAATGCCATGTTAACAGGACCATCCACTGTTTCATGGTATGCCTCACAAGTCCTTCTTTGGGATCACAGTCTGTCTTCCCTTTCCTGATATCCTATAATGTGGATAAAACTGCAGAGAATAGGTGTATACATTAAAATGTATTTAAAAAAACAACAATATTTACATCAGCAATTTAAATATAAGCCTTTACTTTTACCTAACACAATCATACCTCCAGGGGGTAGCCTGAACACTAGTCAAGAGTGTTGAACAGATGTCTGACTCTGAGCTGGAACACAAGAGGTTTCCTAAAGATGCACAGCACCTTTTATTTTGATGCCATAGAGGAAGAGGCGACTGGTAGCACTCCCCTACTACAAGCCTAGGGTGGTGACGAAGATGAACACATTACTGGGTTTCTGAGTTATATAAGTGGGCTTTTTAATATCACTTAGCCAGCCTACATAACAAAACAAATATACTACACATTTTTATATTAAGAAATATAAGGTTAATTAATTTACTTAACTGTGCTGGAGCAAAATATTTTATATTTATAATTATGTATTTGATTAATTAAATTTCCTTATGGTAGTTAATAACCCAACAAAGTATATATTATTAGCTTAACATTAGGTACAGTTAATTAATATCAACACAAAAGGAATGCTATTATTTTAGTGAGCACCCGGATTTATTTGATTATCATCTAAATACTTAACAGGCATTTATCATTCTTCTGGCATCATCAACCATTTAAATGAATCCTAACAGAAAAAAATTCTGGCCAATTACCAGATTAATTTTCTCTAGATTTTAAAAGCATGAACATTAGCTGACAAAGGAAACTTGCTCTAGTTAAATATAGCTTTTAGGCATACCTAAAGATGGCTTTGATAACAAGGACCTAAGTGATAAGTGACTTCCATGAATATATGAATGGTTCCAGGAATATACTTCTTTTTACTAGGCGAGTTAACAAACAAATAGAATTCCAGAAGGAGCTGTATCAATAAATAGTAGCAAAACATTGAACATGCTGTACTGCTGTGAGATGCAGTTTTAAAGTACCAACTTCACTGTGCATGAAAAAAGGCTAGTGAGCTTCTACCTTTCTACCTTTTTTACATAACCCAACTACGCTTGAGCTTTAAGTCACAAACTAATGGCTAGACATACTCCTTCAGGTTTTTCTGGTAGAAATCAGAATTTTATTTGAATATAGCAAGTCACCCAGGTCCTAAAGCAACAGGTCCTCCGTATTTGACTCTATGTTCTTATTGTGGAATGTTGTGTAAGCTTTACACCAGATGTAATAGGACCCCAAAAAAGTTCTACTTTTGACTCATCAGCCCACAGAATATTATCCCAAAAGCCTTGGGGGTCATAATGATGTTTTCTTGGCAAATTTGAGACAAGCCTTTTTGGTCAGAAGTGGTTTTGGCCATGTAACTTTCCCATGGCAGCAATTTTTGCATTATCTGCCTTCCATTGTGGAATTCTGAACACTGATCTAACACTGAGGTAAATGAGGCCTTCAGTTCTTTACATGTTAGTCTGGGTTCTTTTGTGACCTCTTGGGTGAGTTGTCTGTGTACTCTTGAAGGAACTTTGGTAGGGCAGCTACTCCTGGGTACGTTTAGCACTGTACAAGTTTTCTTCATTTATAGATAATGGCCCTCACTGTGGTTTGCTGGAGTCCCAGATCTTCAGAAATGGCATTGTAACCTTTTCCAGACTGATAAATACCAATGAGTTTGTTTCTCATGTGATCTTGAAATTCTTTAGATGACCACATCATGCACTGCTTTTTGAGACATTTTAGCATACTTCACTTTGCAAGATATTTAATTGATGTTTAGATTCAACAGGGTTGACCGTAGTCATACCAGGGTGCGCCAAATGTAATTGAACCAACTTTTCAATAAATATGTTTAATTGGTTGATTTAGTAACTAAGGGGCAATTACTTTTTTCCACATAGGGTCAGGTAGGGGTGGATAGCTTTTTGTCTGATATAAAAATTCTGAAACATTTAAGTGTGTCAAATATGCAAAAATAGAAAAAATTAAGAATCAGGGCAAATACTTTTTCACAGCACTGTATATATAGCACAGCATATATTCAAATATGAAACACTTAACAAGAAACTAAAATGTCCTATACATATTCATTTATGATAATGCTTGATATCCCTAATGTAGTCTCCTACATTAGAGAATCCCCGAATGAGCATTCCGGGAAAACAGGGGGTTTACAGCTCTTCTATTAAGTTACTGTATATATCCCATGGCAGGGAAGAGCAATATTAAACAGATAAAAGAAAATGTAACAAATGCTATTTTAGTTAATATAGTAAATGAAAACAGACATTTTGTCTACAGATTTTTAAAATCATTATTTCAATATGCAATCTTCAGTGAATATTATGTCACAAATTAATTTTACTGGGTTGGTTGGTTTATATAAATACTTGACTATAAAATGTTATATATCAATATATCACGGATGAAAGTTTGGCAATTTAATTTGTAACCAGGACTGGTCAGGGTACTTATACGTAGGAGACCTATACAATGCAACTGAACAACAAGAGCCTTAATATAAGATAATATTACATTTGCAGTTCTTCAGTTTTCAGGTCTGAAATAATTTCCGTAAGAATGCGGAAGAATAAAAAGACATAATCATGTTTCAGCTCTAAACTTAATCACTTTCTATTAAGCAGGAATGCTCAAACAATCTATATATTTCTTGGTATTGTAATATAATACAGACTGTTCTCAGAAGAGACGGAAAGTTTTGAACTTTTTGCATGCTCATTTGGAAAATTTTGTGAAGCTCAATATCACATAAACATCTAAACACTTTAGTTATTACTGGGAACAAAATATTTTCTTGTACTCATATGAATGGAAATTTTCTAAGATATTTATAGCAAGGACTGACAAAGCAGTACTTTATGTTTCTATTTTCTTCTAAGACAAAGAACAGAATGTAAGATTGCAAGTAATGTTTGTCTACATTGCATATTTTTTTTCATTTTTTTTTATCCAATTTTAAAAAAAAGAATGTTTTTCACTATATCAGTAGTTATTTTGCATAACTGAAGCCTTGTCACTGTATTGGGTGTTCAAAATATATTATGACATCCAGCAAACATTTAGTGTGGTAACCCAATACAGTGAGACAGGAGTTTGGTGATTTAATTGCCATAGTGAAAAACACACACTAATAGGATAAAACATATGTAAATTAGCAGATAATGCTTTTTTTATCACTCAATATTCCTCAACCCTAGGTTGAAAATAAGGAATAACTGATGGTGTGGGTCGTGTATGGGGGAGGTAAGTAAAATTAGGCAAATGAGAAAGAAATCAGATTAGTGAGAAGCACATATGTCTATTTCACTTATATGTAGGATATAATAAAAAAAAACCAAAGGGATTAGCAGAAAAGACAACAGTGGAGTAAGAGAGAGATAAGTTTCTCTGTACTAAAAAATAAAAAAAATGAATGATGAATAAAAGAAGCGGTTGTAGCTACATATTTGTTTAATGCTAAAGCAAATGAAATAGAACTGAAGATTTCGGCAAACAAGAAACACATTTAATTTGGTTGTTTGTGTTTTAGATTTTGAATAAAGCCTTTTGAATTCATGGATATTTGTAATTCTACATTGCGCAATGGATTTTTTGTACACTGAATTTCCATTTTAATTCTGTAGAACAACTAATGCTAATACTTGCACTCCCTCTGTCTTCTTGGCTTTAGACGCCTAGAAGGCTTTTGATAGGGTAGGTTGGAATTTCTTGAGTGCGACTTTAGATGCGGTAGGAATTACGGGATTTTTTAAATCAAGTACAATGGCTTTATACAGTACTCCTACTGCTAAGGTTACAGGGCCCGCCTTGAATTCTTTCTTTTTTGATATTGCCAATGGCACTCGATAGGGGTGTCCGTTGGCCCCTCTGCTCTATGCATGAACAATAGAACCCTTGGCGATCCAAATTAGATAATTGCAAGATATACAAGGGATTAATATTAAGGAACAATCCTTTAAAATTACATTATACGCAGACTTATCCTCACTTTGACAAATCCAGAGGTATCAGTCCCTGCGGCTCTCTTAGCTATTCAAGAATTTAGCTCATATTCCAATTATAAATTAAATCTCCCAAAGACGCAGGCGATGTCAGCATATACTTCCCCTGCCCAAAAGACTTACCTCGCTGAGCAATACCATCTTGATTGCTCAAAAGAGTCGGTGGACTATCTTGGGATCAAATTAATGTTCAATTTAAAACAATTAGTCTTTTTGAATTATGAAATAGTATTGAATAATCTTGCCTCCTTAATAGAAAAGCTGAAATTAATAGAGTTATCTTGGCTTGGTAGAATTAATATGGTAAAATCTTATTTAATTCCTAAAATTTTATATCTTTTTAGGACAATACCTCTTCGAGTTTCGGGTTATATTTTGGATAAATTTTCAAGAATGTTTCTCTCCTTTGTTTGGAAATCAGGTAAATCGAAAATAAGTCAGAAAACAATTAAAAGAAGCTATAGCTATCTGGGTCTGAGGTTTCCAGACATCAGAATGATACACGAAGCTGTAATGTTTACACATGTGATATATTGGAATATTAAAAAGGATATAAAGTTGGGTTGGCTGTATTGCGAACGTATTCAGGCAAACGAGCATGATTTATTTAACTTTTTTTGGCTCAGACCTTCTATTTCGAAAAAATTAAACTTAATGAATCCAATTATAACGGACGCATTAAAAACAAGTCATAAGTTTAGAGCAGTAGAAGGCTTAGATGCGGAATTTACAGCCCTCACACCTCTGAAGGTCCTTAAATATCATATGCAGAATACCAATTTAATAAATTGGACTTCAAACGATATTTGGACACTTGGCGATGTAATACTAAATGATTCATTTCTCAGCTTTTCAGAGTTACAAGCTAAATTTAAGCTTCCTGACAAAGAACTGTACCTACTTTAGATTGAAACATTTCTTGAGTCTCCAGATAGTCCACCCACCCTTAGAAATAGACATAATTGTTAATAAACACTATAAAAAAAACTAATATCTTTGATATCCTCTTATCTTGATGGGCAAAAAAATGATATAATACCCCTTTCTATACAAAAATGGCAAAATGAATGCGAGGTTACATTTCCTATGGAAAGATGGGCTGATACTTGGTCACAAGTCAGGAATGCGGTGCATGCAATTAATATCCAAGAGATGTTCTTTAAGCTGTTACACCGCTGGTATTTAGTTCCTTCCCGCCTAAGCAAATTTTCTAATTTAAACTCTAACTTATGTTGGAGATGTGGATATGAGGAGGGGACTCAATTTCATATATGGTGGACTTGTTGCAAATTGGATAATATTAAGTCGCAAACTGTTAAACTTTTTTCATACATATTTAAATGCAACTTTTTCATCTATTCTTATACCTGGCTTTTTCATCTGTCCCTACCTCCCTCAGATAGCGCATCCAAATTATTGGCAGTTAACATCTTATTAGTTATTAAAATATGCATGGCCAGAGCCTGGAGGAAAGATGAAGCTCCTACCTGGAAAGAGATAACTGATCAAATAACCCAGCAAGCTAAAATGGAAAAACATTTTTATTTGGTCAATCAAAATCTTTCCAAATATAATGATATTTGTTTTTTGTGGTTTAAATATAATATGGATACGCATTCAAACAATTTTGATTCCACTACTTAGATATCTTTATTCCTTGGTATTAATCTTAATCTTTTTGAGTCTTCTTTTACCATCCTGCATTTGTTATCCATCCAATGTAGTTTAACTACTTAGCTAAATAACTAACTCCATCATTTAGATATCCTTCCATTTTGATATAAATTTAACTTCCTTGAGCTTTTTCATAATAGGCTGTACCTCTTATCCAAGTAATGTAAGACCCCAATGGGCATAGTGTCTTTGGATTATATCTTAGATAATTAACTTCTTACTCCTTCCTTTAGCGGTCACCTTTGAATGTATGCGTCGTGTATGAATGTAGTGTATAAGGAAATTAGTCTGGATCCATTTGAAAGTGGGCCTGTTTATTAAATCTTAAGGAAATCTTAAGGAAATTAGTCTGGATCTATTTGAAAGTGGGCCTGTCTATTAAATCTTAATGTTCAATTATTTGCTTATTTCGTAAGTAGGTATTGTAATTTACGATATATGATAGTGTAGTTATAAGCATAAAATTTATCTTCGGATTCATAATGGACCAGAATTGTTGTATATATTTTTCTACTTTGTATGTTATTGATATGTGTTTTATAAATGTAAAAACTCAATAAATTATTAATAAAAAAAAAATAAAAAATATAATGCTAAATTACTTTTATCAATCATGTGAAAAAGGTAGATGAAAAAGGTAGAAGATTGTTGTTTACTTAAATATAATATAATATAAAATAATATTACTTAAATATATAGAACAGATCTATTCTATATTTCTAATATGGTAAACAACGTCAATATTTTTATTGTTCGATTCTTAGGTTTCCAGGAACACAAATAGACTGCACATTTTTTAGGTACTCTGTAACTGATTTGGACTAAGTGCTTGTCTTCATTTTTTTCTTGCTAATAATTAGACTTGGGCACCAGGGGGCTCTTCGTGTTCGTCTTCGTGCTCGTCTTCGGGGGGAAAAAAATCTTCGTATTCCGCGAATATTCGCCCGTTCCTGTCTTCTCTTCGGGCGAATATTCGTGGACATTCTTCGTGCTCATTTCATCTTCGTTTTCCTCCCGGTTGCCTAGCAGGGGTTAATACGGGGTTAAGAACACATCGGAGCAGCAGCAGCTGCCTTGAAGGTACGTGTGTGCAACTCTATTGGTCTTTTCGGCAGGGGGCTGGTCTGGCATCAACGAATGAATTGCAGAACTGCAGAATGCACTTCATTCGTTGATGGCAGGCGAGCCCCCTGCCGAAACGACCAATAGAGTTGCACACACGTACCGAGATGTACTGTACACAATACACATTGCCCGAAACTGAGGGCCACGTTCCTCCGAGCAGTTGTCTTGTCTGAGACCCAGACAAATGCTCCAAGGAACTTGGCCTCCTTTTTATCATACACAGTCACACATCCATAGATGTTTAATAAAAGAATAGGGATTATTTTACATTTTTAAATCGATTTTGGACCACTTTTAATACATGCCTAACATTTGCTACCTATTTATAATGGCATACTTTGCAACAACCCAACTTTTACAGGACTGGAAAAAAGCAGGACTGTCCACGAAAATGTTGGGTGTGTTGGCAGGTATGCGAATGGAAAAATGTTGGACAAGAACTAAAAAATATCTTAGGGTTAATGTTTAAGATTATTAGCAGTGCACTGTTTTGGTTAAAGATGTATTATGTCTAAATAATAATTTAATTTTCATTTTAAAGGGTTTATTTAATTTTATTTTAAAGTGATATTTATTATTATTTACTTTATTATCTTTATTTAATGTTGTAGTGCTACCCTACCCAGCTATACCTATGTGCACTAACATACCTAGTTTAGCTAAATTTGATGGGACAGGAAAAAAGCAGGACTGTCCCTGAAAAAGTTGGGTCTGTTGGCAGGTATGTGGATGGAAAAATTTTATAGGGTGAAGTGTTAGTTATAGCGTTAATGCTATTAGTGAGTGTAGAAGTGAAGGCCAGGGCAAATAACAGGAGGAAAGGTCCTTGTGATTTGTGCATTGTACGTGTGTGTGTTATGTCACTGTGTTATTGTGTTATGTGTTGTGTGTGTTATGTGTTATGTCACTGTGTTATTTGTGTTATTGTGTGTGTTATGTTTGGTTGGTTGTGTATCAGATGGAAAAAAATGAAATGGAAATGGAAAAGGAAATGGAAAAGGCGAATGAGTGGGCAATTGGCGACCCACTCACCTGTTTCACCTCAGAGCAAAGCACCCAAACACTGTCAGTCTTAGACTTTGCCAGCAGACTTCCAGAGCTCAGACACTAGGCCCTAGCGTAAGCTGGCCACTCCGGCGGAGGTAGCAGGCGTTGCCACACCGCAAACAGACGCAGCCCGGGGGGAGAAACTACCATTACCATTAGTGACATTTTGGGCATGACTCTAGCCAGGAAGCGAACTGGCAGAGAAGAGATGCTGGCACCACCACCAGCACTGAAAAATGGGAAAGGCGAATGAGTGAGCAATTGGCGACCCACTCACCTGTTTCACCCCAGGGCAAAGCACCCAAACACTGTCAGTCTTAGACGTTTGGCAGCAGACTTCCAGAGTTCAGACACTAGGCCCTAGCGTAAGCTGGCCACTCCGGTGGAGGTAGTAGGCGTTGCAACACCGCAAACAGAGGCAGCCAGGGGGGGAGAAACTACCCTTACCATTAGGGACATTTTGGGCATGACTCTAGCCAGGAAGTGAACTGGCAGAAAAGAGATGCTGGCACCACCACCAGCATTGAAAAATGGGAAAGGCGAATGAGTGGGCAATTGGCGACCCACTCACCTGTTTCACCCCAGGGAAAAGCACCCAAACACTGTCAGTCTTAGACGTTTGGCAGAGTACTTCCAGAGCTCAGACACTAGGCCCTAGCGTAAGCTGGCCACTCCGGCGGAGGTAGCAGGCGTTGCCACACCGCAAACAGAGGCAGCCAGGGGGAGAAACTACCCTTACCATTAGGGACATTTTGGGCATGACTCTAGCCAGGAAGCGAACTGGCAGAGAAGAGATGCTGGCACCACCACCAGCATTGAAAAATGGGAAAGGCGAATGAGTGGGCAATTGGCGACCCGCTCACCTGTTTCACCCCAGAGCAAAGCATCCAAACACTGTCAGTTCTTGAAGTTTGGGAGCGGACTTCCAGAGCTCAGACACAAGGCCCTAGCGTAAGCTGGCTACACTGGCGGAGGTAGCAGGCAGTGCCACACCGCAAACAGACGCAGTCAGTGGAAGAAACTACCCTTACCATTAGGGACATTTGAGGCATGACACTAGCCAGGAAGCGAACTGGCAGAGAAGAGACGCTGGCACCACCACCAGCAGCAGCATTGGGAAAGGCGAATGAGTGGGCAATTGGCGACCTGCTCACCTGTTTCACCCCAGAGCAAAGCATCCAAACACTGTCAGTCCTTGGCGTTTGGGAGCGGACTTACAGAACTCAGACACAAGGCCCTTGCGTAAATTAGCTACACCGGCGGAGGTAGCAGGCGTTGCCACACCGCAAACAAGTGCAACCAGGGGGAGAAACTACTTTGAACATTTTGGACATTTGAGGCATGACTTTAGCCAGGAAGCGAACTGGCAAAAGATGCTGGCACCACCACCAGCAGCAGCAGCATTGGGAAAGGCGAATGAGTGGGCAATTGGCAACCCACTCACCAGTGCTCCAACCTGCCTTGGTCTCTGGCTGCCAGCACTAGCTGCTGCTATTGGCTCAGAAGCAGCTGTTGGGGTTTTACCACTGTCTCTGGAGATGGTACTAGTTGTTGTAGTACCACGGCCACCAGCTATGCTGCCTGCACTACGTTTTACTTCTGCATCTTTCCCCAATAGCACAGCGTTGTGTTGAGTGCTGAGGTGATGCTTCATGCTAGCACTGGTAAAATGGCCAGACACTTTCCCTCTGCTTATTAGCTTCCCACAATGTTTGCACTTTCCATAGCGCCTATCTTCAACATTTTCAAAGTGCTCCCAAATTGGGGCGCGCATAGCCTTGGGGTGTGCCTTGGGTGCTGCTTCTACTGCTCGGGGTGGATGAACAGCGGCAGAACTAGTGGTGGTGGCACTGGTGGTACTACCAGTACTGGCCATAGTGGGACTGCTAATTGCTTTAAATCTAGCAGATTTGGTTTTGGTTTTGCTGCTGCTGCTGGTGGTGGTGATGATCGCAGCGGAGAAGGTGGAGGCTCAGAGGAAAATTGTGCACTGGTCATTTGGACACTGCTCCCTGAGGAATCTGATTCCTGACCACTCATCTCCTCTACTTCCTCTGGCTCATAGTCTAGTTCTTCATTAGCCAGATCAAATGGAATTCCTGCTAGGCTGGAGCTAAGACTGATATCATGACTAGTAGTAGTCCAAGCAGGAAGAACAGACTCTGCACTTGGCCTCTCAGTCTCAGACTCCTCTGCTACCTCGCTAGCTGTAGTTCCACTATGTGTAGCCATCTCTCTAACTGTCTTTACAAAAATATTGTAAGGACTTGGTGGCTTGCTAGAGGTGCTAGGAGGACATGGCGTGGCGGTACTGGGGAGAACAGTAGGTGCAGCACTAGTGGTGGTAGAGGTGGTGGTGGTTTTCCCTACAAAGGAATGAGATCGCTTTGGTTTGGGAAAACACCTCTGAGTCTTGCTGTTAATTTGGCTCTGCTTGGTACCTTGCATGCTGCTCGTGGATGGGTAAGATGCTGCTTGGGGCAAAAGGCACTTCTTTTTACTGACTGGGCTAGTAGAGGTACTAGTTGTGCTACCCTTTAACTTTGAACGTGCTTCTGGTGCTTTAGGCTTTCCGTAAAAAAACATAGAGCTTGTGGGCCTAGCAGCCCTACTACTGCCTGCTTGTGGTGCCTTTCCTTTACTTGATGATCCTTCAAGCAATGCTTCCCCAAATGATAAGCGAGAGCTTGGCCTACTTGGCCGACTAGACTGACGCAAAGGCTGCATCTTAGAACTGATGGTGGTGCTGCTGCTGGTGGTGGTGGTAGATGGAGCTTGTCCCTCCTTAGTCCCAAAAGGAGGATCCATTTCAAATTTTGTGTTGTGTGTGTAGTGTAGTGTTTAAAAAACTATAAAAAAAAAAATAAAAAAAAAAGGAAAAAAATTAAAGACAAAAAAATTAGAGGAAGTTCTTTTCAGTGCTACTGCTTAAAAAGTAAAACTATGCACAACTGCACTGTGCTGTTGTGTGCAATCTGCCAAAGTGCTAAAGTTATTTAAATTATTAACTCAAGATTAACTATTTATATAACTAGCAGTATTTTATTTTTAATTTGAATTTACACGGGCCTAAGAGCTTAGCCTACTACTATGCTAAAGCTATATTTCCTTACTATAAATCTACCTCTAGGCAGACGCTCTCAAGCCCACTAAGCTAAAGTGAGGTTAAATCAGATTCAGTATATGATTTATTAATTAATATTAAGTTATATAATATTAATAGATTAGAAATAATTACTTATATTATGTATTATAGATAGAAGAATATAGATTAGGAATTAGAATTTAGAATTAGAATTACTTATATTATAGATTATGATTTACAATTTATATATATATATATATATATATTTATAATATATTATAGATTAAGATTAAAGAAGATTAGAATTATTTTAGTACTACAGCTAGTACCTTGAAGCTTTGCTTAGTACAGTTGTTGTCCTCACACAGTCAATCTTTCTTGAAAAGAAATTAGAATAGAAAATAAAATGTAAGAGCAAAACAGTTAGCTTCACTGCTTGCTGAAACACACAGCACTTATGTGGCTGCACTCACTAGCCCAACAAGTTCACTTCACTGATGGACTGAGGTGAGCAAAACAAATGAAATAAAATGAAATATTATTAAGAAAAATTGACTTGGTCTCTTGCTGTTGCTAAAACAAAGCACAAACTAAAGAGCTGCAGCACCAGTACTAATAAGATTAGCTGAACTATAAGCTAGTAGTAATTAATTATTAATTTTATTTATAGCTAATTAACTATTAAGCTAGCTAAAATGAATTATATAATATTACTAATATAATGATTTTAGATTAGACACTAGTAGATGAATGTCTTGAATAGTCTTGAATGTCTACAGTACACTCTACACTAGTATACTATAGTATAATATATATATATGACTGACAAATATATATAATATTATATGGATGTCTCAGGCAAGCTCTGGTCTTATAAAGGCGCTTTCAGAATTAAAAAAACAGCAGCACAGGCATTGGACGAGACCCTTAGCGT
Source organism: Sceloporus occidentalis (assembly GCA_023333645.1). Classification (NCBI taxonomy): domain Eukaryota; kingdom Metazoa; phylum Chordata; class Lepidosauria; order Squamata; family Phrynosomatidae; genus Sceloporus; species Sceloporus occidentalis. The sequence goes on along the minus strand of JALMGF010000027.1, from coordinate 12,447,142 downwards.
GACGTCACAAGAGTGAGCTGATTGGACAGACCAGGATCAGCTCACTCCTGTTTGAAATTTTGGCGGCTGCGCGGCGAAAACTAAGACTTCGATTCTTCGTGGTTGTGAGTCTTCGTCTTCGCCTACGTTTTGCCGGCACTGTATTCTGTTCTACGTTCCTTCGGAACGAACAAAAAAACGGCCTCTTCGTGCTCGTTTTCATGTTCGCCTCGAAGACGAATGCGCAAGTCTACTAATAATATAGGGGCTAAATTGTTATAATACAATTCAAAATATAACATTATAGCAAAAGAGTAACTATGATCTTTCAGAAAAAAATGCATGCATGTTTCATTCTATATAGTTTTGTGAGCAACTGCAGTGATTACAGTGTGCATTACAGTATCTATTTATAAATTCACCTAGGGGTAGTAGTTTTTAGAGGAAAGTTGAAAACTTTATATCACAATGTTAATTAATTTATCCTTTTTTCCAGTGGTTAAAGCATCAGCATAGGACCCGGGGGGGGGGGCGGGGGGAGACGAATCCCCCAGGAAATCATGAGGGGGGTGACGGATAGTCGAGAAATCCCCGCCAGATAAATTAGCAGGGCTGTAGGAAGGGCACAGCTGCGAGGGCATGCACAGCCGCCCGATCAGTAGCTGCAGCATGCAGGACTGGTTGGGGACATAAAAAACCCCCTCTAACCCCCCCAACCTTAGGGAGCGCAAGGTCTGTCACCTCAGACTTTGGCTTCCGTGATCCCTAGTCACTACACACCAGCAATTGATGCCGAGTGCGGGGATATGATGTCATACCCCGCGCTCTGCATCAAGAGCACTAAAGCAGAGGTCTAAAATGACAGACCCCATGCTTCCACAACAGGATGGAGGATGGGAAAGGTAAGATATGGGGAGAAAGGGGTGTAAGGCCAGTGTATGTGTATATATATATATATATATGTGTGTGTGTGTGTGTATGGGCAGGTGTGTGTAAGAGCAGTGTAGGTATTTGTGTGTAAGCTGATGTAAGCTTATGTGTATGTGCATATGTGTGTGCAAAGACAGGGGTGTGTAAGGGCAGTGTATGTGTAAGACTCAGGTTCAGGATTAAGGGTTTTAGGGGTTCCTATGCCCATGGGTTAAGGATCACCGGAGAAGACAAGCAATTATAATAAACATGTGCATCTGCCATTAAGCAACCTTTGTGTCTGTTCTAGTTGGTCCAAGCAAAGTTGTGTACAAGAAGAAGAAATAGATAATTAAATCATTAAATTACAATCCATAAATAACATTTAAATAAATGAAACAGGGGTGCATGTTACTATGGAAAAAGTGCTCAAGTATACCCCCCTCACCTGATTTCTTGTTAAGAGGGATGAGGGGGATACAATAAATAAACTTACCCTATAGGGGTTCCCTTTTGGTGGTACCAGATTGTAAAATGGTCGCTGACTGTGAAGAAGCATGCCATGCACCAGTAGCCGCTAGTGTTTGGAGTATGCATTGCATCCTCCTTTTACTTGAATGGGCTCCATATACCTGCATGGGATCTATAGAATAAAAAAAAGAGGAACTGGATTATTATGATTTTTATTTTTTGCAATCACTTAACTTTTTTGTATTTTATGTTCTGGATATATGTTTATACGTCCTACGCACATTACATGTGCTGCACAGCAATATGTGAAAATTATATGTGTCCTAGAAAAGACATTACAGTTACCTAATAGTACACATACATAACACTATACTTAAAAAACATGTATTTTCTTTGCATGCCAAAATAATGTGTTAGTGGTAAACATTTAAGCTAATGTGCACAGAACCACTGATTTGCAGAACGTTAGTGAGAAGGATACTTTAAATTTAGCATAGGTTATACTTTGGAGCGTTCTTTGTTTTACAGTATATTGAAACTATCTTACTACTGAGGTTTTGATTAAAATGATGCTCACCCTGACATGTAATTAAATTGCATGCATACCAGCATCTAGCTTTCCAGTGGTTGCAAAATTACAATTTCCATTAGGTACATACACAAAGAAATGTTATGTGCTATCTATTTGAGGCCACAAGGACCTGTTCCTCAATGTGCATGTGTATAATAAGTTGGATGCAATTTCTTACAAACTAAACCTGAACACTACCTGTCATATAATATTTTTTAGAAAGAAAATAGGGTACTTTCCTGTTATCTGGAGCCAATACGTTTGTCCGAAGAAGGTCAACATCTGCACCCGAAATTGGTTCACAGATAGTCCTCTACTCTTTGTGACATCCGTTAATTTCTTATATTGCTGGGCCAAAGAATTGACGTTGATCAAGTGGTGCGAGGATGAACTGGGCATGAATAGGGACTCAACTGTCGACTGGAACCACTACTTATGAGAAGCCTGCGCTTACTACCTCATCGAACTACCAAAACAGAAAATTGGAGGTGAAGGATTAATTGTCGAAATGGATGAGAGCTTGTTCACTAATCGTAAGAACAATGTCGGCCGAGTGTTTCCTCAGCAGTGGGTATTGGGTGGAATTTGTCGGGAGACCCGCAAGTGCTTCTTTGTTGGTGTTACCGACTGCAGTGCAGCAACCTTAAATGACAACAATTTTGGAAAATATTGAAGCGGACTCTATAATTTACTCAGATAGTTGGCGTGCCTAGAAGACTGAGGAATTGGATAAGGCTGACGTCCACACAAAGAGCTTCGAGCAAATGTGGGGACTGGATTGATGGAGCAACAAACAACACCCGAGGAACAATATGTCATCATTTGGAGTCATATTTTGTCGAATTCATGTAGAGGCAGCACATCAGACACAAGGACGTATTTGAGTCACTGTTGGAAGCAATGAAAGTTGTGTCTGTATTGTTGCATAGATAAATTGTTTTGAATAATAAATACGTTTTTTTTAATGAGGTTTTTGTCAAGCCAACTTGTGTAATGCATACATGGAATTGCTACCTGGTAGAGATGGTATGGCCAATTTCAGTATGAGAGGGGTTAATTTGATTGTACAGGCATGTGGTGCCAAAAGGTCTTGTAAGATAAATTTGTCATTTGAAGCTCGGACTCCAACCAGGGCCTTCTACAAGGTGTGAAATCCTACAGTGGAGCTGCCACTTTGTCTAGGTTCAAATGTAGACGACCATATGCCTGTATCCCCTCATAGATACTGGATTCTTTGATATTCTAAGTGACCACTAGCAGTCAGGAAAACCATCTCATATCCCGGTCATATCCAACACATATCAATAATAACTCATTTATTCATTATCATACCTCCTTGTGTGCATACCTAGAATGGGGAAAGCGCACCCTACAAAAAGAGTACAAACATGGCGGCGCAACGTAAACGGTTTGGAAGGAATTGTGAAGTCTATGATGTTCAGTCATAAGTAGCAAGTGTGACATATCTATGGACTTCACAATTTACAAGAAATTCATAAATGCATGAATTATTACTGTTGCGAGCACAGGAGGGACGATAAAATGAAAATAAGTTATTTGGACTGATATGTTTCCACCACACAAGGGGGAGGTCACTTATGGTACACCTTCCCTCCGCTTATACCACCTCTGGGCCGGCTTGGAAACTCGAGATGAACTGGGAAAGAGTATAAAGTTAATGAGAAAAGATTGGTCAGTGTGCTTACTAGGGGCTTACTAGAAAAACTGTTACTTTACCATTCAAGTGAGTAGTTAGGTTTTCTGTAATTTTCTCCTTTTTATTTTATCTGTTGGTGTAAATAATCTGTTTATCATCTTTTTTTTGTATGCACTGTGATTTTTTTTGTTCATAATAAATATTCCTTTATTAAGTTCTGCCTTTGTCTGGTAAAGACTCACGTTACCTGATTAGACCATTTTATCGGTAATTTGAAATCACATAATTATTGTGTTAAAATATATTGTGTGGGTTTTGTTAGTCTGATTCGTTTGGGGTACCAAGGCACCCCATTTCTAAATTGTCTTGGTGGTGGCAGCGTTATTTTGATATTTGTTATATCATTATAGTTAATTGCGGGTGGTATTAAGGGTGGATTTTTTTATTTTTATCACTATTTTCGGTCTAGGGCAGACAGATAGTGAATTTTAACCCTTTTACCACCAGAACCAAGTCACGCACACGCTTGGAGTAGAGTGCGTTCGTGACAGTTTTATGAGGAACAACCTTGTGCTGTTTATGAAAGAAACTGGATGAAGATTTTAGCAACCACACCAAAACTAGCAGCTTAAGTGGTACTTTGGAATGGAGGGCTAAAGCAGCACCTGCCACCAAGGGAGACATTAAAGTAACTTACATACTTTGCTGGAAGCAGGCCTTGTGGACATGATTCGATGGGGGCAATGCTATCAGAATTAAAAGGAGGCCAGGCAAACCTCCTAAATCAACATAATAGTGTTCCTTCCAAGATAGAGCCATCGATGGCTCAGGTACCAATCCTGCAAACTAAAGTTGAGTTCTTGGTTGCAATCATTTGTCAACTATCTCCTTATCTAGAGAATCCATTAGAACTATTAAAGGATTACGCATTTTGAGAGGGTTAACTGAGTGTTTAACGTTTCAGCAGTTCTTGTAGGTGTACTTAGATTCATTATAGTGCTGCAGACAAAAAGTGTACTCTCATAATAGCTCAAAGGAAACAGTCAATTGTGTTTTAAAGGGGCCCGTTATCATTTTCTGAATGTTTGCCTTATAACTTGCTTGAATAAAGAAAATGTACAGTCTGAAATAACCTCAATTTTATCAGCCTGAGGGCTGTGAGGCAGATGATGGATACTGCATGGTCACACTTCCTAATCCATTAGGACTAACAAAGGATGAAGACCCATCTGATCACACTGCAGTGTCACTGTCATCACCAAGAGGTGATAATAGTTTGTCAAAAAGGCACGATATATGACAACAGTGTAAACGTGTAAGCAGGCAGAGTCTAGTTCAAGAGGTAAAACTATTAAGATCGGTCAACGATTAACGCAAGTCTCACTCTGCTCTCTCAGTGCAAGTGATGTGTCGTCAAAGATGATGAAGCTTTGGAAGAGCTCTGATTGAGTGAACTGTCTTAAATTGGGGTGAGCAGATTAAAACATAAGCCATAGTGGGAGCCCTAGGTCCTTTGGTAAAGTTAAGGGACCAAACTCTGGTCTCTTTTCATTTCTCCATTGTTCATTTCCTATCATCCCTTTTTTTTGTTGCCCTCTTTGTTCCTAGAGGCCCCCCTTCCCCAATTTTCACTTAAAATGTAAAGACCTGAGAGAATACCTCTATACCCTTATTTATTGTCTTGCTGTTATAGATACAAAGCAATACTAATTGATGTAATCATATATGTTATTGTCCCAATAAAAACTGAGTTTAATAAAAATAAGAAAATTAGTTACACAGATAATTAGAGTGTGTCTTATATGAAAATGTATACTAAAAAATCATTAAAATTATGCTTTTCTATTGTATAATATATGTTTTCTATGTTTTCTATTTTTCCTCGCTGCTATACTTACAGCACAGTTGCCCTTAAACACCCTCGTCTCATTAAGTATCAATGATTTACAAGAGTACAGCTGCTACTCCAAGGAGTCTATATATGGGAATAATCTTGGGTTATACAGAACATTCACTGCTTTTAATCTGATATATACATTACTTTAATAAAATGTTATTTCATCTTTGTCTGATAAGAGCTGTTAACATGTTTTCTCAAGTACTCCATTATTATTACTCCTTTCTTGTATTTTCTAAAAAGCAAATGTGTCCCCCTTCTTACATTTTCATTTTACAGTTTAGTATAGTAAATAATGCCATTTACAGAGAAATTGAGCAAACATGTAAGGTATGTACTGAAAACCCACCGCATGTGTATACCATGGGGAAGTGAGTCACAACTCACTGTGACAGGCATTACAGGACACATGACGCTATGCTGTATGACTGCAACGTCATCTAACCACATCAATCCTGGCATTTTCCATCATGGATCTAAATGTGTGGTTAATATCCCTTGTGACTGCTTAGGCCCATAGCCATCAGAACCTAAAAACCTGGCCCTGCCCTTAACCTCCCCCCAAAAATACACAACACAACACTGTGGGGTCGACCACAGCTTTATTTAAACCATTATGAATCAACACATCATAGCCATAAACATCCTGCCAGCTGTCGGGTTTACCGACAGGCAGATACCTCAACACATTACCAAGAACTCTCGTTCTGGGTACCATCAGCCTCCACAGAACTCCCCAAGCCTTCTCTGGACACTGGGTATTCCAACAAAAAAGGACTGGCCACGACTTCCCAGCAAAGGAAGGTACATCACATGAACAAGATACATAGGGGGTTGGGTGGGCAGCTTATCAAGAGTATCAGCAATGACTTAAGCCCTCTCACAAGGTAAGACCCTTTTAGTCCTCCCCTTTCACTCTTTGCAACAATGTTGCCCCAACTTCCTATAGCAGGACACCATGAACTATTGACCACAAGGGCCACCCTTCCTGACTGTCCAGGGGGGGGGTCTCCTGTGCTTCTTGCTGTGACTTGATCTGTATTTTGACCTGTCTGCTTGGTTTCTTGATCATGGACAATTTTATTGATTGCACCTGGTCATAATTTATGCCTGATCACCACCTGGAGTGACCCTGTACTGCCTTATTGTTTATGTCTGATTGCTGCCTGGATTGCCCTTTCCTGTTTTGACATTTTTGGTGGCTGCTTACCTTTAGCAACCCTGAATTGATATACGTTATTTTCTTCATGGCCTTAAGACATACTATTAAGTCCTGTTGTTGCTGCACCAATCACTAGGACGTAATAATACTTCCTGAGGTTTTTCCATAGATTCCTGTCTAATGACAGCCTGGAGTCTGACCATCAGCAGCAGCCAGCATTACCAGCATCCATTCAGGCATTCTCCTTGGCATTGGCGCCACAAGAAACATTGGTATCAAAGATTCACTTTTGATCCACCCTCATTGACACAGTTCACTCTCAGCCAAACTGACACACACAAACCCCATATTCAACCTTTTAGAACCCCCTTCGTGTATTTTCTTTTGTTTCCATGGGAGGGTGGTCCTCATATCTGATGACCCAGTGGTGGCCTATTCTTCTGCTAAACAGCCTTCCATGTACAGTATATATCATCAGAGGCACCTAGTCGTATCTAGAAACCAAAAAACAATATATTTTTTTAATACATTTTTAATTAAACATTAGATAGTTCTCAATCCAATAGTATGTGAGAGTAAAATAAAGAGAAGAAGTTACTTTAATTCAGCCTAGCAGTACACAGTTGTCGTATCTCCAGTTGAATGGGAAATCTGGTCACTCTCCATTGAAGGGGAGCAACATCCAACCCATGAGAAAATAGGATTCATTACCTTTAGAACATTAGACATGGTTACAGGGAACATCTGCAGCTAACCCAAAAGCCAGAGGACTCTCTAAATTCTGTTTTGTCCAATGCATTTCTTTCAGCATGTTTTTTTAGTCCATTAAATCAAGCCCCATTGTGTGTAGAATAACTGGCAATGTGACCTTCACAGGAAACCAAGATTTTGATTACTTATAATTAATTATTCCTCCAGGCAGTGATTATAGTAAATAGGAGACAAAAAGCATTTCAAATGTTCTCACTCCTAAAAATAATATTGCTTGTAAACACTTCACATTTAATAGACCAATCAATATTTAGTACAGGGTTATAATCTTTTATCAAATACCATTAAAAAGTACACATTCCTTCCAGGAAAGTTATTGATTTTTCGGTCAGTGGAGACTGAATTAATGTAACAAAAAATAAAATAACATGTTTCTGCAAACTGATGCTGTTTTGAATACCGTAGTTGTTTTTGATGCTAATTCACAATATATAGACAAGGCAGTATTTGGCACAAATGAGAACAGATAAATGAGTTTAATAATGTGCATATGGTGTTTATACACTAAACCCTACATTTGGGTGTGTTTCTGTATGGAATATGTCTACTTACACACTGCATTACCCAATAACTGCTGGCTGTTAATGTCAGGATCTTGTTAGAAGACTTTCAGGAGATGGACCAATTAATATGGCTGCTGTGCTTTTTGAGCTACTTGCCAAGAAGCCAGATACCGCTCTGAAATCCTCGCTCTAAACATATCAGATTGGCTTGTCATTGTGAATTGATGAAGCTCCACTTACACTTGCCTTATTTTGGAGAGGCATAGTGACAAATTTTGTACCTAATTTAACCCAGGAGTCAGAAATGCCATATTTTAAAAGGCGTGGTTGTGACGCCTGTGGTTTGGCAGGGAAACTGGGAAGTTGGAGATTACTTCTTGGTCGAATAAAACTATTATAGACTCAAATATGTGTTCTTCTTGTATCCAACATTTTCGATATTTAACAGGAAGCTTTCACTCACTTGATTGTTGGTATGTCCACAGGTTAGGACCTCTCCTGCAGATGAAATAATCTGAGCTTCATGAGCATATCTTAAAAGAGATGCCTACCATCTTTTTTTTACAACACCCATATCTAGCCATACTGTGACAACCTGCATAAATACCTTGAAAAATTATATGGTGGTTCTGCTGTACTGGCACAGATCATCTTTTGAATGATCCCTCAATTATTTTAGTTTGTCAGATGCCACCTGCTCTGTACTTAGTGTGGACAGGCACACTACGGTTACACTACTTGCCCGCGGCTGCTTTATGTCTAAAGATGGCTATGTCTATATTTTTCCATAAATCAGGTTGCACTGATTGTTGTGTTGAATCTTTGTGTCATTGATTTACAGTCAGTTCTGTAGTTCCTATTGGCTTTATTACCATGCGTCTATTGCATTTTAAGGAAACCTCAATAAGCTCTCAATAAAGATGGAATGGACATACACCTTGTCCTCTAATAATGCATCATATAAAGATCAGGATATCTATCACTTTTAAAGAAGCAGTACGTTTTTGGGTTTGTTTTTTTTAAAACAAAATTCTCTCTGTGTATAAACTATGGTCAACAGCACCAAAGTGCTGTGTTATTTTGGGGATTGAGACTGCAGCAGAGTGAAGACTATGTAAACACACCAAACAAGAGACAACCTGTAGTACATTATTTATTACCTGAATCTTAAGAAGGAAAACAGCACCACTCGAATAGTTATAAAATTGTGGCAGTAAACATGGATTTTTTTGCATTTCCATAGACATATACTAAAATTATAAAGAATGCAAAGACACACATGCATTGTGCATATATATATATATATATATATATATATATATATATATATATATATATATATATGTATCCTACATTATTGAAATCTGTACAGCATGAATATTTAGTGACGACTATATAACTTGCTGTATACACAAACATCCTTCCTCTGAAATAGGTTCAATAGCTACCGTTCTGAATAACCATGTCTTTTTTTTTCTCAGGAGTGAATGATAGCATCTCAGGAATGATTGACAGCATTGGAATATTTGAAATAGATAGTTTAGAAATTTGAAATTGAATAGATAGTCTATCAACATCTTTAAAAACATAAATCACACACATGTTGTCACAGAGACAATAAACTAGTACTCATGCCTTCTCTTTTCCTACATTATGTCATCTAAAAAAATTGGAAGAAGAAAATACTTTCATGACATATAGAGCAGCTACTATTGTATTGGTAATGTCCATATTGACAAATTTACAAAGTCTTCATTAGAAGAGAAGATATTATGTGTTGTATTAGAAGGTGGCAGTTCCATCCTATGAGGTATGAGTGGGAGTTGTGTTTTTGTGCTCAGTTTGGGTTAAGCCATTCTGCCATTCATCTTGACTCTCTTCACAAAGTTTCCGCCTCCAATCCATTAGTTCTTGTAATGCAGCACTTTCATTTTCTGATAACCTTAGATGATGAATAACCTGCAGATGTAAGATACATAGTAATTTATTGTTCTTTTTTTAATAAACCAGTTTTTTTCCTCAAAGAAGGAAGAAAATGGTACAAAGGCTGGTTTATGATATACACATATTAACATAGAATTTGACGGCAAATGAGAACCATTTTCCTGATGTAAATACTCATTTATCTGTCCTTGTTCTTGTCTTAGCCATATGCCTATCCCATGCATGTTTAAATCCCCTTACCATATGAGCCTCTATAACTTCTGCTGGTAGACTGTTCCACTTACTGTTGAGGCCAAAAGTTTATATACACCTAGGCTAAGACATTAAAAGTTTAAGTTTTCAAAACTTTCTGGAATCTTCCAGATAGTATAAAAACAACTTAGTGTATGTAAAATTTTGACCCATTGAAATTCTGGTATAGCAAATTAAAGTTTAAATAATTCTGTCTGTAATCAGCTGATAGATATTTGTTTTGTGTAAATATCTAAACATTTCTTTGACCAAAGAGCAATCAAAACCACAACTAACCTAAATAGGTTTATTTGTTATGCCGAAGTAGTACACATACAGCACTAATTGAAGAAGATGGTAGTGAGATGATGGAGCTTGGGTTCTGTAGGCTCTGTATTTTTGAAAAGATGGAGAAGAAAGAGACCTTGCCCTTTTAAGCATTATACCCCTACACTAACATTAATAGTTAGGGTGTAGGTTCTACCATATATTGGCAATATATGAACATCACTAGTCCTGTTGGACCATTCATATGATATAGTGGCATTCAAAATAAACAAATAAATAAAAAAATAATAATTATATATATATATATATATAATGTAAAAGGGTGAAGCCATATTAGTCCAGTAGATACAATGTCAAAAAATCAGAGTATTGCAGAGTATGCGGTGATACCTTTTTTATTGGACTAACATAATATTTAAAAGACAAGCTTTCGAGAGTTATCCTCCCTTCATCAGGTCCGAAGCAATACTAATCAACATGATAGAGGTTACAACTTAAGTTTGTCTTTTAAATATTATGTTAGTCCAATAAAAAAGGTATCACCGCATACTCTGCAATACTCAGATTTTTTGACATTGTATCTACTGGACTAATATGGCTTCACCCTTTTTTATATATATATATATATATATATATATATATATATATATATATATATATACAGTATTTGCTCGAATATAAGACAAGGTTTTTTTCAGAACAATCAGACCTCAAGTCTGCCTATAAGACTAAGATCCAGATCCCCGCAGCACTGGAGGGGACCTGGATCCTCCTCTCTGGCAGCCGGTGGAAGTCTTCATGACCTGACATGACCTTTCCAGCGTTCCGTTATAGAAGTCCCGGCAGAAGTGCGAGGAGTCTGGAGCATGGGGGGAGTCTGGGGATGTATTAACAAGTCTGGGGGGGCAGAGTGGCATATTTAGGGGGCAGATGTTTATAACTGGGGTCAGATGGGCATAACTGGGGGCAGGTTGGCAAATAAAAGGAAATAAAAACAAGAAATGCATTTTTCTCAATCATAGTTTTTATAAAATATGAAAAAATAGTTTACATGTGAATTAATATTCACTAGTTAAACTTTTTTCTTATATGGTAGTCCTATATTCAGGCTTTTTTCCTAAATTAATATTTAATTTTGGGGGGCCCTCTTATAATCAGCGTCATCTCATAATTGAGCAAATACTGTACATATATATATCTATATCTATATATAGGAAAGAGTGAAAGCATGAAAAGGATTTCTTACAACCTCTGATGTGAACATTTGTGTAAACTTTTGGCCTCAACTGTATCTATCAATGATGCCATATCCCAGTTCTCAGGGAGAAGGAAGAGTTACAACCTCTCTCACCTTTCTCAAGAGACATAGGGATGAGCAACCTTCACCTACCCAACAAGTCAGCTCATAGAAGGACAGCTTAGAAAATCTATATATATTTTTTTTAAATTGAGAGAGAGGGCATTCACTAAGCGGGGGATATTTAGAATTGCATGTTTTGTTTTTGTTGGGAGAATAATTTTCCATTGCCCTTTTCACATCTTTGTTGGATCAGCTTCCTCCTTAGAGAGTGCACAGGATGTGATTTTAACAGAACAAAGCAAAACTATAGATAAAGAATGCTGAATAACTACACTTTATCTTTTAAAGTATTTCAACTATTACATATATTAAGTGAAAACCTGATGTTTACCATAGCATACTATTGCTAGGCATTTTCCCACCTAAGCTGTTATGGCAGCCTCTATGTTGGGAGGTTACACAAAACCATAAAGAATCATAAAGAATATGAATATGTCATAAATGAAGAAAAATTGAGTAGATTTCAACAGAACAATTTAAAAAAGGCCAGTGAAATTCCTAGAAGCAAGAGGACATGGCTACATTAAGGAGGTGAGGCTAGCCATGAATAGGAGTGAAATAGCCTCAACAAATCTGCAGTTGCTAAGACCTAGATGGGTAGTCAGGAGGGCCAACTTCTACTCCTCACCCAGAGATAAAAAACACTGAGCTCCAGGCCTGGTAATCAGTTATGATGATATACAATCAACCTATTCTGGTATTCAAAAGGTGAAAAATAGCCTTTTCCGTTAATCATTCAGTCCCATTTTGACTTTTAAGTTCAAACATCTGAGAGTTAACATGCTGAAAAAAGAACACACAGTGAAAGACATTCATAATGTTTAATGTTCGAATTAAACAAACCATATGTTCCCAATCTTGCTAAGACAACATAATTATAGTACATTCTGCTTCCTTAATTAAGCAGGTATAAATTTAATATCAGACAAATTACTCCATGGAGAGTTATTTGGAGTTATAAAACAGGTGCCTGACAATATATATTGGTAATCTCCCACTCTCCTGTCTCCATCAAATGATGATTTTACCCAGCTTTTTTGCAGGGCAGAAAGAAACACATGTCAATAGCTTTACTTAACAGCATATCTCTAAATATACTTTATCATACTTAAAATCACAAGGATTATCTATGTATTTAGGAGAAATCTAGAATTAAAAAAAAAAAAAAAAATATGCAAAATCACCTAGCTGTAATTTAAAAGCTAGACTCGGTTCACAATAAAATGTTTAAACATATTCAGTGAAATTGCACACTGCACTGTCATAAACTTCTGTTGATAATACCAAATTACAATAAGCTTACCAAGTTTTTAAAGTGATTTAAAAAAAATGATACTGCAGGAACAGAAAGTATACTTTGTATTTGGTCGAATAAAAGAGGAGTATATCCATAATAAGTCTAATTAGAAAAAAAAGTTGTTGGCTGCAGGGAAGCGAAGACAGACACTGAGGCCAAGACATGGAAGGGGAGACACAGAAGAGGTTGTTGGAGAAGGTAGGGGTTGAATGAAATTCTGAGCTCTCTCTTTTGTTTTCATTTGTTTTGTTGTGGCTCCCTCCTTTTTTCAAGTACAAGGACTTATTAATGTATTTCACAAAATGTATTAAAATTAGGAGTCTAGCCTGCATCATTTAGACAATCTAGTATAATATATGTATAAGGAGAAATGCAGATATTCAGGATAAAATCATTTACTACGTTATTGTACCCAAGTTTGCACACATATATACTAATTTGAAATCATAAAGAGATAACAATCTTAATAATTTATCTAAAGGAACAGGCCAGTGGAACAGGGGTTTTAAAAACTGTGATACCAATTAAAATACTTAACAAGATAAAATAAATAGCGTAAACAAGTGAAGTTATGTATGTAAGTGTCAAGTGGCTACAACACCATCAGAACCAGATCAACTCATCCCCATCTAAGCAGTCCTCTCCCTTCCCCCTCAACCACCGACTAGATTGTAAGCTTGCAAGAGCAGGGCCCTCTTCTCCTTTGCACCAGTTTGTTATTGTATGTGTTTTTGTATGTGAAATTGTTCTACTGACTGTAACAGCGCTGCGGAATCTGCTGGCGCTTTATAAATAAATATAATGTAATGTAACGTGACTATTTGTAAATGCACATACATGCATTCCTCATATGTCACTTGGAATATTACCATGAATATTTTAAGGGGTTATCTAGATTATTTCTGCCTTGACTTTATATACTTGAGGAACAGCATGGCTACAAGCTGTAGAGATGTATGTTCAGACAGCTAAAACAATAACTGCTGCGTAGAGGAATCTTTACAAAGCAAACTTCACCGATGAATCATGTTGGAGGCAGGTATGGAATATATCCAAAAAACAAGAAATAAAAATATAACACAAGCAATGTCATTGCTAAACTGAATAGAGTATTGCTTTTGACTTCATATAAGGAAGCTGATACTTTCAAAAACTTAAAATGGAATGTTAGTCCAATAAAAAGGTATTATTTTATATACAGTACTCTGTTTTTTCAATGTACTAAATCAGTTTAGATTTAGACAGGAATATATTTTGCTTATATGTCTTTATGAACACAGAAGTATAGAAACACAGTTTTAAAGTTACTTTTTATAAATATAATATTCTTTTATTTTCATAAAGGCTATTATTATACAGTCAGCTGTATCCTGATGATAGTCTGAAGCTATCACACCACTGCTATATACCAGGACCATAGGTGTTAGTTGGAATTGTGAACAGCTATTCACTTTCAGTAAACTGATTTGGCATGTTTAATACCATTATGTTAATGTAGAGTTCTAGTTCTTAATAACTCAGTCTTTACAAGTGGCTTTGTGTATAGAATACACCTGGTGTATTTGAAAGTAACACTCATCCATTCCCCAGTTCTATCTCTAAAAACAATGTTCTAAAACAATGAGACTGTACTGGCCACTGTGTGTTCAATAGGTTCACAATGTATCAAACAGCATTGTTTTGTAGATAACGTTGTTAAGGTTTCAGTTAGCGAAAACATCTGTTGAATGCACTTTTTTGGGTCACTAGTTTCTACCATAAATAATAATTCAAAGAAGAAAGTATTTCTAGAGCGTACGTTCATTGTATGAGGCAATACAATTTCCACTTAAATACCATATTTACCTGGCTGCTATGGCTTTCCTTGTTCCTTGACGTTGAAGAGCTGGCTGAGTTGCTGCTAAGGAATCGGCTGTTCATGTCTTCAACAGTTACATCTAGAAGAAGATGAAATCAAGGGTAACACTTTTATTAACACTCAGTTTGCCTTGTTATTACAGTTTGATAGCTGTGCATATTCCAGGTATTTTCTATTTCATCTGTACTAGGAGTCCACTGTCAAGAAAAACTGATCTCTTCTAATCACCAAAGTGTATTTGTTTTAAAGAATACATTGACTTGTATCCTCAAAACAACCTCAGAATTAGCTTCCGTTTACCAAAATAACAAGTTTATTTTAATATATTGTATTTATCTATCTAACTATCTAACTGTAGGTTTAAGCTGATTCACTAATGCAAATTGGACATTTGGGCCGAAATAAATTTCTACCATTAGTGAAATATTTATTTACATCTACACAACCTTCCATTCATTTAATATGCTGTGAATTGTATAGCTTTTCTGAACACCATACACCGAAAGATTAAATGATTATAAAGGAAAATGTGTTAATTTTAGTACAATGATATGCCTTTCTGTGCATTAGTATGCCAGTAGAGTCATTAATAACAGATATATATGGGAAGCTGACAAATCTGACCGGTTTTCCTCAGCTTTTAGAGCTATTATTGTTATACGGCTCAACTTTTATCAAAATGTGGCTAATCAATAAATATTTCCTCAGCCACCTAAATACCAACTGGGACAAAACATGAGCCCTGCCATTTTAAACACACTACAGTTTTAAATTAGTTGGCATAACTAGATTTAGGAGTACAGCAGATGGCTGCATTCTATTTTATTACATCAGACCCCTTAGCAGCTTCAGAATTTTTTAAATGGGGTTGGGAATATATATTACAAATTCACCATTTGTGTATTGAGGGCATGGGTAGACCCAGGTGGAGCAACAGAGCAAGGACCTCATACTCTTTTTATTGCTTTTTAACTTTTTTGATAATGGAAAGATTGGTTGGTTCTTAAAAATAGTAACTTTAAAAAAACTAAAAATGACAAGGGAACAGCACATTTACACTGTTATACAGGGTGTACACTCACTACTTTACATTGTAGCAGACACTGTCATTTCTTCAGTGTTGTCACATGAAAAGATATAATAAAATATTTACAAAAATGTCAGGGGTGTACTCACTTTTGTGAGATACTGTATATGTGTATGTGTGTGTGTTGTACAAGTTTTCTGCCAGCCTTAAGTCTGTCAGTGGCCCTCCGAGGATTGTCATTCCATAGGAGCAGCTGTCTTAAAATCTCCAAGCTAACCCAAAACACTGACTAATAAACAAAAAGTATATTATACCTGTTGTTTTAATACATTTAGTAATGCTAAAAGCCGTGGAGGTAACTGTTTCTCTTTAAGGGTTCTGGTGAAGTTATTTTTATATTCATTAGTAACTAAATACCAATCACTCATCAATCACAGGGTAAAAATAAAGTTCCAGGTATTTGTATACATAATCTATATTGTTGGATATATGTGTCTTCTTACGTCTGCAGACAGTCTGATAATTATAGATTTCCAAGACATCCAAACACAGTTCCAAGAAAATATTTCTGTACCTCAATACCCCTGAGTGCAGGCATATGACCTTCACTGGTGTATATAAGAATTTTGTGAGATGGAAATGCAAAGAAAATATACAGGGCAAGGTATGGTAATTTCAGCTGTGGCAATCAATGTCAACTACTGGTACACATCATCCTGAAAAATAAATACGCTCAAATAACATATTTTATTTTAAGATATAAATGCTACTTTGAATTAGTTTAATTACACAGTACATATACAACAACTTATAAATATTAAAATTGTATAATGTGATTTAAAAAAAAAAAAAATCTTAATATATACTAAACACATCACCATGTTATACAACCTGGCATTGGAATATCCTAAGAGTTCATAATAACATTTGCAGTGATTACAATGCAAGGGTTCATATCAATGAAAAGCCTTGATCTGGAGCCATGGCATCGGTGATTCATCTGCCTCTTTCTATTAAGGGCAAGTAGATAAGATGCCTTATCAAAGAAGAAAGTTTCCATGTGCTCAAAAGTTCATTGAAGTACGTCAACAGAGATAAATAACCAAGAAACAGCCAGTGCCGTTTGGAAACATAAATTAAATTGGCGATTAAATTCAGAAAAAAGTTTCCTTTGAATGCACTTGTGTAAACAATGTGATATCACAACCACGTATGTTATAACTTTCACGTAATCAAAAACCAATGAAATATCATCTGTGACATTACTAATTTTCATGTCAATAGTGTAAATTGTCAAATATAACATAACCTACAATTGTCCTTTTCCTTCTTTAATCCAGGAATGTTTTTAACATTTATATCAGGATAAATAGTTTGTTCTTTAAATATTTATACAGCAATAACCCCAGTCTTTGATCTATGTGACTGCTCGTGTTCTGGGACATCTACATCATTACATATGATGTGTAAGAATGGCTAAATGGCAGGTTGTGTTTTACAATGACATTTCTACCCAAAGAACATGGATTATGTATAAAGATACAAAAATAACAAAACATTATGGAGTGCGCATAGATCACTAAGTTAAATAAAGAAGCAAGATAAGATATACATAAAATATGAGTGGGATCATAAATGTGTTGAAATATTAAAGAACAACTGTTTAATATACCCCCCCCCCCCACTGCAACATCCTGACGCAGGCATATATCGACCCTTTGTTGCCTGATGCACCAAGGTTTGTTGTGTGGGTGAACCGCCAAACTAATCTGGTCACGTTCCTTTTTTTTCCCTTCCTTTTCTCTTTCTCTCACTCCTCCTCCCCTCTTCTTCCATTAACCCCACTGCAATAAGAAACTATCTGTCTCTCCAGATCTCTAGACCAATTACAAGTGCATGTTACTTTTGCTATAATCAGTCAATCCTCACATTCTGTCCCATTCCCCCTCAACCCCCTAATAGATTGTAATCTCAAGATACCATGGCCCTCTTTTCCTTCTATACATGACATGTCTTATGTGTGTTCATATTAACTGCCTGTGTAATAGCACTACCTTTTTTCACTTATCAATCCATGCACTGCAATCGTCAGGTAATTTCCACCACAAAAGGAGAAACGCGCAAAAGACACTTAAACGACACAAAAAGCACTGGAAAAACAAAGTGACGTGCTGCCATCATGGTGTTAAATGTCTGTTCTCACAAATCGAGCGCATGTAAACAGGAATGGTTGTACTGCAACTATGTCCTTACTCACCAGTGTCTTTAAAGTGAATGTCCTTAAAGCGCGGTATATGCCTATATATGGCTTCTGCTATACTTGATTTTACCCCCAAACACCTCATGGTCCCAATCAGGCCTACCCAACAGTGTGAGCATGCTGCAAATACAGTGTGTTGGCTGTACAGTGTATACAAAAAACAAAATACTGTCTGCGCTTCTCACCCTAATAAAGTTGGCAACAAATATATAAACATAATATAAATGTGTCACTATGAAACTATGGAAATTAGCTGCGCCTCCTACAAGTTAAAATCTGTCCTAACTACTAGAAGTCATACGGTTCATTTAACTGATTTGTAAAAATGCAATGCAAGCAGCCCATCTGGCATGCTGGGCCAACATGCCCCATGCTCACCCATTCTTCTATGTAAGAGGAGGATAAGGGGATGCAGTGTGCATGCTACGTGAGCATAAGAAGTAACATACAGCCTGTCATATCCAGACATCAGCTGCACTTGTGCCATTAGGCAGCCGCTGGCCTTAAAGTGCCAGGGTGTCCCTGAATGCAACAAAGGCCATTTGTTCTCACTTGTTTGAACGCATTGCTATAATTAAAAAATAAACATGTATCTGAACTTTGTTTCAGACACCGTTTGTAACTGTTTATAAATATAATAAATTATTTAGAGCAAGTACCAGGTAATAAACTACCGTATTTTATTTCAAGCGAGGACCTACCAGTTACAGAATTCCCATTCTCAAATGCAGCACAAGTGGACAGAGAATTAGATGATGGGTTTTCCTGATTATTTGCATTATTATCTTGAGTATCTGATGTTGCAGAGTCATCCACGCTACTCAGGTTCATATTCATTTCAATACCTAGGGGTAAAAAATGTTTTGTTACTAGATTTTTAATTATTAAGGCAAAATTATGAAAATATACTATACAAAAGAGTTTATTCACTAATGTTAGTATTTCCAGGTGATAATGCAGAAATTAACTGCAATCTAAAACTAGTAAAGGTAATTAAAAAGAATATTATATAATTGTCATTAGCTTTCCTGGATACAACCTAGAATACACGTCGCCTTGTTTTGTGAAAGAAGCTAATATTACAATTCATTATTGCTGATTTGACTATGCATTATCCAGCACGACAGAATATGCTTTTGGGACCAGCACTTTTTAATGTATAGTTCATTTATAGAGTTGAAATGCAAAGCCACACTAATTCTAAATTTAAACTGTAACCAATGAGCTTAATATAGCACATTCCAAATAAGAGCTGCAAAGTAAAAGCAACAATTATCCAATGTAAAAATAATAAAAGGTATACATTACCCTCTAGTTCTCTAATTCTTCTTCCCGCTGCAGATTTTCGGAGTAGACTCTTTCCCGAATTAAATAATGTTGTCAGTTCATCTAGAGGACTTGTCAATTGGCTAGAATTGGCAAAACTGTTTGTTAACAAAGAGTGGGAAATTAAATGGGATTTAATCTGTATTGCCCTTGCAATTTTCACTGGAGAAGACAAAGGCTGTTTGGGCAATGCACTAGCAGATTCATCAGTTGCACTTGGCTTTGGTTTTGACAGTCCTTTTAATGAATCCAGGTTAGTTGTCTTTTTGCCAGTATTAGCTAACAACGCATATGTGTTCTCTGTAGGAAAGTTAAAATTTGTGGCAAACTGATATGTAGCTGAAGAAGGTGGGACAGGTGGCGTACAAGGAGGTGACATTTTGCTTGACACGCCAAACACAGTTAGTGCTGGTGAAGATGGTCTTTCATGTTCTCCTTTATGTTTGGAACACGAAGGTGATATTGGAGTTGACGACTCTGATTGCATAGAGTAGTTTATATTTGTTTCGAGTACAGGGAGTTTTATTACTTCAAGGGGGGTTAAGGGGGATTCATCAGAGGCAGGAGAGCAGGTTGGAGGAAAAACCAACAGAGGTGGTCGATGGGTAAGGAGATTTGGAAATGGAGCTGGTATGTCATAAGTGTCTTTGTGATTTACTTCCGCCTTTTTTCTTACATCATTGTCCTCAGCTTTTACTAAGTTCATGTTATGCAGAGAGGCTCCTGACAACATGGGGTTACTAGTAGGTTGATCAGGATTACAATATTTCATTTCTTCATAAACAGCTTCTCCTTGTTCTGGGCTTTGAAGTTCAGTAGAGCAGCTCCTCTTTGCATCGCCAACCATTTCTATGTATACTGGCTCATTTTCACTTTTGTGGTACATGCACAAAGTTAAAATCCCGTGGTGAGGTCCATCTGCTGAGGCAGCCCTTTTTATGGTTACAATATCCCGATATCCTTTCTTAATGACGGTCCTTATGTCTCCTGATTTTTGTGCAGGTATCTCTTCATAGGAACCACTCAATTTAGTGTTAGGACTACGTTTTGGCTTTGGTGGTGGGATTTTTTTCATTGTGCTGTAATCATCACTATGGGGTCTTGGTCTTGATAAAGCTTAAAAAATGAAAAATATATTACAACAAATTGTAATAGGTGGTTCAATGGTGTTGATGAATAAAAATAATATTTTTGCATTGTTCTAAACAATTTCTTTAAAGGACAAATTGTTGCCTTCATTTTTATAGGAAACTAAAGGCACCACTGTTATCCCAAGGACCTTAAACATCTCCTATTTCAGTCCCAAGTGTTGACTGACAAAAGGAGTATTTGTTTCATTTATGTTGTCAATCTATATAGGATTTGCAATTGGTTGCGGCATTAGAGAGTAGTAAAGGAAGTACTTATTAAGTTTCATGCAATTAGTCAATGACTGTTTGTTTTATGTATTATGTAAGTTTCAACTTGACTCACATATTTCACTTTAACCTGTGACCTTATTTTATTGTGGTTGTGGCATATTTTGGCAGGAACATGATTTATACATTTATTAGCACTGATATGATTAATTCATTTTTATATATCAACCTGTAACAGCTTGACACATCATCCTGTATGAAAATGTATGAAAAGTACTGTTAGTACCTGAACCCAAAACCTAGAACTGAATAATCTCTATGCTATTAATGGCCTACTTGTGAATAACATGGAAACCTATAGAGTGAAAATAAGTTTAATTTTATTAAATATAAAAAACATAATTTACGGGAGAGTTCGCTATCCCTGACAGCCCCACTAAAGAATAATGCACATTTAAGTACACTGTGAGTTGTTTAATGCATTCTTCAAAAAATAAAAACAAACAAAAACAAAACAACCAATAAGTGGCAGGAAAGTGCTCTTATTAAAATTAATGGGAGCACTTACACACATTCACAAGCAGGTGTATGAACTGACCCAGCCTGCAGAGTTTGCTGAGCTGGAGCTGAATGGCGGTAAGTATGTCACGTTGAAGGAGATGTGTTTGGCCAAACATATCTCCTGGACAGAAAATAGCTAGAGACGGGGGAAGGGACACATGCATTTGGTGGATTCTGGAGAATAGGGAAACTTAGAATGTAATTCTGGACCTGTAAAAACCATATTCTACTCCCATAGAAGCCCTGAAAATACAGACACTTTAGCTTCAGAAAATAATCAGCCTGCACATAGAATAAACATATTGTTAGACACACGATGATCCATTTTTTTTACGTATATTGCTCTTGTTACCTATAAGGCAGGAAGAGAAGTGTTAAATATGTTTGGTAACAATATTTGAATTAACTGTTCTATGTTTTTTTAATCAAAAATAAGTGCAAAGTTGCCATTTATGAAACTAACCTTCATTATCCACATCCGTGGATGCCGCTACAAGGCAAGCACTCACAGCTTCATATGAAGCACTCAATCTTGTGGTTGGATTTCGTTTTGGTTTTGGTGGAGGTTGTTTCCGAGGTGACTGAAGGTTACAGCTATCCTCCATACTCAATACTGAGTGCAAAGACAGGGATCTAATGGATGAAGCTTCTATAGAATGTACGGAGCTACAAGTACTTAAGGGAATGGGAACTGAACTAGAAAAAAAGTGACCGGTTGACCGGCTGGCCACAAGACATTTTTCAGAGGATTTTGGACATATTTCTTCAGTTCTGAAAGACAGAGAATAGAACCCATAACAGTTATACAATGATTATGAACCATATGCAGAAAATACCACTTGACGAAAGATCTCATTTGAACATGGCCTTGCTGTAAAAGGAAGATTTAAGTGCAACAGTGTAAGTTCTATAGTTTTGAATAAGTGATTAGTTATAAGTTATTGGATCTTGGTTACCTATGGATAAGTGATGCTAGTACCTGCAGTGAATACTGATAACATTTAGATACCAAACACTGTATGCCGCTTTTTGAAAAATTTATAGACAGAATGACAATTAAAGATTGCATGGTACGTGAATGAACCCAAATTATAAATGAAATTCTGATTTAAATCAAATGCAAATGATATTGACATTATCCTAATGTTAAAGGAATTTAATAAAGTACAGAAGAGAAGTGTATTTCAAAGGAGGAGACGTTAAAACAAGAGGTCATAATCTAAAACGATTAATCTAAAACAAAAATGTTATATTTGAAGCAAAGTACATAAATGTTTTCATGCATGAAATACATTCCCTTCTAATGTAATAATCCATAGAACAAAACTGTATTTGTTTTTTCCATTTTTTGTCTACACATTTGCTTTTAATGGAAAAGCCATTGATTGGACCACATCTAGTTGGTGTTTACTAAAGCATGAACAGTGCATGCTTAGAAAATAACATATTGCCAGGACATGAAAGACATGAAAAATTATTTGTTAAGGGACACCTTATTAGTGTATACTTTTTTTAACAAATGGTATTATTATGATATAACAAGTTAGATTATCAGTGATTGCATTTTGTAAGATTAGATTTCTCCTCAGGCTTTGCAAATGAAAACAGAAACCATTATATCAAGTAGATTGAATCTTGGCTCTTGGTACAAGTAAGCTGACAGTGGATAAATATTTACAGCTGAGAAGTTCAATTACTCGGGATGACAAAGGGCTAATGGTAGACAATATCAGAGTGTCTCCAAATGTACACCTTTTCAGGCTTCTAGAACTACAACTGTACAGTAACACCAACTGAAAATTAGTCAAAACCTTTGTATTGAAAAAGCACTCACAAATACAAATTAGTGCTCCATACAACAATCTGCCAACACCAACATGCAAAATATAGCAGCAGTTCTTCAGTACACGTAACTGCAAGCGCATGCTGACTTAAACAATAAAAATAGGGCTTGACAAGTTCCGCAATATGCTCACTTCTACAAATGTTTAAATACCAACAGATACCCACCAGTAAGAGAAAGAGTGCCGAAAAGAGAATTACTCAGCAGCAACAAACCCTCTCTGTAGACCTATTGACCCTTTAGAAATTGCTTTCATCATCAACAGATTTGAATATTAAATATAAGGAAAAAAAAGACAATCCCGCTTAACATTTCAAATGAACTAAGAGGGAAACTTTTGTTTTTGTTGATGAGGGTGGGGAACTGGTTAGTGCTTTATCAAGGCAATTTATGCTGCTTTTTGAAATGTAAATAAGTAAATATTTTTTAATATTATAGACTTAAAATAATCAAGTTCGGTAAGGTGTAGTGATGATATATGCTTATTAAACTATGTAACACATTGTATAGCTTTAGCAATACTCTACGAATAATTAAATGTGGTGATAAAATATTTATATGAATGCAGTGATGATTACACTCATGGTATAAATCAGTATAAGTGGCAAGGAGACATATATCAAACATGCTTAATAAACAAACAAATACATTAATAATGGATACATTGTGAATAATAATTCAACAGTATGAATTATACAGTATAACAATGTATTCTGTATTTATGCCATAGGCTTGTTTCTAAATGAAAAAATACAGGCAAATTTCTCAGGTTTATGTGTGAAGTACAGCTCCCTCTTCATTCCCATTTACCAATAAATTACACAAAAAATAAAACAATAAATGTATATAATTCCACCATCTGCCTGGTACTTTATCAAGAATATTGTATTCAACATTTTATGTGCCTGAACCGATAAACTATATTAGCGATTGAACTGTTGATTATTTCATTAATTTGAAATTCCCTGACAACTCACAAAAATTGTCTACTGTTGTGAAGTATATATTTTCTGAATTTTTTTCATCTTCAAAGATTGCAAAGTTTGCTATTATACCCTTTGTCACACAATAAAAAGGGTGGCCATTTTGTTATATTACAATCAATTTCTTGAAACAAGAGAAGATATGACCAAGTGAAAGTGTAATTGTCATATAAATATGTATAAAATAATATGAATATAATAATATAATCTAAACACAAACATACATTCACATATTTTGTATTGAACACCTATATCTTTCCGTGCTCAGTTTACTGCTCAAATGTTAGCAACCAGACAATACTTATGATTTAAAAAATTTAAATAAATGTTTAAACTGGAGTTTAATCATATACAGTCAAAAAAAGTTACAGACTATTCCAATTTTGTATAGCATTGACTTACAGTTACACAAAGGACATCTAAGGTTATTTTAAGTAATTTAAACCTTGCATGAAATATAAAGAAATGACCATGCTGCCATAGTAACCCACCATTTAAAACTAAAACAAGATCCTTCAGCATAAAGAGCTTTACAAGGAAGCTGTGAAAGTGGATTCTTTTTGTAGAAAAGCTTTAATTGGATTTACTTTAAATTAAAAAAATTTATCCAAACTAACAGGCACATGAAATGCATTAGATTTTTTCTTTACTAATTATTTTCCTAGGGTAACTTAGGAGAGCTCTCATAGTAAAGAAGAATTGTTTCTTACTGTATTCATCCTATACTGAAAAAAACCCCGAAAACTATTAAAGTCATAGTGGGAAGGACGGTCTAAATTAATTATATCTGGGGCCATGTATGTTAAACTGCAAAATCTTTGCTCGAATTATAAATCCTTTTTTCTAAGAAATCTTGGCATTCTTTGAAATATAGCAGACTGGCTTTGCAGCTTAAATTTTAAAATCAATATGGTTGTGGTGCGATTAAATTAATATAGATAAAAAAATAGCCTTGTTGTTATTTTAAGAAATATACCCTATTTTTGTGATTTGTTGGGTTGATTTTTAAGAAGGCTCCACATTCATATAATTAAAAAGAGAAATATGACTATTTCAGTTCTGGTAGATGAACGCCTGGACTGGCTATCTGGCATACCGTGCAGATGCCTAATGTGCCGGCGGATGGTAGGCCCACATACTTAGTGATACCGTTACTCTAGGGGCAGATCAGTTTCAGCAGTGTGTGGCTGCCAGATGGATACACGCAGCCTCATGCTTTGTTAGCATAAAAACATAGTGTGGAATCAAACAGCACACAGCTCCCAGGCAGCCATATTGGAAATACCCAAGAACTTGGGTACAATGTACATATACGTTATTACAGAAATATTTGCTGGCAATTTCACTAACATATGCCATCCACACTTTTTTGGATGACGTGTCCACTTTCAGTACTATTTTCTCTGTGAATATAGCTGGAAGGTTTTGACGATATCAGTTGCTCTTCATCTTGTCTACACCTCAGCCCTTGTCACACAATAAAGACAGATATTTCATTGCTACCCCCAACAGAGAAAGTTACAGCTTACATAGGGGACCACAAAACTAAAAGTCCCTTGCACTAATTTTTAATAATAGGGGTAAGCATATTTTATTATTTGCACATCATCACATATTTATCCAAATTTGAGATTCTATGACTACACTTATACACCTGATGAGTATAAGATTATTTAAGTAGTGCTAGCAAAATACACAACAGACTAAGGTAGCCAACAATGACATATGTAGGATTCTAGTTACCTTTTGACAGCATTTTCTTTCTTAGATGATGAGTCTATGGTATTGAATGGAGACTCTCTCTCGCTTTGTGTTCCGTCTTTCTCTCGAGCAACATCAGATGCATTCTGGATAGCCAAAGAGTGGTAAGCCTTTTGTCCCATAGTTTCTATACTTTCAAGAAATTCTTTCACATAGGTAATCTCATTCTGTTTCATATTTATCTTCTGGTGCAAGTGCTTGCGTGCTAAAAATCTCCTTATGACTATTAGATTAGCAAAAATTAGGAAACAGAAGAAAACATGAGAGAAAATGATCAGTAAATGTGTAAATGCAAAAAATACACTTAATTCTGTGTTTCTTGACAATAAGATGAAATTGTATGAAGTTCCTTCTGATAATACTGGAATCAAAAAAGAGTGGTAACAATAGCCAACAGATTTTCAAGTGTTAGGCCATTATTCCTCCTTCATCAAACTTTACAGTAGACATTATGCATTATGGTAGGCAGTGTTTCCCTGGCAAACCGAGATTAGTTCAAAAGACATGATTTATCCCTCCAGAGAACCTTTCCACCCCTTCAGCCGATGCTTGGCATTGCACATAGTGATCTTTAGCTTGTGTGCAGCTGCTCGGCCA
Organism: Sceloporus occidentalis; assembly: GCA_023333645.1. NCBI lineage: Eukaryota > Metazoa > Chordata > Lepidosauria > Squamata > Phrynosomatidae > Sceloporus > Sceloporus occidentalis. Next base: position 12,420,528 of record JALMGF010000027.1, on the reverse strand, counting down.
TGGAAACCCATTTCAACAAGTCACTGTCCTAGAGATCCAGGAGAGATGACAAACCCATGATAGGTGTGCAAAACCCAGGTATGCAACATGCAACAGGTAATCATTCACTTTAATGACAATGGTTGTATAGCCATGCATTTTCTGTCATCTTGTGTTGGCACATACTGCTACCGGTGAAAGCTATAGTAACTTCTAACATTAATTAATCTTTATTTTACCTTGGTTTGGGTATTGCAAGTTATCAGAAGGAACTTGATACCTGCCAATTATACTTATTTTGTAATCTATTATGTTGTTTCACATACACTATAACTCATGTATTTTACACTATGGTTTCTTTAAACAGTGTTAAATCACCTGCATTAAATATACAAGAAGTGATCGCGGCAACTAGTGGTGCAATATTTTTTCCACCATAAAGTGGATTTTAACCTATTATATGGGTGGGCAAATTGACCCATATTCAGTGGCGGAACTACCGGGGTCGCGACTGCGACCGGGTCCTGGAGTTCTGAGAGTCAGGGGGGCCCAAGGGGTGCCGAGTGGTCATTTTCAGCAACTGCTCGGTGCCCTTCTGTCTCCTCTGCTCCCTGCCGCTGCCGCCGCCTGCCTCAGAGCTGCCCCGACTGCAGTGGTGGGCGCGTGAGGCGTCTGTCTCGGGTGCCGGCGTGATATGCTGGCGCTCAGCAGTGAAGCCGTGCGCACCGCGACAGAGCAGCGAGACAGAGGCCTCACGCCCCCACCACAGGACTGCACGGTAAGTGACCTACAAAGGGGGGTATGGAGAGGGTAGATAGTGAGAAGGGGGGTAGGGAGAGGGTAGATAGTGAGAAGGGGGGTAGGGAGAGGGTAGATAGTGGGGAAGGGGGGTAGGGAGAGGGTAGATAGTGGGGAAGGGAGAGGGTAGATAGTGAGAAGGGGGTAGGGAGAGGGTAGATAGTGGGAAGGGGGAGCCCAGAGAGGGTAGATAGTGAGAATGGGAGGGTAGGGAGAGGGTAGTGAGAATGGGGGGTAGGGAGAGAGTAGATAGTGAGAAGGGAGGGAGAGGGGGTAGATTGGGTTGGGGTGTGGGGGGGCCTTAACCTATTCTTGCACATAATTATATTGATTTGTATTGCCAAAAGAGCTTTGAATGTGGGGTAAACATCTTGTAAACCATTGAAATGTTCTTCATGTAGAAGTTTGCACCAAATCTGTCCTTTATAAATATTACCAATACAAGCTCAGTTTCCAGCCATAAGTACTTTATAGCAGTGGCTAAGTAACCATTATTACCACGCTCAGTACATGAAATACAAGTAGCTTTACTCAATACAACAAGACATCCGTACAAGTTTGTTACCTTTCTGGCACAGTATGATTTTCCTCTGAAGATGAAGACATGTGTCATTGAGTTGATCAGCTTGCCAGTACCTCAAAAACACTTTTCGAGCTCCTATCTGTAGTAAACACCACAAGTAAAAGTTGTTTATTTATGGGTTGGCTTCGTGGTTTGTCATTGTTTGTTTGATGGCTCTTTTCAATACCAAACTGTTGTCTTAAGAATTCAGGTCAGTATTATTTTCAACCCAATCTATGATTTACTTCCTCGTAATAACTACAATTGAAAAAATATAGGTTTGTGTGATGGAGATGTGAATGATTTCCACTACCTCCACTTAACCACCATAAAAGAGTCTTTGCCCAGAGAGTAAATGTAAGGGTGGTTCAAAAAGAGGAGGCTGGGGAGATACACGTGTAAAGAGATGTAAAGGGTTTTTTTAAGTAAAAATCACTAAAAATAGGGTTGAGGCATACTGCCCTTGGGCCCCTCAGTTCAAGCTTGTAAAATTAAACACAAAGACCATAGGAGATGAACTGTGAGATATTTCTAAATATAAGGAAGTAAGGAAGGTTTTCTCTACAGAGAGGGTGATAGATAGGTGGAACAAGAGCCATGCAAAAGTGGTTGTGTTTAATACAGGGAGGGAATTTAAATATTCATGAGATAGTCAGAAGGTTCTCCTGAGTATAAGACAAGACCAAGGAAACAATAAGGATTGATTCTTTACCGCAGGAATAACGGGCAGGCTAGATAGGCCAAACGTACCTTATCTGCCATTGTATTTAACGTTTGTATGTTTAAGTGTAAATGCAGAATATCTTTTTCTTTTATATATGTGGACATTGATATTCACAAACCTGCCATCCTTGCTGTTTGCACTGCTCTAGAACACGACGACATTTCTCTTCAGAGGACACTTTTTGTTTTTTCCATGTTACAATTTCAGTCAAATGCTTGTACCTTAAATCAGAATAAAAATTACACGTGTTTTCCGAGGGCAAGAAAATGTGATGGTGCAAATGTTGGGGTGCATTTATATATTTTATAACTTCTATTGGTGTTCTAGTTTTCTGTCCCAAACCAGACTTTCATTTACTTTATTTAATCCATTAAAACTTGCTGTTTGCAATCTCACAATCTTGTACTGAGGTCCCTAACACTCATCCTTACACGGCTGCCAACAGTTCTGGTTTTAGTGTTTTGTTATATCCATAATTACATCAAAATCATTCTGTGCTCTGAAAGTATTGACTAAAGCACAATTTTGGATAATTAGAAAGGTCATAAAAAACATAGTGCCATCAAAATCAATAGTGGATTTATAGATGATTGATGTTTTTAGTTAAGACTTCTGTCAATATGGCCATCATCAAACCTGAATGTGATTGTTCCCAGAATGTACTGCAAGACGGCAATAAGTGCATCATACCTGTGTTCATAGGCCACACACAGAAAAAGAAAGTTTTTCATTACATTAACAACCTCTACAATTTATAGATGACATTTTAATGTTCTTGCTATTCACTGATTTCAGAGCCATATCGAGCAAAAGTGTTCTATTCAAAATGCCCTGAATGAAAGACCCCATACTCATGAGATGTAATTATACACAACTAATGTATACCTTGCAAATTTTAAAATCAAGTGTGTTGTTGATTTACTGTACAAAGGCCCTTGCAGATGGAAGGGTAGTGCCAGTTCACACACTACTAATCTAAAATAAATACTAATTTATTGAGAGGGAAAACACTTAAAACAACAGTCATATAAACTTACAGGTATGAGGTGCATATTCTATTTGGCAACAGTTTAAACAACTAAAAGCATTCTTCTTCAAAGAACTCTTTTGATTGAGATGTAAAATATGGTTTGCCTGTTCATTTTATGGAACCCCGCTTAGATGGTGGTATGGGTACCAGGTACTTGAAAGGTCAGATAAACATAAGGAGGGAGTTAAAAAAAGTAATTGGATGAGGTATGGGAACACAGAGAAAAGAGAAGCACAGGACACTTCTAGAAATGGCCAAAGTAGCCATACAATTGTGATTTTATACATATTTATATATAACACCTACTTAACTTCTGGGTGAGTAGGTATTCCTCTATATTTTATATTCACTGTATGTTCTCTGTCTTAATAAAAGTCCCATGTGAGGGACTGAAATGTTGATTTTTCACTGAAACTCATAAAGTCCCATTAAACTTTCATATGGCATCAGAGATTCTTCTACCCATTCTTTAATTTTGTGGAGCATGGCTTCAGTGTTCAATTTATTTAATTGTTCTTGACTGCTAAGCGGTCCTATTATGTGTGTTGAACATCCTCGTTTTAACATATAAGCACCATGATCCCAGTGTCTGCTTACTACCTATCACCAGACTACAGGTTATATAAATTCTGACCTTTGGGTTGTGGTTGTAGAACATGACATGTCTTAGAGACTGTACTCATGCAAAGCAGCACTTACATCATAGTTGTGGACTGCAAACTAAGGTTAAGTGGGCCAGGGTTCTAATGATAGTCACAATAAATGCATTTATTAAATTAATACAAGAATTGCACAGTATCCTCAAATGTCTTCAAATGATTGTATGCATCACTTCTATCCCTGAAACAAACTGCAAAAAAATCCTACTTTGGCAGGCTGCGTTATATTTCACAATAACTGTCATGGTCTCTCTGTACTTGTGTTTTTCATTTCTAGTGTTTTATGCAGAAGACATTTGGCTAATAAAAATAGCATTTACTTCTAGAGAAGACAAGAAAACCAGAAATGTATGGGGCGCAGGTGCATATATAGGAAAAAAACAAAAAAACAACACAATATAGTGTAGATGGTATGTCCAATGTTAATTATTAAGTGATATATTGCACTCACAAGTGAAAGAGGCAAATCCAACCCATCAATAAGGACTGTAAAAAACTTTAATATTCTTCAAGGTGAATCTAAAAAAACAAACTAAAATAGTGCAGTATCTTTAGGTAAAACAGTATATACCGATGGTAATGCACTCACAGTTTTTTCATGCACAAAGTGCATATGCAGGCATTTGGTTAAAATCTCATGAAATGAAGTCCAATTGAGTCTTTCTACGCGTTTCGCCCTTAGGGCTTCTTCAGGAAATCAATTGGTGCAGATGTCTGTAAGTATCAATAGATTTAGCAAAAATCAGCAGAAGTCAGAAATCTGTATGTACTTCCATCCCTTGAGTCTGTTCTTTTATAGTCTTTTAAAAGTGTATTTCCGTGTATGTCTTTAATACACTTTTAAAAGACTATAAAAGAACAGACTCAAGGGATGGAAGTACATACAGATTTCTGACTTCTGCTGATTTTTGCTAAATCTATTGATACTTACAGACATCTGCACCAATTGATTTCCTGAAGAAGCCCTAAGGGCGAAACGCGTAGAAAGACTCAATTGGACTTCATTTCATGAGATTTTAACCAAATGCCTGCATATGCACTTTGTGCATGAAAAAACTGTGAGTGCATTACCATCGGTATATACTGTTTTACCTAAAGATACTGCACTATTTTAGTTTGTTTTTTTAGATTCACCTTGAAGAATATTAAAGTTTTTTACAGTCCTTATTGATGGGTTGGATTTGCCTCTTTCACTTGTGAGTGCAATATATCACTTAATAATTAACATTGGACATACCATCTACACTATATTGTGTTGTTTTTTTGTTTTTTTCCTATATATGCACCTGCGCCCCATACATTTCTGGTTTTCTTGTATTTTCTACACTTTGAGGAAGAGTGTCGTTTGGGCAGCTGCGGTCCATACTAGGGAAGTATTTACACATTTATTTACTATTTATCACATTTCACCTAAGTAGCACGTATTTCTTTAGGATTTCTTTTTGTTCTCACTTCTAGAGAAGATTCAGGAGACAAATGACTCTGTATACCATGTATTTCATATATTTTTTACTGATAGTATCAAACATTTTAATGTGCCGTAAATGTCTACTGACCTTAATTGAACTTATATGGCTGGCACCCAAATATGCATTCCTGCCATAATTTCTCAAAACCCAGGAAAGTAACACAGAAAACGTTGGCGGTGTCATCTGTGGGATTTAGTAACTGGTTCTGTACAAGGTCTTGTGAAAAGTGATCCCTGCTGACCTTGTCTTGTGGAAATATTGAAATTATAAATATGATTATATGCTTAGAGTATAATAAACTACAGTGAGGCTTATTTATTTTCTAAAATTTAACTATAGAGCCATTACCTATAGATCACAGACTAGGAACACCAAATGGTGCTGTGATTCACACATAAACACTGTGTATTTTTGTAAAATAAATACTGAAAGAGTAATTACTGTGTAATATTCTTAGTGTGGCAAAGCAAAGTTATAACACTGGAATGTTTAATACAGTTAAGTATTTATTTGGAACATAGACTGCATTTGAGTGTTTTTTTTTATTTGAGAAGCTGCCAGGTTCTGGTACATTTACACAGCCATGGAGGTAAAATAAAAACAAGCACATTAGAACTAGTCATATGCAAACTATCAAAACTCACGTTGAGTATCAAAAGGTAAAAACAATGGAGTCCATTCATTATAGGGTCTATTCATAACATCACTAAACTTAACCAGGTATCCCTTATGGAGTGCATTGGCAAGATGCGGCTTTATGTTTCTCCCCACTGAAACATGAGGAGAAGTCATAATTAGCGTATAAACTCACTAGGCTCCAAGGTTGCGTGAGTACAGGACCTGATTTGGCTGTGTAACCAAAAATTATGGTTTCCAGGAAATGTCAGGGAAATTAGGCTGCACAACCTTTGACCCTGATCTATCTTGACCTAAGGGCATTTTGAGAAATAACACAGATTGGAGTCTTATTACATAAAACATATTTTAGATAATTTACAAAATACTTTTTTATTGGTTAAATCTTAACTGGACAATCCACCTGTGTGTAATACACTTTAACAACTATTGAGTTCTTTTGAATTTTCCCAGTCTTTCCAGGAAAAAAATGTTTTTCTTTGAACAATTATAAGTATGTGTTTATGGCTAACAAATTGAAAACTACCGAAGAAAAGTGATCTAGATAGACTGGGGCAATGGGCAAACAAATGGCAGATGAAATTCAATGTAGATAAATGTATAGTTATGCACTCCGGGGTAGGGAATGCACAAGCAACCTACACCCTAAATGGTAGTGAATTAGGGGTAACGACACATGAGAAGGATTTGGGAATTGTTATAGACAACAAACTAGGAAACAATGTGCAATGTCAGTCAGCAGTTGCTAAGGCCAGTAAGGTATTGTTGTGTATAAAAAAGGGCATCAATTCGCGGGATAAAAATATAATTTTGCCTCTGTATAAATCAATGGCAAGGCCGCACCTTGAATATGCTGTGCAATTTTGGGCACCTATTCTAAAGAAGGATATCATACCACTAGAAAGGGTGCAGAGGCGGGCTACAAAATTAATAAAAGGAATGGAGCACTATAGTTATGAAGAAAGGTTAACAAATGTAAATCTGTTTAGTTTTGAAAAATGGTGCCTCAGAGGGGATATGATAGCATTATATAAATATATTCGGGGCCAATACAAACCACTGTGTGAAAATCTGTTCATAAACAGGACTATGCATAGGACACGTGGTCATGTGTTTAGACTGGAAGAAAGGAGATTTAGTCTAAAGCAGAGGAAAGGGTTTTTTACAGTAAGGACAATAAGGATGTGGAATTCACTGCCTGCAGAGGTAGTTTTATCAGAGTCTGTACAGATGTTTAAACTGCAACTGGATGGATACTTGGAAAAACATAATATTCAGGGATATAATCTTTAATTACGGGGAAACACCTTTTTGATCCAAGGAGAAATCTGACTGCCATTTTGGGGTCAAGAAGGATTTTTTTCTCTGGTTAGTGCAAAATTGGAAAGAGCCAAACTGGGGTTTTTTGCCTTCTTTTGGATCAACAGCAACAAATTAACAGATATAGTAAAGGCTGAACTTGATGGACGCATGTCTTTGTTCAGCCTATATAACTATGTAAGTATCCTCTTCTCCTTTTGTTCTAGCATGTTTTAACTTATGTTGGTATGGGCGTACTTTGGTACACGGGGCGGATGTGGCACAACCTCACACAAAAAAAATAATGTTGGCAAGAATATTTATTTCACAAATTTGTAAACTCTAGTTCAACTGGAAAAAAAATTGAATAGATCTGAAAAAAATAAATTATTAACTTATTAATTAAATACGTTTAAATAAATAACATTTACTGAACAGATATGGAACATCATAATTCCTATCACTATATACTGAGCCAGACATTGATGGTGGTACAGTGTAACTCCCATCACTATACACTGAGCTAGACATTGACGGTAATGCACCATAACCCAAATCACTGTACATTGTAGCTCTTCTTGGGCTACTTGCAATTGAAGCTTGTGGAGCAACATTTACTACATAGACACAAAGTTACTCTTTTATCGTGGCCAACAACCGTCTTTCCTGTATGTGTATGTGAGTTCCGCTGCTCTTACCATCTATGAACAGCTCTTCCTAGACTGATGATTATGCTTGTTCAAGAAACACTATTTGTGACTGCATTTTTATCCATTTATTCATTTATTTAGTGGGTTTATTTTTTTTCACTACTGCACTTTTTAACACACCCAGTGTTTTTTTACCCTGTTGTTTTGCACACATATCATTGCTTAGTTGGCACATATAGCATTGCAAACAGGGAAAAGAAAAAATGTCGGTGCGCTAAGCTAGTCTCAGGCTCAAATAATACAAATGTATAATATGAGGCCTACCAAACAGTGTAAGCATGCTGCAAATACAGTGTGTTGGCTGTACAATGTATACAAAAAACAAAATACTGTCTGCGCTTCTCACCCTAATAAAGTTGGCAACAAATATATAAACATAATATAAATCAGAGGTTTTGGTTATATGAATTGGCCAAAGCATAATTAAGCTCACCCACCACATCAAGGCACACTCTCAATAGGGTGAGAACCTACTCTCACCTCCTACATAGTGGGCACACAAAGCAGTTTATACTGCTACCAAAACCAGATTAATGTGTTGGGGGAGGTGCAATTAAACCTCCTCCCATTTAACCCCTGGACAGCAAGCTGCAACCAGACTGATGAGGAGCCAACAACCTCAAATATGTGCAAACAGGGAAAAGAAAAAAATGTCGGTGCGCTAAGCTAGTCTCAGGCTCAAATAAAAACCTCTCATTTACATTATGTTTATATATTTGTTGCCAACTTTATTAGGGTGAGAAGCGCAGACAGTATTTTGTTTTTTGTATACATATAGCATTGCAAATTTTGCACTTCATAATATTAATGTATTTTTAAGTCTACCCACAGTGTGTACATTATTGTAGTGATTGCACTTTATTACTTGAACTTAGTCTATCTGTAGTGTTTATATTATACACCACATCATTTTTAATATATTATTAGCACATCAGTAGCACATCATTATAGTTATTTTTTATTTTATTTTTATATTGTAGTGTGTTTATTAGTATTTATTATTGCTCTTTATAACACGCTCTAGATACAGATCCTGCTTCATTTTGCTATTTTCTGACAATTAAGATTTTTCTATCTCACTATTGTATGTGTTCAGTGGATTCTGCGCTGGAGTTTTACTGTACACTAAGCCAAACATTGACCTGGTAGGCCTCTGGCCGTAAAACAGCCTGCCTGTGCCACCGCTGCCCTAAAACAGCCTGCTTGTGCCACCGCTCCCCCTTTAGCAGCCTGCCTGTGCCATCCCTGTCCCTGAAACAGCCTGGCTCTGCCACCTCTGTCCCTTTTAGCAACCTGCCTGTGCCACCTCTACCCCTTGAGCAGCATGTCTGTCCCATTTCTGCCCCTAAACACTTATAAACAAATGATTAACTTATATATATTAAATGAGTTTAAATAAAAAACATTTACTGGACAGTTATGGCACAGCATAACTCCTATCACTATACACTGAGCCAGACATTGATGTGGTAGGCCCCTCCCCCTAAAGCAGCCTGCATGTGCCACTGCTGCTCCTTTAGAATCCTACCTGTGCTACCTCTGCCCCTGAAACAGCCTGCCTGTGTCACCTCTGCCCCATTAGCAACCTGCCTGTGCCACCTCTGCCCCATTAACCGTCTGCCTGTGCCACCTCTGCCCCTCAAACAGCCTGTCTGTCCCATTTCTGCCCCTAAACACTCACTCATTCATTCATTCATTCATTCACCTATTCACTCTCTTGTGTACATCTGCTCGGGCGGCTCCCGGTCCCCTGGGCACCCCCTGACAAGTGGCAGCCGGGGCGAACTGCCTCACCTGCTCCCCCTTAGGTACGCTACTGCTTATGTTATTGTCATTTTAAATTGTCTTTGTTAAATATTTTCAATATTCACTTTTAACAGCACTACAGAATCTGCTGGTGCTATATAAACAAATGCAATGTAAAGTAAGTACCACCTGAGATGCATTAAACAAATCTGACCTTTGATATATAGTCTATAAAAATGATCTTTTGAAAGGTACCTACCAAAAGTTATTTTTTCATTTCAATAAGTTATATACTAATATTAAATGACAACAAAATGGGGTATTTATTATTTCTGGGGACTTAAAGGTTATCAATGCGATAAAACAATGGAAACAGCAAGCAGGGTGGTGAGCTGAATATCCAGTGGCATTATTAGCAGATAGATTGAGGTGGTTCTGACACATTACAGATCTCTGGTTAGACCTCACCGACACTCAATTAAATTATCATAATAGTAATAATTTCCTAAATATACTAGTTTATATACCTCAACAACATAAAACAAATGTTAATGTATTGCATTAAATATGCAATACACATTGGATATGTTTTACAATGCAGCCATTTAACTTACCAGATAAATAATATGTACAATTTACGTGTGGCCTTTGACAAAATGCACTTGATGAAGCGTATATAAAAAATGGCTGCTTCTTACTAAACTATTAACAAATATAATTTTAACTAATAAAATACTTTGCGAAGAAAAGAAAATATAGTGTACCAAACCAGTAATCATGACAAGAGGTAACTAAACTGATACTCAACTATAACAATAATTAGTATAACTAATGCTAGTGCTATGGGCTAGATATTGTAGGACAATAATTCCTACACTTTTCAGGAATTAAAATAGCAAAATTATAATAAACATGAAGTGTACCTCGTCAAGAAGTCAGGAAAAGTAAGACGCACAGGATATCCATCTCGTATTATTTTCACCATTTCAAGCACTCCAATGTACTGTAACTGTGCAGACACATAGAAATTATCAAAAGTTTCTGCAAGCTTAGAATTGTTTGGTTTGATACAATGCATCAGATGGGGTGTACTGTTCTGAATCTTTCCTGTGAGCTCAGTGAGTGATTTCTGCAGATAAAATACAAAAATATTCTTACTAGGTTGTCTGAAAAGAAAAATCCATTCAATGTATTTAGGCAAGAAAATTTTAAAATTTTAAAATCAAAAGGCCATTACCATGTCTTGCAGTGTGAACAATTTCAATTCAAAATCATTTTAAAACAAGAAATAGACTAACCCTGAGTTGCATAGACACCGTGGTGGGGCTGCCTCGTTCTAGCTTCTGAAGAAATGAAGAAGATCCTTTCTTTTTTAATAACTGTAAAAAAAAAAAACATTCAAATGTTTAAATTCCTAACAGTTGTCTTTGTGCTGTGGCCAAACACAATTTTTTCATGTACTGTGAACAGATATTGTTTCATTTCAGTCACAGGAAGGATATGCTATATCTTGTGATTAGTCCAATTCATAAATGAAAACATATCCCTAGGGATATTTGAGTTGCAGAAGAAAATTAAATCAAAATTTACAATGCAACAACTAAAATTAAAAGTAATTGGATATAATTCTGGCTGCAAAAATTCAGATGACGAGAAACATTACCTGAAAACAATTAGATATCACTGTAGTAGAAATACAGTACAGAGTTGTGTATATAAGTATATACTTAAGTTGGGTACAGCACTAACAGCCACCCCCAAGGCTCACTTCTGCAACCACTATACTCTCCCTCATATCAAAACATATACGTATGGCACTCAACCTTTAAATGATGGCCAGCGCCGGATGCAGCATGCTATAGAGGTTGTTGCAGTTAGGCACGGACATCAATAGTGTAAATAGGGCAGTTGAATTAACGAGACTGGCTTTTTGAGCAGTAGTGCCTTGGAGAACCTGATCATCCAGTTCAGATGGTCTGTCAGTTTTTTGGCAAAGGGACTACCACCCCTAACCCCCTAAGTCTGCTGCCCTAGGCCTAGACCAGAATTTGATTCTGGGAATACACTGATTAGCCATAATATTATGACTACCTGCATAATATTGTGTTGGTCCCCCCTTTGCCACCAAAACAGCCTTGACCTGTTGAGGAATGGACTCCACTAGACCTCTAAAGGTGTTCTGTGGTATCTAACACCAAGATGTTAGCAGCAGATCCTTTAATTCTGTAAATTGGGAGGTGGGGCCTCCATGGATCAGACATGGATCCAGCACATCCCACAGACTGTTGCACCACTCTTCTGGTTGGTATTCCTCTGTCTTTCCAATCTATCCTCTACTGGTTCCCTAACCCATACATTAAATTAATATCCTTCTACTAAAATATAAAGCCCTTCATAATACTAATCCTCTATACATTTCTGCCCAAGTCTTGCCAACTTGGGAGCGAGGTACGTAATAAGTACTATCAAATGAATGAAAGCATACCCAAAACTGCTGGTTAAAAGACTTATAAGAAGTACCTGATTCTTTTTATTTGAAAATAGCACATCTTTACCTGAGAGGAATTAGGTGTGATTGAAAATATTTTCTATTACACAGTGTTATGTATAGTTTTCATATAGTTTTATACCTTACCTTGCTGAGTTCCAGTATTTTTTTGGTTTCACCATTTGGAGTTGATGAAGTCTTTTTAAAAAGTAAGGCTGCTTTGGGTCCTCTGAGTCTGAATGGAGGGTATGGAGGAATAAGGGATCCTGTTTGAGTCAGTTTAGACTGAAACATCTGGCTGATCACTAGATTTTCACTTGCTGTAAAAGTGATAAAGGAATTCAATAAAGTGTGGGATATGCATGAAACTATATTTCAGATGTAATAGGTAAAGAGTGATTAAAGAAATCCAGACTGGATGGGGTAATTGGTTATTTATGATGTCACTATCCTCAACAAGCAATGCAAGGATGTTATGATATATTAATATTTAATGGTGTATTACCATCTGTCTTTCTTATTTCTCACTTTTGTTTTCTCTCTGTCCTTTGTTTTCTATTTCTCCACGCACGCAACACTATCTGGCAGCTCCTCACGCTGGAGCACATACCCCACACAACACTCAAAAGGTCTCCTCTACATGTATAAAACACTATCCAACAACCCCTCAACACTAAATGTAACCTACAAAAAATAGGTATCCCCCCAGTGCTAAACCTCTTTCCCATACCATTTATCACCTCCCTCCACACCACATGTCAGTTTATTACTGCCTCATCCATGCGCCCCTCATCACCATCCACCTCCAACATCACCTTCTTTCCAGATTACACAGTTGCTGAAATTTAAAAAATTGTTGATTTTACCCCAAGTTGTATCTTAAACTATTATTTTTTGATAAATACAGTCTCTGTTACTATTTGCAAATATCTATTCTTATTTATATACCCAATGTCAGCGCTATGGAATTTGATGGTGCTATAAATAATAATATTCACTTTGGATACAATGGTTCATATTGATTAATGGGATCTTAACTGATAATGATCTTTGTTTCTCATGAAACCCAGAAACCCTGTTTAATAAACACTTGTATTTGCATAAACATAAAAAAGGAAGTAATATGATATATTTTTTATACAAATTAATGTTTAATAAAACATGACTAAAATATATGAAAATATTAATAACTATTGATTTCTGGCTCAGATTTATGAGTCAACAATTCAATAATAGCACATTATGTTACACTGAGGTGTCTAGTAATGAACAACATTATTTTCCTGTTATAATTCTTGACTGAAATGACTGATTTAGGAAAAGCTTACTTTTCATGACAAACAGAAGATTCTGGGATAGTGCATCTTTATTTTTTTCAATAGCCCCAGAAATGTCATAAGTTACCTGGAATAAAAAAGACAAAAATGGTAAAACATATGTATGCACATAAGTCATTTTCATGAGCACTTGAAAAACAGTATGGTTGGGTTGCGATCCAATTTTTGTGGTTATATTCAGTGGTTTATTGTGGAATGGGGGTGTTAGCTGCTAAAACGAGGCAGACTTTCGTGGTGGGATATCATTATCCCTGGTGCTCAATGGGCCTGTTACAAGGGAGAACTCTAATCTCCCCAATTAGTTAGTACTGAGTATGTTATTGTTTAGGGGCAGAAATGGCACAGGTAGGCTGTTTAGGGGGGCAGACATGGCACAGGCAGGCTGATTAGAGGGCAGAGGTGGCATCGGCAGGCTAATTAGGGGGGCAGAGGTGGCACAGGCAGGCTGATTAGGGTTCAGAAGTGGCACAGGCAGGCTGATTAGGGGTGGCAGAAGTGGCACAGTCACAGTAACGGGGGGGCAAAAGTGGCACAGACAGGCTACTAAAGAGGCAGGGGAGGCACATGCAGATTGCTAAGGGGGCAGAGTTGGCACAGGCGGGCTGCTTCAGGTACAAAGTTGGCACAGACAGGTTGTTTCAGGGGCAAAGTTGGCACAGACAGGCTGTTTCAGGGGCAGACTTGGCACAGGTAGGCTGTTTCAGGGGCAGACTTGGCACAGGCAGGCTGCTTCAGGGGCAGCAATGGCACAGGCAGCCTGCTTCAGGGCCAGCAGTGGCAGAGACAGACTGCTTCAGGGACAGGGATGGCATGGTTAGACTGCTAAATAGGCAGAGGTGGCACAGTTAGGCTGCAAAAAAGGGGCAGCAGTGACAAGGGCGGGCTGCTAAAGGGGTAGCGGTGCCACAGGCAGGCTGCTTCAAGGCCAGTCCTGGCAGAGGCAGACTGCTTCAGGGGCAGCGGTGGCACGGTTAGGCTGCTAAGTAGGTAAAGGTGGCACAGTTAGGCTGCAAAAAAGGGGCAGCAGTGAGGGGTAAAGGGGTAGCGATGCCACAGGCAGGCTGTTTTAGGGGCAGAGGCCTACTACATCAATGTCTGGCTTAGTATATAGTAATAGGGGTTATGCTGCAGTATAGTCAATGTCTGGCTCAGTGTATAGTGGTGGGAATTATGCTGTACCATATCTGTTCAATACATTTTATTTATTTAAATCAATAATTTAATTAATTTATTTTTCCAGATTTCTATTTTTTGCCAGTTGACATACAGTTAAATATTTGTGAAATAAATATTCTTGCCAACATTAATTTTTTTTGTGTGTGTGGAGGGCGCAACATACAGGTTCTGCCCCGGGTGCCAAATACTCCTGATCAGGAGTAGGGACAGTGGCTGCAGAGGGTGTAGCTGGGTCACTGCTCTGGGTCAGGCCTAGGGAAGCAACAAAGGTAAATATATCGCTGGATGTATTCACAAACATTTTGCAACAGAGTTGTGGTTTCACTCAGTGTTGTAAATGGTAACCCATGACAAATATATCAGCAAGAATGGGGACGTTCAAGAAATCTCACTGATTTACACAAGACCATCCAAACTCTTCATGGAGTAATAGCTCATTTTGGGCCGGACATTCACGATGCAAAGTGGAGGCAGTGAGATGAAGATACTTTCCTGCAATTTTTCTGCAATTTTTCTCTTTAATGAATAAAAAGGGGACAGTGATAGAGAAAGCTATAATCAACTGTATGCTAATATAGTACATGTCTCTATATGGAGGGCTGCCATCAGGGGGGGTACAAGTGGTACTAATGTACCAGGCCCAACCGTCCTACTCTCTCAAGGAGAGACTAGTGTACCGGGCCCCTCTGCTTGGCCGCAGGGAAGCTCCATGTGTTAAAGCAAGTTTGTGTTTTAGTATGTATGCATGCTTTGTTATAGGGTGCCTTGAAGAAATATTGCACTAACCCTAGGCTTGCCTCTGTTCTCATAAGGTTTTCTTATGGGGGGATCTTAAGGCGGAGTGAAGGGCAGAGCTGGTGGAAGGTGCATGGGGGGCCAACCATGTACTAAGCCCTAAGATTTCTGATGGTGGCCCTGTCTATATGAGATAGAGGATATAAAAAGTCTGAGCACATGTGAATTAATGTCAATTTATAAAATGCATAAAAACATTGGGGGCAATGCTGCCTTGTGTATCATCATGCAACGGAACTTGTCATTGCTTCCACATACACAAATATGTTAGAACTCTAAGCTTGCCCCTTATCTTGCATGCCAGCATGTTCAGTAGGTTGGTCAATGCTGAGCCCTCAGATTAGAATCAACACATTGGAATCACTGAAAGAAGCCACCAGAAAAATGAAAAAAGGATGCTTCTTTAAGCGTAAGAAGGGAATAAATTATAAAATATTGAAAGGTACAAAACACAGAATCAATATCTTCAAAATAGATTTGACATAATATTCTCTGTGAGTGATGTATGTGAATATCTTAAAGAGGGGCATTTATCTCCATCATTCTCTCTTTTGTTACAACACATTTGATTGTGTTACAATAAACATAAATCTTGAGTTAGAGATGCATGGTTGTTTCCCGCATTATCAACACAATTAACAGCAATTCTCATTAGTTGCTAGCTCCACACCATACTCTTCTGATATCACTTTCAATTCACCTCCAGCACAGGACTCATGCCTTTGATTTAATTATAGAAGAATGCTACAAGGAATTAAGGCATACGTTGTTAAAGAACTTCTTAAATTTATTCCAAGAGACATTTAAAATTACTTAAGCAATTTTGCTTAACCTGGAGGCAAAGGCAATTACAAGGATCAGTATAAGGTTACATGAATGGAATTTACCTTCACAAGTGGGAAGTATTAAGTAACAGAACCTTACACAAGTTCTAAGAACATGTGACGTTCCCAGTTGCTTTGCATTAGCCTGACTTAATTATGTAAGTTACTTGGAATGGGATTTTATTTATAGAATCTCTTACAGCAACAATAGTTATAACTACTTGCCCATTTATGTTTTAAGATCAAAATCCCTATGCTATAAACAGCCTACACTGTCAAATCACCTGTATGTTGCAAATTTACCTATAATCTTGGAAGAAATTAAGATTTTTTATATCATGTGTGTTGTTTTCCGACAGGATAAATTGTCCATTTTCCTTACTAAAATGGCTAATGTCAACCTTCTGCATGTTATATAAGTAAGTCAATTTTAATCTAACAATATCTGTAGATTTTTTTTTGCTTTGCATAATATGACTTGAATGGTATATATTTGTTATATGATGTTAATGATAGATATTTAAAAAAATTGTAAAATCCATCTCAGATGAATATTTTTTTTTAGAATTTCCTTACTTGTGCCTAAGAGCTTTCTAGTAACTAACTTACTTAAATCACTTAAAATGCAAGCTACATAGAAGAGAATTCTCCTGAGTTTGTGGAATTTCTGTCATGCTTTATGTAAATTATTAACTAATTGCGGGAAATCTTAAAACCAGTTGTGTGCTATAATTTATAGCATTACAGATTCCTACCTATGTGACCAACCATGCACAAATTAAATCAAAGTAAAACATAAACCTGCATAAACCTGCAAAGTTAATTTGGTTATACTCTATGGAAAAAACTATTATGTGTATTTATATGTAGTTTTTTCACGAACTAGCCACATCTAAATATACATGTCAATGTTCTCCAATAATATAATGGAAAACAGTAATGGGAAAGAGAAATTCCAGTAATAATTATACAGTGTTATCACACCATTAGCAAATGTTAACAAATTGTATAAAAATTCCATGTGGTTTTACACAGCTCACCAAGAGCTCAATAATTCCAGCTTACCCTTCCCGCATAATGCATAACTGTGAAGACAGGACCTAGTTCCTTTGGTTGGACATTGCCATTTCCATCTTTTGCAGACATGTATACAGTATTCGTATTTGATGTATCCAAAAGTGATTGAAGCCGTTTAGAAAGATTATGTTCCATTGGATGGATGGACTGGCTTTCCTCATTGAGGACAGACATAAAACCTTGCGGTTTCTGAATAAAAATACAATTAATATTACAAATATAATTAAATAATCTATAATTGACAAAAATAAACATTGAAAATGTAAAACTCATATCTCCACAAGCATTTCTGAAAAAGGAGGCACATTGGAGTTTGATTAAGATGCTGGTGTAGGCCTATCTAGCAAATGTTAGACTCCACATGTTATGCATTTTAAAGCGGTCGAGCCTGCTGGTGAATAAACAGTAACAGTGGCATCAGGTAACTATTTTTTGATAGAGGTGATCAGCTTCCGTGACTCAGCAACAGGAAATAATGAGTAAATAGTCCCAAAAAATACAATAGAGACCCCTGGACCAATGGGGAATGGGGATATGACTGCTGGCCAATGCAGAAGTGCTTTGTATGCTTCTCTTTCATTGGTCATGTTTACAACTTAGTATCAAGCAGGTATATAAGCTTAGGTGGCACTTCCATACTCCATTTTCAAGCAGGATCAAGCAAGGAGAAGATCTTGAACTTTCTCACCTTCCTGCCCTGAATGGATTGGTAAGAAGATAAATTGGTATCCGCAAGAGCAGAAATTGGGAGAGAACAAGCCAGTGGTGGCCAATGCAACTTGGTGAATATGATGGGTGTACCTGCTTGAAGTGCTAACTTCGCCATCAGCTGGCAGTGGTTACTCAATTTCTTGTGAAGAATACAGATTGATATCCTGTTTAGTAACAGCTGCAGTTTTTGGTCACCTTGCCAGCACCTAAGAGCACTATATGGTATTCACAACTGTGAAAATTGGGAGAGACTGAGCAAGTAGGGCCCTATGGCATACTAGTTTGGACCTCTCGGTGTATTTGTTGGGTGCAACTGCCTGATGTGCTAAATCAGTTGGCCTAGCGGTGTATATGTGTTCAAAAAAGCTGTGGCCAAGCCCTCGTCCACATATTTCTGTCTGGTGTCTTATTGGAGAACGGTAAAGGTATACTGATATCTGTAGTCTACTGATATCTGTATAAATGCTTTAGGCCCAAGCATTCGAGGCCATACCAAAAATTTTGGATGAAACCTGGTATCACTACAAACAGTTTAGAGACAGATAAGACTGAGTTTCCATTATGTACGATAGTGAGATCTTATGGCACGAAGCCAATACACAGCCAGAGGCCCTTTTTTATATGCACAGCTAAGACTATTATTAGAGTTGTACCAAAGCTAAAGCTAAATGCCTCTGGGAATATTAACATTCAGTTTAGGAAAAAACATATTGACATTAATGGATTCATTTCATCAAGGGGCTGTTTAATCTATTCCTTGTTTATTTTCCTTTACCTAGAAATGTTCATCCTTAAATGCATTTGATTGCTATGTTCGTTCTATTTAGATTTTCAATTTTTTATGTAAATATGAACATTTTTGAGATTTGAATTTCAGTGATTAATGTAATACGTGAAGCAATCTACAATGTTATGCAGTATAATAACTAAAAATATATACACTATTTGTAATAACAGTAAAATACTATGCTATATAAACTACACCCAATTTAAAATTGTATATTATGAATTGAAAGTACCTGGAAAAAGAAATCCAGCAATGTTGTGTGGTTGCCAGGGCAATAGATGGTTTCCATGGAAACTCCTTCTTGTGCACATTCTGTCTGCTCTTGTAGAAATAACACTTCATTGATATACTGGTGGATCTTTTCATTGGTCAAATTAATAGATAGCTGTTGATAAAAATATTTTTTATGTAATTATAGGTACAGAAAAAGTCAGTTATGCAAAAATAATGCATTCACTATGATTTAACTATTTTGTTGTCATATAAACATTTCATCTAAATATCTGTTAAACCTCTGCCAAAGTAACACTAAAATCAAAAGTACAGACAAATATATAGTAAGTGTTATATATGTTGATTCACTAAATGCCAAATTTTAGCTTCTGAGCTAAATAGCAAGAACCTCCTGAGAGACACCAGGGATGAATGTCTACATGTCAGGAAATATTCATAAAGCCTATCTTTTCTTTTGTTATTGTGTGTGAAACAACTTCTGGATTGACTATATGTCATTGTTATTTCACATGAGACCTTTTAACATGAGCAATGTACACCTATGTACAAGACCCCCAACTCTTGTGTATGTTGAGTTCGTATGCAGACACTAAAGTAAAGGTAAAGGTAAAATGACAATACCTGTTCCAGCTTTATGTCAGAAACATACCTGTTCAAAAGAATTTTTCTGAAAATCTTCAAATCCAAAAATATCTAATATGCCTATTGTAAGAGGCGAGCAGCTACAATATCAAAAGAAACAGAAAGTACAAATTAACAGATTGGTAGATGTAAGTTTGGATTTCAGTTTTAATCAGAAAACCTCCCCAAAAGAAAGTGAACTTCTGAAGTCAAGTGTCAATTTAATAATTTACATTGATGAGTCGTCAGGGGTTTACTAATAACCTTTTTTCTTGGTCACATGCAGTGGACTTACCGGTAACTACATGTATTGTACAAAAAAGACAATATTATGTAAACCATGTCCCTCTAGTGATGCTCTAATCCCACGCAATGCCCCAATACCCTGATCTCTAACTTTTTGTTTTCATTCTAATTCACTTTTTTATCACTTCAATTAAATTTTCATTTTCACCGCTCAGTCTTTTTTCTTCTGTCACTTGCTAGATTCCCCTTCTGCCCTTCTGACCTATAAAAAACCATACCGCTCAAGAAAATATTTAAAAAAAAAAAACCATGTAACCCCAAAGGTCATTCTATCATCACTCCCTGTTTCTGGGAACTAATAAGATATTCAACCTTTTCTAGCACTCTAATACAAATAAGGTTGTTGTATCTCTGTAGTTGCAGCTACCACTATCTTGATTTCACTTTTTACAATCTTCAGGTCATGACCTAATATTTCTCATCAGGAAAACAATAAAGTAGTCTACATTCTAGACAAAAGGCAGACTTTCACATGTGTTTCAACGTGAAGTTTCAACTTTCTAATATAACTATGCACTATGAAGTGCCAGCCCCAGCAAGTTTCACCTTTAGGAAGGACTGGAACATCATAATACATGGTTAATGCGTAGCCCTTCTTGCGACAGAAGCTCAAAGGGGTTGGCCATTCATAAGGCATTGATTTCTTTTTTATTCACATTCCTAAAGTAGTACCTTTCATTACAGAAATAAAGAGTTTTTGGAAAGTAGAGTTCTTCAAATCTGATAAATCATTCCAAGTTTCTTGATGCTCACTTTATCCAACACATAACATTTAATCAATTATCCCTTGATAGATTTTAGAAGATGACAATATTTTTAAATATGCGGAATAGTGACGATGTGCAAACTATAGCACATAGACACATGTTTAAATGAGAAATAAAGCAATAAAAATATATAGTGGCTAAAAGAAAGAAAGAATGATGGTGTAATTGCCTATTAAATATATGAGTGACATTTTCATTTGTAAATGTGTGTATGTCAATTAGCAGATGTCTTTTTCTATCTCACAATGAATTCACCAACAGAGATTATTTGATAACTTCATTCGAAACAAACTATTCAAAACATAAATGGTAGAATATTCAATACAAAGTCATATTAGGTCAGAAATTTACGGTGGTTCTCTATTACTAAATGAAAATGATTTTGAAGATTACCCATATTTTAGTTTGGAAAAATGTGACTTGAATTTTGAGTCGAATCACTCAAAATAATAGAAATAATGCAAGTAGACTGCTATCCATCAGAAAGAATTCTTATCTGTAAATCACATTGTGTTTCCTAATGGAAGTGCTTTCCTCATCTAAACCAACAGGGACATTTCAAATGTAATAAGTATAATCTCTTATGAAAGCACTAGTTTTCTTCCATCAAATCTCAAACCTTTTTTCTTAAATAAAAAACGTGTTTCCTACAAAATTCAAGTTTTCAGTGATACGCAAGAAAAACAAAATACATAATTTATGTCTATATACATATGTCTTAGGAGAGTGTAAGCTAGTCAATGACATTCACCCACCCTACCAAAAGGTCTATAACATATTCTAGCTCCTCTCATGAATTAAAATTTAATGGACTCCATGATCCATTTCTATAATTTATACAAAGGTAAAAAGGTATGTAAGAAGGTATGAAATATACAACTGCATATGATTATATGATTATGGTAATTTCACCTTATAAAATAATAATGAAGAAACAATACTTAGGACTAATTTGGTTAAAATATTTCTAATTATGTAGAATTGTGTGGCATATATTAGCATAGTTTAGCATTACAATAAGATTTGCAGTTTATAAAAAGTGTGCACTATTAAGGGGCTGTTTAAATGTAGAATATAATGTTGCGGTTAAACATAACATTTGGTTGTAGTAAATTAAATTTAAAATGTATTTATATGCTGACCAGTATATCTAATGTCAAAATGTTGAGGAGCAGCATTTGGTGTTATTCCACTAGAAATACTATATATATGTATATATATATATGATTTCGAGTTATGCCCCATTGAGAACCATAGTAAATATTCAAATGTTAAATCCAACAACATATATTGACAAAAAAAAAAAAATTGGATCTTTTTTTTTTTTTTTTTTTAAATAGAGGGAGGTCAAGCCATATCATCAGGTTACACCTTACTTAGGGAAACCTATTCTCTTTCCACTTTCTATCCATCTCAGCCAGCTTCAGCGTGAGCTCAGCTCTCATACAATATATATAACCGCTACAGCATATGTGTGAGCCGTGTATAAAAGTATATGAGAAACAGGTAAATAATGCATAAGTCTCATTTTTTTTTACACCTATAAAAAAGGAACACATGCAATGCTCTGATACATACATATTACAATGTGCAGTTTACCTAAGTTGTATGCTGGAATTCTACTTCAAAAGAGGAAAGTGAAAAAGATCAATGTTTAACCATCTGAAATTCTGAATTATTGACTTATATGAAGATTGGATTACTTTCTTTATTATTATGACTTTATATAGACATGTGGAGTTGGGCTTTATATGAACACACAATAGCTTTCTAGAAGGAAAGTACTGTATCTGGGAGACACAAAGAAATAAGATTAATGTGGACTAGTTACATAGATAATTGTGTGCATGACCTTGATCAAGCCATTTATACATCACAGTGGCTGGAGTCCTAAAAAAAATGATACTGTGAAAAGTGCATAATTGGGAATGTAACAAATTATCCTTCAGGAAATAAAGACTGATGTGTATCATTATAATTCTAATTATGTATTGTATTCAAATCAGAATTGCATAAATAATTAACTGAACTGATGTTCCACAATTGTCAATAATTAGATTTTAGGAAAATGCACATCATATTGCTTTAGTCACACTCATATTTGAAATAATATTTTTCATTTTCTATATTTACTATTTGATAGTGTCATTCAAGTGAGATGTGTTTTGGTGGGCTTGGGGGAGACTGGGCTTATGCAAGTTATACAAGTGGATTCTAGCATTATACCCAATAAGGTTTTTTTTTACGTTAACTCTTAACATTAAATACCTTAAAGGTGCTGTTTCACTAGACAAACGTGGCTAGTATTTTGTGCTAAACAAATGTAACTCAGCAGAGCTGTCAACACTGAAATCATTTTTGGTTTGTATGGTAACAACCTATCAGTGCCTGCTTTTGTGTCACATGACAATTACGTTTTCCCAGCCACAATTGTAAATGAATACAAAATTGTACATTATTACAGAATTATTACTGGTAAAAGTTTAAGAATTCAACAGTACTGGTGATGACATGTTTAGTCACCTTAGCAGAATAGGTGAAACATCATTCTTAAGTAAATGCATTTAAATAGAGCTCTCCTTTTATTCACTCTTAAAATGTTTCATTTGGTAGAAACAACAGAAACATTTAAGAGGCTAATTTACGTTACAACTTTTAACTTATCTCTTATTAACCTGTTAAAATAATTAACAATAATTATATTACCTGCTTTGATCAGTTTGATTCTGGAGGTAGAAGTTGGCATTGTTTACTAGAAAACTAAATAAACGGCTGTACAGTGACTTTGCTAGAAGATCTCTGTAAAATTCCGCTGTCTCCACGGAATGCCTGCGGGTAATCATATCCCCTAGATAATAACATGGAGAATATTAATCGTCATAATATTTTCAAGGGATTATTTAAAATTAATCATTTTTTCACATGTTTGTTTTGCTCATGCTATAGACATACAACAGTTTTATTTACTTACTTTGTGGGGAAGGAAACTCTTATAAAGAGTGGGTGCTGCTCTATATCTTACAAAGATTAAGGATGCTTCTCAACTTCTAGTATCTTATATAGGTTGTGGATGCTTCTCAACATCTAATACCTTACAAACATTGTAGGTGCTTCTTAACACTGGCTACCTTATAAAGATTCTTGGAGCTTTTTAGCATCTGGTACCTTATAAAAAATATTGTTCCTTTTCCCGTCTACAAGATTTCACTCGAGCTGCCCCATATCTCTGGAATCTACTTCTACTGAACCTTCAGCATTCACCCAACCTCCCAACATTCAAGAAATATCTCAAAACCCACTTCTTCAGAGAAGCATTCCACCTTCGCTGCTAGAACTTCCTTGTCATTGATACAACCACCACACTACCTCTCAACCTTTCTCTATGCCTTATGTTTGTGAGCATTCCCTCAGGATTGTAAGCTTGCGAGCAGGGCTCTCTCCACCTAATGTATCAGTCTGTCTTAGTCTTTCAATGCTTGCCTTGTCGTACCCCTTGAATATATGTATTGTATTAAGCGCTGCGTAAATTGTTGGCGCTATATAAATAAAAGATAATAATAATAAATAATAATAATTGTGGGTGCTTCTGCCTTATTGAGATTATGGGTGATTCTCAACATCTAGTATCTTATAAACATTGTGAGTGTTTCTTGATATCTGGCTATAGTGTAATACAAAGATTGTAGACACCTCTCAATGACAGATATTTTTCCAGTACTGGATTATGTGTAGCATCTTAATACGTACCTTTAAAGTACTGAACATCTGACATTAATGCCATGGATAGCTCATCTGCTGATACTTGCAACATTCCTGCAACTGGAATAAGAGATGGATATTTATTTTACATATGAAAATGTATAAATGATATGGATGTTGTTCTCTGCTCTCTGGCATTCTACACATGTGTAGTATATGCTTGATTTTATGCTTTTGAGTAACATGCATATTATTATTATTGTGCCATAGATATATTTCTTGTAAGGGCTTTGCAATCTTGGATAACAAACAGCAGAAGCCAAAACTTATTAAGAGAGGAAGTGGCTAACCAGTTGTGTGTTACTACTCTTATTTTTCCACCAAGCTACTGTTCAACAGAAGGATTTCTTATGGTCAATCGTCTGCTAAGGTGGAAACTGATAAGAGTACATGGTAACTTTTTAAATGAGCTTACCGTGAGTCTCTTTAATGATTAACCCCCTAACAGTTAATCAGGAGTAACAATACTTTGAACTATGTCACCTGTATTCCATCAGGGATTTCACATAAATCAATACTAACGGCAGTGGCATAAATATACAATTAGGGGCTAGCTGGGGCCAATACACAAGGTTGAGGGTAGCAACTGGGGCCATTACACAAAAGGGGGCAAAAACACTAAAAGGGGGGTCCACAACAAAGTAGTGTTGAAAATGCTTTTTTTATTATTATTGTTGTAGCTTAGCTTATTAAAAAGGATTAGTCGTGTTAAATTGTGGCTTCAGGCATCCCGTGTATGATGTGTGTTCTGAAATCCCAATCCCATCACATTACATCATGTGTTAGAAAATCAGGAAAAGATGGGCATGGATGGTGGGCTGATTCGGTGGCGCAATGGGCCACTTGACTAGACTTGCCCACCAGGCCGTAGGCTGCCAGCCCTCCCCTGGACACAGACAAGTTGTTTTGGGGCAATGATGGCACAGACCAGCTGTTGGGGGCAATTTTCACACCAGGGCCCTGTGGGTTCTTGTTGCGCCCCTGGTGGTTAGTATCTTTTGAATTTCTTAATTTAAAAATTGTTAATTTGATTTATGAATATACACATGAAAAAATATTAGATTATCTAAATAAATTAACTGTTTCAAAGATTATTTTTCTATTGTTACAATTTACATTGTAAACTGAGGTATCAATACTATATATATATATATATATATATATATATATATATACGCTGCATTTTTGACAGTTTCATATAGTAACATGCTAAAATTGTTAGGTAACAATGTTACTATTTGGAAAGTTGTGAAGGTTGTTTTTGTTAGGGCAAGGTCAAGTTGTAATTATACAAGTGTATGTGTTTTTAGTCAATCTACTAAGGAAATTTACCAAAGACTGCATTTTTAGAACAAACGTCAGAGAATATTTTCCATTCTAAATTGTTAGATTTAATAAAAAAAAACAAGATGCGCGTCTGTGCTTATGTGTTTTATATGTGTATTAGTCCAAAAAGGTGTAATATCGAATGATTCTAAACAGCTGAAAGTTATTTAATCCTAATAAATATTTCAGAAAAATATACAATGGCAATATTTATTATCAATATTAGTGCAAAGTCTCCCCCTATTGGTGAGAAGTGTAACTGAATCAGCAGTACGGTCACTGTTTCATATCGGACTAACCTTGCTCTAGAAGCTGCAGGTCAGACACAAAGGCAGTCTCAGCATCGGTCAGGGCAGTAAATCGTATGTCTCCAATGTGCAGAATGGCTGAGAGGATCATGAAGAGATTCTCAATTGCCTAAAACAATAAACAAAGTTATTTTTCTGAGATTCAATTTAAAATTATACCTGATGCTCATATGTGTGAAATATTAAAGTAAGCATGACACCATGTTTCCTCTAAGGTTAACTTCTTTGGGTTTGCAGGGTAACTCTACAAAGGGGAGCTGTTACAATGTTGGCTTGTAGAACTAATATCACTTTTCTACTCCCAATATAAACAAGCTTTAATCTCCCAGTAAGCTCATCTGACTTCATGTGTTTAATTACAATGATATCATAAACTCTGCCATATAGCATACACACCTATCAGTAAGTCTTTTTTGGTGGGGTATTGAAATATCAAATGACTACCTACAATGGCAACTTCCAGGGTTGGGAGTAAATGAAATCTAATGAAGTAACAAGAAACATAGTTATCTTATCAAGTCTTTGCATTTACAAAGAAAGTATCAAATAAAAATACAGATTAAAACAATCTCATGCATACTGAGGTGACATCAAAGCTCATTCCGTACCACAGTAAGTACTTCAATAACTCACCGTTAAACGTGTACTGTACTATTGACATAAAATGCTTTTGTATGTTTGTCATAGTGGCATTTTCAGAAGAACCTAGTTGTAACTTGTCATGTTATGTTATTTGAATATGAAAAATAACTCTAACCAAACATCTGAACTGAATGGACATAAGTGGAAGGTTGTACCTTTTCTTAGAAAATCATTGCTTAGTATGATGGATAAGAACCAGTCGGCAATCTACTTTACCCATTTTCAAATTGACCTAAACGACCATACTTTCATCTTTATGCCAATACTTATTTGTTCTGCCTTAATCACTTTCAATGTCATTTGGCATTGGTTATCTGTATATCATAAACTCCAGTTTGCTGTCTAGGTTCAGTTTACAAATCAGTGCTAAATTTCAAAGAACCATAATGCTTTGCTTTGATTTCTGTGCAGTCTGTTGACTTTTATTTCATGTCTTAGGTGTTCCTAAGAGCCTTATTTGTCAAATCTATCATAACTGGAGCCATCCTGGCTGTGCAAACTACTTTTTTTTGAGAAATCAACTGAAACAATGCACTGACATGTTTTGGTTATAAAACATTAACCAAGATATGAGTACTCAATCTCATCAAAGTGAACCTTCTGTTATATATAACAACTGGGTGTATGTCTCATGATTTATTAATATAAGCTCTTGCTTCAAAATCTGAAAGTGGACCTTTAAGATTTCTTAAGTAGGCTATTCAGAACGGCCTGTATTAATTAAGAACTTTTATCAAATATGGTAACACACACAACCAATAGACAGTTTTATTAGTGATTATTGCATTTCAGTCACAGGTCTTGTTTAA
Organism: Sceloporus occidentalis; assembly: GCA_023333645.1. Taxonomy (NCBI): domain Eukaryota; kingdom Metazoa; phylum Chordata; class Lepidosauria; order Squamata; family Phrynosomatidae; genus Sceloporus; species Sceloporus occidentalis. The sequence continues at coordinate 12,392,949 of JALMGF010000027.1, read as the reverse complement.
GAAATTAAAATTAATCTTGGTACACGTTTTCAAATAATGAAAACCTAAGACATCTGCTGGTAATTGTTTTCGCTATAATTGCCATGTGGTTGAATAACAGTTGTTTTCCTTCATGTGAAATGTACAAATCTATTGAAAATTCAGAAATGCAGCCTTCGGACAGACATACTATATGTTATTACACCTAAACGATCATTTATGTGCTTTGGTTTCTCCATTACATCAAGTTATTCATAATTTAGGTATTTATAAGAGCCTATTTAAGAACATTGCAGGTCTCCACTGAGTACATTACTGTCAAAAACTTGACTTGATGTCTCTAATTTAAGTTACATATTAAAAGACTGTTGTTTCCTTTGTTAAAGTATTCTGTGTTTACATAACTCACTTGGTTGTTAAATCCCAGTGCACTTAGGGCTTGTTTCAGGTTAGCTAACTTCTCTCTGTTCTGTGTACTCGGCGTTATAGATGTCTCCTCTGGTATAGTCTGGTTCAGGTACCTGTATAAACAGAAACGCAAATAGCTATTAAAACCTGGCATATTATCAAGATTTTGTAGTCACATGTGGTCTCATAACCTAAAGTAAAAGGCATTAAAATATGAACACATTGTTCCTTCAGAATTGTTAGAACATTAGCACTTAGAGAGTGCAATATGCATTAGTCTCTACTGCGCTGAATGTAAAAAAAATGGAGGAGCCAATAATATTTTATTTATAGCTGAAATTCAGAGGGTTCATATTGATTTGTCCGATGGCATTGTAGTGATATGATGAAGAAGCTTTAACTTTTTTTGTACATGACTTACAACAAATGCTTGAAAGTTTAACAAGTTGACCTAAGTGCTGGAAAAGCAATTTTCCTTTGCACTTTCTGAACCAGATGTTCCTTGCTTGACCCTATTAATAAAAATGATTTCAAAGACTTTTTCGGTGCTGCACAACACTGTGATGCATTATTAACCTCCATACATTCTGAGCTCCTAGAAATATGGACATCATCTGGGGAAAGAGGGACAGAAAGCTGTGGGTCCCAAAGACTGAATGCCCTATTTAAACAGGGACATTTGGGATGCATGCATACCACCAGACAAGTAATTATTTTTCATTCACCTTTAAGGTCATATTTTTCAGCTGCACTAATCCATACTGGAACCTGATCTCATACTGAAATATAAAGTATAGTATTCCTTACTATTCTTCACAATTTTAGTTCTTCTCAAATAAATCCTGTTATCTAACTTAAAAATATTTTTATGGTAGACTCTTCATGCTTTTGAATGTCAATGTGTTTATGTGTTTTAATTGAAAATCCTTTGTGTTTTTGACAGCATCTTTGCAAGTAGAATGCAATTGTATTATATATTATGAATGACAGAAGAGAAGAGAATGTCAATAGATCAATAACAATAAAGGGGTTTGGGTGGTTAGTAATGTTCCCAATCAGGCCAATATTACATAGCATTAGGGAATTAAGGGATGCATGTCAAGCTGTTATGGGGATATACAGTAGGCTGTTGCATTATGTTGACAGTAATACTCTGCAAATTGATTAATTTCTAATATAGAGACAGGCCTAAGTATATACTACACCTACATAGTAAAGCTATTTTGAAAAATAGTTCAAATAAAACAGAGAAGTTTATTAAAAAGACTGACTAAATTATCAGATTATGGAGCAGGAGGGCAGCTACAAGCATGGGCGTAGGGGACGGAGGGGACAGATCCCCCCAGTAACTCATGCAGGGGGTACCGATAATGAAGAAATCCCCCCCAGGGCCGTAGGAACCCCCCCAATAGAAACGCCACAGTAGGAGAGAGAGGGGTGCTGAGCAGTCGTTTTCAGCAACCGCTCGGCATCCTTCTGTCTCCTCTGTCATCGTTGCCACCCCCTGCCTCAGCGCTGCCCCGACTGCAGTGGTGGGAGCGTGAGGCGGCCATCTCGGTGCCAGCGCTTTACTACTTCACGATCAGTAGTGAAGCCGCGCGTATCGCGGCAGAGCAGCGAGGCAGAGGCCTCGTGCTCCCACCACAAGACTGCAGGGCAAGTGAACTACAAGGGGCGGTAGGGAGAGGGTAGCTAGTGAGAAGGGGGGTAGGGAGAGGGTAGCTAGTGAGAAGGGGCCATAGGGAGAGGGTAGCTAGTGAGAAGGGGCCATAGGGAGAGGGTAGCTAGTGAGAAGGGAGGGTGGGGAGAGGGTAGCTAGTGAGAAGGGGGTAGGGAGAGGGTCGATTGTGTGAGAAGGGAGGGTAGGGAGGGGGTAGATAGTGTTAGAAGGGAGGGTAGGGAGGGGGTAGATAGTGTGAGAAGGGGGTAGATAGTAAGAAAGTGTGAGAAGGGGGAGAGGGGGTAGATAGTGTCAGAAGGAGGAGAGGGGGTAGATAGTGTGAGAGGGCTTAGATAGCGTGAGAAGGGGGAGAGGGGGTAGATAGTGTGAGAGATGGGGAGAAAGTGGGGATCTGATAGGAGAAAATGCTGTCCCCCCAGATTTTTAGAAGTTCCTACACCCATGGCTACAAGGCTGCTTATTCTACATCAGTAGAAGCAAAAAGGCCAGTAAAAAGCAAATAACAAAAAAGCAGCTCAGCCATGAATCGATAGACCACTCACACTAACAGAGTAGGTCTAGAACTGCTGAAGAATGTAGTGTGTAAAAATCTCCTGTCCTCTGTAGCATCACTCACAACGACATTCTAAACTGCATCTGGAAGCAACATCAGAACAAACATCATTCATTGGGAACTTCATGAAATGGGCTTCCATGGCTGAGCATCTGCACTAGGCACTAGGGTGACCACATGTCCTGGATTGCCCGGGACAGTCCCGCAAGGGAACTTTAAGTCCTGCAATGCATTGTTGTCACCCTAAGCCACACAAGCCAGATATCACTACATGCAATGCTAAGAATCAGTTGAAGTTGTGTATAGCACGTCACCACTGGAACATGTTCTCTGGATTGATGTGTCACGCTTTGCTCTCTGGAAGTTGTTGGACAAATCTGGGTTTGGTGGAGGCCAGGAGAATGCTACTCATCAGAATACTACTGTAAGGTTTGGAGGAGGAGGGACAATAAGTTTTTTTTGAGGATTTGGTCTAGGCCTCTTAGTTCTAGTGAAGGATAATGTTAATGCTACAGCATACAAAGACATTTTACACAATTGTGTGCTTCCAACTTTGTGACCCCAGTTTGAAGAAGGCCCTTTTCTGTTCCAGCATCACTGTGCGCTGTAAAGACATTTTTTGATACATTTAGTGTGGAGGGACTCCAGTGGCCTGCACAGAGCCCTGACCTTAACCCCACACTGAACACCTTTGGGGTGTTGTTTAAAATCTTGTGGACAGCCTTACTGGAGGCTGTTATAGCTGCACAAAGGATGTCAACTCTATATTAATGCTCATAGTTTTGGATTGGGATGCCCAACAAGCTCATATAGGTGTGATAGTCAGGTGTCCATATACTTTTGGTCATATTGTACATTTTAACCTAAAAATCTACTTAATCCAAAATCAGCATAACACACCAAAACTCCCTGAATACAAGCATTTTGAATCTTTCGTCATTCTGTCCCTAAAAAGAACTGTTTGGTCAACATGCTATGACCCTCAGGTCCATATACAGTAGACCTATTTACTATTCTATAAAACATATATAATATTTTATTTTTTTTTGTGATCTAGAAGGGAAATAATTAAATTAATGTTCAGTCTCATTTATTCTGGCAAAACCACACACCTAAATGCTGGAATTTTGCAGCGATACTAATGAATGAAAAATGTTTAATTTGCACTTGGCAATATCAGTTTTTTCTCTTGGATTCCCCAGTCATTGCAGTACTAATTATTAACTATTTTCCACTAAATCTGCCCAAATGTTATAATGTCAACATTTGCTCTAGACTAAGGTGTAGTACAGTAAACAAAGGAGTAATGCTCTTTATGGTTTTAACAGCACACAGTAAACAGCTTACTGGCTTTTTCAGGAGAATACATTACTCACATTATTTCTTAGAAATATGTTAACAAAGCAGCTGCCAACATATTGTTACAAAAAAGATACAAGGCGAAATTTCAAAAATCCAAACAGCAATTTTTTAAAAGAATACACACAATAGCTGTTATATTTAACGGCCTGTCATAGAGGTGAATATTGTGGATGAAATATGAACAGTCAATGTTTTACTAGTCATAAACAAAAACAAACATGACATAAAAAATCTACTAATAGTAAGTTTTAACAAATATGAAATATGACATTACAGCATATAGCTTGCCTGTGTATAAAAATAATTTCATATAGAATGCCTGGTGTTTACTGTATATATGCCATGATATACATGTTGACCAGGGGTTTACCCATCCTAGTGACCAAAACTTTTTCTTCTCATGTTTACTATATATTTGTTTAATCACGATTCCCCTTTTTATTGTTGTACCATGCTATGTCAAAAAAGGTTTAGATTTTTTTTTTTGGTGTCATTTTACTTAGGACTTCTTGCAAGAGAAGCTACTGATGGGAAAAAAACACAAATTTATGTTCAGTAGCAAACCTCGGGTAGAATAATACCCCACATGCCATGGTTTTTTTTAATGATATAAGGGAACTAAAAGCTACCTTACATACAACATATTTTTTTTTCTTTTGGAACTTTTAGGTTGGGACAAGCAAGGCTTTTTAAATTGATATTTCTAGTGGGAGGGGAATGAGGTGTTTGAGCGCCTATTTAAAAAAATGTAACTGTTTTCACTGTTTATTACTTTAATTGTAAACTTGTCTGACTATAAATCCCTTTAGATTCTTTATAGACCTGATGGGATTATCTTTGAACAAGACAGCATCACTGGGGTCTATTTATTAATTTTTAAGAAGAAAACAGGTGTAGGTTTATTACAGGGTTTTTTTTAAAAAAAAGGAAAAAAAAGAGATTTGTAAGTAACTATTGCTAACATAGAGACTACTAAATTCCAACTACCTCGACTAAAACAGATATGGTATATGCCAACATACATATGCAAATATTACACTGATCACAGTACTACATCAGCTTGCCGTGGGGAGGCTCATCAGGAGCCAACAGGGTCTGGATAGACATTTTAGGAACTATTTGACTAAGACTGTTGTTTCTGACATCGTCAGCACTCATAATACTGTCAGAGAATGCCTGAACGGAAGTTTGAACATTCTCCATTCAGGCATTCAATGTCCCCAAGTTCTATATCCAATATTCTTACATTAGTGATGGTCATTGAGTGATGGTCAACCCCGCTTGTTTAATGTTGGTGAGGCTTCATTTTGGTAATCAGCATTTTAATTATTGCTTATACATATATATGATAAAGGAACACCATGTTTTGTTATTAGATTATTGTTATTATGATATAACTTATTCTTTCTGCAGAGATATAAGAGATTGTTCACTAAACGCAGAGCTGTCCATGTGACATGTATTGTTAATGCTTATCTGAGCATAAATCCCATCAGCCAGTAAGTACAGCGGCTTTAGATCAATTTGCTTGTTACTTGGTTAAAATATAATAATAAAAAAACACGGCGTTCTTGCAACAACATTTGTCATTTTATTACGGTGGAACAATTGCAAGGTCAGATGAACAATATACTTAGTATTACAGTATTACCTTGCATTACCTTGTAGTTAGAAATGTTTGATATGAAAACAGAAACTGGGCACAGACAAAACAAATCACTTGTCGTTAATATAAGCACAAAGTTCACAGACGAATGTATCATTTTTCATCTTTCATCAGAAATAAAATAGTTTCATTTACATTACAGGTCCTTTTATAGTATTAACTTGTAGTATTCAATTGTATCTTAAAATAATGTTACTAATCAGTCCGAAAGCGAGCTTTCCAAACAGCATTGCAAATGCATTATTTAACAAATATGTATGTAAGTCAGAAGCATTTTTATGCCACTGTTTGGCTGGTTTAAGAATGCATAGTCCAGCCATCTGTCTGGGTATTTGTGGCTGCAAGGGCACAAGTATAAAACCCTTAACACAGAGACAGGAGTATCCAGCTGGCAGCTGCATGTACTCCATTTGGTGGCCACTGGCCTTAAAATGCCCTTGCCTCCTAGCCATCCCCAGTACTACCCTGCCTGTCAATGTCTGCTTTGGTGTCACATGAATAAATCATTATTTCTGAGAAATATTTGTTGCATCTGTTATGCTAGAATACGGTCACATATAGCTTTACTCATTTAATAAATGAGATGAGATGGACTGAATTTCTTCTTGTTGCTTATACCTATGCATCATGAAAGGGTCACATGGCCCATTTTTTAAAATAAATTCTCTGGAATGGGTCCTATAGTGTAAAGCTAATTCATTGATGAAATATTCTACTTCACTAGAACTCACCGGAAACTCACTCATGATTAAATAGTATTGTGTCATATTATAGATATCGATTTGGCACAGCAAAGTAATTCTAGGGCTTGAGCTACTGGGAAATGAAGAATCTCTGCTATAAATTGATGGCCCATAAAATGAAATGTAAGTTATTTTTCCAGTATTTTGAAAAAGAACCTGAAAATCACAAAATCCTTACTAAAAAGTTAATGAATATGTGATTAAGTATAATGTAGGAGTTTTTATTACTTAAAATTAAAATTTTACATATCAAAGGGAGTGCAATTCCAGTTAAAAGAACATACTCCATTATGATATAGATCAGGGGCGTCCAACGTGCGGCCCGCGGGCCAAATACAGCCCTCTGGACTTCGAGGTATGGCCCGTGTGAGCCAGTCTGTGGGCTGGCAGACCACATTCAAAGCGGCCAGCTGCGAAGTTCAAAGCAGCTGGAGGCGGTCTTACAGCTGTAAGACGGCTGCTTTGAACTTCGTGGCCAGACGGCCGCTTTGAACACGTGACGTTCGAGGGGGCTGGCTCACAGAAGGTGTTCCTCATGGCAAGGAGAGGGTAATCACATCAAAGGAGAGCAGGAAAAAAAGAAAATAATGTAAGTATTACCAAAAAAATAGGGGTTATAGGAAAGCGGACCCATATTAAAGAGTAGAGTGGCTGAGTGTTGGTGTGGTAGAGCCTGTTCTGGTGTCGGTGTGGCAGAGCCTGTCTTGGTGTGTGTGTTTGGGGGTCTGTGTTGCAGAGCCTGTCTTGGTGTGTGTATTTGGTTGTATATTTCCTGGCACTTTACTTACTGTAGGAATAAATTGAAAAGTAAAGGTTTTGTGTTATTTACTCTATTTCAATCTGCATATTTTGTCAAAAAGGATCAGTGGTACTAAATTGCGACTTCAGGTGTCCCATGTATGATACCTTTTTTTAAGTGTACTGATTACTCCCAATCCCATCACAAAGATTATATCTGCCGAGCACTGATGTCATCCAGTTCACACTTTATCCAGTACACACTGATGCCGAGGAGTTAAGATTCTGTCTATTATATTTATTACCATAAAATGGCCACCAAAATCATCAACTCCAGGCCCATGATGCTCTTAATCCAGCCCTGCCTCCAGTGTGCGTCAGCCATCTTAAATCCATATATAAAGCTTAAAGGCCATATTTTCTCTCAGTGAAAAATGAGTGAGGCCCACGCACACATACATTTCTGATGAAGTGGCCCACTGCAGAAAAAACTTGGACACCCCTGATATAGATAAAAGCTTCGGAGGATATAACTGACTTGTAATACATTATTTTTTTGTTTTTTCTTCCCTTTATGTAAATTTTCAATGAAAGTTAAAAGAACAATAACATCTTATGTAAGGGTATGTTGTATATATGTAATGCTGTGAAGAAAAATTAGGACCCTCTGTATGTAGGTAATAATGCAGACGTCATCAAAATGTATGAGATTTTCAGTATTCTGTTATTTTAATAATTTCATTTATTTTCAAACCTTTCTTAATAAAAAAAAAAGGGGAAACATACATTAAAATAATTTAAATACGTTTGCATATTTATTGGAAGGCAGGTAGTATAATGTAATTATCTGTTTTACCTGTGTTGAGAAGTGGTCCTGAGGAATAAGTTATACTTTTCTTCTGAAGATAGACCATCCATCATATAGTAAAAGACAAGGAAATTGCTCTGTCCTGGAGCGTGACTAAGGAGACGGGATTTTTCCAGCATATAGGTATAAAATCTGGCTGAAATGGAAATAGATAAATTAGGAGCCATTAAAAACCCAAATATTCTTATTTGCAAGTTAATTGTACATGGAAGGAATACATTTATTAAAAAAATCTATATGGTTATGGTTTCATAAGGTCCATTATTAGAACGATTTCGTTACCATCACTTGCAAGCCACTACATAGAATCTTTTTGATGGACTATTAAAGGGTTAGGACTCTCCCTGGTATGAATATATTGGGGTTTTTTTTCCTGAAAATCATACCTTATGAAATAGATCCATTCCCTCTGCCCTATATTAACTTTAAAATATTTTTCCATTTTGCCAAACCAATATAATTAAAAAGTTTTTTATTTGCATTCACATATGTTGACACTGTCCAGACAATAGCAGGTAGGTAGTAGTTAAGGAAGGACATTGTTGTATATTAAAGAACCATTATTATTTACATTACTTTTGACTTATAATGTAGATTTTTCAGATTCCCCACATTGTCTATTGCTACCAATTGCTGATCACAGGCAGATGCGCATAGATAGCAATGCAGTGAGAGATGCTTTTTCAGGCATATCAGAAGAGGTACACTAGTTAGGACCCCTTCTGATAATATAGGATAAAATAAAGATCACTGAAGGAACAGTGAGTAACCATCTGCATTTTGATCACTTTCTGTTCTCTCCTCCCCAATCCTCCTATCAGTCGAGAAGTCACCAGATGCTCCGCCACTTTGGAGGAAGTTCACACAAGATTATCGTAGCGCAAAATGGCAGAGCTTCCTGTGACAGCATCTCCCCAATTCTCCAATCAGGAGAGAGGACGTCATCAGAAGCTCCAGCATTTTGGTGGAAGTTCACACAAGGTTATCGTAGCGCAAAATGGCAGTGCTTCCCATGACGTCCTCACCCCAATCCTCCTATCAGTCGAGAAGTCACCAGATGCTCCGCCATTTTGGAGGAAGTTCACACAAGATTATCGTAGCGCAAAATGGCAGTGCTTCCTGTGATGTCCTCTCTCCGATTCTCTAATCAGGAGAAAGGACATCATCAAAAGCTCCAGCATGTTGTCGGAAGTTCACACAAGGTTATCGTAGCGCAAAATGGCAGTGCATCCGGTGATGTTCTCTCCCCCGATTCTCCAATCCGGGGAGGGGATGTCACCAGAAGCTCCACTATTTTGGCGGACGTTTACACAGGGGTATCTTAGGGCCAAATGGCGAAGCTTCTGGCTATATCCTCTACCTCGGTCCTCTAATTTTGGTGGAAGTTCGCCGGGAGATTATGTCCGCATAGATGTGGCCGGAAAAAGGAGAGAGAAGAACAAGATGATGATGAACAAGATGCAAGACACAGAAGCAAAGCTGCGAGACACAGAAGAGGAAGTGATCAGCAGAGAAGGTAGTGATACGTTCAGAGAGTTTGATAGTAAGTCTGCGAATTAGATGAAAATACAACACTTTTTTTGCTTCGTTTTCATCCGTTTTGTGGGGGTCTAGCCTCGTTTTGGAGATTCGTATAAATGTCATTAACTTTGCGATTCATACAAATACAAATGCACAAGTCTAGTGCATACCATATACCATTTTTTTATTATTCCATAACTTCCATATTCCATACTATTCCATATTTTCTCATTTCTTAAAAAGGATATATTCATTGTGCTCAAAATATTAACATTTCTTTTTGTACTTCTTAAATGATCAAGCAAGTACCACAAGACAATAATAATAGGAAATAACTGTAAAAATGTTTTAGAGTTTTTGAATGCAAATAAACCATTTTTTAGGCATTTAGAATTTCAAATATTCTACTGACAATTATTTTACAAATATACATTTATATTTTGAGGTATATACTTGGTTTGGATATATTAAACATGTATTTTAAGGTTGTAGAATTTTAAATAAATGCTATCCACCTTTATTTGTGTTACTCTGCCCTCAAGTGGCAAACAGAGGGTATTCAACTCCAAGGAAGCTCATCATGAATGACGGTATTTCTTGTAGTTAATACAAGTCTCTATATGAAACAAACCTGCCTTGGTGGCGTACTAGAAATAAAGAGCTGCCTGTGGCACAACACCATGCACTGATTAGACATGTCATTTGTTTTCTAGATTTCTGTGTCAGTCTCCTTTTATTCATTAACCCTTCAAACACCAAGGGGATTCATAAATCATTGTTTGCTAATGGATATTACATTGAATGGTGTAGTAATGCACCTCAGAGGGCATCTGCACATTAAGACCATTCATACTTGAATTTCAGTGACATAATTATGAACCAATTGTTATTATATTCCTAGATCTACATATTAGCATGATGAAACTTATAAATCAGATGCATACTACATAGCTTACAGGAAAGGGTTAATACATGTTGCTTTAAGTCTTTCTATGAAACCTTTGTAAAGGCTGGCTGTCCATATGAAAAATGTCAGGCTGGAATGTATACATTATTATATCATACTTTACAGGCAGCTTACGTTGTCAGTCTAGACAGGCAAGACAAGTTCTCTTGTGAGCAAGGAAAAGCGACCGATAGAAAATAGCATTTGATCGCAGGGTGACTGATGGACATTAATCCATTTGACCATGTATTCATACTTGCTCTGATTTCTTTCTGGATATCTCCTGCATCATTTTGGAAATTGCCTATCCCTCTTTATAATACATTTATATATATATATATATATATATATATATATATATATATATATATATTTATATTTATATATTTTCTATACAGCATATACTGCATAACGATCAAGAAAAAAATATTGTGGGCAAAAACAGATGTTATGGCCATTCAAGTTCCTACCTCCTGATAAAGATGCTTTTCTTTCACAAAACTGCAGCTCAAGAAACTGTATGAATCGACTAGAGGAATGATTAAGTGTTGTTTTGGCATGCCCGAAAGCTTCTAAAATGTTGGTTACCTGTAACATAACGGAGATGAAAAAATTATTGCATGTTAGTTTAGCTATTACATAAAAAGTGCCAATTGTACATATTTAAACCAAACAAATGTAACTTGATTCTAGGAATACACTAAAAATTGTCAATGCAAGTAATACCGGTAATAGAAACAGAGAAACAGCAGATCATGTCTTTTTGGCTTCTGAGGAAAAGAAACATTTTATTATTTTTATTATTATGTTACTCAATGATACTGTTTTATCATTACACCACTCCCACATAATAACAGTAATATGTCATTTGTGATATTGCCAAGTTCAGTCCTTCACTAATCCTACTGACCTTTTTTCAGAGTAGTTGAACTTACATGTTTAATCTTTGAATAAAGTGAGATTTTACTGGATGCACATCTTAAGGCCAAATGTTTAATTATATGCTTGCAGGCTTCAGTCTTTCCAGAACCACTTTCACCACTAGAGAAAAATAGGTTTAAAGTTAAGGTATTAAGATGAAATACACATCTTAAGTAAAGTAATACAGCAGTCAAATAAAGGTGCTAGTTAATTTAAAAGGGAACAAAGGAAGCTAAGACATTATAACATCTTAACAAATAATGTGTTATTCATGTATGATTGCTTGGACTGAATCATAACTACCTAATAACAGCAGCAATACTGTATATATTACATTTACCTCTTGTGTAATATAACTCCCTCTAAATTGTAAGCTTGTTTGAGCCGGGCCCTCCTCACCTCTTGTTTCTTTAAGTCATATTGTTATGTTATATATATACTACTTGTTATGTCCTGTTTACCCATTGTACATTGCTACAGAATATGATGGCGCTATAGAAAACAATAAATAAATAATATTTTTTATTATTGTTTTGTATCATAACTGCATCTTGAACATTGAACACTAGGTGGCGATACATAGCAAGTATCAATGTTCTTAGCTTCTTCTTAACATGACACCCATACTATCTGTCATCAAAATTGATAGCGTGTTTTTTCCCCTTACATATGCAATAAATGTATTTCTGATGATTATTTAGTATCAAAAATTCACATGGGGCTAAGATTGTAGATTTTTGTGAACTAGTCACAATGTTTCTAGATTGTTTGAGCGGGGCTCTCCCCACCAAATTGTTATGTTTTGCACTTTTTGTTCTGCAGTGCTGCAGAGGATGATGGTGTTAAAAAAATCAGTAAATAATAAAAATAACAAATTTGGTTCAATAAACCAACATTTCATTGTTACAATATGCCTGCAGGTTCTACATGGTAAGTTATATATCAATGTCTGAAAAGTTTGTTGGATACCATGAACTTCAAAGCACTGTATATCAAGCAAACAAAACGTCTCTAAAAGAAAAATCACATTTCTGTGAAGAGTTAATATGAAACCGAGAGTGAAAACTAATAAAATATATACCATATTTTTTTAGTTTTCACTCTCGGTTTCATATTATCTCTTCATACAAGTATAATTTTTTTCAACCAAAAAATATGAAGCCGAGTTTAATCTCTCTTTAAAAGAAACTATAAGGAGATGATTACACTGTGGTTTGTGATTAAATGACTCAATTAGTTTTTTAATGGATCATAGTGCAGCTAATGAATTCTACATGCTCATGGAATTATCAATGTGACCTTTATTTTTGCTAGTTTCTATGAAGGATATGAGTAATAAAACCAAGCACTACATAGGATTTCCATGTGGAAGCTGGAAGCATTTATATCTAGAAACATTAAAGAAGTCCCTCCATTGTGAATACATTCATCATGCAAATGATGTGCCATATCGGGTTTATGATGAATACATTGTGTACATTGTGACACACAAAAATGTCTAAATATAAATTGCTATGGTTATTAAACCAATTGGTTTACTGGCCATTCAATAAATGGTTTAGGCTAATGCTGATGACATGGAACCTTCTGAAGTAGTTTATCCATTCCTATTAAATTCTTAAAACGGTGAAATACAAATCGTCAGTAGAGAGATGAGGAGAACAGTTTCGAGACTAATGATTCAGCTGGTAACAACGTCAAAATTGTAAATGATCTCCTCACCACCATACAAGTGGGTTCAACGTTAGTGAGTCTTTTGATTTGCTTAGCAAACAACCATTGTGACGTTATAGAAATGGGTTAGCGTTATTTAATATGTAAGTGCAATGGTCTCTCAGAAGAATTATTCGTATCACATGTAAAATAACCATCTACAAATGGAACATTATTCATTGTTAATCCTTTCTGATCTAACCACTTTTAAAATGAGTTCATTATTTTGACTGGTAATTCTGGAGACGATTTTGTCTGGAGCAGAGGGAAATGAAATATGTTAATAGCCAAGAGTCTGTACCTTAAGATAAAGCACTGAGGTAGTTTCTCTTGAAAAACCATATGGTAAGCTCTCTCAGCGCAAGCGAAAATGTGTGGGGGAAGTGAAGAGCACAGGCGTCCAGAGAGGTTTTGATATAATTGAGTGACCTGGAAAAACAATAAGCAAGATTACAATGTATTTTAATGTAATGTGTACCTAAATGTTAGTTGTAACTGAGGGCATGCAAAATCAAGTTAAACTAAGCTCCCAGTATCCATGAACGTAACTGCAGCTCACAGATTTTTAGTATATGCTAGCTATGTCCAGTTTTATCAGTTGGATTTACCCTTTCATTTGACAACTCAACCTTTAATGAACCATCCCACTGTCTGTCTATCACTGAGATCCTGCAGTTCCAAACTGTGTCCCCTATATATACATATATTTATATGCTATCGTTTGAACAATCTAATATTGATAAAAAAAAGATAAATTAGCTATGTCTATGATATGTATGGAATAAGCACAACAATGACTTAGGTGATCTTATATCATTTTCTATGTTAGCAAAATAAAATGTATCAATCTTATAGGAAATTAAGTTTGAGGCGGATTGTCTGCAGTAGACTTATGCATTCAGATTCATACAAATGTCCGAAAGGGAGGAGGGGCTCCAACAAAAAACAAACAGAGAGAGCTCAGAATCTTTGTCTGCATATTATTGGGTTGCTTTTCACTCTTATCCTCTCAGATGCTGTCTCTCACACCTTCACTCCACTTCTTGTTCTCTTTTTCTTATGTCTTCTCCATTGACCTGCTTGTCCTGGCTCTCTACAGCATTGTCCTCGCCTGGTGTAGCAGTTCCGCAACAAAGAGGAGCCGGGGCGCACACCCTCTACCTCAATTGGAGGAATAGGGGAGAGGCTGTCCCTGTGTTGTGAGCTGAGGCTCCACCCTCAGAAGGTAGGGAGAAATTGAGAGAGAGTATGAACCAGACAGCGTGTCTGGCGACCAACAGAGTGGCTCTAATGGACCTCTAAATTCTGACGCCAATTTATTTCGGGTTACAGTACTAGAGATCTGTTTTTAGGTTTAGGTGTTTGACGTTATACCCGGAAGCTGTTTCTTGCCAGTTGGAGCTACAAAGAGGACTTCGATACTTTGATACTTTAATTCAAGAGGACATTGCACTTTATTGCTGCAAATAAATCTTTTTGCAATACATATCCTGTCTCCCCATCTGCATTTTGCTGTTTGTATGGATCAGAAAACGGTTCGAACGTAAACAACGGAGGAGACACAACTTGGGAGAGGAATCCCACAACGCTTGTCTAGTTTGAGCAAGCTGTTTTGCTCAACCTTACGTGAGTGCAATATTATCCTGGGGGGAAGTCTTTCACTGTTATAATATAGAAAGCACTATGATTATTATTTGGTTTTGATTTTCATATGTCAACAAGCCCCCATTTGAAAACGGTTGGATGCCAATTCCACTTAATTGAGGATATAAGTATTGTTTTCAATTATATTTCTGGTGGATTATACACTGTGTGTGTCACAATTCTGGTGAATTTTATATTTTCACTTTTATTTTCTTTTTTATTTATATATAAATTTATTTGGTCAAATTATTTAACTAACATATACATATATTTTTAAATTGTGTTTTTTTGCGCGACACTTTATATATTTATTTATTTATTTTTTGGGTATAGGGGGTATACCTTTAGTGCTCGCAGCATCCACTCATTCTTTTTAGCAGTATTTATATTTTTTGGAGTTACATATATCAGTATACTTTAGCGCTTGATCACTATATAAATTATTTGTAATCTGTTTTTCTCACACTATTAGCTTTTTTCTCACTTGAGGATTCCTGTATTAATCCCTACTATATTACAGAAGACTTAAGATAGGCTAGAAAACCGAAACGAAGAGAAAAATGAATACGAAGAACGTATACGAATATTCGCCCGAAACAAACAGAGGAATGGGCGAATATTTGTAGAATACAAAGATTTTGTTTTTCCCAAAAACAAAGACCTCGCCAGCACCCAAGTCTAATTAACACTGAGTCATAAATAAGTTTTAGATGACATTTCTCATGTTGTACTTTTCCCTAAGGAGTTTGAATGGCCAACTCAGCCATTCTAAAGGAGAAACATACCCGGATCTAAAATAGCATGCAATATTTTTGTTTTGTTTATTTCCATGAAGTGTTCTACTTGCATAAAGATTATGAAGTCACCAAGGATTCTTACCCAAAATGTAGTACATAACTATTGGGGTAGATTAAAAACAATCTATGAAACGCAATAATACACTTAAAATGCACTGCCTATGAATTATATATTTATTACAGTTAATTGTTATTGTTATTGTTAATGACAATAATGACAATAAGCACCAAAATACATTACATTAGCATGTGTATCAAATGGCAAACTTACCAGTGAAGAGTAGATTGGAAGTTCCTTGTATGGGTTGACAAGCAGCAAAATGTTACCAATATAAGTCTAAAATAAAAATGAATATCCATTTACTATTACTATTACATGAATAAATCATTATTCTGAAACTCATTACTAGAAGAGACCTTGGGTTTTAATCACAGCTTTGTGATTAAAAATGTTTTAAATACTTTAGAATACCTTTAGAACACTTATGTGACTTAATTGGTCAAAATGTTTACCAGGTTTTGCTTAACTTTAAATGTACAACGGTATGGCATCTAATCTAATTTAATATTAATAAAAATACTTATGTGGCCATGATCTCATCAGTATGAAGAATGATACAATAATAGCTTCTGTGTTTTTTCCTCCATGTTATTTACTTGTCATTCTGTGAATTGCCTTATGAGGCTCTTTGGATAAAATGCACTCAGGCAATGTACTATAACAAAAATGTAAAAATCTCTGCTTTTCTTCTATGACTTTTGCTCTTGTCCAGTGTTATAAAATTATATTCAGTGTTCTTTGATTTGCTTTGGGCTATGAGTGCACGCTACCGTGTTCACTGAAATGTATTTGTCTTTAAGTAAAGAAAGGTTGTCAACTAGCCCTGTCTTTCTGTTTATTTTAACAGAGCCAACCAAACATATATATTTAAATAGTGAGAATTATTATTGAGCGGATCTTAACAAAAAAATATTACCAGTATAATAATTACTTTACTTTTTAAATTACATTTATCAACATAAGTTGTGTTATGTTTCTTAATTTCCTGTCAAGTTCTTTTGTGTTTGAGAAGTGAAGAAATTCATACAGTTATTGGCATGATTTTATTAGCAACTGGGAGAAATAAAACAAGAATGATTCCGTATTTTATTGTTCTGCTTTCTTTATTGTAATTGACAGGCGCATCAATCACTAAGGAGGAGGCTGAGAAAGATAATATAATTCAAAAACACAAAATACACATATATATTGGGTTTCAGGAAAAAGATTCCAAATTTTGCAAGAAGGCAAAGTGGAAGCTTCAATGGTGGTCTGTCTGGGAGTAGCACAGACCTCCATTCCCTTTTCTCCTCCCTGGCCGTGGTTACGAGAGATAAGAGGATCTCTCCATCCGGGCCATAATCCCCATGGCTACCCAGGACAGCGGGACAATGCCTTAAAAATCAGACATGACTACATGTGGCAGACTAGATGGACCAAATGGTTTTTATATGTCAAATTCTCTTTTTCTATGACTGCCCCAAGAAGCCAGATGTACGCATGGCTACGCACAGTAGCGTACCTAGCGGGGGGCGGGGGGGGCAGTCATAGAAAAAGTGGGTGCCGCTCATCAGGGGGGTGCCAACTTGCCGGCACCCGGCACCCCTCCAGAGATGGACAGTAATGTCCGCCGCTGGAGGAGAAGGCTCGCAAGGGAGCAGTATCGGAGGTCTTTAACAGACCTCCGTCTCCCTTGAGTGATTTTAAGCCGGTTCCCTTGAACCGGCTAAAAATCACTCAAGGGAGCCGGAGGTCTGTTAGAGACCTCCGATACCGCTCCCTCGCGATCCACGCGGCAACTGCTGCTGTGCGCCGGGGTTTGTTGTCAGATCCCGGTGCACAACACTGAAGCCGCACCCACCGCCGTCCGTGCCCTCTGAACCGGAAGAAGACAGAAGAAGAGGAGCGATGAGAAAGGAAAGGAGCTGACTGCTGTAAGAAGAAAAGAGGAAAGGTAGGAAATCATTCAGTGAGAGTGGATTGGTATGTGTGGAATCTGTGGATTGGTATGTGTGGAATCTGTGGATTGGTATGTGTGGAATGTGTGGATTGGTATGTGTGGATTGGTATGTGTGGAATCTGTGGATTGGTATGTGTGGAATCTGTGGATTGGTATGTGTGGATTGGTATGCGTGGAATCTGTGGATTGGTATGTGTGGATTGGTATGCGTGGAATCTGTGGATTGGTATGTGTGGATTGGTAAATGTGGAATCTGTGGATTGGTATGTGTGGAATCTGTGGATTGGTATGTGTGGATTGGTATGTGTGGAATCTGTGGATTGGTAAATGTGTGAGAGTGATGGGTGTTATGCTGTACCATTTCCAATGTCTTTTTCATTATATAATTATGCTCTAAAGTACATCATAACTCCCATCACTCTATACTGTTCCATACAGTGGCAGAGCTGGGAGACAGAGGCATTGCACCCCCACCGCAGGACTCCTGAAAGGTAAGTGAACTTCAAAGGGGGGAGAGGGTAGATAGTTAGGAGGGGGTAGATAGGGAAAAGGGAGTGAGAATGGGTAGATAGGGAGAAAGGAGGTTAGCAAGAATATTTAAATAAAGAGTCAGAATGAGAGCGAAAATAAATGGATTAATGTGTGGATGAATTGTTTGAATGAGTGAGAGAATTAATGAGTTTGTGAGAATGCATCAATGAATATGTGTAAATAATTTGTGTGAAAGAATAAATGATTGTGTGAATGAAAGTAAATTAGTGAGTGTTACAGGGTCACCGTACCCAAGGCTGGGTACCCCTGTTTGAGGGCTGAGGAATCACCAGTCAGTCCCTCATACGGATAGCACTCAGCTATCCACGGATCATCCAGACCACCATTCGTAGTAAACCAAGAAGAACTCTCTTTATTACAAACACACAGAACTTATATACAATCTCAATGCAATGTGTACCGAACCCAACCCCCAATCCCATCAGCCACATCCCATCACAAATCCCATCAGTATACAGGGGATGTATCAGGTGAGGGGATTACAGAATACAATGGGTTCCCCCACCTGTGTTATCCCCCCTGTAGTGCGGATGCCGTCTGGGCAGACAGGGCTGTGTTGGCTGATTAAGAGCCCCAGCCAGATTATAGGATTGTCTCCTTGAAGGCTGGAGCTGAAGCCACATCAGTCTCTGGGCTGGTTACACAATAATACACAATATAAAATATTACCGGGTCACGGGATACGGAACCGGACACAAAAGTGCTCCGTGACCCGGCTAAACTTCATATGACACATGAGCCAGCTAGCCTGGCCCTGTCACAGTGAGTGACTGTAAAAGTGTTTGTGTTAATTATAGGTGTATAGTTGATTTGTCAAAAAGGCAAAGATGGTATAAGCAGGGTGTTTATGGGACAAAAATGGCACAGGCAGGGTGTTTAGGGGACAAAGATGGCACAGGTAGCGTGTTCATGGGACAAAGATGGCATACACTCGGCTGTTTGGGAACAATGCTGACTCATGCTGGGCTGTTTGGGGGCAAAGATGGCACGTCCTGTGTGTGTGTAATTTGGGTGCTGGTCAGGTTCTATGTGGGCAATGTGGACGCTGTTTTTTTTTGGAGGGGTTATTAAAGAAAGCACTATTATATGTTAAGTAAATGTTATTTAAACGTATTTATTTTACTTATAAGTTATTAATTTATTTTTTCTGATTTCTTGTTGTTTACGGTTGACATACAGTTTACAAATTGGTGCAATAAATATTCTTAACATAATTTTATAGATGTCTTTACATTTGGAGGGGAGGGGGTTGCCACTTACAGGATCCGCCCCGGGTGCCAAATACTCTAGGTACGCCCCTGGCTACGCATACTTACATTTACATTAATTTAAAAACTCTGGCATTTCAACACATACTAAAACTTACACATATACTGACACAACTGTCACTCAGCATACAATTACATTTGTGTGTTCTCTTACACACTTACATGCAGACACATACATGTGCAAATTGATACATTGCATTTATCAACATATGCAGTCACAAATATAAATGCTAATTTGAACTACCTATTAGGTTCCCAGACAAGGACACAGTCTAATAGTGGAGTCCAGTTGGAGGGAACACACACCCTTCCAAAACGCAATCTTACAAGCCACAAATCACACAAGAAGTGGGAGTAGGTACAGAGCCAGGTCCAGAGGCACGGTACAGAATGAGAAACGAGAAGCGTATTTGCTGCAATAATGGCAGCTCCAAAATGTTTCTTGTAGGCGTCTTTAAGGTTGTACCTGTCGGCTGGCAGTTTCTTCTACTCCTCATTTGCATTTTATTTAGGAATATTTGCAGTATTCCTTTTCCCGGTGAAAGATTGTAGTTTTTTCCCCCAAAGGTTTTCAGTAAGATTGAGGTGAGGACTCATTGTGTGCTTTGAATCTCTGTCCTGCTGGATGACCCATGATCTTTGACTCATACCTAGTTATATGAGACTGGGCAATGCATTTTGTTCCAAAATAGCTTGGTAATTCTCCAATTTCATGATTCCCTTTGAAGACACCTTTTGATGAATTTTCCTCAATTATGTCCCACGAAGTCTCATAACCAGCTACCTACTTTATAACATAGCGAACTGTTGGGATGCCAAAGTCTTTAGAGATGACCTTGTACCCTTTAATATTCTTATGTTTAGTGATATTGTTTCTGGTGGTCTCAGACAGCTCTCTTACCTTCACTAATGCGAAAAGGGAGCAGGAAATAAAAGTGGTCTTTTTCAGCATTAAACTATCATTGATTCATTTCAAGCCTCGAGCATTGATAAGTCTAATTTCACAGCAATGACATTCTAGTTCTTCTTTTTAAACCAACTTGAGTTCTTCAAAGGCATGCAAGTAATCATGCCATAGCAATGTTTTCATTGTTATTCCTTTTCCTCCAATTTCTTTGTTCTTTATTGTGTTATCCTATGCAATTCTGTATCAAAATAGACCAAAGCTGTTTCACTGCACATTTTGTTCAGAGGATGTTGTACATTATGTACTAAATATTCAACATTTAATCTTAAATCAGCTTGAAATAACTTGGTCTAATGTGAACAAAATATAGGATCAAATAAATCACATCATTCTACAGCTGTTCTTAGAATGTGTAATTATATGAAAAAAAAGCAAATTGCAAGTAAACGCTATTACCACCATGCACAAGCACAGAAACATTGGATTTTGACAGCAGAGAACTGGTCCATTTGATCTTCGAATCCACCTTCTAAAAAGCATACCATTCTTGTTCTTATTCCTTATTCAGAGCTGCTGTGTGTTTGTTAATGATAACTTCTCCTCTTCGGTATTACCTTCCAGCACCTGGCTGCTCCATGAATCTATCGGCCTTCATGTAAAAACACTATTTTATTAAGGTACCCCTAAATCCCCTACTACTATCTTCATGATGTGTCCTATTATTTTTGTTAATTATCTCACCTTCTCTCACTTTCAACTAATTTTCTGTCTATGGTACAAACTCAGGTATTGTGATTGGAACTTTATATTGGCTTACATAGAATTAATTGTAACAAGGCAAGTATTTAGCAATACACAAAAGAAAGCAAGTACCCTATCCTATTTCTATTCTAATTTCTTTTGTTTATAGCTACCACACCAGGTTTTAGTAATATAACCTCTATCGCCAGTTATTCATATTTAGTTACTTATCCGTGTATAAAAGGTAAGTATTTAATCTGCATATTTGGAAGGATAAATAGAGGTACATTTACAAAAGATATCTTTCTTTTCCAACACCAAACACCAAAGCTGATTTTCAGACAGTAACAGGTTCCTTAATTTTGACCACTTCAATATATATATAATTGACTTACGTATATTTGATTATTACTAAAACGTTTTTGGATCTCATACAACAGGCTGCTGTCTGTGAGCTCGCTCAGTGTGGCCAAGTCATCATTTGCAGCTGCAGGCATTAATTTGATCTGGGGGGAAAAAAATAAAGAAAATGAAAGAACATCCATATTTTATTTTATGTGCTATAAGAAAAAAAGTGCCAAATTGCTTTTATTATGAGATTCGTATTTGCATTATTTTGAAGAAAATATTCACTGCAACACGGGCAAACTGAAAGATGATTGACAACACAACCAAGTGCTGCAAAATTACAGCCTGAACTCTCTTACGCAGCAGGAGCATTTTGATTAATGGAGTCTCACTAAGAAAAACTCATTTCTTTTGTCAGTTGTTCCAACTACATGTTTTTAAAACTCTAATTACAGAAAAGCTTTAACTAGGATTTGTTAGAGACCTCTATCAAGTTCACAGTTTCAGCTTTGATTTGTATGTTTAATGATCTTTTAACTCCCTGTTACCGTTTTGTTGTCGTTAAGTTATTAACTCATAAAGAAACAGTACATGTCTTACAACAACGAATGCATATTAAAGTACTTGTAATTACTTAAATATGTATTTACTAACTTGTTAAAAAATAAAATTATATAACTTGTTAGCACTTAGGAGAAGCTGCAGATTCGGGATTGCAGTGCGATGCTCCCACTGTGGTGACGAAAATTTCCCACAAAGAGAATACATATGGGGACCACATGGAAATTTAAAGGGTCTACTCAGCTATTATATGCATTAAAGGGAATATGATAGATGGGGTGTGCTTTCAAGTCAGCAAACACAACAAGACAGCAACAACCTTGCTTCAGTTCTACCATGAGCTAAAAAATACTATAATTTCTTTTAAAGTTAAAGTTCTAATCTCCTATAAAATATTTACTAAATGATTATAAAGGCATTAATACCATTTGTTTAATTATTACTGGGTGCACAAACAAGCATTCTATAAGTGTTTGGGAAGAATTAATAAGCAGTCCACCATTCACAGTGTGCTGTAAAATTAACCCATAGTTTAACAGGAGGAATTTATGTTGAGCGGGTTGACATATCTATATTACCTGTTTTTTTCTAATGTCAATTATGAGACAGTGGATATGGTCATTTTATTATTTACTAAAGTGTATTGATTATTTAGTAATACAAGTTACTTTTTCTTTGGCACCCAGACATTTATGTGAAATGTTGGTGCATGATGTTATTTATGCATAGGAATACATAAAGAAGTACAGATCCTTACACTAAAACAATGACAAAACGAACAAAAAAGTAGCTATGGTTTGGCTATGGTTTTGGCAATATATCTATTTAAGCTATTACTCGTAGGTGGCACTAACTCATGGCCAGCTTAAGCAATTACTTAAGGCTACCATTGGGAGCAAGATCTGTTTATGGGTTAGAGGTAAGCACGATTTTTATAACATTACTTTTGTATACTAGTGTATTTGTCTGCATACACACAAAAATATTAATTCAATTCCATCACTTAGGTTAGAAATGGGCCCATAGATATTTTCATTTAGGGGCCTCTAAAAAAAACTGTTAGTAGGTATATTCAGTATTGAGCTACAAGAGTTAATAATGTAATATTGTCAGACTCAATATTGTCAATTTGAAGTTGACAGAGGTGGTTTATAAACTAGAAAGGGCTACTCTGGGAATAGTCTTCAGAGATAACAGCATTATGTTCTCAGCAACATCAAAATGTTCTTTCCATTACCTGTTCTAATTTGGTTGTGCTACTAACAATTATTTTTTCAGATCCATTTTCTTGGGAATAGTACTTGTGTAACATTTTTCCTGAATCTTTGAACATTGTGTCTTTCTCCAGTAAACTATCCTGCTTTGATATCGGTAAAGCCAGAGGACGTCTGTAAAACAAAATATACGAATAAATACATCAAAATGGAAGAGGAAAGCAATCAAAGTTTCTGTGAAAGAGAGGCAATTATTAGTGAAGATGGATTTAACTTTTTTTTAAATGAAAAGTTATTGTAATTCAGTCCACTTCCTGCAAAGCAGACATAAACGGAATATTCATGAGAGTAGATTTTACAAGAAAGGTAAATCAATACTTAATTTAAAGTTCTGTTGCAAGAAGTTTTAAAGTTAAATAAAATATACACAGGGTGTTGAACTACAACACAAATAAATACGTTACCTGTCACACATCTTCCATTTTAAAGACAGTTTTAATTGATGCTGACTTTATTGATTAACTCATTTGATTCAATTTCCATGACTGTATTGTTTAAAAGTAAGCATCTGGGGCGTGTCCTGGAGCTCGACCAAGATGGCCGCACGTTGAGTTGCTCCTGACTCACCCGCCGAGACTTACTGCTTTTTTCAGCACCAAACGTTATTTATTGAGCCCCATCTCGACGGGAAACGATGCCTAAACATCCCCTGAGGGATTCATCGACTGCGGTCGCTTCCTACTTTCGGAAGAAGGATTCCGCACAACCACGTGCCTCGGGCAGCCCGGATCCTGGGGATGAGGATTTAGATTCCCCGTGTACGAAAAAGGACATTGCAGACCTGGCTGACCTCCTCAAGACGGTCGAGAAGGACCTTCACCGTGACATTAAGGATGGTCTGATGACCCTGACGAAAGAGGTTCGTGATCTGCAATGCTGCACCACAGACCTTGAACGCAACCACGTGGCTATGGCTGAGGATCACCAGGCCGCTAGAGCAGACTTGGAAGGACTCCAGTCTAAATACCACAGCTTACAAGAACAAGTCGAGGATTTGGACAATCGGTCGAGACGCTGTAACATTAGGGTACGTAATGTGCCTGAAACGGCTCCCTTACCTGAATTTATTGACCGCTATCTCCGCCTTCTCCTACCCGAAGCCTCGGCTGAGGATTTACATCTAGACCGGGTTCATCGTGCGCTTCGGCCGCGTCCTGCACCGTCAGATAATCCGAGGGATATCATCCTCAAGTGCCACCACTACATGACGAAAAAGACTATCTTCCGAGCGGCTCGCAATGGCTCCCCGTGGCACACCTCATCTCTATGCGGATGTCGCTATGTCAACATTGCAAAAGAGGAAGGTACTTAAACCCATCACAGAACTCCTTCGTTCTAACAGATGGGGGCTCCCGTTTCGCCTTATTGCACATCATGGCTCCATGGGACCCCTTTGATGGCTCGGACTTTCTAAAACCCCTGGGGATCACAGCCACCCAAGAAGTCCTTCGCCTGCAGCACCTGATGGATCCTCGTCCTCACTCTGCTCCGGTTGCTTCGTCGTCTCCACCACCCGAGGCTGCTTCGGGGGACGCCGACATTGCTGAAGATCCCACTCCGTCGCTTCTTAGCCAAAGGGACTGAGAGCTTTTCTGTTTTTTCCTTTTTTTTTTTATACATATATCTCCATTTGTTAATTTTTATATATGTTCCTATATATTTTTTTTTTATTTGTATTCATGTTGCCTAGCCTTCCGTTCTGCTGCTCCCCTAGCAGTGCATCTCCCCCTAGGGGGTTAACGCCTTCGTAGGCACTTGGTCTACTGACCATGGCAGGGGTAGATAAGTGCCAAATATATTTATACAATATAATACCGTATTTGCTCGATTATAAGATGAGGTTTTTTTCAGAGCAAAATAGGTCTGAGTATGAGACGACTAAGATCCAGATCCCCCGCAGCTGCAGGGGACCTGGATCCTCCTGTGTCTCCCCCCCCCCGCCCCACTTACCGGTACTTTTGAGTCCCCGGTGTGTAGCTGGGGCAGCGTGTAAATGTCTACGCGATTCGCGTAGACAACTTCCGCTGCAGCAGAAAGGAGGTGTGGCTAGCAGCGGGGGTGCCGCACCGGTGCGGGGAACTCTGATCTCTGACAGTCGGGGAAGGTCTGCGCGATGGACGCAGACAACCCCAGCTGCTAGCCACGCCTCCTTCCAGCTGCACCGGAAGTGCATGGGATCTACATGCTGCCCCGGCTACATGACAGGGAAGTTAGAAGCACCGGTAAGTTTGTGGGGGAGTGTTAAATGGGGGGCATAAGGCATTTCTGGAGGCAGAGTGCTCTGTGAAATGCCTTTTAACCCCCTTAATGCCACTCTGCCTCCAGAAATGCCTTTTTAACCCTCTATACGCCACTCCTGAATATTATGGGAATCGCGTGGCCAGGCGGAGATGCCGCGCAAGCATGGTATCAGGCTTATTGCCCTTTTAAAAAAAAAATTTGATTCGTCCAGCCAATGGCCTTCAGAACATCAGCCGAAAAGATCAAGTTAAGTTCTCCCTTTTTGACGTTTAAGGAACGAAGGGTCTGGGGGTCCCCAGTCGACTTATGCCTACGTTCAAGGTCGCGTATCTCGGTCCTCAATGCCTGAATGCCTTAAACCTCCCTAGATGCCACTCTTCCCCATAATATGCCTTTTAACCCTCTAAATGCCAGAGTGGCATATAGGGGTATAAGGCATTTCTGGAGGCAGAGTGGCACATAGGGGGTCAAAAGGCATATCATGGGGCACAGTGGCATATAGGGTTAAAAGGCATATCATGGGGCACAGTGGCATTTAGAGGGTTAAAAGGCATATCATGGGGCACAGTGGCATATAGGGGGTATAAGGCATTTCTGGGGCAGATGTGCATAACTGGGGGGCAGGTTGGAAAATAGAAGGAAATAAAACCAAAATATTTTTCTCAATCATAGCTTTTATTAAAAAAAATAGTTTACATGAATTAACATTTACTGGTAAAACTTTTTTCCTATAGGGTCGTCTTATATTCAGGCTTTCCCCCCCCCCCCCCCTAAATTAATATTCAGATTTGGGGGGACGTTTTATAATAAGGGTCATCTTATAATCGAGCAAATACGATATATATATATATATATTTATTTTTTTTTATTTTTTTTCTCTCCCCCCCTCACTCCATCTACTCCTCCAAGAATGTCAGGTTTTTGGGCCCCGACGTCTCATGCTTTAGGTGGCTTCAGTTAGGTACCTTTCCTGGTCCAGCCGCCATCTTTGACTACCTCTGCTATGTCGTGCCCCATTTCTGCTAGCTGAAGTTCGACGACCTGCGACACCTTCCCTTGTCGGGTCACCCCATCGGTTTGAGCTGTCTGCTACTGCCTGGTTCACTGAGGAGTCGAGGGGGTTCTTTTCATTTTATTGTTTTATTATTTCTTATACACACAGGTTTGCACGCACCATGACACACGGCTGTTTTTCCTGTTTGAGTTACCATTTTGTTTATTTTCCGTTGTACTATGTTGTTCTCGGCGGGGGGTCCCATCTGGTCTCCCAGGTTCCCCCATAGAACAGGCTCGCCGGTCTCGGTGAGAGTCCTGCTCTTCGTTTGTGATCTCACTCCATAGGCACTCCCTTCTCACTCCTGTGATTGGGGTGCTTATCCCTTGACACATATAGTTTTCTTTTTGCTTCATTCATATTTATTTATTTTTAGATCATCCCTCGATTCCATTTATTGGGCTCCTGTAGGTGGATTCCCCTTCCCAGCCCCTGAGGTACTTTTCTCCTTGTCCTATCTCCCCCTCCCCGCCCTTTTTTTTCCTTTCTTCTTCTCTCCTCTCTCTTTCTTTCTCTGTCCTTCTTCTCCTTTTATTTATTTTGTGTTTTTCCCTTTAAAGGGACTCCTAGCGCCTCCTTGTCTTGAGCCGGCCGACTGTGGGGCCTGATGGATCCGCTGGAGTTGTCTGGGGGGTCCACGCTAAAGGTAATAACCCATAACACACATGGCCTCAATTCCCCACAAAAACGTCTCAAAGCTATCAAAAACTACATCCGCACTGCCATACGTGCGGATGTAGTCCTCTTACAGGAAACCCACTTTAAACATGACCATGCCCCTAGGTGCTGGGGCAAACATTACCTCCAACACTTTCATGCTACCCATCCCACGAAACATAATGGGGTCACGATTCTTTTACACAAATGGCTCGATTTTCTCCTTACTGGCTTGACCAAAGACCCTGAGGGTCGATATTTACGCTTACGAGGCACCTTGTTTGGCAAGGACGTTTGTATCCTCAAGGTTTACGCGCCCTCTCCCAACCACTCGGGCTTCTACTCCCAGCTAGAGGCTCTGCTTGATGTTCCCAGGTCAACCGTCCTGATTGTGGGTGGGGACTTTAATGCCACTCCCGACCCTTACATGGACAGATCTGACTTTAGACGCGTCACGCCCCCACGGTCATCGTACAAGCCCCTTCAGCTTTTTTTACGGCACATGCATCTGTTTGATGCCTGTCGCGCGCTTCACCCCAGACACAGGGATTTCTCCTTCTATTCTAACTCCCGCATAGACCATATTTTTATATCGCAAAATTTACTTGGCTCCTTGCTGTCTTCCCGAATTCATGTAATCACCTGGTCTGATCATGGTATAGTTGAGGGGACGTTCTCCGACCTTTCCCCCCGTCACCCGGGCTACACGTGGAAGCTGAATGACTCCTTATTGGCGGACCAGGCCATAGGTGCTTCTGTGGCGGACGCCCTAGAGGAGTATTTCCAATTGAACTCCTCCCCCGATCTGGCGGTGGGGACATTGTGGCAGGCGCACAAGGCGGTTATCCGCGGTACCCTTATTCGCCTAGCCTCCCAAAAGAAAAAGGAGAAGCTCCGTCAGGAGCTCCTCTTGAGGACCGAGATACGCGACCTTGAACGTAGGCATAAGTCGACTGGGGACCCCCAGACCCTTCGTTCCTTAAACGTCAAAAAGGGAGAACTTAACTTGATCTTTTCGGCTGATGTTCTGAAGGCCATTGGCTGGACGAATCAAAAATTTTTTTGAAAAGGGCAATAAGCCTGATACCATGCTTGCGCGGCGTCTCCGCCTGGTCACGCGATCCCATAATATAAGACATATCCACACATCCCCTGGGGGGACGTCCTCCCACCCAGATGTAATTTGTAAACAATTTACTGACTACTACACCTCACTTTACGATGGCCATAAAACCTCTCATACACCACACACTGCCCAATCTATTCTGGATTTCCTACGCGACTCTCGATTGCCGTCACTCTCCCCGGCCGACGTGCTCCATTTATCCGCAGAGATCACTCAGGAGGAGGTGGATCTGGCCCTAAGTACCATGAAGGGCGCTAAGGCTCCCGGTCTTGATGGGTTCACGGCTGCCTATTACAAAAGCTTCAAACTCATTCTGTGGCTGTATTGTTCAACAAGTTCCTCTCGGGCTCCCCGATACCTCCTGAGATGCTCTCTGCCAAAATTGTTGTGATTCCTAAGGAAGGGAAGGACGCTTCCTTTTGCTCCAACTACCGTCCCATTTCCCTCATAAATGTGGACGTTAAACTTTACGCCAAGATTTTGGCTTTGCGGATTGCCCCGTGCTTGCCACGCCTGATCCACCCGGATCCGGTGGGCTTCGTTTTGGGTAGGAAGGCCCCTGACAACATTCGCTGCACCCTGGGCGTCGTTCATGCGTCCCGGTTGGCTCGGTCTCCAGCCTTGTTACTTTCGCTTGATGCGGAAAAAGCGTTTGACCGGGTTGACTGGGACTATATGTGGGCGACGCTCAGGGCTTTCGGTTTCACTGGGGGTATTCTCACTGCCCCGCGGGGTCTCTATTCCTCCCCTAGCACGGTGGTGGACACAAGGGGGGCAGTATCGTCCCCATTCCCTATCCGAAATGGTACGCGGCAGGGCTGTCCCCTCTCTCCCCTCCTATTTGCTCTTTGTATTGAGCCTCTGGCGGCTTCAATCCGTCTGAATCCAGACATTAGGGGGGTGCAAGTGGGGGGCTCTCATTACAAGGTCAGTGTCTTCGCGGATGATGTGCTCCTTTCCCTCACATCCCCCCTGGTGTCCCTGCCAAACTTATATGCCCTTTTGTCCCGCTTTTCTGCCATTTCAGGCTATAAGGTTAACAGTTCCAAATGTGAGGCGTTGAACGCCTCCTTACCTTCCCACATCGTTAAACTTATAGCCCTCAATTTTGATTTTAAGTGGCAACCTCATCGACTTTGCTATTTGGGGGTCTACTGGACTGCCCAACTTTCTGACCTCTATAAAGCTAATTATCTCCCGATGCTGCAGCGGCTGAAAGGTGACCTCCGTAGATGGATGCCCTATAACATTTCTCTACTTGGTAGGGTTTACAGTGTCAAAATTACACTTTTACCTAAAATACTTTACCTCTTTGGTTCGCTCCCTATCCCTCTGGTGCTTCGGGACCTGGACCTTCTTCAGGCGGAGATTTTTCGCTTTGTTTGGAGGGGTGCCAGGCCGAGGTGGCGACGTTACCACCTCTATCGGTCGCGCGTTACAGGGGGGGGTTTGGGGGGGGCCTGGGGGTACCTCATCTGCTGTCCTATTTCCATGCTGCTCAGTTGCTCTGGTCCATCTCGGTTCTCAAGCCCCTAGATGGGTTCCCCTTGAGGAGACTATGTGCCACTTACCTGATGTCTCGGAGATCTGCTGGCTGGGGGGGAGCGCGCGCCCATCCTGTGCCGATAGCCCTACACTGTCCTTTTCCCTCTCTCTATGGGACCGACTTAAAACGCGACTCAAATTGCACCACACGCCGTCTGTCCTTACTCCTCTGTTCCGTAATTCCGCCTTTCCCGCGGGGTTGGCGCTAGCGTCCTTCCACTGGTGGAGGTCCCATGGTTTTACAAAGGTTGGTCACCTTTATCATCGGGGCTACTTACACACTTCACATACACTCACTACCTCCTTACAGATGCCCCCTACGGAAGCGTATCGCTTCCTTCAACTTCGATCTTTTTTGACGGGGCTCAAGTTTCCCTGCTCCTTACCTCCTATGACTCAGTTCGAACGACTGTGCTGGGCTAGGGAGAGACGTCCGGGCGCGATCTCGCAGCTTTACACTCACCTTATCACACATGCCTTCCCTGACGCTCCTCCCCACTGCCGTTTGTGGGAGCGAGACCTTGGGGTGCCTCTAGCTCAGTCGGACTGGACGGAAATATACGCTAGCACGTTCTCCCTTACCACTAATACTCTCATTAAAGAGGGCGCGTTCAAGGTGGTTGGCAGGTGGTATCTCCATCGTTCCTGGGTTGCCCCCAATTCTTCCATTTTGCGCGAGGCAGCCCAGATTATCCCGAGAGGATTCTCCGGTGTCTGGGTATATATATATATATATATATATATATATATATATATATATAATGTCCAAAATTAACAATTGCACACCAATCACCACCTTTTTAGCCTGGTGCCAAGTAGCTGCAACAGCAAATCATAAAACATCCAAAAATAGTTACCAGCACTCCAAGGACTTCTTTAAATAATCACTCAAGAAACTGCAGTTTTCTAATCAACGTTTCAGTCTATTTATTAGACTTTCATCAGGACATGATGAAAGTCTAATAAATAGACTGAAACGTTGATTAGAAAACTGCAGTTTCTTGAGTGATTATTTAAAGAAGTCCTTGGAGTCCCGGTAACTATTTTTGGATGTTTTATATATATATATATATATACCGTATATATAATATTTTATGTCATATACATACTGCACTCATAGCTTACATCTAATGTACAATCTATTGTTTGCAAGTGAGACTGTTTAGACCAATGTGATCCTTTATGTATCACAAAGGATATTCCCATATTAATTAATTAACTTGCTTCAGGAAGCATACAACCTTTCTTCCTAACTGCTATCATTATGCTGTACCACTTTCAACTAGATTGTAAGCTCGCAAGAGCATGGCCCTCATCTCCTTTTGTGTTGGCTTGTTATGTGATTTTTTATTTTACTGGCTAAATGTAACAGCGCTACGGAATCCGCTGGTGCTGTATACATTCATATAATGTAATGTCTGGGTCAGTATAAAGTGATGGGAGTTATGATCACTACATATTCACCAGGCACTGATGGTAGTACAGCATAACTTCCACCACTATAGACTGAACAAGACATTGACAATAGTACAGTATAACTCCCATCACTCTCACACAATTACTAATGCTTTCTCTCTCCCTCCCTCTCTCACTTTTTCTCTGAATGTCTCCCTACCTTTCTTCCATCACTGTCACTTTTTCTCATCCACCTACTCCTCTTCGTTCTTCCTTTTGGCTCTTCTTATTTTGTGTCCTTCCAGTGCGGTGGACGCGGCTTCAGTGTTGTGCACCGGGATATGATGTCAAATCTCGATGCACAGCATCAGTTGCCGGCATGCATTTTAAGGGAGCAGGATCGGAGGTTTGCATTAAAAGACTTGACTGATTTTAAGTCGGTTAGAGCAGTAGCGTACCTAGCGGGGGGCAGGGGGGGGGTTGGTCCGCCCGGGGTGCCGCTCGTCAGGGGGTGCCACAGGCTAGAGTGACCACATGTCCCGGATCCCCGGCAGCCTCGTCACTTTTTTTTTTTTTACATGGAGGAGAGAGAGGGGCGCCTAGCAACTGCTCGGCGCCCCTCAATCTCCTTCACGAGGCCTCTAACTCCGTTGCGGTGCCGGCATGTCATGCTGAGCGTCGAAATATGACGTCATATTTCGGCGCTCAGCAGTGAAGCAGAGCAGCCCTCTTTTCCTTCTGTACCAGTTTGTTATTGTTTGTGATTTTAAAATATTCTACTGACGCTGTTGTAACAGTGCTAGGGAATCTGCTGGTTCTATATAAATAAATGTAATATAATGCACTATAAATACATTATATTCTGCTTAGTAATACATAATCACTTACAGCTTATTAGCAACTAGTGGAATATCTTGCAAGATCTCTTCATATGGTTCCACTTGGAGCACAGTAGATAAAGATGTAAGACTTTTCTTTCTTTCCTCTGACAGAGCTTCAGCTTTTAGTAAAATGTCTTGAATCGTTTCTGTTGCAGCAATATCTATAATAAAAGGTGAATAGATAAATATTCTAAATAGAAAGAGATCTTTTTGTTTATGTATTAGAGTAATTTCCATGTATCCTTTCATTTACTAAGCCATTTATAACTCTTAAGAAGGTTAATCTTGGAATTGTATGGGAACAACAGAAGTTGGAAAAGCTATCTCCTAAATCTTGAGATACTCAACATTACCTTTTATAATAACTTAACTGAAATAAATATTAAATTCCCACTCTACTGGCACATAAACCATAAACCTAACTTGTTATTAAAAAGTGGCAAGGTTTCTCTTGGTGGAATGGAATTCGAGAATTATTATTTGTGCATAGGCAGGCAGCCTACAACATCCTCCATATGTAGCCCTGTCCAAGACACACATATGAGTGACCGGAAAAAGTATCCATTCATAGTTTAACCATTAGTAAAACTAGTAGACAAAATCCTTGTCTCTTAGAGAGCATGGTGGCTATGGTAGAACTAAAAGTGAATACATATAAACGAAACAAAACAAATTCTGGTGGCTCTGCAAAATCTTAAAATCAGGGCAGTCAGGGGGATGGGGTATTTATCACTATGCCGTCTTTGTTAATCTTTTACTAACATAATATCAAGAACAAAACCTGGAGCCCTTCTCAATAAGCTAATAGTTTCATGAATTGCTTAGCGTAGTGTTATAGTAGCTGTCAAAGCTAGTAAAGCTGTCAATTCCCTCATGTGCATGAATGCAATAAGTAATGACAATGTGGACATTGTGGGGAGTTAAAAAGAAAAAAGAAAACAGAAATGTGTTGCTGTGTAGACACTGGAATTAATGTAATCCTACCAACCTGAGGGTTTATCCTCATTGCAGTTTAGAATGTTGGGGTTTGCTTGATGAAGCAAGAGCATTTTCACAAGGTTTGTCTGTTAGAAATAGAAAAGGTAAACATATGTGAATATACATAAACTTATCACACAATTCATACTATTCCCAGATGTATAATAATGAATAGATAAATTCATCTGAAGTCCCCCTATGCAGTTGCCTGCTTCCCAGCTTCTTGCAGAAGATGTGTTTAGCCAAACACATGTACTGTTTACCAGTGTGCTTGCGCAGTATACTTGACATCAGCCAGCTCAGGCTCACTCAAAAGTTTCAAGGTGATGAAACATTGATTTTTAATGGGGACATTTCCCTGCCAGTGATTGTCATCAACCAGCCAAAACTGGTACAAACACAGACGTCAGCGTGGATGGTACTCTACAGCGCTGAAGCTGTAGGGTTTTAAGAAGGTAAGTACTTTTTGTTGTTATAGAATGCTTAGTAATACTTCATCTGTAGCCTTCTTGGTTGCTTGGGCTGTAATGAACATTATACTGTACCTTTAATCTTCAAAATATAAAAAAAAAACACTAGACAATCAGGTCTTTCTGCTAAATTATATATTTCGATCTAATCAAAATGAGACAATATACAAACTGTCATTACAAGATAAAATACAATACAAAAAGAATGTCATGAAAAAGGCAATGAACATTTTGGAAAATATAGAAAAGTTTGAACCTTTGCTATTTGGTACATTAGCAATATATTATTACCTATTATCACAATTCCCTAATGGGTCTGCACAAATGGATGCCTACATTTACTTTTTACACTCACACTCTGCTGTAATTTTCCACAGAAGAAAAATAATTAATTTACAGAAGCATTTGCAAAGTGGCAGGATACATTTGTTTGAACCGTCTGTCACAGACCTTTTACTACAAAAGCTGTTTGATAACTAGTATCTGTTTCACTTTGCTAGTCTTTGGTAGGCTTAATTCATCTACTTTACTCGTATCTAAAAATTAAGAACAATTTTTTTTCTCGCAATATGTGTAATAATTTCAGTATTTCAATATTATGGGCTCAAAGCAAGTAAAATACGTAAATAATAAATTAAGGAAAAAAGTCAGTAGTTTACCTGTCCATATTTTGCAGCTAAATGAAGCGGGGTCCAGTAGAGATTGTCAATAGAATCTGGGTCAGCACCGTGTTCTAAGAGTTCATAGACCACATCTTTGTAGCCACACGCACATGCTATGTGTAGCTGTATATCCAACACAACAATAATGTTAGAAACTTGTCACTGTCATGTAACACCCAACAACTGCCAAAAGTAATATAAAAACAGCTGTTGGAACTGTGCAAAGAAACAGGTGGTAAAATAATTCAATGGGTAAGAAAGATCAAAAAATAAATGTAATATTATTGAATTTAAAAACTCACAAGAGTGACTCCTTCATCATTTCTTTCATTAACGCTTCCATTGGAAGCTATCAGCTGTTTAACATCAGATAACATGACCTTTGCTCTCTGCGTCCTCATCTGCTGTAAAGAGGGCAGGTCGATCCCTAGGAAAAAAAATTGTAAAGAAAAAACTGAGGGTTTAAGGAATAACTTAAAATGTGTTTCAAAAAGTATTAAGCTTTAAATTTTGAAAGTGAAATATAAGTAAACTACTGGAATAATGCGAACTCTGAGTTAATACAATTACCAACCTAAATGGTACAAGTCTAAAGGTAGGCATTAGTAGGTTCTAAATTATTAAATTAATGAAGCTCCGCATATGACCTTTTCCTTAAAATTGTAATGGCTTGGAAGCCATTTATTATATTGGTTCATGATGATCTTGTGTAGACTCTATGTATATGTCAGCAATGTGTAGATGCAAACATAATTTCTAACAAGCCATTAATGAGGACATGTGCACTGGAGATTCTTGGATATGTTATGCTAACAAATCCTTGTTTATGTCAAGTTAACCAATGCAAAAAGGTAAAAATATACATTGTCGTTACATACCATTTTCTTCTAGATAGGTTAAAAGTATACAGCTGGATTCTGTCCCTTCTGTGGCATAGTCAAGGGCTATGTTTCCATTCACATCCTGCAGCAGAACATTGGCCCCTGACTAAAAGCAGAAAAAAATAATATTGTATAGAAAGTATTTTAATAGTTACTTTTGATTTTACTTTAAAATCTGTTCTGACATCATACCCATTTCTTATAGCAGAAGGTGACACAAGGGAACTGCCACCTGGTCGTGCAGCTCCTGGGGCAGCTGGCCTTCTCAGCTTGTAGAAGTTATAGTCCTGATAGGTAACCCACAATGTAAAGGCAGGGGGATGAAGACATTGCATCACCTTAAGTAAATTTATGGTCCCCGGGAGATTTCTTTCCTTTCACTTTAAATATTCTTCAAAGTTTCCCAAGTCTTTTTTTTTTTCTCCCCGTGATTGGTACTTAAATGATTATTGTGATATTAGTATGTTATGGACAATGTGATCTTATTATTAGCTAATTTTAAAAACACACATCAAAAGGATAGTCAAATTATTTCTATTTCCACCTGCCTTACATCTGATGAAAAGGAACCAGCAAGTACCACAGCACAAAAAAGCTCCTCAGAAAGAACACCTGTATTCTTTAAAGAATATCTCCATTTTATAGCAAACCATCTGTCCTGTATGAAAAATGAACATATAGTAACCATAATGCCCATAATTATCAAATAAAATATTTTAAAAATCATCAGAACTATTTTATTTGCCATCATGTAGATTGGTTCGGCTACGTAACGTAATGCAGCTATACTGATCCATTCCTTGAAGACTACAGTGCTCTTTTTTCAGACTTGCTAATCGACCTTGAACTTCAGCTGAGCAAGCTATGATTCTGAGACTCATAATACATAGTGACATAGATGCAAGTCCATTAAGTTCAACCTTGCTGCTGATCTAGAAGAAGGCAAAACAGTATATTGAAACAATGTGTAATTGTGCCTCTTACTGTAAAGA
Organism: Sceloporus occidentalis; assembly: GCA_023333645.1. NCBI lineage: Eukaryota > Metazoa > Chordata > Lepidosauria > Squamata > Phrynosomatidae > Sceloporus > Sceloporus occidentalis. Next base: position 12,356,876 of record JALMGF010000027.1, on the reverse strand, counting down.
ACCATTTCCACTACTTTGGGTGAAAATATCATTTCTAAAGTCTTAATAGATTAGGGCCGCCATTGGGGGTGCGCCATCAGGAGGCCAAGTCCCCTTGTTTGGCTGCAGGGAGCAAAGGAGGCCTTCAGAGGCTCCACCAACACTCCCCTCCAGACATACCGATAGGCTGGTGCTGCAGGCCTATGTAAGTATATGTGTGAAGTACAATAGTGTGTGTAAGTATGTTACTGTCGGTGTAGGTATGTTAGTGTGTGTGTATGTTAGTATGTCTGTGTGTAAGTATGTGTTAGAGTCAGTATGTATATTAAGTGTATATTTTAAACATAATATACACACTGACTAACACTACATATATATATATATATATATATATATATATAAATACACAAATAACACATGTAGTGTTAGAGTGTGTGCATGGTGTTAGCAAGTGTTACTCTACAGTGCTAATGTTTGTGAGCATGTGTGTGTCTGTTATGGTATTCGATTGTGTAAATGAATAGAGTTAGCAGTGTTAGAGAGTGTGTTAGTATTTGATGTTAGCATGTGTGTCTGGGTGTCATTGTTGTTATGAGCTTGTGTGTCAGTGTACGGTGTTGGAGTGTCAGGGGTGAGCATAGGGTTAGTGGAGCCTGGGGGAGGGAGAGGAGGAGCAGGAGAAAGAATGTAAGTGTATGGTGGTAGAGGGAATGGGTGTTTAAAGGGAGTTTGCTTGTATGCGTGTAAGTTATAGATGGTCCTTGAAACAAATACTGCACCCAGAAGCCACTAACCCTAGGCTTGCCCCTGGTTTCATTAGGTGTGCTTAAGGTAGAGTGATGGGTGGATCAATAGGTGGGACAGTGGGATGGAAGTAGAGCAGGCTGGTGGGAGGGCATTAGCATTAAGCAAGTACTGGGGCTTAAGATTTCAGATGGCTGCTCTGGTACAGACATGGTAATGAACAGGTCGCCAGATGTGGCACACGACAACAGATGGTGGTTTGTATTGGCTCTGTTTGTATTTGTATAATGTTATCGCTATGACCCCTTTTTTCTACTGTAAATAAAATGCACCTTCTATAGCCTTTCTTATATTCTCTTTATTACTTGTACAACCTGCCTCTGCCCTTTTTAATGTCTTTTTAAAGGTGCCCAGACCTGCACTGCATATTGCACAAACTGGTAAGCAGCAAGCTTGCATTCACAGATTAAGACGTCACCCTAGCACAAGCAAAACAATCACTTCACTGTGGGCAAACTGGGCAGATGCAAATAGAAAAAAGCAAGCAGCTTGGGGATTCATTACTCTGCATGTGTGATTGAGTGTGAAGATGCTAGAATTCAGATAGCATGAATGTGAGTGGCTGCTGCTATTCCCATTTGCTCAGCTTCCTTACACTAAGATAATGAGTTCTACTGAGCATGTGCACGAAGCATACTGAGGTATGCTTCCTTTCATTAGGCACCTGAGTAAAGTAATTAAGAAGGGTACCTGCTCTGATTTGCATACAAATGAAATGCACTGGACTCGAACATGGAAGTAGAACTGGAGTGCTCCTTTAAAGGTGCCATCTTACATGCTTTGCTGAATTTAAGACTTTAATCAAGTAAAACCTACCAAGGTTTATTGATTAACATGCTACAAAACATAATATTTTTAGTGGAAAAACAGCTTTTAAAATGGCTTTAGCATCAGAGTGCTTTCTATGGACAAAAGTGGCTGCGATTATGATTATAGTTCTTTCTGCGCAGAAAATATATTCTTTGAGTAGCTTAACTACACTGAAATCATGCAAATTTCTATATTTTCTGATTCGTGAGCACAATGCATTGTTTAACAAAAGAGGCCAAATCAAACTTGTTATAAAATGTGGCATGTTATGAAAATGTAAGATGATGGACTGTATAGCTTCTTTATTTTATGTCTACAGAATATGCACTTTAGATGTGAATTAAATGACATACATTCTTGGTTAGCCAAAGATATATGGTATTTACAATGGATTAAAAAGTAATTTGCTGCCGATGGCAAAGCATTATTAAGAATTATTGGTCTTTTACGTACTTGCAATAATGCTAGATGTACCACGTATGCTGTTTTGGATCAAAATGGTTATTTCTCAATAAATGTCTCAATCCATGGTTACCAGACTTAATTTGCACTGCCAATTTGTAAATTTACTAAAGATTATTGAGTTGAAAGATTTTAGTTTGATAGAAGTTTAGAACAACCATGTGATAGTATGTAACAATGTCCTCCTGAAAGATGATGTTCCTATTTGGTTTAATTTAAAACAAATGAAATACGGTTGTCATCATCATCACTATTAATATAAGGAGAATTTTTATACAAATACAGTTACATTACAATGTTCGATTTCTGCATGCTAGAAACAATCAGACAATGGCTCTTGTTGGCTAACTAGCTAACTAACTAACTAAGCTAGCAGCTGATTTCATGGTCCCAGTGATAAATGCCTGTAATATAGGCAGGGATCAGATCTGCTGATTGCTAACCTATGGTGTTCCCCTAGCCAATGGATGATGGGAGTTACAATAAGTAAAGTGTCAATGTTAATTTTATATGAAAAGGTTCAATTTCCCACCTTGAATGTTTAAGTAAATAATCATAAAACTGAAAAGCATATCAATTCTGTATTGAAGGGCCCTGTAACAATGTTCTTATCAACGTCTTAATACGTCATTGAATTTTTTCAGTTTCTACTAATTTCAATAAATGAAAAATTTATTAAAATTTACAAAGAGAGAAATATTAATTGTTTTTTTACAGGTTAGATTTCGCATTCTTGACCTTACAAATGAACAGATCAGATTGGCATTACATTACTGTTTATTTTAAATTCTGTAAATTATGCCCATGAAAGAGTGGCAGCTTTTATTATATAATTTTATACAATTTAGAGCTGGTAAAAACTTCACAAGTCAATGACTTTCAGGATGACTTGCCTTTTGTTTTTATTTCAACTTTTACAAAAGTTTACAGCAAACATTGCCAGCAGCCCACATTAACATTCGGCATCCAATGCTACCCATTAGCTACACTGTATGAAGAAGTGTGGCCTTGGGGCTATGCAATTACTGATATCAGATGTGCACTCACTGGGAAAAATGCTTTGGGTTAAGAGAGGAGAGAACCAATTCCAAACACATAAACACATTCCACAGAGGCTTGACAATGATAAAGATATCTCTCAAGTCATGTCGCAGTCTGGTACGCCGCTACTGCAGAATTAAATAATCACTTCATGTTTTAATCCTTTCATCCTAAATAAGTAATACATAGACCATTTTCCTAAAAAAATGCAACTTGACATCTACAGTGTGTTGTTTTAAAGCCAATATTTGAAAGTATTTGAAATGCATTTGGGGGCAGGGGAGGGCTGACACCTTCTGGCCCGGAGTAAGTAGAGCCAAGTGGCCCCATCGGCCTCTTGCCCCCCCCCAACATACACATTGGCACATATATGTACAGACTGGGACTAACACACACACACACGTGCTTACACATACTTGCACTAATATACTAACACACACTTCATCTCATACCACTTACACATACACATTCGTACTCACACACGTTTGCTAGCACACAAACTCAAAGACATCCGTTAAACAAACTCTACACCAGAATCCAATTTTGATTCAATATTTGTTTTCAAATACATTTTAATTGTGACACAATTCTTCAGGATTTGTATTTTTCTATCCTGCACTGATGTACAATATTTTTACTAACATTGTATGTCAAACAAGAAGCTTGCAGACCTCTAGCAATTTAGTCTGTGAATCAGTCGGCAAACAAATTATAATTGGGAAATTGATTAACATAATTAAACGTAGGAACAATAGGAAGAAAGAACAACCATGCAAGAAAAGGAACAATTTTCTAAACAGAAAGATTTATTGGTACAAGAAAGGTTTTTGTGTGTGCTTTCTTAAAAAATATTCATCCTATTTTCTCTGCTACCTGAACTGCTACCTGAACTTCATAATGAATAAATCCCAAACTGACCTGCCCCACTAGCAAATCAAATGTAAGACCAAAAAAACAACTTTGATGATATTGTGTACCTGAAAAAACCCTCACTTCTACTATTTTTGGAATTTATTTCCTGCATTTTAATGTACTAATCAACTATTATTACATATTTCAGGACTCACAGCTTTTATGAATTTTAAATAGAATCACTTATTGTACAAAGCACACAGAACCAATTGATGACAGATGATGTTGACAAGACAATCAAATTTGGCTACTGTGGGTTCTAGATTCTTGGAATGATGGAGGAGAAAGTTAACCATACTAACCATGCGTGCTTTTTCATTTTAACAATATCAGTTAGGGTACTTTTACTTTTACTATATATATGGCAGGGGGAGCCTAGGGTTGGTGGCACATGGGTGCAGTATTTCTTCTCCACCCCCTGTAATGCACACTGTACATCTGCTTGTGCACCCACAGGACAAACCGGGTGCATGCGTATGACGTCATGTGCTCTAGAATGACCCCTTAATTTCAGCCTTTATGGACTATATTAACCAAGGACCTGCGTTTGTACTTCACCCTTGGTTGGTGCAACATTGCTATAGCATCCCTGTGTTATTTTGGTAATTTGGTTTTGACCTCGCTTGCCTTGATCCCATCTCCTGTCTGCTGATTTGGCTTGGTAGTCGTGTACTACCGGTTCTGACCTGGCTATGTTTGACTACGCTCTCTATCTCCAGCATTTTGGCTTTGCCAGCTACTTGCAGCCATCATCCCATTCTGCCCCAAGGGGTCCTCTTCCATCTATCCTTTACAATGCACACATACACCTGCTAACACTATGTACTCTTACATACACACCATACACTAACACATGCACACCCTGATATCTTACAGTAACATACTCAGTCTAATAAGAGCACCTTTGATACATTCATACTATTTGAATACTTTTACTCTTAGTGGATCATTTGTTTAACATAGTAGCATTCCAGAAACACCATCTAAGAGTTCGGTCTCATAGTTAGAAACATATGTTCCTGGCACCTCCTACACATCAAAATACTGTATATGTACATACTTCATGTATCTGCATCTATCAGCCATAGTCTATTTATGAAAACAGATGTATCCACGTCTTCATTATAACATTGAGAAATATTTTCAATTTGATTTTGGAACAAATAATTTGATACTTACGAGAAGAAGGAGAAGGACAATATCTGGATTGTCACAAGCACAAGCTACATGCATTGGTGTCCAATGTTCTTCATCTTGGTGGTTTACATTTACTCCTCTGTCAATTAATATTTCCGCAGCAAAAACATTGTCGTATCGTGCACACTGAAAAAGATGCAGGGAATGGTCAGGGATAAAGAATATCTGTGTAACTGATTTAAAAGTTATTTTCTCACTGCAGTCCACTAAACTAACATAGATTTTTCTAGGACTGATTCTTGGTTAGATGATCCTCAAGGCAAGAAGACTTTTGCTTTACCTATCTGCATTATCTAAATAGTGACTTTTAGAGCTGTGGACATTCACTCTTAGAGTGGAGAAACATCATTGGAGGAGAGAGGGGCACTAGGATTTAGGCTCAATAGGGTGATCTGGCCTGAGGTCTTTTATGAGCAACCATCACTCCTGCATTTCAATGGCACATTGTATTCGATAATACAACTTTGAGTTTAAAAGACTAATTGATCATTAGAAAACACTTTTGTAATTAAGTCTGCTAAATGTTAATCTCTATATCCTGAACAACATTTTGGATTAGGCAATGTCTGCTCAGCTAAAAACAAAATCCAAACCATTTTGTCATTCTGTTCAAATCAGTATTATGATGTTATCTTAAGCGTGAGATACCGTTCTAAAAAATGACAGTCCAAACTCCTATATAACCCTATATATCCCTTATGACTGTATTTAGATCAGGCAGCTTTAAGGCCATGTCTTTAAGACAATGACCAGGAAAGTATAACACTAGTTCATTGTTTAAAGAAAAGGGCACAAATTCATTCAATTGCATTAAAGCAGTATTTGCTCTGGAGAGTACCTACCAGATGTAGCAGACAGCCCCCAGAATTCACAAGTGTATGAGGATCAACTCCATCTTTAAGTAACTGTAATACTACAAATCAACAAAAAAAGGGTTACTTCGTTGGTGCGTATTATTATGATACACTCTGCACTTTAAACTTCATGCTTCACTTAACAAAGTCAGAATACGTACAATCAAGACCTGTGCTTTTTACCATTAAGTGATCATAACAATAATCGACGACTAATAATATTTTTATTTCCAAAAAGTATCCAAAATTTCAGGTTTCGGCATACACAGTTAATATATGGAGACATATAATGCTTAGTACCAGTTTTTTAATTTTTATTGTGTGCACAATAATTGAAACAACTGGCAAAGCCCTATCAGTAACCCCAAGCAAATCACAAGCTACTCATCCTGGCTATAAATTATCCTCCACTGAACAATTAACAAAGATTCTAACCTTGCATGGCTATGTTTAACCTTGATATGTATGTAACATTTCAAAAAATGTTTCACAATAGATGCTGAACATGCTATAATTGCTAATGCTTTTGCATTGTTACAATTTAGCTACATCAGCTCTGCCTAAACTCCCACCCCATGAAGAAAATTGGCATTAACACATTCAGTCACTAAATAATAGTTTATTTTAAGCATCCTGGCCAAATATGCTAAACATTTGCCACATCTATGCCAACATTGTGTTTTCTTCTGCAAGAACACAACTTAGATCTTCGTGGCTGTTTCCAGTTTATACTCTATGTTTCGCCACATTTCATCTGTGCCACCTCACTAAATGTCCTGGAAACAAATGTATGAACGACAAATCAAAAATATAGCTTCCAAGGGAAATTCAAGGCTACAATTGACAAATATAATCTGCAATACAGTGTGTATATGATCACACTAAATAGCATCACCTGAATGATCATTCATAAGATTTACGCTGACATGTAAGCAATAATCTTTCTCCACAAGTATAATGATCCACACAATTCTTCTCTCCAAATATACCTATATACACTACTACAGTACTCGGTATTTATAAGAATTGTAATCAGTTTATACATACGTCTTAGAAATTAATAAATCTGATTTTATTTTTTGTATCTGTAATGTGAAAACCAGGAGTAGACAAATTCTATTACCATATAAAATGCTACACAAACACAGAGATGTACATCTACACCTTCCAGCTATGATTGCTCTGCAAAGTCAGAATGTGCCACAAGGTATATTCTGAAACCAAAGGGTATGGGGTATCTTTCAATCACTACAGTATATTTTTAAAGCCCTAATGCCAATACATCTTAAAAGTGCCTGAAATATCATCCCTGTTGTTTAATAACTTGTTAATATTATGACAGTAACTTAACATTCGTTAATATACTGATAATTTATGCATGATATGATTTACTATGCTACTTCCATGTGGTGGATAATGCCTTCCTGCACCCTTCTTCCAATCTTGGGATATTCTATCCATCCCAAGCTAGTTCTTTGCCCTCTGACAATTTTAAGGATGGCAATGAAATGTATGCAAAGGAAAGAAATAAAGGCAAACATAAGGATTGGATGGGGGCCAAACAACATCTGTGAAATGTTATCAGACATCCTGCAGGCTACCCTAATTAATAATACATTCTAATACCAGGAAAATGCTTTCAAGTTATCTTTCCAACAAACACTAATTTTGCTTACCAGCAGCAGTGAGTCCAGGAGTTCCAACATGCTCTAATTTTACTCACCCACTCGGCACAGCCTCTATAGTTTAAATGTGCCAGATGGAGAGATCAGAGATCTCCTCTGAAACAGGCCCATTGGGCAGCAATACACTAGGGAAATCTGCCCCCTGATTTTACAGCAGATAATTGACTCCCCTCCTGGACATGCCAGCCAAGCTGGCCCAGGTCAGGATATGTCACTGCTCTCCAGCACCTACTAATTAATGGGGAAAACAGTTATATATGCTCTTGTACGAGGCAGAAGAAATCACACACAGGTCTGCTGCAGGCTGTCCGAGTGGACAAAGTTCAAAGGTGCAAGACTTAGTTCAGGGACCCCTTTGTCAGAAACATACAGGGAAGAGCTGTATAAATTGTCTCTGTTCCGAGCTGTGCCTGAATACTTTGCCAATATCGACAGGCAAGCCATCCAACTGCAGTAAGGATTAGGATTTATCCATGGTTAGTGCTCAGAAGATCAACAATTTTGTTTTGTTTGGGGTTTTTATTCTTGATGTGTCTGTTTGGAAGAAATAATAAGATAAGCCTGGCTTTTGTCAATACTAACCTACTTTTTTGTATACTGTATTTAAAGCCCAGAGAAAAATATGAATGTTTCCATGGGACTTCCCCTTGAAAAGTAAACACGACATATTGCAATGTATAAATATAACACATTCACCTGATAAAGAAGCAAAAATAAACGGGTCTTTGTTTTCTGTTTTCATTATAATTGCCATAATGGTTTTCAATAAATATCAAAATGTCAAAAATAATTCTAAGTTAGCCAGCTTTCAGAGGTAATTTACTTAATTAATGTATATCCATCTTTCACTCAGATTTACCTAGCTGCACCCTGCATTCAGATAAAGAGTCTTACCTTCTTTGTCATCGTGGTGGATGATTGCATCTTGTATCCTGTCAGAAAGCTGAAAATTGACTTTATGGTGTTTTCTTTGCCTGCTCCTTTTTTTGTATGCATCCTGCTTCTGCAAAGCTTTCTCGCGATCGTAGTATGCCTTGATCTGATCGCAGCGCATACGCTTCACCAGTCGCTGGCGTTGGCCCAAAGGAAGGGACTCCAGCAAACACTGGTCAATTTCCATGTCATGTGATCGAAAAACATTACAAAGCTGGAAACAGCCTTAAACGAGAGAGGGAGAAGAATAACAAAGTTTTTTATTTTTCATTTTTTAAATAAGTTTGAAAAATGTTGCTTCTGTATATTATTATTGTATCCGCCATGAAAAAGAAAATAATTGTGTTTTAGAATGAAGTCTTTAACAAACAGGTGCCTTAGCACGTGAACACCATTATTAAAGTAAGATCCTAGTTACAAGGTGTAAGTTTAAAACATAATATATCGTTATAAGATACTACTTTCAGGATCACATTCAAGGTGAATGCATTGAGATGGGTCATTCTGCTTGATACTGGGAATCAACCAACATAAAACAGTTTGTAAATGCCTGATTCGCAACTGAAACTTTTTAATTGCTGGCTATGTACCTTTTAAAAGAGAATTTATCGGTGTAAAATTATGATGCTTAAACAATATATAAAAGAGACAGTAGTGCCCTATGTGAGAAGATAAAAGCAGCAAGTTGTATTTATGATATAGAGGACTTGCTACTGCAAATAACACATACTTTCAATAAATTAACCTTGCATGAACAAAATCTACTATCCAATCACCATATAATTTACCTCCAAATGTGCAGATTCCCCCTGCTGTAATAAAAGCATTCTGTCGCAATGCCAACATTACAGTCCTACAGCTTCATAGAAGGATCTGTTATTATATTGTGATATATGTATGTGATTACATGCATGCTATTTTATTATGCTTATTTACCTTTTATTGCTGTAATGAAATTTGTATAAGTAGGGACATCTGAGCTTTTAAGAAATAACACAGAAAAGCAGATAAAGAAAAATTCCCCTGCTGGGGGAGAGATTTAATGTAGATAACAATTTGCCAACTACTGTTTATCAGTGATGGATTTGCTCCTGAGGACTACAAAATGACATAAATAAGTCAAAGATTTGTCACCAAATTAGAATTTATTAGTGTCACTGTTGGGTATAAATGCTATCATTTGATTTATTTGCAGATTCACAACCACATATCTCCAAAAAATGGTCCTTGCCCTTGATAGAAACATTAGGAACTTGCTTATGGTACAAGCAATAAATGAAACCACAAATCTAGAAAACGCAAAGTCAACATCTATTAGAATATTCCTTTGCTTAACCGATTCACAGTCCTGCATATACAGAATATAATTAATTATCCTAAATTATTCATAGTGTAAGTTGCATTGTAGTAATAATTATAATAAAGACAATTAAATGTTTTAGTGTACATCACTCTGTGTTTTCACACCTCAACCAGTTACTTTGCTATGACACAATTTCTTATATATGTAACAGTATGACTCTCTATTAATCTCTAAGGGGTAATTCTTCCACAGATAAAAATGCATTTTAAACTAAACACTTTTTTAAATATCATATCTCACAGTTTGTGTATTTGAAATAAATATAAACTTGTAAATGCCCTATAAGTTAGATCAGGAACAAAGTAACTACTAGGCCACACCAAAGGTGGAACTGTACTGCAACCTTTGTTGTCATCCACTATGCCCTTCAGTTGAAGGATCAGTTAAAGGTAATGACAAAGGGGATGATGCAGCAAACTATTTGACCAAATTTGCCTTTTACCTCCTTGTGTTGCTTTTATCTCTTTAATATACTTTCCTATGTGACTCTCTGAATCTTTCACATGTACCTGTATGTGTATATATTTTGAATATATATATATATATCTTCTCTAGCCTCTTTTCTTTTCTGCCTCTCTTCCATCTCTTCTCTTATCTCCTCTCCTCTTCTTCACTCCTTTTCTTTCTCTCTTCTCGTCTTTCTCTTTCATCTTCTTTCACTTTTTATCTCTTATTTTGTATTGTTTCATCTCTCCTTTCACTTGTCTTTCATGTCTTTTTTCTGTCTCCTTCCTCTCTTAAGAACAAAATAGGAAACATTTTTGCTCAAAATTATAAAGCCAACATAGGGCTCTGGCCTTCACCTTGGCATTGCCTATGATGTCAATTCCCCAAAGTGTGTGTGAAAGAAACACTATTCCTGCCCCACGGGACAAGACATTAGCTTTAAAATAGTATGTAAAGTAATGATGTAGGAAGTATAGTAGTGTGGCACTAAAAGTAGTGTGGCCCCAGTATCCTCCATTAAATTCCAGCTGTGTCTCAGCAGTACTGGTTGAAGCCCTCCTCATATTATTTTAATACACATGGCTCGCAGCGGGCCCAAGTCACATATGTTATAGAATTTTAATAGTGGTAGAGGAAATTTATTAAAGATACTGTACATAGAACAAAAACTTTTTGAATAGGACAGATAGATATTATATGAAATGGTTCCCTAAATTCTAATGCCCATGGAAGCTACAAGACATTAACCAGTTCTCTATCTAGGTCATAAGTCACTGCATTTATTACTGATTCATTTTAGGAACAAAATAAATATTTTATTGGAGGCCACACATTTGTATAGTATAAAATTGGTATAGGTATTTATCAAAGTTTCATTAACTATAACATCTTCCCAGCCAACAAAACATTCTGGAAACCAATTTTGCTTGAGTACATAAAATTGCCGGTTGAAGCTTTGGAACACATTAATCACACTACAAATGTAGAACTTCTTCTTAGGGATTCATGACAGTCATGGGAATAAAATTATGTTAAAATACTGACATGTAGTATGAAAATAAAACACAGGACAAACATTTTATTGTAAGTAAAAATGTTTAACCATGCAAAGTTAATAATCTAACATTCTGTAAGATCTGTGGAAAACAAGAACTTCCTGCACTACTGTAAAGGGCATATGACGGTGTACAAAATGGTCATTAAAAATATAGAGTCAGTTAATAATTATATGCATACCTGGATGAGCGCTGCTTCTCCGGGTCAAGACCCGAATCTTTCGGGTCAAGGGAGTGGGGTCTTTACACGCCCGCCCATATTTCCTTTAAATGGGGGGGGTTCCCTGCTGCCGTCAGCAGGAACGCCCCCAATGTCAGCGGGAACTCCCCCGACGTCAGCGTGTCCGCCCACTGACGTCAGTGTGCAGTCCTGGCCGCATCCCGCAAGGGAAGGCTCCGAGTAGCCAGAGCTCAGAAGTTCCCAGGTATGATTATATGGCTTGGGTCTGTGACGAATACTTTCAGAATATATGGATCGGGTTAGGTAGGCTGGTGAACTTAGCACAAGCCAGTAATTAGCATTAAAAATGGAGGAACCCCTATATCTTCCATAAATTTACAGGGACACTTAAAATCTGGGTAGTGAGAGTTTGGCTGTGCATTGTATATTACAGCCCAAAAATTTGCATTCTTAGGTCTGCTTCAATACATGGGAATATATTAAAATATACTGTATAGTCATAGGTTCAGAGTAGAAATGTTTGGACTCTAGGGTTTTAGTAGCAACCGATGATTCAGCATTACTGGAAAGGGCTGCTTGACCGAGTATGGAATATCATTAGTATGTGTCAGTAACATACGGTGGTCAGACTTAAAAAAAGTCACAGACAGAGGGGCAAAGCCTTAGCTAGCTCCATTTGCAAGAACAAAAATTGTGACCCCCCAGTATATTTTTACAGGATTTTGAAGAAAATAGATAAATAACAAGGGAGTTCATGATGATAGAAATGCAGAGTTACAAAAATAATAATAAAACACATTTCCCCAAACCCAGTGACTTATTCACATTTTGACACTGAGGGTGGTACAGAATAACTCCCATCAATATATACTGAGCCAGATATTGACAGTGGTACAATGTAACTCCCAATATCTCATCATTATATTAATATCACTTTTTAATTCTATGAGCTGGGGCATTGTACAAGCTTCCCTAATTTTTAAACCAAGTAGTTCTAGGTTCCATAATTATACATTATGAAAGGCCAATTTAAATATATGAAAGGACCAACTACACCTTGAATGCAGAAGAAACTACAAAAGGATGGCCCATCACAATGCATAATTAAGAAAATGAACACTGATTCATCACAGATCAATAAATTAAATTGTTGTGGTATAAACAAAGTGTGATCAAGTGCAAAATGCACAGTATTAACTGACCCACATAACAGGCATAGATCTCAGGCTTCACACCCCAAAGTCCAGCCCCAGGCATCCAGATTGCATCCACAGGACTCTCCCCTTTCTCACTATCTACCTCCCCATTTCTTAATCTCAAAGTCCTGTGTTGGGAGTGTGAGGCCTCTGTCTCACTGCGCTGTGTGGCGGTGTGCTTTAACAGATGGAGTGCCAAGGTAAGACCTCATAGGCATAAAGCTAAGATAAGATCAAGGACTGATTAAGACATATGTCTTGCAAAGGTACATAAGAGACAGACAAACATGAATACAGGAACTTGCCTAGGACTAAAAGATAACAATTGGAGATTCCGTCACATCATATGGCCATAGTATGCTTAGCCCACCACTACGCCAAAGTACTCCAATGACGGTGGGTCCTAACGCTAAGCCCTGCATACAAAAGTACTGATAAACTAAACATTGAATCCAAACACAGAAACGAGAAGGACATACCTTTAGACTACAGACTGAGACAAACAGAACAAACGGGTGGGACACACCTTATAAAGAAAACAGGAGCTGAAGCAAAGAGTAGAACTAGAATCCAGGAATCAGAGGTACAGAACAGAGCATATGGAAATCCAGGAATGGATCACAACAAAACATGGGAACTGAGGCAAGGCAGGGAAAAACAGAGATATGCAGCTCCGCAGCCTGGATGGACCCTGACAGAGGGTTAGTGTTTCTACTAAATTTTGCTCAGGAGGAGGGCACGTGAGCTTTAATTCAACTACATGGCCTTGCATAAAATTAAATATAATATGTTCCTGGGATACTGTGGGAAAATGAGCAAAATGTTCACAGGTTAGATAAGCATCCCATCTAAATGCTCAGAAGAACCTGTTTTTATATTTGTATGTAGCTTGTATTGTGGTCAGTCTAAAATCCATGATCACTATTTGGGGTTGAAGAGTTGAATTGTAAACCATGCATTTTACTGTACCATTAACATCAATTAAGTTTTGGACATGTCATTGAATTGAGGCCAAAATGTCATGCTGACTATGGAAGCAGTAGAAGCCATACATCTTCTTCTAGACAGGCAAACATTAATTTCGAAGGCACATTTATTTAATATAATGGTCAACTAAATGCGACTAGCATTGAGTTGTAACTTCATTGAGTTTTTTTGGCAGATAGCATGAATAATGCCATGATCTGTGGCCTCTTTAAAAAGGAAAAAAATAGTTAACAGTATTAAAAGATGTCTTTGTGGTATATTACTGACAAACATTAAGTGCAGCCTTTTAGCTCAGAAACCAAAGGGCACTTGTCCTTTTTTTTACTGTACATATGCTTTTAAAGAGAGTAATTGCTTTTTAAATGTGGCAAAGTAATTATGCAAAATAGGGCTTTCAAGAAAAGTTGCCAATTATTTCAGCTCAGAAATGATGATTTTGTACAAGTATTACGTGTCAGTATACATTATTTTCTTATATATAATTTAATCAGAAAAGATTGCCAAAGTTATTTAAACATACATTCTATACGCTCGATTATAAAATAAATAAATAAATAAATATATATATATAGATTCATATTTGCATTTATACAGTTCAATAAAAGAAAGTGTTAAGTTCTTAATTAACCTGTGGAGTCCCCTATACGACATACCTGTATATCCATAAAACTTGTGACAAGAAGCCCATTAGGAATGTACAGGTACATCCTGACTTTGTTGCAGCGGCAGGGCCATCCCTCTGCTGCTATATCTGGCTGTTTATCGACATAAGGTCCTACTTATAATTTATAATAATGTATAATTTGTGCAAGTTCATCAAATATGGAAAAGGGGAACCATGGTTTCACCAAAATATAGTGAAAATGACAAAATATGCTTTGGTCCCCCAGGTCTGAAGGACAATTTAAGTTTCATTTTCTGCCCTTGTGGTTTGGATGCAATTCAGTGGGCTTTTTCCATTTGGAAACAAACTTCATTCTCATTTATTTTCCCACACTCTCTCTCTCTCTCTCTCACGGTCTCCCAACCTTCTCCACTGACTGCTTCCATGTCCCCATCTCCTTTTCTGAAGCTCTGCTTCTCTTGTTGCCTATTCTTGCTTTTCTGTCTTTCTTCTTCCACTTCTCCCTGGTATCAGCTCTGTTAACCAGGATTCCTGGAGCACTTCCAAAAAAGTGCAGAGCCTACATGCACACCCTCTCCCTCTTGGGGCAATAGGGGAGAGGCTGTTCTTACGGAGCAAAAAAGCAGCAAAATGCAAAATTCAGTGCACTGTGCTTTGTTTTTATTTGTTTCATTGGGATCCCTCCTTTGTTTCTGGACATTCATACATATTACCGTATTTGCTCGATTATAAGACGACCCTGATTATAAGGCGACCCCCCAAATCTGAATATTTATTTAGGAAAAAAAAAGAAAAAGCCTGAATATAAGACGACCCTATAGGAAAAAAGTTTTACCAGTAAATGTTAATTTATCTAAACTATTTTTTTTAATAAAAGCTATGATTGAGAAAAATATTTTGGTTTTATTTCCTTCTATTTTCCAACCTGCCCCCCAGTTATGCACATCTGCCCCCTGGCTTGCCACTCTGCCCCAGAAATGCCTTATACCCCCTATATGCCACTGTGCCCCATGATATGCCTTTTAACCCTATATGCCACTGTGCCCCATGATATGCCTTTTGACCCCCTGTGTGCCACTCTGCCTCCAGAAATGCCTTATACCCCTATATGCCACTCTGGCATTTAGAGGGTTAAAAGGCATATTATGGGGAAGAGTGGCATATAGGGAGGTTTAAGGCATTCAGGAGGCAGAGTGGCGTATAGAGGGTTAAAAAGGCAATTCTGGAGGCAGAGTGGCATTAAGGGGGTTAAAAGGCATTTCACAGAGCACTCTGCCTCCAGAAATTCCTTATGCCCCCCATTTAACACTCCCCCGACCCCCCCCAACTTACCGGTGCTTCTGACTTCCCTGTCATGTAGCCGGGGCAGCAGGTAGATCCCACGCACTTCCGCTGCAGCCGGAAGGAGGCGTGGCTAGCAGCGGGGGTTGTCTGCGTCCATCGCGCAGACCTTCCCTGACTGTCAGAGATCAGAGTTCCCCGGCACCAGTGAGGGGAACTCTGCAGGAGGATCCAGGTCCCCTGCAGCTGCGGGGGATCTGGATCTTAGTAGACGATTATAATCGAGCAAATACGGTAATGAAAATGGCAAATTTCTTTGTACAAATCGGTATGCAAAGATCTTTTAATGAGCCTCATACCAGTCATGTATCTGTTCTAGCTGACCCCAGAAAAAAAAAAAAGACTAATAATTTTATCTGAGAACATCCTCAGCATTGTCATGAACAGTCAGCTCAGTATGATCTTTTGGAGCAGTTACCCAAAAGATCACATGACTTGATACAATGGCAGCCTCCAGGTCTTTAGATAAAAGAGGTTTATTGGAAGGAAATTAATTCAATGTTTGCTAAACTATATTGCTATATATAGTACTGTAATTCTAAAGAACACAAAAATGCTCCTGCATTTTGAGTTCACATTTTCATCTGATGATCTTGACTTAACTGTGTGTTAATGTGTGAGAAAATGAAATAACCAGTGAAATGTTCTCATTGAACCTCTTTCTCCCATTTGGCAGTCAGATCAAATAATTTAATAGGTAATCCATGTGTTTTGTTACTTTACAGATTGTTCATATGTATAGAGAAGTCAAGGGACTGAAACACTGCAAGCGCTCAAAAAATCACATTAAAGAACTTTCTAATTGTGCCCCAAATAAGGGGAAACATAATTGTTGACTCCAAAAAAGCAATCTGATTGCACACTGGATAAACAAGCTATAACTAATGATATTCTTATAACTAATTACCTATATCCTTGGATATACTGTGACAAACCCTGTAGCACAAGGGCCATACATGTCACATTTAGGGGTCCTAAGCACAGTCCTCTAGTGCAATCAGAGTCGGGAACACCAGCTTGTAACAAAACAGCGCTTCAGGGGTTTTTAATGCCCAGCACCTGTGCCTGATGCCGGCCTCATAGAAATCCCGTACTGGATCCTGTAGACTTCTAGCCTCCTGGAAAAGCCGGCATGGAATTTCCACAGAATGGGGGAACGGAGCATTGGCCCATCCTGCTCTCCAATTGCTCCACCCCAGGGACTCATATTTACATTCTGGATAGCACCTATACCCAAATGCCAAAATAAGCATCTCCCTGGGGTTTACGTTGTCACAATACTTATTATTCTATGTGTATTATGCTATACCCTAATCAAGAGGGATTTCGTTGCAATTAAAAAAATACCCAATCGGTTCTTGTTATGTATTAGTATCATAGCAATTCTGTTTTACATTTGTGAAATTATGTACATTTCGATAAAATAAAGTGCCATTTTTACCTGCTGATAACACCACTTTCTATCAAAATATAACTATGTAAATCATGCACGACAAGATTATTACAAGATTTGTCAACACTTGTAAATTTAAAAAAAATGACACCACGATTCTAGCTCATGACAAGAGACAGATGTGTGATAAAACCAGTGCTCAGCACTTCTGTTCAGAAGTGTTTTGTCATGACTTGAATATAAATCATAAAATATAATTGCTCTCCTCTACAATAAAACATCACTCTTCAGATAACCCTGAAAAGTATTCTCAGGGGCTTTATTACCAAAAAAAATAGATTTTGCCTAATGCGTGCTCGAATCAACAAAATTCTAAATATATATTTTTTTCTTAACACTTGATTGCATATTCAGAATGTCCTACAATAATGATGATTTACCAAATTTCAATGAATGCTCAGAAACACGCTTGATTGACCATGACTCATTCATGTATAATTCACTTTTTCAGTATTTTTGTCTTTCTTGAATATGAGTTAGTTGGGATAATAACGCATTGGGTAAAGCTCCACCAGAAAAGGTAATCTGTTATTCAATAAACCAGAACACAAGTTATTAGAAGTAAAGGAAGTGTATCTTCAAAGCAAAGTGCGACAAAACAATGCTTTCGAGGTCACAGCCCATTATTATTGTAACAAAATAGAAACTCTCTTCTGCACCAGTTGGGTCTTAATGTTATATTAAATATTGCCAGTTTTTATGTTATTGTTAATATTTACTCTTCACTTGTTGTAATAGTGCTACAGAATCTACTGGCATTCTTTAAATGTAATGTATGATTGGTGTGGCATATCTTCAAGCAGTGGTGTAGTTATGTGAGGCGCTTCCCTAGGCCTCACCTAGGGAAGGGTCCAATCACCTACCTTAGACAAGACCTCCACTTGCGGAGTCTTTACTGACTATACGATGTTCCACGCAGTAGAACACATAGCACAGGGCACGGAACACTACAGAGGTTGTGCCAGCTAAGCAACGACTACCAATGTGTAAATGTGCCGGTCAGAAATGAAACTTAAGACCTCAAAATTGGTCCATTGAGCTGTGGTGATCAGTAATTTGACACACTAGTTATCCTAGGCCAGAATGTTCTAGGGTGAAAGGATTTATTAAATACACTGATGCACAAAAGAAACAATGGTTTGGGGCTTTAACATACTGATGTATGAAAGTCCATAAGGACCCAGATGGATCAGACTTATATCCAAGGCATCTATAAATATAAACACTATAGGAAACTCCTTGTGGGTATATTTGAACACAAACAGGGCAGGCCCTACAATGGAGCCGAGTGGGGCAATTGCTTTTTTTTTAAGCAGAGGAGAGAGAGGGGCGCCGAGTGGCTTTCGCTTACCCACTCGGCGCCCCTCTCTCTCCTCTGCGAGCCCTCTAGCTCGGTCTTGGTGCCGGCTTGTAATGCTGAGCGCCGGAAGTGACGTCAATTTCCGGCGCTCAGCATTACAAGCCGGCACCGTGGCAGAGCAGGGAGACTCGCCGCAGGACTGTTTAAAAGGTAAGTACAGGGGGGGGTAGATAATGGTGTCGGCGAAGTTTAAAATGCCACCCCTCCCCCGGCGGGGGGGCATCATTTTAAACTTCGCCCCAGGCGGCATTAAGTCTTGGGCCGGCCCTGAACACAAATATCACACAACTACTTTGTGGGCACATCTGAACACAAATACTACAGACAGCTCCTTGACAACCTCAAAGGGGTGGTGACATTTTTTATTTTATATAGGTGAGATCAGAGTGGAACATCAATAGAGGCGCATCCAGTCTGCCATATCCACTTGTGCTCATAAGAAGTATTCTTATTATTCATGTGACTTCAACGTAAAGCAGGTGAGTGAGATGAAAGGTACATCAGTAAAATGCATCTCATGTCCAAGTTTGGTTGGGTTCAGTTGCAGAGACAGGAGAACAAGGGCTAATAGCACACAGTGTGCAAGCAACTACGATGACAGGCTCCAGAAAATGTAAGTGTGTGCATGTAATATAGTGCATGTGTTTAGAGTGAGTATGTTTATTAGTAATGGATGGGCCAGAGATGCCACTTAGCTTTACTTGTCCCAGGACCAAAAGGCACACGCCCTCCCATCATAGTCAATGATAAGTAAATTCCTAAATGTTTTCAAAAAAATGATGTTGTATTACAGGTTGAAAAAAATATTTTCAGCTAACAGTGATAAACATGATTTTTAATGAGCCTCATCTTCCTACTGGAAAAAGAACTCTCCAGGTAAGTTCAATAAAGGTAAGTTTTAATCATTGCAAGGGTTATACTAAAAAGTTGATATATAAATAACGAAAAAATACTCTTTTAGGCTAATTCTAAATACTTAATTGCATACTTTTTATTTGAGCTTGTGAAATGTAGCCAATATGCCATTCTCCAAATTACTTTTCTATAGAGTGCTAACTAGATGGCATTGTCTTTCAGTGGAAGTGGCTCAGATGAACTATATTTTATAGAAAGCCAGGTTAGCCCAAAACATAAATTGGAAAGATGTTCTCTGGTCGATAAAATGAGCAGCACAGACATGATTGGTCCTTATCTGCTAATATTGTTTTTTTTCTATTTTCCGACTGCAAAAATATGATATACAAAAAAAACCGATCTATATAAAATAATGAAGCAGATTCACATAATCCCATTCTACACTAGCATAGCTCACACAATTTAATATTTAACCATATATAATGACATGGTTTATTAGCAGATTCACAGTTCAGTAGTATAATTTAAGGAGAAATATGAGTACTATTTTAACCCAGGATTAAAATGCATTTAAATTATGTAACTAAGCCTGAAAGACACTCAATAACATGAAAGCTGACATAATAATAGGATTATGGAAGAACTATTTCAGCTGGAAGATCAATGAACTCTACCTATGGATCCCCAAAGCCACATAACACAAGTCTTGAATCATCAAGATGTATTTGCTATAAAAAAAATGTACGAATTGCAATAAATGACCTTGAAACCAAATATTCAAGACAAAAGAGACCACACATTATTCACAAATTTTCTATGGACATGAGCAATTAATTTTCATTAACTCTTATTCATTTTTCAATACACATGAATGATTTAGTTAAATGTGTGTGTATATATATATATATATATATATATATACCCACACATATATTTGGCATGCACTATAATTTTAAAATTCAGAACCGTACCCTGCAATCACATGGAAGATTAGTTTATTGAACAACAAACCTGATTAAATAAATTCTGATTTATACGTGTGTCTTTATAGCCAAGCACGTTGTGCACGTTGCACAAGGCAAGTTGTGTATGTTTCACTACATTCATTAGAACACACAGTATATGACATGTACCGTATAATGTTGCCAGTTGTATACTGCACAGACCATGTCAGCAATCATGCTGTGCCAGCCTCTTTTAACACAGAACATTTATCCCCCAAAAAACCCACTTGAAATAAAAAAAAAAAAAACAGCACTAACAAATGTGGATTGGTACTTACAACATTTGATGAAATGATAGTGAGACATTCTTTAATCTGCTGCAATAGCCTTGGTACAGTTGTCTGCATTCTTTGCTGTTAGAACTCTTGTGTATAGATGTGCATTATTTAGCTCCTACAATCAGGTATCCAGTTCACCCCTGAATGCATTATTTATTGAAGCTTATATTCCAAGAAAGATACCAAACAGCTTTTCTATTCATTTTCACCTGCCTGCTGAAGTTACAGCTAGACCTCTGCGTGTCTTCAACCATAGCCGCTGCACGTGCTGGTGAAGCATATTTTATATGCAGAGCTTATAATCCTACATCATTGTGGGTAGGAAAATTTAACTATAGCGTGCAGCCTGATTCATTCAGATCAGAGGTGTTTGGATGCTGCTGCTGTTGCTGGTGCTTCTGCAGCACTGCGGTTCTCACAGTCTTGCTTGTTAATAGCTTTCCAATGGTGCTCACAAGGCAGCAAAGTAAGATTGGTTGCTTGATTCTATGAAGTTGCAGATAAAAAGGGGTGTTACGTTTTACAAGTGATCGCTTCCCTCAACCAAATGTGTCTAGATTCCTAGCTGCGGTTATTAAGGATTATTTTAGGCACAACCAGTTGTTGTGTGACAATGGTATGCATATCAGCTGCTCGACAGACCATTTGTAAGTTCCAGATATTTGATGATTTAATGCTTCCAATTGGAATCTCCTGCAATATGTATTCTAAAGAGGATGGCAAAAAATGTGTCGTTACGTTTCAATACTATTGTTAAATTTGTATGATACGTCTGATACTTAGGAAACATATTAAAACATTTAAATTTAAATAGAACATATTGTTTGTGTGGTATACTGTTGCTTTAAGAAAGGACACTCTGGACTGTTTGTGGGGAACTCTATGGTCAGTGGCCATTTTTAAGTTGGAGTTCAGTTGACAGTTGGAAATGTTATGTTTTGGATCTGAGCTGAATAAAGAACTGCTCTGTATAACTACTATCAATTAGTGCTGGCTCCTGCTCTCCATGTTTAATACTACATACAGAAAACACTACATGGTGTCAGAAGTGCTGAACAAGTCACTTGCCTGAGGATATTGCTACAAGGACTTTATTTACAGCTTATACAGCATCAGCATGGAGTTTTTCAAACCACCAGACCCTCTGCAGTTCACAGGAAATGTAAGTGAAAACTGGAGGAGATGGGAGCAGAGATTTTTAATTTATGCTGAAGCAGTTGAACTTTATAAGAAGGAGCAGAAGACTCAGATTGCCATAGCCCTACATGTTGTGGGTGGGGAAGGACAAGAGGTTTACAACACACTGGAATCAGCCTTGCCTGCTGAAAGAACCTTAAATTCAGTGCTGAAGTTGTTCAGGGACCACTGTAATCCAAAGAAAAATGTTGTGTTTGAGCGACACCAATTTTGGACACATCCACATCTGGAGGGGCAAGGTATTGAAAGATATATGACAGAACTAAGAGTGAAGGCAAGAGACTGTGAATTTGGGGCTATACTTGATGACATGTTAAGAGACAAATTGGTTTTTAGTGTTACTGATGCCAGACTTAAAGAACGTCTGCTCAGAGAGACTGACCTCACACTTCAAAAGGCAGTAGAGATGTGTCAGGCTGCTGAAGCCACAAAAGCCCAGGTTCAAGTTATGGCTGCAAACATGTCAGCAAGCGCTTACCAGCCTATTCACTCATTGGAGTACAAATCTACTCTCTCTAAGCCAGTAGAGGCTACTAGAGGCAGCAAGTACAAACCTCACTGTGCTACAAGGGCTGAGCATCAACATAATGTGTGCCCTAAGTGTGGCAGGGTTCACCCACCTCAAAGATGCCCAGCATTTGGGTGTGTTTGTTACACATGCAACAAAAATAATCACTTTGCAAAATGCTGTAAATCCAGGAGCCAGAAGGGTGAGATAGTAAAAACAGTTGAGACTTTATTTATTGGGGCAATACTGAGAGAGAAGACTTTTAACCAAGGAAAAGGACACAAACTAAACCACTCAGCATGGTTCTCTGAGGTGCAAATCAATGGTGCACCCATTAACTTCAAGTTAGATACTGGTGCTGAGGCAAATGTGTTACCTCTCACTCTCTTCAAAAGGATTCCTGGACAGCTACCCATCAAAAAGACAAACACTACTTTAGTAGCCTATGGGGGATCCCGGATCCACCCAAAAGGCATTGTGTATCTAACCGCAGCCACTCCCACGCACACAGCAGAGCTAGAATTCTTTATCACACAATGCTCCACACTTCCATTGTTGGGAAAAGCTGCATGTCAGGAACTGGATTTGCTTCGTAAGGTCCACACAGTCTCTGCACAAACCATCCGCACAAAAGATGATCTGATAAAATGTTACCCTGATGCATTTCGGGGAATTGGGCAATTTAAAGGAACTTACCACATCTACTTAGACCCAAATGTGGCTCCAGTCGTACATGGCTGCAGGAAAATCCCATTTGCAATACTGGGAAGGCTTAAAGAGACCCTCATGCAATTAGAAAAGGATCAGATCATTGCTAAGGTACACACGCCCACCGACTGGGTCAACAGCCTTGTTGTCACAGAAAAGAAGAATGGCACTCTGAGGGTATGTTTGGACCCCCGTGACCTTAACAAAGCTATAAAGCGCCACCACTTCAATATCCCTACTGCTGAGGATGTACAGAGCCAGCTTGCTGGCAAAACCATATTTACCATCCTTGATGAAAAGGATGGTTACTGGCAGGTCAAATTAGACACAGAGTCATCAGAACTGTGTACTTTCAATTCCCCATGGGGACGCTTCAGATTTTGCAGGATGCCATTTGGGATAAAGTCAGCCAGTGAAGTATTTCAGCAGAAGAATGTGGAGATTTTTGGGGACATCCCAGGTGTGCATATAATAGCTGATGACATGATCATTGCTGCATCATCACATGAGGAACATGATCGAATCCTGAGCCAGGTGATGAACCGAGCATTAAACGAGAACATCAAGTTTAATCCGGACAAAATCCAATTCAAAGTATCAGAAGTCCGATATATGGGACATGTCATCACACCTGCAGGAGTTCAGCCTGATGCTGAGAAAGTCCAAGCAATTAGCAAAATGCCTGACCCTGAGGATAAAAAAGGTCTGCAAAGATTTTTGGGCATGGTCCGGTATCTTGCACAATATATACCGGGGGAGGCAGAGATTACAGCACCATTGAGGAAGTTACTCTGTAAAGACATTGTTTGGCAGTGGGGCCCAGAGCATGCTAAAGCAGTACAGTGCTTAAAACAGGCACTGATTGAGGCTCCAATATTGAAATTTTTTGACCCAACAAAAGCAGTGGTGATTCAGGCAGATGCATCTAAATCCGGCCTGGGGGCTTGCTTACTTCAAGATAACTGCCCCATAGCATATGCATCTAGAGCGATGACTACCACAGAGCAGAATTATGCCCAGATAGAGAAAGAACTCTTGGCAATTGTTTACGCTACTAAAAAGTTCCATCAGTTCATATTTGGCAAAACCATTACAGTGCAGTCTGACCATAAGCCTCTTGAAGCTATACTTACTAAACCACTAAGCAAAGCGCCAGCAAGACTCCAAAGAATGCTCTTACAACTGCAGAGATATGACCTGGTGATTTCTTACACTGCTGGGCGTGACATGCTTATTGCTGACACCCTTTCCAGGGCCACTGTGGATCCCCCAGATTCAGAAAAGGATATGTTATCTGAAGAAAAGGTAATTTATACACTTTCAGCATCACAAACTATTGGGACTGAGATGTTATCTTATTTACAGAAGGCCACAGCAGAAGATAAATGCTTATCGGAAATTAAGCATCTTCTATATCATGGTTGGCCACAAAGAAAAAGGCAACTTCATCCAAGTCTGCAGCCATTTTGGCAATTTAAGCACTTGCTGCGCAAGGAGGATGATCTCCTTTTGCTTGGTGAAAAGATTGTGGTTCCTCAGAATGCTCGCAGAATAATCCTGGAGAGTCTGCACGAGTGCCATCAAGGTATACAGAAAACCAAAATGCGGGCTCGGATGATCCTATTCTGGCCCAGCATGTCCAGGGACATTCATCAGATGGTAGAGACCTGCAAGATTTGTGCTAGTTATCTACCTGCGAACCAAAAAGAGCCATTACTCTCGCACAAAATTCCTCATCTTCCTTGGCAAAAACTGGCAATGGACATTTTTGATTGGAAAGGGTGCTCTTTCCTTGTGATAGTGGACTATTTTTCCAAATACCCTGAAGTGTTAAAGATGTCTGATAAGTCATCAACAACCGTTATTGGCAAACTGAAAGCCACCTTTGCTAGACATGGCATCCCAACAGAAGTAATCAGTGATCATGTACCCTTCGCCAGTGCCGAGATGAAGGCATTTGCTGCAGCATGGGGGATAAAGTTTACTCACTCTAGTCCTGGGTACCCACAATCTAATGGACTAGCAGAAAGGACAGTAAAAACTATTAAACTCATGCTCCAAAAGACATGGGAATCGGGGGTGGATCCTCATATTGGGCTTTTAGAGCTACGCAACACTCCAATCACTGGAATGGCCTATTCCCCCGCACAGCTCTTAATGGGTCGGACTCTTCGAACCAAGGTACCTGTTGTGGCTGCTGCATTAAAGCCCCAGATTCCAAAGAATGCACACCGGGGATTGAGAGACATTCAGCGCAGGCAGAAAGCTTATTATGATCATGGCGCCAAGTTACTACCAGCCTTCCAAACAGGGGATGCAGTGCGTATGGAGACATCAGTTGGTTGGCAGCCTGCAAAGATATTATTTGTTGGTCCTGAGCCAAGATCTTATGTAATTGAAACACCGGATGGCAGAAAGTACAGGAGAAACCGGCGTCATCTCAGGTTGGATAATACATATGATCAAGACCACTCAGATCCACAGGTACTTGTAACTAAAAGTAGAGCAGAGTCGACAATCACACACGATACAGACTTGGAGGCTGAAGTGCCAGGTTCAGATGGAGACCAAGGAGACCAAGTCCCTCTAGAGTCTACAGAAGCTGCTTGCAAAACATCCCGATCTGGAAGAGTAATACGCCCTCCCGAGAGACTGAAAGATTATGTTATAGGATAAAGTATATTTAGCTTCATTTTTATAGTTTCTTTACTGTTCAGTAATGTATGTTTAAAAGGGGGGATTTGAAAATAGTTTGGGAGATGTGGTATACTGTTGCTTTAAGAAAGGACACTCTGGACTGTTTGTGGGGAACTCTATGGTCAGTGGCCATTTTTAAGTTGGAGTTCAGTTGACAGTTGGAAATGTTATGTTTTGGATCTGAGCTGAATAAAGAACTGCTCTGTATAACTACTATCAATTAGTGCTGGCTCCTGCTCTCCATGTTTAATACTACATACAGAAAACACTACAGTTTGAATGTGTGAGTCTGAGGTAGGTCACTCATTCTCAGTACCAGGATATGTTGTCAATTGCTGAAAAGTTTCCCACATGGGAGCAAAGAAGAAGGATCTGCGCCTTGGAGTGACAGATTTTTGGCTTAAGGTACACACCAGGGACTGGGGGTTGCAGATTAACCAGTTTCTGTTACGGGTCAAAGCATGGTTAACTAACCCCAACGACCCCTAATGCTCTAGGTTGTCAGTACAACAAGCCTAGTAGGGGACGCTACCAAGGGCCCAAATAATCTGAGTGGCCCATTAACAGCATCCTCATTCAACAATGACCTGGATGACCCCCTCCTCTAACAACAAGCTACAGGGCCGGACTGGGAATAAAAACCAGCCCTGGAAATAACTGAATACTACCCCCATATTCTTTGGCATATGTGCGGGTGATCCCAGCCCACATTTCTTTTTGTTCAGAATATGGACAAACCATGAGTTGAGTTAACCATTTGTTAATCAATAATTAATTTTATAACAGTCCTGATAACCTTTTAATGTTTAAAATATTTTTCTAGACCACATTGTAAAAAGTCCAAAAATATTTATAAGTCAAAATATGCAAATTTGTCAGCAAGTGCCATGGCAGGCACCTGGGATAAGGTCAGTAATAGAGGCAAGGATCAATTGCTGGGGGATAAGAAAGGGCCAGTACAACTTTTAAATATTTGGTTTATACAGACCAAAACACATGATTGGTCAAACTTATTAACTGGGTGGTCTGCATTGCAGTACTGACATAATAGAAGTGGTTAGCAGCATCAAAAAACCAACAGGTGCACGAGCCAAGCTCCAACAGGACCCTTTAACAAATAAACAGACGGAGGCTCAGCACTTCAAGTTGAGAGGTGTTTTAATGTCCACATGCAAATAGTGGCAAGGTTTCAGGGGTCGAAACGTTGCCACTGTTTCGACCCCTGGACATTAAAACACCTCACAACTTGAAGTGCTGAGCCTCAGTCTGTTGATTTGCATTGCAGTACTGACATACCAGTTGGATGCTGCTCTGATCTTGTTATTCAATGTGGGGTACACCGCTCCAGATTTCATCAATATGTACAATATGTATGTATAAGTGTATATGTAAGGGAGAGCAGGGGCGTGCTAGCTGCTCTGAGTCCGGCAGGCAAGCAGAGTGAATGGCTCAGAAGTAGGGTCAGCCTTATCATGGGTCCAGATGGGTTCATTGGTAGCAAAAATACTAATTAAGAGTATTAGATTTTATCAGATCAATGTAGAGGATGAGCTCCTGACTGTGATTTTGCCCCTTCACCTTCGCTAAGATTGGAGGCAAAACCTTGAGACTCAGGGTCAAACCTTGAGAGTTCCCAGGTATGGGCATTGGCAGGAGAGCATCAAGGAAGGTGCCCTGCACCCTACAGTAGCAGGGCAGCGCTAGCTCACATGCTGCTGCTGTCAAAATGAGAAATACATGGTAACAGAGATCAACTGAATAACATGTGCAACCCCTGTATTGCGGGTATAGATCAAATGGAAACAGAGATCAACTAAATAACACATGAAAACCCTGCATTGTGGGTATAGATCAAATATGAACTATATGGAAACATAGATCAACTGAATAACACATGCAAACTCTACATTGCAGGTATAGATCAAATGAGAAAAAACACATCGAAACAGGGATCAACAGAATAACTTGCAAACCCTGCATTCTGGGTAGAACTGCACCTGATCATCATCACACATCATAATTCATATAAGCAAGATCCACCAACCACCATGTTCATAATTCCCACCACCACCATTACCATCATCATACGGTTCCCCACAATGATTTTCATCCCCTTTCATTAACACCCTGTATTGCACTAAAATCATCCCTCTCCATCTCTATATCCAACATCATACTCTCCCCCAGCATTCCTCGATTTATATTTTTGTTTCCTTACCTCCCTGTCCCTGGCCTATGAGTGCATGTGGCCTATGTTTCCTCTCTTGACAAAGGCTGACACCATCATACTGATTCCACAGGCTGTGGAGATTTTATATCTATCTCAATAAGGGGAATCTCTATTCCTAGGTGGAATATTTCCCCCTCTCATGCTTATTCTTGAGGGGTATTTCTGAATGTGATGAGAGGTATGGTCAGTTGATAGAATGCTTAAATAACTAAAGTTTCCATATTTACAATTGTCTATTCCGACATACAAGGAAAGTTTTTTATTTTGCTTTTCAATAGAAAATTCAATTTTTATGGGATAATAAGGCCAGTTTGAATAGAAACCTTATATTATTGCCTATCTCTCATTCTTGCATATGTGTGAAAATCTCTTGTTCAAACCAGAAAAAAGTAGAAACATTGGACTTTTGTAAATATTTTGCTAAGCTTTTTTTATGGGTTTCATTTGTGTTGTACATACAGAAGTCTAAGAACCTACTTTGTAACATACACCTCACATGTGCTTTTGCATATAAATGTACACTATATGACAAAAAGTATCTGGACACCTGACCATCACACTTATATGAGTTTGTTGGACATTCCTTTCTAAAACCATAGCCATTAGTATGGAGTTGGCCCCTACTTTGTGGGAAGGCTTTAAACATGATTTTGAACTGTGTCTGTGGGAATTTGTGCCCATTCAGCCAAAGTAGCATTTGTGACATCAGGCACTGATGTTGGACTAGAAGGTCTGGCCCGCAATCTGTTACAATTTATCCCAAAGGTGTTCAATGAGGTTAAGGTCAGGGCTGTGTAGAGGCCTCTCAAGTTCTTCCATACTAAACAAGTCAAACCATATCTTTAACCCCTTCGTGACAAAGGCTGATTCTATTTTTTGTACCCTTCGTGACAATGGCTGTTTTATCGTTTCTGCGGTGTTTGTGTTTAGCTGTAATTTTCTCTTAACCCATTTACTAAACCCACACAAGTTATATATTGTTTTTTTCAGGACAAGAAAAAGGGCTTTCTTCAGACACCATAATTTTTTATATATGATGTAATTTTCTATAATAAAAATAATAAAATATGACGAAAAATTGAAAAAAAAAAAAAAATTTCTCACTTTTATTTGAAAAATCTTTTATTCATCATAAAAAACTACTGAAAAAACCTGCTAAATAGATTCTACTATTTGTCCCGAGTTTAGAAATACCCAATGTTTTTATGTTTTTTTGCTTTCTTCTACACGTTATGGGGCAATAAGTACAAGTTTGCTATTTCAAAACCATTTTTCTCTGAATCTGGTAATTCTGTCTCCATGTGGTATTTGGGGCATCTTTGAAGCCAGCAAATTAAATTTACCCCACCAAACCATATATTTTTGAAAACTAGACACCCCAGGGTATTTTAGATGCTGATAGTTTAACCCTTTCCATGCACTAATCCTACCACCAACCCTTGTCAAAGTTTGTGATAGTAATTGTTTTTGCTGTTTTTTAAACATACTTTGTACTTCAGGTGTAAAATTACAGCTCCTGGTATGCTGTTGCTGTCACACAACACCCCGATATGTGTTCAGCAACATCTCCTGAGTACATTGATACCCCACATGCATGGGTTTGTCAGATTGTTTGGGGGCAAAAGGGCCAAATTTGGAACATGCCTCCTCAGCCGTATACCGCTGCATGGCAACAATTGCAGCAAAAATAGTGGGGAAGGAAAGGGTTAATGGCTCTAATAAAAAAAATAAAAAAAACCCTAAAAAAAAAGTACAAAAAAAAAAAAAGTAAAAAAAAATGTAAAAAAAAAGAACCCCAAAAACAATTGCCACTATGCAAGATCACTGTTTATGCAGTGATCAATGGCAATGAAGGGGTTAATATTAAATGGGTGGCTCTTATAAGAGCCTTTGGATCAATATATATATATATTATTGAGAATACCTGAAAACACACTGATCTGTCTCTCTCCCTCACTAGAAGCAAGTGAAGGAGGGAGGCAGATCCAATACTGATCAAAGGCAATGTTTAGAAAACATTGCCTTTGATTTAGCAAATCATGATCACTCTTATGAGTGATCTGACCACTAGGGGTGTTATTCACTGGATGTCCATGACATCCAGCAACACCCCCCCCCGATGATGACAGCAGGCTCCGCCCCCGGCTTGATGGGCGCCGCCATCTTGAAACACCGCGTGTGTTTTGAAGACGCCGGTACCGGGAAGGTAAGTTAAGCATTTAGGAAGCGATCGCGGGTCGCTTCCTTTGCTAAACAGGTGTTGAAAAGATGCCTCGATACTGAGGCATCTTAGCAACACCAGCTAAGCAAAGGAAGCGACTCGCGATCGCTTCCTAAACCCGTTTTTCGGCGGCGGGCGCCGCCATGTTTGAAAGACGTGCAGTCTTTCAAACATGTTTTTTTATTTGCTCCTAGGAGCGATCGGGGGGGGGCAGGAATGTTTTTTTTGGTGTTGCTCAATGCCTCGATGTCGAGGCATTAGAGCAACACCGTTTGAGTGAAAAAATCGATCACGGATCGATTTTTTCACCCGTTTAAAGACGTGCCGGTCCTGGCACGTCAATTGTCATAATCGTCACGATTTTCGGTGACGTGCCCGGACCGGCAATTGTCATCAAGGGGTTAAGGACCTTTCTTTGTGTCACTGCAGGGCTGGACTGGCCCACCAGGAAACCGGCACAGGGAGTTTTAAGTTTAATGATTTTAAAGCGGCCAGCAATCCGGCACCTTTTACACAGCAAACTAAACAAAATAAAATGCATCCTTTTTAAAGCACAATTGTAAATCACTTCAATGGTGGGTCTAAAATATAGAATATAGGTATCCTAGATTGGCATGCAAAAAGACTAGGCAAAAAGACTGTTTTATGCACCCGTCCCCACTCCCAAGTACACGGTGAACAGTAAATCAGTGTAACAACTTAGTTTTCACCAGGTTTTTTCATAAAACATCATCTTATCAATTTAGGTTTCCCCAACACAAAAACATATTTGGCATATATCACCTAAACCCTAAAATTAAACCCCAGGATCAACTACAATTCGATTTAATTAAAGCTGATCTGTCACTTTCACCAAATAAAACATGGTACAGTTCACTAATGAAACATATGTGACGGTGTTAACAAATTAACATAAACTATGAGATTGTGTCTCGTTCTTGTGGCAACACATACTTATCAGCTGTCCTAATACTGTCTGTGCTGGAAGCACATTCTTGCCGCAGCTGACTGAACATCTGTGTGGAAGAGTCAGTCACTGGACATTCATTCATAAACATTCATGATTTTGCAACTATTTTCATTCCACAATAAAGCTATGCTTATAGTGATTAATGTATAGTGGACTTAAAACCTATTTTCTGTTTCAAAGTTATGTATTCATCCATGTAATACTACTTATGGTGTTCCATGCTTCATACTATAGTTATAACTGCACAATGTATTTTTTTAAATGATGTCGATTAATAATGACTTTTACTTATCACTTAATGAAGGTACATCCAAAGTTTTCAGTTGTCTTCTCAGTCATTCCTAATATCCACTGCTTATTCCGCCATTTTACTTACCTTTTCTTTGGACAGTCATTTGCTTACCATATGAAGTCTTGATTCTGCTCAATTCACTGAAATAACCAATGACCTTAAGACTAATATGGGTTGAGATTACTGGTAATAGCGTCTGCTTAACTTTTGCTACATTGTATACAGATAGATGGCTAAAATGTAAATGATCAATGTTTCAAAGTACAAAAACTTACATCTATCTACCCATCCATGCAAACATCCATCATATAATCTGCAAGTGAAAGATTTATTTGGTGGTCAGAATGAAGATATCAAGAATTATACAAACTATTGAGTTCCAGAACAAAGAGTATTTGACATCACATTTTAAACAGGTTCCACTAAGTTCTATTAGAAAGCAGTGATCCAAATATTTATTTGGAAATTGAAGCTACTGGTAAATGTGGAAAAGGATAATCTGTCAAACACAGACATGTAAGTCATGATTCAATTTGGATCTTATCCCACTTTATGAATTTAATTCTCAAGTTATGAAAGTGGAATGACACATTTTTAATGTCTTTCTGTTATCTTCACAACAAGGGGCATTTACTCTTGTCTCTGCAGACAATTAATTTCACTGCTTGAAAATGAATTCCATGGCTTAATCTTTCATTCTAGCCTACATAAAATAACTGTTTCATTTGGGTATTGGTAAATGCTAAATAATTGGGCACTTAATGACTTTATTATTAAGAAAAAACAAATTCGAATTATAAACTTCACTAACAAAACACAATAAACAAATATAAATAATGTGATTCAGCTGGTCAGACTTAATACTTCTATCAAAAGAAAATTATATTATATTTTATATTATATTTTAAAAAAACACCCATATAGAGCAAATATAGAATTGTATCCATCACTAAGGAATTAGCAATTGCTGTTCATTATTAGACAATCGGTGACCATTCAATCAGTCGACACTGGGAATCACTAGGGCATCACCTATAAAGCCTCTAGCACATAAAATTTCAATAAAACATGTATAATACCAGACTTTACTGTACAGATGGCAAGAGAGCAGAGGATAGCTAAAAAAGGGAGTATTGCCCTTGACTGCTCTTGTGGTGTTTTTTATTTGCAATTCCCAATACAGATTATAAACCAGTAATATGGACTTTATGCAGCGTTTACTCACTCAGTGTATGCTTTGTGTGCTCCTACTATGAACTTTCATACATTCTGTAAATGCGTTTGGGATAGAAGAGAACAGCACACATTAAACACGTTTTCTGCAAAATATGTTTTAAGCTGCTTTATTATTGGCCCACTCCGATGGACCCCACCTCAGGCTAAATGGTATTAGCCCTCCATTCCAGCAGGCAAATGCTACATCTCTATCTTTACAATCCCTATCCTGAGCTGTTTTCTGGTTGATGTGCACTATGAGAATTGCATTTCAAAAAGAATGGATGATCTACATAGTTTCCATCTATACTGTATACTTGTATTTACTTTGTCTAGTAAAAATGTTTAGTAAGTAAGATAATAAATATAGTATATCTTAGGTAGTATAAATACTATATATATATATATATTAATGAGAGGGTCATTTTTGTGTAATCTAAACACCAAACTTCTACACATCCATAACTGTTACTCAGCATTAACTACTTACTTGGTGACTACTAGTATTGCAAGCAACTAGATGGTGTCCTCTTCAGAATGATAATAGTTTGGGGAAAACGCAAGTTAAATTTGTTATCGGTTGCCATTATGGTATTTTCACCTAATCTGTCTCAGGGTAGAGGCAGTCACACATAGCTTCGTTATTAATACAGTAGAAGTTCCAAAGCCCTGGTAGTCTTTGAGTCTCAAGTCAGTGGCCTAGGGAAACTGAGGCATAAAAACTCTGTTGTTCCTTGACTTGCAGTTATTTCAGCATTATTATTTCTTCTCTTGAATATAGCCTTTGTAAGTTTTAGTTACGTAGATACATAGAAACTTGCTGACTTTTACCTAGAGTCTCTGTGTGAGGGGTGTCATGATTAACTCATATGATATAGGGGATGCCATCAACCAATCAAGTACAGACATTTAAAATCCTGGCACCAAAGCTGCTGTGTAGTGTGTACCGCGTTAACCCAGTATTAACCCTTTCTACGAAAACGGCAAAAAACGAACACGAAGATTTTTTTCCCCATGAAGACGAACACGAAGAGTTGGCCGGTGCCCAAGTCTAATAATGTCTATGTATTTAGAATGTAATGTCATAAAAGTCCCTGTTGGTATAATGGTCAGGTATCCCAATATGTTTGTTTATATAGTGTGTATGTATGTATGTATGTATGTATGTGTGTATGTATGTATGTATGTATGTATGTATATATATATATATATATATATAAAATTTTAAAGCACATTGGAATCAATTACATTCATAAAAAAACAGAGGTGGAGAAAAGAGGACTAAAGTCTCATTTGCTACCTCCCATTGAAATACGAAATACCTGCATGTATTTACATTCAGTAAAATCCATTAGCATTCATTTAATACTATGTACTCTTTACTATCAATGGCCCAAATGTTACAGAAAATATACTGAGAACATAAGAGCTTATTTTCAGATATTCAGCTATTAAGAAGGATCATTTTAAAAAGGCTTTGCATGTATTATATGTTCAACTTACAAACTGTGCCATTAAGCTAATGGTGCTGATAATAGTCCAATCAACACTTAATGGCGTGTGCATGCATCTAAGGACATTCAATAAGACACAAAAATCAGGAATCTGCACACACTCCCCACAGGAACTCACACCCACAGGGTGCTTAGCTGTGCCAGGAAGGGCCAGCTCCCCAGTAAATCAAAATAGAAAAAGGCTCCAGGCACTCAAGGGTTCCATAGGCAGATTTATTGAAGGAGAAGGACAACAATGTTTCAACCTCACGATGAGGTCTTTATCAAGTCTTGATAAAGACCTCATCGTGAGGTCGAAACGTTGTTGTCCTTCTCCTTCAATAAATCTGCCTATGGAACCGTTGAGTGCCTGGAGCCTTTTTCTATTCAATAAGACACAAACATGTCTGAACACCAACTGAGGAGTAGTGCATTCCCAAGATTAAGCATTTCTTGGAAACACTGCTCATGCCTTAAACCATAATATAAAATGGAAAACAGATTAGATAGATAGATAGATAGATAGATAGATAGATAAAAAATATTTTGATGTATTCACAAAACCTTAAGCTTAGTGGGCATTTAACTTGGTTGACCTAAAACATTTTTCCAGAGGCCACAAGGACACTGCTATGTGAAATGACCCAGCTCTGAGCTGTCAGGTTGCTGTGAGCTGTTGAGATGAGCATATCAAGGAAGATGTATTACTTTTCTTTGGAACTCACAGGGTTTAGTGTAGCAAGGTGAGTTTCCCCCGCAAGAAGAATCAAGTTGGCCTGTCAATTTTTTGTGACTAGCCAGAGAAATAAAAAATAATCCCAGGAATATTATCAGGTCATTGAACATCTTCAATAAAATATTTGAACACTTTGTTTTAGTAATCTTTTTTGATGTGTATGTTGAAATACAAATACAATGTAACAGTTGCACTCTTTTTATCCTTCGTGAAATGCTTCTGCATCTCCCAATTGCACAGTGTACAGCTCTCTTACAATTTAAATGTAGGTATTCTCTTTTTCTTTATTTTAGTCACTTAAGGCTCATGTGATTAAACGGCTATTTTTCCAGGCGCATAAAGCGATATAATATATTTTTAAGGGCTTATATTTTCATACAAAAATCCTAATGATTTTATTACATATTAGCATAATTTCCCTAAGGCATTTGAAGACTCTAGGGAACCAAACACACATATCTTAAAAAAAAACCAAAACAACAGGCTTCTTTGTGAATGACTCCCTGTACGAGAACAAGTTTGTATTCAATACCGGCTACAAACTACAAAACAAATCAAGAGCTTGCATCAGAATTTAAATAGTGGCCAGAATTTGCATGGTGGTCAGTAGGTGACTACTGACATTCACATACTGTACCTCGAGAGAAGAACATAAACATATGTATAAACAAATCCACACAAAATGAAAACCAACAGAAAACTCAATACTATCATCTAGCGTATTGGTTTTATACTTAACTGCCATGTGAGTTGAGCTACTGAGTTGCAAAAAGAAATAAGCCAATTGTCTGATTAATATGCCCGGTTAAATATACAATTAAAACCATAGTAAGGCACGCAGCAGTAAATGGAATCTTTGCTCTGTGTAACAATATGTCAACCATCCATAGAACAAGCAATTCTACGATATTTAATACAGAATGTGAGTTTGGGAGTTAAAGCTGCATAAATAAACCACAAAACCAAATAAAATGATTCTATTTTTAAATTTAAAACACATAAAAGATAATGCAATAATAGCTTACAACACATATATAACAATATATAACATGCTCATCAATTTAATAGAACATTTAAAATGTTCGATTTATATATCTGTGCAAATTGTTATGTTGGCTGCACACAGAGAAATCTGGCATCATTTTTACACGTAGGATAAACAGAAACCTAATCTGGATTGATGATGCGGAAATAGGATTTGCATTTTTTTTTTTTTATTCCAATTAAAATGCAAGCAAAGGTTTGATAAAACACATAAAAATGGATGAATATATTGTGGACATTTATGAAAACAAGCATGCACAATACGGATAAGATTAACAGAAATGGTATTTCCTACCAGAAATTGCATCCTGACAAAATTCACTCCCTCATATTCCCGTGTACAACTGAATCAATTTCACACTCACCTCACTCCTATGTGATGTGGTTCATTCATTGGTTTGTTATTGCTATGGCAACTGAGGTAGCATGGTAATATTATCCAAGCGGGGCTGCTCACATCCCAGTGCATGGGGAACAGATGTCTGCTTTTTTTTCACACCACATCAAACATTTTTTTTCTTTGGAAGAGACGTTAGTATTGGGCATTATTTCAAGAAATATCCAATATTATGCAAATTATTTTGCATGCATTTGGATGAATCAAGACACCCTGTCAGCTGCAACTGAATACTGATTAAAATTAGTACAGTTGCTATATATATATATATATATATATATATATATATACATATATATATATGTATAATATATTTTTAGATATTGTGACAGGCCTCCCTTTTCCTTGGGATTTTTGTCAAGGATCTTGGCTGTAACCACAGTCTTCTAGGGTAAATGAAGTCCAGGACACATCCAGCTCAGCTTCAATGTTTATTTTAAAGGAATAAACAGCAGCAGTTATAAGTAGAATAACAGTCTTTTCTTTAGCACTTGCTTAGGACAAAACAAGTCACAAGTTACCATCAATATGGCTTTGCAGAGAGAAACCACCCCTCAGTTTATCAGCTCTCCTAGCTGGCATAACAGTGGCTTCCTCCTCTGAATCAGACTCAAACCCTTTCACCTTCTGCCTGCTAATTAATCAGGCACAGGTGAGCTGTTACTTAGTCCACACCTGTGGAGCTCCTGTCCAGAATGCAGGCTCTGGACTGGATCAAAACAGCAATTAGTGCTGTTGGAGCACTGGCCCACCCTGCTCTTCCAGATGCTCCGCCCCAGGGACCCTTACCCTGTTTTGCAAACTGCCAGTAGTGCAGTTTGTAAACAAACAACATATTTCCCTGGGACATATTTTAACCCCTTCGTTCCCCTATAGACATACCGGGACGTCCAAAAAACGCCCACTAAGAAACCCCTATGGACGTCCCGGTACGTCCAGCCCTTCGTGCAGCGTCAGGAACACATCCCTGCCGCTGCACGGGAGACCAGGCTGGACTCCCCCCTGGCAGCAGAAGCCGGCATCGCCGGCTATCTGTTGCCCGATCTCCTGTAACAGCTTCCGGCATGAAAGCCGGTGAGCTGTTACACGTAAACTGCCCGATTGCGCAGTTTCAAACGGTGAACGCAGTGACGCAACCCGGAAGGTCATCGGAGGACAGGATATCCCCGCAGGGGATGAGCCACAGAGACGCTGCGATCTCTATGCAGGTCTGTGAGGACCTGCATAGAGATCACAGTGTGATCGGTGCAGGGGGATCGCGGGGAGGGGAGTGAGAAACCATCTCTCTCACTCCCCCTCCCGTCCTGAAAGAGAAAAGCAGAAAAAAAAAACTGTTAGTCCATTTAAAAAATAATATTAAAAAAATCATTAAAATAATAATATAAATAATACTAAAAAAAATTATAATGTGAGCTGTGATGTCATTGTGACATCACTGGCATGTTCAGGAGGTTCCTAGGAGGACCTCTAACCATTACTGTGTAAAAAAAAAAATATATAAAAAAAAAAAAAAAGAAATGTAAAAAAAATATATAAAAAAAGATAATAAAAAAAATTCTTAAAAAAACCTTACTTCCCATTGGGGTTGGCATAACATCTAGCCAGTATAACCCTCCTGCCCCCGTTCACAACCCCCAAACCCGTTAAGCCATAGGCATAAAAATTATACAAAATTGTACACCTAATAGTATGCTCCCTGGTGCTGGGAAAGTCTGGAAAATCTATATAAATTAGGTATTTCTGAAATCAGGACACCTGAATTGATAAACTTGGAGGGGATTTTCCATCACTTTACCTAATTTTGTGAGGATTCAGAGGGAAAATGTAAAAAAAAATTAGTTTATTTTCTAATCTTCGCTAGTTTTTACTAACTTTCTCATTCTAAATTTTCAGCTAATCATCCAACTATGGTATCAAATGAAAGCTCTATCTCTCCTTGAAAAAACATCATAGTTTACATGGGTACACCATTCACAGGAAAAGAGAATCATCGCTAAACTGACATACCCCAAAAATGGAAAAATTGCTCTGGGCTTTGAGGTACCAAAAACCCCTGGGATTGAAGGGGTTAAAGCAGGCTACTATTGACCAAGGCTGGTCTAATATACCTGCCATCTATCACTTTACCACACCTTTTGTCACAATATATATATATTTATATATACACATATACCAATAAAAATACCAATATGGCATTTGATGCACCGTACCAGCAAAATACCACCCATGCACGCTATAGTGACCGGCACACGGATTATTTATATCGTACTGGTTTTCTGTATGACTGCTCAGATGCCAGTTTCTGCATGATTGGGTCTGATATTTATTCCTTCAAATTCCTTCCGTTTCAACTATGTATTATTTTGTTAGCATAATAGCGATTTTGAAATAGCAGGGTTCTGTCAATGTTTTGAAAAGCAAAACAAAACAAAAATGTATGGTTGAACAGGCTTACAGTATAGTATACCGTGCGTATATTCAGGAGAATTATACCT
Source organism: Sceloporus occidentalis (assembly GCA_023333645.1). Lineage (NCBI taxonomy): Eukaryota > Metazoa > Chordata > Lepidosauria > Squamata > Phrynosomatidae > Sceloporus > Sceloporus occidentalis. The sequence goes on along the minus strand of JALMGF010000027.1, from coordinate 12,317,851 downwards.
TTTACGGTTTATGTCTTAATTATATTTTCATTTGAAATAGCACAGACAATACACGTCAGTGATTTCTACCGTTGGGTATGCCTCATAAGTATTTTAAAAACAAAGAGATGTACTGAGATTTGTTTAGGTACATTTCCAAGTAATTGTATGGATAGGAATACCAGTGGTGCTTTGGTTTTGGAGGGTATATTAATAATATTATGGTAAAGATGTAGTGTTTATCTAGGTTTGCAGTTGTGATAATAGCTGTTTATTGTGGGGTCTAGACAGATCCGGGACAAAACCAGAGAGAATATTACCCCCATGCTGCAACACCAACTACCCTTCTACTCATCGATGACAGCTAAGCCTCATTCCATTATGATAGACTTAGTAACATAGGGCATGGGGGAATAACCATTTCCATTTATCCTCTGAGCTCAAGGTGTGTGGCCAAGTGGTCCTCCAGGGATGGGACCCAATGAGGCGTTATTAAATAATTTTTTGGATCAACTGCCCCTGAGATTTAGAATAATAGGCACAAAGAATATATTTCTCCTGGAATGTGTATTCATTTCCGTATTGTAAAATAAATAAAAGTATGTGTTATTTGCAGCGGTGTTTTCACCTTGAGCACTGCTCTAGGGGTGACCCAGGCAGAGCTCCCAGCTGCCACCATCCTCATTGCGGAGCTCCAGAATACATGAAGGTCTTTTGTATGCTTGATGGTAATAAATAATGTGATAGATAGCTGGATTGCAGGACTCCCCTGTGGAACAGTAAGCTTGGAGACTACCATGACCCCAGGGTATATTTGCACCGCAAGCACGTAACAGGCCTTCCCTATGCCTGACCACAGTGATATGATTTGAGATTCACTTAACTAACAAAACCACTATAATCTAATTTCTAATCATTCTAATAACCTAAACATCATCAAAACTCATCTAAAATACAAATTCTATTTGTTAGTCATTGAGAGTGTGTTTAATGCTTTATTTCTGTTTGATGCAGCTAATCAGTTTAAAAAAATATCAATACTATGAATTATTTAGAGAGGTAATTATGATTGAATCTGAATGTGTTAACATGATTAAACATAGCTTTTTCCATGGAATGTTGATGCGGAATCTGAAAATAGGGTGGCAAAATGTTCCCTAAAAAAAAATATATATATAAATATAATACAAACAGATTAAACCAAAGTAGTATACTTTTTTCATTTTTTTTCCATTTTAAAATAGATACATCTCATGTAATGATTTCCATGTTATGTGTGTTGCTGCATGCAAGACATCATGCACTGACTTGCAATCTAATAAAATATTTGCATAATATGGCAAATTTTGCAGCTGTCATGTACATGACATGAGTGCATTAAATATTAAATATTAAGTAATGTCTATTTATTTTTATTTCTATTTTTTCGAGTTTGTCTCCTTTTTAAGTAAATTAGTCAATTAGTTCAGCCCAGCAGGGATAGCATGACCTCCAGCTTTCTGATATTTAAGTAACTATTGGGTACGTGATGGTATTTGTTTTTTAAATTCAAGTATATATTATATTTAAGTAGTAACAAAGATTGTAAGCTTGTTCGAGCAGGGCCCTCCTCACCTGTTGTTTCTGTAAGTCAAATTGTTATGTTTCCTTCTACTTGTTTTGTCCCCCACCCATTGTACAGCCCTACGGAATTTGATGGCACTATATAAAACAATAAATAATAATTGTATGAGCCAGATGTATTATATATGGCATAGGAGAAGCAATTGATAATGTTTTGTTATATTAGCATTTCCTTGCATATACCATATTTGCTCGACTTTATAAGTCGACCCTGATTTAAGACGACCCTCCAAAATTTGAATATTAATTTAGGAAAAAAAGAAAAAGCCTGAATATAAGACTACCCTATAGGAAAAAGTTTTACTAGTAAATATTAATTCACATGTAATTTTTTCAAATTTAATAAAAACTATGATTGAAAAAAATGTTTTTATTTCGCTTTATTTGTCAACCTGCCCCCAGTTATGCACATCTGCTCCCCGGCTTGCCACTCTCCCCCCTAGATATGCCTTATACCCCCTATATGCCACACAGCTCCCCGATACACCTCATACTCCCCTATATGCCACTCTGCCTCCGTGATATGCCACTCTGCCTCCAAGATATGTCTCATACCCCCTCCCAGACTTATCAATGCATCCCCAGACTTGTCCCCCATGCTTCAAATTCTCTGGTGTCTAGTGGGGGCAGCCGGTGAACGTCTGGAGGAGGATCCAGGTGACCTGCAGCCTTGTGGGGGATTCTCCTCTCTGGCAGCCAGTGAACGCCTGCGCAATGCGCGCAGGCAACCTCTGCTGTGGCCTGGCACTTCCGCTGGGGCTTCTGTGATGGAGCATCGGAAAGGTCATGTCATGCCGGTGTTCGGTCATAATAGCCCAAGCGGAAGTGCCGGGCAGCAGCGGAGGTTGTCAGAGCACATCGCGCAGACAACCGGCTGCCAGATAGGAGGATCCAAGTTCTTTGCAGCGCTGCAGGGGAACTGGATCTTAGTCTTGTAGTCAGACCTCAGTTTGAGGTCTGATTATAAGACGACCTTGAATATAAGACAAGCATTTACTCTGAAAAAAACCTTGTCTTATATTCGAACAAATGTTTCTGTCTACTCCTGTTCCTTCTGCCAGGAGTCCAGCCCTCAAAAACCTGTTAATCACCTGTGATATCTAGAGTTTCCACAGAAAGATATGAAATATTCCATGTATTATCCTAAACTTACCCTCCCAAACTAATCATCATTAGACATTAGACATGACAGGTTTCCAGTCAGGGCTGGACTGGGGATATATTGGCAGACCAGGACACTTTAAAGGTCAATGGCCATCAAATGAGGCAAGTGCGGCCAGCGGCTGGACATGCTTGTGAAGTGTGCAGCCCAGAATATCAAGCTGGTGGCTGCACACTGCAGCACCGGATCTGCCGCTCAAGCGCTATCACAATAGTATTTATAGAAGCAGCAGAAAATGCAGAGTTTTAAATAAAATAAAATTTTCTTCCTTTTAATGCCTTACTAAATTACATAAATAGATATTAACATATAAAGCCCTGCCTCTAACTTCACCCCCTAAAACCAAAAATACCATTCGTTAGTCATTTGAAATATTGGGTGTTAAGTTATATAGGTAGCAATACATTAACAAACTGAATAGAAACAGTTATCACCTATGTATATATTATTTTGGAACATAATTTTATTCCAAAATCATTCACAATCTAAAGTAACACCGAAGTCTGTTCTGACCTTTCTGACATTCAAAAGCTAAATTAAAGTAACCAATTAGTACAAATTATCTATGAAAACATATTCAATCCCAAAAGAAAACAGCTTAAATTAGGTTAATTAAAATAGCAAAAATAGAGCGTGTGGACAGTTTTCTAAAAAACTAATTTCATATTAAGTATTAGGTACCTAGTTTCCATCCTATCTTTTCTTCTTGTTGTCTCAGAGTATCCCCTTAGTAGGTACACATCAGACTCAACAACATCTGGAACAGAGGTGCAAAAAACAAAAAACAAAAACTGTCTGCGCTTCTAACCCTAATAAAGTTGGCAACAAATTTATAAACATAATATAAATGAGAGGTTTTGGTTATATGAATTGGCCAAAGCATAATTGAGCTCACCCGCCACGTCAAGGCACACTCTCAATAGGGTGAGATACATTGTACAGCCAATACACTGTTTTTGCAGCATGCTTACACCTGCTTGGTAGGCCTCGTATTATACATTTGTATTATTTGAGCCTGTGACTAGCTTAGCGCACCGACTTTTTTTCTTTTCCCTGTTTACAGAGGTGCAAAAGCCAGATCTCTACCATTTTCTTTAAGAAGGGAGGGGTTGAAGGGGTTTTTCATCACGTTTGTCCCCACCATAACATGTTTTGAGTGTGACCCACATACCTACCCAAGCCTCAAGCAGTAAGCCAGTAACCAACCTCATGCTGGTGAGTCCTATTAAGGATGAAAGCACTGCCCATGAGCGGTGGTCTGACTTCCCCACCACTGTCCCAGGTTTTGTTTAAAATACATCTAGCTCAGCAGACATGAGCTCAAAGGGGTCCATATCTATAAAGTGGATTTATAGGCAAAAAGAATAGTAATAATGGAAAACTATCCAATACTAACACGTACATCAATAAATGATTATTGAACAAACTTTACATTAGTTAGATATTTGACCTGTGATGATTTAGAGACTCTTTACACCAAGCACCATTAACACATTTTTATACTCATTTAAATGTTTTTCTTTTCATTTTATTTTAAACAAAATTGCTACTTCTATTATTATTCTTTTAACATTTCATTTTTGACGTTTACTCGTTAATTCATATTATTAGGTTTTTGCACTGATTGACATTTTTCACACATGGTAAATGTGTCATTACATTAAAAAAGTGTTTGACATGTCAAATTTAGAATTGAGTGAGAGTAAATTATGTGTGAAGGTTGTAAGTTTCATTGGAAAACTTTAAATGGCGTGCAAGCCCTAAAGTTTTTAGGCATGCTGTCTCTGGCGCCCCCTCCTGCCTACATTGATTTGCAAACACAGAAGCACCTTTCCAATCTGAGTCGCTTTAATGGTACAATAGGACAGGCCATGAAAATATGTAGGATTAAAGTGTAAGAGAATAATGTCAAACTGATCATAAGTAAACTTTTTCTTACCTATTGAATGCTATTTGAAATAGTTGTAACATGTGAAACGTATGTCAATGTTTTTGGAAAATAGAGGGCATAATATACATTATAAACACACAGAAGAAAGCCCTGCGCTTAAACTCCCATCACTCTTGGGGGGCACCAACGGCTTTAGTATTCATCAGCCCAAAATACATAGAGGGTATAACATACATTATAGACCACTGACAATTAACTAGTTTTCCAGCTTTTGTGAAACCTCAGTTAAGTCCCACCTTTTACATACCAGAGTTCTTCCATAACTTCATTCAGGTGATAACTCCCTTATAATATGGAATTTGTATGCATGGTTTGGGTCATCTTGAGGACACAATGGAATCTGAGTCTAAATACATGTATGTTAAAGATATAGTTTTTTGATACTTAAGGCTAGGCCTGGGACGTCTCTGTGAAATAGAGGCAGAACATCTGACCAGGGGATTAAAATGGACTGTTTTGGGGAAATATAGAGAATCTCTCCTGGAAATTTCTGTCTGGAACTTTCTATAGATTATCTTTTGTAACTTTGCTGAAAACAATGAAACTCAACAAGGGCATTGAGGTTCCCGCAGATGACCTATTATGTGTTTTGTATAATCAGGGTTTTCTGCATTTTCCTTGTTTAGTTTCACTGTGTTGTATACTTAACGGCGTACCTAGAGTATTGATGTGGGCAAGCAGCACTGGGGAAGCAGGAACCTGGGCGGGAAAAGATAGTCTCCTCGCACAGTGTGTGAGCTCCACAGAGGTAAACTGTGGGCCCATGTTAGGCAGCCATCAGGCCACATAGATATCTGCCCGGCCCACATTTCACCCCACTGACGAGTGGCACCCTGGATGGACCACCCCCTTAGTTACGTTACTGCGTTTACTCTGAGTCTAAATTGTTATCACCTCTGTTCATATTATTTTTGTACATAAGCACTGTGACATTCTTCAGATTAAACTGTATATCGGTCCAGTTTCAGTCTCTAACCAAACTCTACGTTCTTATAAAGCCTTCATAAACCATGTTACCGAATAGTTTTTTTTCCACACAATTATTATCCGTTTAGTCTTGTACTGGTCGCTGAAAACATAACTTAGTGGTAGCAGCATATTACCAGTCTGGTATGAAATTTGCGGATTGTTTGGGGTTAATTGAGTGGCCAAAGGGCTGGTATAGTTAACCCTTGCACTCCTATGCCCTATGTTTCTGGTTTTCTGAAAGATACGCTCACAGTTACATCCATTTTGCTCATGGGCAGCCTAGATGAAAAGAATAATGGCTACCACTGGTATAGGCAAACTAAAGATGCTACTTATCATGGACAATGCATGAGCTAAAGTGACTTAGTCCGGTAGGATAACTACAAAATATCATGTATCAACTGTTAAAACCGTGCCTGTTTTTTTTTCCAGTGAAGTCTGTTGCATACCAGAGCAGCATGTGCCTTTTGACAGGATTCCTTTCAAGAGAACCAGTTCATGGTGCATTCACAATCACAGGGAATTCATGTTTATTTGATCCTAGTGAATTCCAATTCTGATCTCCCCAAGCATCCCATTGGGTAGAGGCCTGGGCCAGACTGGGCATGAAGAGGTGGCCCTGGCACTTTAAGGCCAGTGGACACCAATGGCGTAAGTGCGGCTGATGAATGAATATTAAGCTACGCTTTTATGCTCATGGAACCTGGAGTGACAGATTGAGTGTATATTGCGTGATGTCGGCTAGCGGCCCACTGGACATTTACCCAGTGAGCCAGATGGCTAGTCTGAGCCTGGTAGTAACCCACTGGGGAGCCCAACTGTCCATTAGGGAGATTTCCCCCAGTAAAGTGGCACAGGGTCTGCCACCCCTCCAGATCTGCTAAACACAACCTAGCCTACTGGTAGGAATCAAAATGTTCTTATCTTTGGGTCTTCATTGCACCATCACCTGTCAGATGCATCCACTTGTTAATGTTAATTGAAAAAGCCATTTCTCTGTCCTATTTCGTCCTGATCTTCTATGGTGTATTTAATGGACCTTTGATTTTAGGTTGCACATAGCAAGTCTAGCAAAACATTTAATCCAAACAAAACATTACAATGCAATTTAATATTTAACATCAACAATTTAGATGGTAAACAGATGCCTTGATGAGTTGATAGATTTCACAGGAATACACACTGTATTATACATATATACAATTTTACCACCAAAACAAGCATTGTGATTTCTGTCTCCTTTTCATTGACAAGTAAACTTTTTTTTTTAATTCCAATCAAGTGATTAAAATGAGAGAAGGTTAATTTAAAATTGCTAGGTATTCTCGCACAATGATTAATATGTTCTAACAATTAATTGCTGCAAGGAACTAGTTAATAATAAATGACCTTAAATCCAGTATATTTTTTATTTGCTGCAATTAAAATGCGGATTTACATACGATTTCTTTAAAAATACTTTTAAACAATATTTTGTACTGTATATAACAGTTCTAAAAAACCCAATAGAATGTAATATATCATGAATACTACAGTTCAAATAAAGCATTTTTGATACATTGCTGCAGAATTCTAGGTCTTGAAGTCTTCTCATTACACATCTCAACTCCATAGCAATTACTTAAACACAATAAAAGTTTAATATTTACAATGTTTGTCCAGAGGTATAGTTTGAATACATTTGCCCAGGCTATGTCTATATGTGACATTCTCATCCTTAGTGAGACCTTGTCCATAGCAACAAGACTGTTTACCTTCCAAGCTGTGTCTTGTAGGACACTCTGAGACCATAGAAACATCCTCCTAGTGCTTCAGGGGACTGCTTTTCCCTTTTGACCTTGAGTATATTGTATTGAACATATTACTCACTGACAAAATGGGAAACTTCAGATAACAATAGATCACAGTACTATACATACTGTGTCATGTTAGACTAGGGGCTCACATGGCACAAAATAAGTACACCTCTTAGCCCTGTATGAAATGCCCTTCAAATAAATAATATTTATTCAGGCAAAATAGTAGTATTCAGTATGTGTTTAATAATAATAATAATAATAATATGAAATGGCCCTGAAGAGGTAAGTTTGACAAATGGACCATGAAACCCCTTAAAATTTGTCGCATTTGTCAAATGAAATAACATGCCACAATCGAAAAGAAGAAAAAAAGGCTTAGTACTATTACAACTTACATCATTATATTAAACTAGAAATACAGTTAATAATAGATTAGTTATCACACATGTCTTACCTATTTATAGGCAGATTCAATGATAGATCCTGACTCTCCCCTGAAAAATAACTTGCCAGCACTTGCTCTTTATTTTCTTCCAAGTCCAAAGAACATCTTCCAAGAAGAGTGATCCTACTGAATATATTTTTCATCCGTGATAAAGTGAAAAAAGGGGAGAGATACACATGTTCAAAGGATGGTGAGGCTCTTACTGCAATTGTGGAAATCCAGAAGACGTTTTCCCTATCAGCAGCATCCAGAGCAGGCACTTCAGACTGAAGCAGGCTTGGCTCACAGACAGTCTTCTCTTTTTTTGTGTTTATAAGTCTTCCTCTACATCTTTTGTTCGAATGTGTGTGGGAGCTGTACATCTAGGTCCTTCCAACTTGCTCAATATTTATTTCAAAGCTTGCGGAAGCAGAGAAAAAAAGGATAGAAGGAAGGAAGAAAGGATAAAAGGAAAAAAAAAAGAGATCATCTTATGTTAGGCTGCTTCTAATCACCATGAGAAAGAGCTCCTGTGGATTTCTGGCTGTCACAATGTAGAAAACAAAAGAAGCAGTGGGAATGTTGCAATTGTGACTATGTTTCCAAGCTGGAGAATATCTCTTTTTCTTAAAGATACAGTTCTCACACCTGTTCTTTTCTGATTACAGATATACAGTATGTACACCTAAGATTCGTAGAGAAAACATAAGAAATTACACACAGTCCTACCTAAATAGAATTTCTATTGGTTCAGTAGAATGGAGGTTTTTAGCCAATAATTTATTTCTTAACAGATTATGGAAAAATATGTGGTTAGACTTAAATTTTATTCAATAAAGTCAAATTAAATATAATTTACATTAATAATTAGCATTATATTGAAATATTTGTCCTCTGATTTAGTTCCAATTGAATGCAGTATCTAAAATACTATTAATAGGTCTACAGCAGAAATTAAGGGGTTTGTGGGAAACCCCTAGATTTGACAAAAGCTTTGATTTACCCAAACTGAATGCCTAGAACTCTTGGGTGGGGCTTAAAGTAAAGTGCACTATGATTAAACCTTTAGGGTATGTTTCCCTATGTGACCAAGAACTTACACCAAGCTTCTGAGGGTGTAGGATGAAGAGAGGGACTGTTAGATCATTTTGTGGCAGGTGAGAGAAGAAAGGGGGGAGAAGTGAAGTGATGAAGAAGCAGAAAGTGAGAGAGAGGAAAGAGTGAAAAGTGCAGTGAGAAAGCTGGGAGACCCCTTTACTTTTGACTGGTTCGAGGGAGACTTTTGATCTCCCGAATCGGCCATGCTCCTCCTACATCGCCGATGCGCTGTCGCTGATGGGCTGTCACCAATGGCCAATGACGTTTCAGTTGACAGGCACATGGGGGGGCACAATACTTTGTAGGTGTAAACTATTTGTTTTTTTAAAACATAGTTCATGTTACATAATAGTTTTGTTTTATGATCAGATCTGATGAAATCAGTATGCATTTAATTATTTGTGTGGCAATATACATTAGAAAAATACCTTGACTTACTGTGCGCATGGTGTGCCTAAATACATATTGAAATTAGGTTTCTGTTATTTGCAATTATACAGACATTCCGAAGTAGGTTTTGTAAATAAAATTGCTCTAGACTATTAAAATTGTGTGTTAAACCTTAAATTTAATCCTGAGTTAGCAAACCAAGGTCATGATCTAATTAAAATGCAAATGCTTTCAATGCAGTCTCTACCCTTTTGTTTATAAATCACAAATACACAGATATTTTGTTTACTCAGTAAAAAGATTAGTACCGCAATGTTTTTTTTTTAAAGTACCTTATCTTTAAATGACTGTTTATTTATTATTTTTGTTTAAATTTAAACTTGAAGATGCTGTTTGCACCATTGCTGAAGACAATTACAAATCATTCAAGGATTTATGATATCAAGTATGTAACTTGAACTATCAGTGACTTTTTGGTACAGAAAATGGTTATGGGTTTAATGAGTAGAATAATAAAACGAACAATGTTCAAATAATTAATTCCTATGTTGTAGTTTTATATTCTCCACACCAAACCTAAATTTAATTTCATCAGTGAGGACATGTATGGCTACTAAGATCCATTTAATCTATTTTGGAACAATTGCAACTAATACAAAATATGACTGCTGCTTCTGTTTCAAGATCATAATCCAAAAAAGGGAAGCATGGGCACAAACCCCATGTTCAAAAACAGATTTTTATAACTGGTGTACTGAAAATCAGCATTTCAAGTGGAGAAGTATGAGAAATCACTGTTTCTATTTTTTACAGAGATTATTTTATTGACACAGCCCTTACACACGCCTGCCCATAAACACACATACTGTATACACATACACTGCCCTTACACACCACTGTCTTTACACATACCTGCATATTAACACACATATACACATACTGCCTTCACACACACCTACCCATTAACACACATATACACATACACTGCCTTTACACAAGCCTGTTTCTTTTGTGCCTGGCGCAAGAATGGTAAATTGTGCTTCCGCGGCTATTTATTTTACAGAGGTTATTTTATTGACACTCCCCCTTACACACACCTTCCCATTAACACACATATACACATACGCTGCCAGTACACGTTGCATTTACACATACCTGCCCATAAACACACACATATACACATACACTGCCCTTACAGAAACCTACCAATTAACACATTTATACATACACTGCCCATCCACACTGCTTTCACAAACACCTGCCCAAGCACACATATACACTGGCCTTACACACATGTATACACATACACTGCCCTCACACACCCCTGCCTTTGCACACACATACACACACCAGTTTACAAACACACACATACATACACATACACTGCCCTTACACCCCTTTCTCCCCATCTCTTACCTTTCTCATCCTCCATCTTTCATCCTCCATCCAGTTGTGGGAGCATGAGGTCTTCATTTCAGACCTCCGCTTTAGTGCTCCCTAATCACTACGTGGTGAATGAATCTGGGTGGGGGGCAATTGTCCCCCTGTAGCGATGCCTATGCTGTAAAGAGTCAAACCATAATCCTTAACTGCTTGGCCTTTTCTTAAATTCAGGATAGTCATATGCCTATCCAATGCATGTTTAAAAAATGTTTAACCATTTGAAAGTATTTCTCTTATGATGCACAGGCTAGTAATATGACCATATACTGTATTTATAAGGAGAACATAAGCATGGTGAATGAAGGAAAATACTTCATACTACACTTAGGCATGTCCTCTCTAAGATCCCACATATGAGTTCAATATGTAATACTGAATGTTGGAAGCTAAAGTGGATGAGACATCTAAATATACTTTGAAACACGCATGTAACAGTTCACACATTAAACAAAAAATTACTCACAAAGAATATTGCACATTGTACTGAAAAAACCTTCATATTCCACAAATATTCACCTGGTCCCATGTTCGTTTAGGGAGAATATTTGTGTATGTTCTTCATGTTTTCTCTTTTTTTTTCTGCTAGTTTTCTAGCAGGGGTTAATACGGAAGCTCCCTGCCAGCGACCAATAGAGTAGTTTTTACAGACCTTTAGCTCCTGATGCCAAGGTCATTGGTCTCCCCAGGCCAAGGCAGGCAGTGAAGAAGCTAAACAAAGTATGTGGGGGGGGGGCAATTATTTCATGTGCCTTGGTGTGATGCACCATGTATGTCTTGCTAAGCTGCCACTGAATAAGAAATAATTGCGCCCTACTCTATATAGCTTCTTCACTGTTCGATCCTGTGTAATAGAATTGTCTTGCCTAGGATGTCAAACTATTTTCACATCTTCAGATGTGGCAACTAATTTAGTAGGTTTTTTTTATCAGAAACCTTACAAATATTTATACATAAGACGCATAACCTTTTAGTATGTCTGTTGCATGTTTCTGCATTTCTGTGTTGCAGCACCTTTATAAATCACCCTTACTTATGTGTGTCAAATCATTAATTTACATTCTGGAAATAGCATTCTTGAAAGAATATTCGCTAAGGAGTGAGACCAGGCTGTTTGCTAATCAGCAGAACAGCAGCAGCAGTGGATAAGGAAAACTGTCAGTTTTAGGCTATCTAGCAGCTAGCCAGCAAAAAAAATGGAATAAGCAGGGGCAGAGAAATGAAAGCCAAATGCCAAATAAGCTCACAATGGAATCAGGAACATTTATGTACACAAAGACCAAACTAGTTAAAGAAAATAATAAAAATGCATCAACAGCTTTCTAGTAACAGAGCAAACTAATGTCAAGACGTTGCTGGTCTTTTTAATGTCATAGATTAGATATCAAATCTCTGATTTACAAGAGGATGAAACACTAACAAATAGAGACCAAGTGGTTTCCGCTTTTTCTAACATGGCTTAAGATACCTGTGAGTATTACTGTAAGTTTTCTCTTTTTTACTTTTAGAATATCTCAGGTTTTTATGTGGAATTAATTGTTGACAGTTGATTGAGCTTTCCAAACCCTGCATAGAATTCCAGTCTGTTCAAAGTAATGGGGGATGGAGCATTGGCCCACCCTACTCGCCTTTTACTCCACCCCAGAGACCCATATACTTGATTTCTGCAGCACTTGCATACAAACCTCAAACAAAACATGTCCCTGGGGCTGTACAGTGTTACATATCATATAAATGGGACCATGAATACCACATGCCAATGTATAGCGCAAGAGGAAAATAGTGTTTATGTATGCAAATGAACTGCTGCTGTATAATTACATTGTGTAACGGGTTCACCAAGAGAGCTGTAGTAACTCCCAGAGATCACCCACATGTATCCTCCTGTTGTCCCCGGAATCACTTCCAGCACCAGTCAGCAAGCGCACCTTGGAATCCTGCTATGTGTACTCAATAAGTAGACACAACTACCTTGAACTGAGTACAGCAGGAATGAACAGTTTATTGTTGTAAAACATAGACTGATATAGCCACAGAACCTCATTAACATAAATCAACATTGATAAACAGGTACATGTAGACAACCCAACCTTTAATCCCCTTTAGCTTCTGAATATCCCCCTGGTAGCGATCCTGTTAATGGGATTAGTTTACACAATGGAGTTCCTGCCTGTTTGGCAGCCAGGCTGGAGCATCTCTGAGTAACTTGGGGCCCTGTATGACAGGTCATTCTGTCACACATTGGGTCTCCAGGAATTTTATGTAGGGTGGAGGAGAAGGCCACAAATTAGGGGGCAACTATTAACCTTCATAGTCACAGATAGGCTCCCATTTGGTTAATTAATTAACTCAGCCCCAAGCCCCTGGGGAAGGTATTAATGTATAGTTTAGTTGAATTAGGCACAGACCTCAGGGGTGGCTCTAGGTTTTTAGGGGCCCTAAGCTATAAATAAATACATAAATAAATAAAATAGGGGGCCTTATCTCTAATACAAGTGATAAAAATAATTATTATATATAAAGGAAGGAACACAATACTTTGGATAAAGGATTTTTTTTAGATATAACTTTATGAGGAATCTGTTTAGCATTGTATGTGGTGGCCTGCTAGACAAGTGGGAACTACTGCTTAATAAGGTTATATGATACTGCAAAACCTAGCATACACGTATTCAGGACCCACTAGGTGAATAAATGGGCAGCTTTCTCAGTCCTCATTTTTTTCTACACTTTAACTTTTTACACCTGCTTGCATTTCTCTCAATCATCTGTTCTTTCTTTCAGTTTTTTTATCCAATCATCCTTTTTTAAAGCTCCTTAAACACTGATGTCAGTATATGCCACATATCTCTCTTACTTGGGAAACACTAGTTCTCTCTTTCATTTGACTTTATCCAGTTACCTTCTCTGTGATGGCCAGTATATGCCATCGCATCTGAATGGCAACCATTTGCAGCTAATGGCATACCAGGTATGTCTTTAAAAAACTGTTTTTATATGGCCAGTGACATACCTTAAATGTTATTGGTTAAAATTCTCACTGCAACAACAATTAAAGGGAGAAGGACGCCTGATGACATGTTTGCTCAGCTCTTTGTCCCACATAGTCCTTTCTCATGTGCAGCCTACATGCCACACAGCATGCATTGAGTGATGCAATAAAGAAATACCGCTTTGCCTCACAGCAGGGGTGTACCTACGGTATTTGGCACCCTGTTGGATACAGCATAACTACTATCATTATATACTCAGCCACACACTGGCAGTGGTTCAGCATAACTCCTATCACTATATACCGAGAAAGGCATTGACGGTGGTACTGCATAACTCATATCAAAATATATATATATATATATATATATATATATATATATATATATATTGTGACAGGCCTCCCTTTTCCTTGGGATTTTTGTCAAGGATCTTGGTTGTTACCACAGTCTTCTAGGGTAAATGAAGCCCAGGACACATCCAGCTCAGTTTCAATGTTTATTTTACAGGAATAAACAGCAGCAGTTATAAGCAGCACAGGATAACAGTCTTTGCTTGAGCACTTGCTTAGTACAAAACCGCTCCAAACATTCACCTTCTAACAAGTCACAAGTTACCATCAAAATGGCTTTTCAGAGAGAAACCACTCAGTTCATCAGCTCTCCCAGCTGGAATAACAATGGCCTCCCTCTCAATTAGGCTCAGTTCCTTTTACCCTCTGCCTGCTAATTAATCATCCACAGGTGAGCTGCTACTTAGTCCACACCTGTGGAGCTCCTGTCCAGAATGCAGACTCTGGACTGGATCAATACAGCAATTAGTGCCGTTGGAGCACTGGCCCACCCTGCTCTTCTAAATGCTCCGCCCAAAGGACCCTTACCATATTTTGCAAACTGCCAGTAGTGCAGTTTGTAAATAAACAACATCTATCCCTGGGACATATTTTAAAGCAGGCTACTATTAACCAAGGCTGGTCTAATATACCTGCCATCTACCACTTTACCACACATTTTGTCACAATATATAAATATATATTAAGCCAGACATTCATGGTGGTACAGTGTAACTCCTATCACTATACACTGAGCCAGACATTAACATGGTAGGTTCAGTTAATAGTAAAAGGATTTATGCTGTACCACCATCAATGTCTGTTTCATTATATAGTTATAGGAGTTGTGCTATACCACTGTCAACTAGATTGTAAGCTTACAAGAGCAGGACCCTCTTCTCCTTTTGTGTTGGTTTGTTATGTGATTTTTTATTTTACTGACTACGCTATGGAATCTGCTGCTGCTATATTCATTCATAAAATGTTATGACTGGCACAGTAAATAGTGATGGGAGTTATTTTCTACCTTTGAGCATAACGCCCACTACTTACTGAGCCAGGCACTGATGGTGGACAGCATAACTCCCACCACTATACACAGAACAAGATATTGACAATAGTACAGCATAACTCCCATCACTCAAACACACTTACTAATGCTGTCTCTCTCTCTCTCTCTAAATGTCTCCCTACCTTTCCTCTGTCACTTTTCCTCCCTCACCACCTCCTCTTTGTTCTTTCTCTAGGCTATTCTGTTTCCTCCTACTCCCTTGACTGATTTTAGGTCGGTTATCTCCCGAACCGAGCCTTCTCCTCTAGTGTCGGACGTTTTAGTTCATTTCTGGAGGGGTACACACCTGATGCCCGCCCGGTGGCAACCCCCTGATGTGAGCTCCATCAGCTTAATGTAGAAGGTTTTAAATGTATATATTCTCACTCTCTGAGTCTGTCAGTATATATTTGCAGTGTGAAATGGAAATAAGCAGTTTGAACTTGTTAAGGGTTTACATAGAACATATACATTAATTTAGTTTGGAACGCCAATCATTTTATGTTGGATTAGTAATTTCATTTAGGCTTCCCCATCATGAATGGTAACATAATTGCCAGCTCAAGGGTTGAACCCGGCTTAAAATCACTCAAGGGAGCCGGAGGTCTGTTAAAGACCTCCGATATCGCTCCCTTGCGATTCGCGCGGTAACAGCTGCTGTGCGCCGGGATTTGTTGTCAGATCCCGGCGCACAACACTGAAGCCGCGCCCACTGAACCGGAAGAAGACAGAAGAACTGAAGAAGAGGAGCGAAGAGGAGGAAAAGAATCTGTAAGGAGAAAAGAGGAAAGGTAGGAAAGCATTCAGTGAGTGAGAGTGGATTGGTATATGTGTGGATTGGTATGTGTGGATTGGTATGTGTGGATTAGTATGTGTGGATTAGTATGTGTGGATTGGTATGTGTGGATTGGTATGTGTGGATTAGTATATGTGTGGATTGGTATATGTGTGGATTGGTATATGTGTGGATTGGTATATGTGTGGATTGGTGTATGTGTGGATTGGTATGTGTGGATTGGTATATGTGTGGATTGGTATGTGTGGATTGGTATGTGTGGATTAGTATGTGTGGATTGGTATGTGTGGATTGGTATGTGTGGATTAGTATATGTGTGGATTAGTATATGTGTGGATTGGTATATGTGTGGATTGGTATATGTGTGGATTGGTATATGTGTGGATTGGTGTATGTGTGGATTGGTGTATGTGTGGATTGGTATGTGTGGATTGGTATGTGTGGATTGGTATGTGTGGATTAGTATGTGTGGATTGGTATGTGTGGATTGTTATGTGTGGATTGGTATGTGTGGATTAGTATATGTGTGGATTAGTATGTGTGGATTGGTATATGTGTGGATTGGTGTATGTGTGGATTGGTATATGTGTGGATTGGTGTATGTGTGGATTGGTGTATGTGTGGATTGGTGTATGTGTGGATTGGTATGTGTGGATTGGTATGTGTGGATTGGTATGTGTGGATTGGTATATGTGTGGATTGGTATATGTGTGGATTGGTATGTGTGGATTGGTATGTGTGGATTAGTATATGTGTGGATTAGTATATGTGTGGATTGGTATGTGTGGATTAGTATATGTGTGGATTGGTATATGTGTGGATTGGTATATGTCTGGATTGGTGTATGTGTGGATTGTTATGTGTGTGGATTGTTATGTGTGTGGATTGGTATGTGTGTGGATTGGTATATGTGTGGATTAGTATGTGTGGATTGGTATATGTGTGGATTGGTATATGTGTGGATTAGTATATGTGTGGATTGGTATGTGTGGATTGGTGTATGTCTGGATTGGTGTGTGTGTGGATTGGTATGTGTGTGGATTGGTATGTGTGTGGATTGGTATATGTGTGGATTGGTATATGTGCGGATTGGTAAGTGTGTGAGAGTGATGGGTGTTATGCTGTACCATTTCCAATGTATTTTTCATTATATAATTATGCTCTAGTACATCATAACTCCCATCACTCTATACTGTTCCATACAGTGGCAGAGCTGGGAGACAGAGGGCTTGCACCCCCACCGCAAGACTCCTGAAAGGTAAGTGAACTTCAAAGGGGGAGGGGGTAGATAGTTAGGAGGGGGTAGATAGGGAGAAGGGAGTGAGACGGGGTACGTAGGAAAAAAGGGAGTGAGAAGGGGTAGATAGGGCAATCATACTCCTATCCTGAAGAAGAGGAACGAAGAGGAGGAAAAGAATCTGTAAGGAGAAAAGAGGAAAGGTAGGAAAGCATTCAGTGAGTAAGAGTGGATTGGTATATGTGTGGATTGGTATGTGTGGATTAGTATGTGTGGATTGGTATGTGTGGATTGCTATGTGTGGATTAGTATATGTGTGGATTGGTATGTGTGGATTGGTATGTGTGGATTAGTATGTGTGGATTGGTATATGTGTGGATTGGTATATGTGTGGATTGGTGTATGTGTGGATTGGTATGTGTGGATTGGTATATGTGTGGATTGGTGTATGTGTGGATTGGTATATTTGTGGATTGGTATATGTGTGGATTGGTGTATGTGTGGATTAGTATGTGTGGATTGGTATATGTGTGGATTGGTATATGTGTGGATTGGTGTATGTGTGGATTGGTATGTGTGGATTGGTATATGTGTGGATTGGTGTATGTGTGGATTGGTGTATGTGTGGATTGGTATATTTGTGGATTGGTATATGTGTGGATTGGTATATGTGTGGATTGGTATATGTGTGGATTGGTATATGTGTGGATTGGTATGTGTGGATTAGTATATGTGTGGATTGGTATGTGTGGATTGGTATGTGTGGATTGGTATATGTCTGGATTGGTGTATGTCTGGATTGGTGTATGTGTGGATTGTTATGTGTGTGGATTGGTATGTGTGTGGATTGGTATGTGTGGATTAGTATGTGTGGATTGGTATATGTGTGGATTGGTATATGTGTGGATTGGTATATGTGTGGATTGGTATAAGTGTGGATTGGTGTATGTCTGGATTGGTATATGTGTGGATTGGTGTGTGTGTGGATTGGTGTGTGTGTGGATTGGTGTGTGTGTGGATTGGTATGTGCGTGGATTGGTATATGTGCGGATTGGTATATGTGCGGATTGGTAAGTGTGTGAGAGTGATGGGTGTTATGCTGTACCATTTCCAATGTATTTTTCATGATTTAATTATGCTCTAGTACATCATAACTCCCATCACTCTATACTGTTCCATACAGTGGCAGAGCAGACAGAGGCCTTGCACCCCCACCGCAGGACTCCTGAAAGGTAAGTGAACTTCAAAGGGGGAGAGGGTAGATAGTTAGGAGGGGGTAGATAGGGAGAAGGGAGTGAGACGGGGTAGGTAGGACAAAAGGGAGTGAGAAGGGGTAGATAGGGCAATCATACTCCTATCATGCCAAGTCTGCGAGTACATCCTGGAATCTGGGTATGCCTGGGCATGACAGGAATGTGATTGCTGTTAACAATCATATATATATATATATATATATATATTTTAATATTGTTATTTAATTGTTTTGTCCTATTTTGGTGTGTTACTTACTTTAAATAAAAGTGTTAGATTTTTTTTTTATGGTGTGGGGGGGTCATATTCGGTTTCGGCCAGGTAAATGCGGCATTTTCGGTTTCAGTCCAGAATTCGTTTTGGTGCATCCCTACTACTAATGAAGTGGTAGACCTACACCACATCAATGTTTGGCTTAGTATATAGTGATAGGAGTTATGCTGTACCACCGTCATTTTCTGCCTCAGTATATAGTGATAAGTGTTATGCTGTACCACCGTCAATGTCTGCCTCAGAATATAATGATAACAGTAAGTGTTATGCTGTACCACCTTCAGTGTCTGCGCCGGTATATAACGGTAGAAGCTATGCAGTTTTAAAGTATGTGTGTGTGTGGGCGGGGTGCCACGTACAGGATCCGCCCCAGGTGCCAAATACTCTAGGTACGCCCCTGAATGGGTGTATCTACTGCTCACCCTGGTCAATTGTTTTAGTTATCTAGTTGAAAAAAACAGTAAACCCACAGTATTTTTCATCATGAAAACTACTTACATTAGGATATTTATTTAGCAATCCTTTCCTTTAGCACAGTTTTGTACTGACAAAAGACTTGTTGGTTGTGCCTGCTACCTTTTTTTAATGTTCATGTGATATGATGCATGGTTTGCTTCAAACTAGTAGTTATGGATAGGTTACCCTGTCCTGAAAAAATAAATAAAAAATACATATATAAGTTTCCCTATCCCTTATCACTTAAAATAACAAAACTATAGAAAATTGCTTTGCATGGGGTAAATGTGTCCAGACACCTGGCAACCAAAGGGATAATGACCATGAGCATTCTTAACATGAAGTACTAATAATAATGTTTTATTGAATTTTCTGTGCTTAATGTAAGCATCATATAGACTTGATTCTGGGAAACATTTACACCAGAATGCATAAATAATCAAGTCTTCTATATACATATACATTGACCTTCCTTCAAGTGTCAAATTACAACTCAAGTTTAATGCTTCAGGAGCAATAAAGCAAAGATGTGAATTGTAAATGGGACCTTCATCTAGGTTACCACTTTAAGACTGTCAGCAGTGATGGATTACTCTAAAAACCAAAAATTTCCCTCTACATGCAGCACAGGATCCTGGTCTGTACCAATTTCCTCTGACCCTATCTTCATTTTATCAAGGGAAAACACTTCAATCAAACTTACTTTTGGGAATTGTTCCTTTTTTATTAGGACTCAATACAGATAAGATGAATTAATACAACATAAGGGAAGTTAGGAGAGAGGAAAATATTAAAATTGACCCATTACTTTCCCGAATCCTACATTTTACAGTTCACTAACTAAACCTATGTAATAGTGATGTCGGGATCATGAATGAATCGTTCATTTGATCCGATTCTTTTTAGTGATCCGGATGAAACGGTTCAGTAGACTGAACGATTAATTTGTAGCAGTTCAGTCTGTGAATCATGCAGTTGTAAACCTAGAGTGAGTCATCAGCAGAGCACTCAGACACAGACTCTGGGATCAGGTTACAGCTCATTAATTCACAGAGGAACGATGACTCATAGAGTCAGAGAGTCCGACTGTTCAAAGATTCAAATGATCCAAAGATCCGAATGATTCAAAGATTCAAATGATTCAAATGATTCGAATCTTACAGGGATCCGGATCTTACAGAGATTCGAATGTTACAGAGATTCGAATCATTCAGAGAATATCACTGATACCATACTTTTATAAATCAATACGTTAATAATCTTCACTGCCCCCAGGATTAAGATTCCCCTTAGTTTGCCCCCCTTTACCTCTGACTGCACCTTCAGTTAACTTTATTAAATTAATTAAATTAACCCTCAGTCATCAGCATTAAATTAACCCTTAATACCGCATCAACCATAACTGCCCATAAAATTAACCCTAAAGATTCCATTAACCATAACTGCCCCTAAATTAACCCTAAACATCCCATCAACCATAACTGCCCCTAAAATTAACCCTAAAGACCCCATCAACCATAACGGCCCCTAAATTAACCCTAAATACCCCATTAACCATAACGGCCCCTGAAATGAACCCTAAATACCCCATTAACCAGAACTGCCCCTAAATTAACCCTAAAGACCCCATCAACCATAACTGTCCCTAAAATTAACCCTAAAGACCCCATCAACCATAACTGCCCCTAAATTAACCCTAAATACCCCATTAACCATAACTGCCCCTAAATTAATTCCATGTACTCCAGATAAATTACCTAATAAATTGGTATGGTTGATGGGGTCTTTAGTAATAATTCAGGGGTAGTTATGGTTAATGAGGTGTTTAGGGTTAATTTCGGGGCATTTATGGTTGATGGGGTGTTTAGGGTTAATTTAGGGGTAGTTATGGTTAATGGGGTCTTTAGGGCTAATTTTAGGGGCAGTTATGGTTGATGGGGTATTAAGGGTTCATTTAGTGCTGCGGACTGAGGGTTAATTTAATTAATTTAATAAAGTTAACTTAAGGTGCAGTTAGAGGTAAAGGAGGAATTTAAATCCTGGGGCAGTGATGATTAATGTATTTATTTATAAAAGTATGATGATATTCTCTGAATGATTCGAATCTCTGTAAGATCCGAACCTTTGAACGATTCTCTGCCTTCAGTGACACCACTAGAGTAGGCAGGCAGAAGGGTTCATTGACTTTAATGGATGGGGCGGGGCCAATCGTTAGTGTGCCTGCAGGGAGGGACTGGGAAACAGTAACTCCTGTGAGTTACACTGAATGATCCGAAGATTCGGATCATGAATCGGATCATTTCAGTGAACGAGCCGAAATGATCCGATTCACTTTAATGATCCGAACTTCCCATAACAATGTGGCAGGGATCTCCCCTTTGGAAACACCCCTGAGTTTTGTTGCAAAATCCAAAAAGCCTTTATAATTGAAACCATACTCTTGGATAAAGAGATTCATTGTCTTAAAACGAATGAGGCAAAATGGAAAATTTCATCCAAATCCATTTGTCTTGTTGTGCACAACTCAACTAAACCACACAAATCCACACAAATGATATATTTTGCTTTTTAGGGCAAGAAGGGCTTTCACTAGGTAACATTGTTTTGATCATATCTACTTTACTATGAAAATAAATGAAAGATTTTGTTTAAAAGCAAAATCTTTTACTCGTCTACAAAAGCTAATGAAAAAACCTGCTAACTAGATGCAATCTACATGCATTTAAAACAGGAATTACAGCTGAGCACAAATATGGTAAAATGGCAAACATCTCGAGGATTTAAGGAACAATATACCAAGAGAGAAAAGAGGGATTAAAATGATAAACTGGTTTTGACCAACCTAATATATATATATATATATATATATATATATATATATATATAGTAAATGTCTCTATGTATGTGGAAGCATAAAACATGGGCTATTGCTCTAAATCACTGTGATGTCACAATCCTATGTCATAGTGGTCACCACATAAACTAGGTATTTCTCTACTGAAATGTCATTTGATGCTCCTGCTCTTAGAGATTTGGATTCAAAGAATTTAATTTTGACAAAAGGAGTAGGTAATAGCAAAATGAGGGTGTTTGATCTTCTTCCAACTGATGTGGAAATGGTGGATGCTGAACATTATTACAGGAGAGCACTGAAACAACTCTGGCATGGAGAAGATGATGGGTTTGCTGTTACCAAAAAAAGAAAGATTGAAATCTGTGAGGAAAGCAGGAAAGCTATAAAGCGGCAGTTGGAAGGTGAAGAGGATGACAGTTTGACGCCAGAAGGGAAGAAGGGAAAATATTTTGGAGAAGGCACGACTCCTGTGAAGCGGTCCAGGGATGGAGATGATGGGGATACTTTTACCGCAAAGTGGAGGAGAGTGTGCTAGTTACAGCACCTAGCGTTACTTATGTGATGTTGAATAAAATGTTTGATTTAATTTGGTTCTCTTCTGTGAATGTTATATCTGATCCATGTGTACTTAATATGTGTATATATATATATATATATATATATATATATATATATATATATATATACTTAATATGTATATAATAAATGAGAAACCATAACTAGAGATCTATTCATCCAAATTGGTCCAACTTTGGGAGGAATTCAGTCCCATAGCAAGATGCTAGGTGTGTGTCCGTTAATGTAGTGCTGCTGTAAATCGTGATGGTCCTACATGCAAACTAGAGTATGGATGTCTTCCTAAAACATGAGATGCTGCTTCTATAAGTGAAAGGTGAGTCTAGAATGTGACAGTAGTGATGTCAGGATCATGAACGAATCGTTCATTTGATCCGATTCTTTTTAGTGATCCGGATGAATCGGTTCAGTAGACTGAACGATTCATTTGTAGCAGTTCAGTCTGTGAATCATGCAGTTGTAATCCTAGAGTGAGTCATCTGCAGAGCACTCAGACACAGACTCTGGGATCAGGTTACAGCTCATTAATTCACAGAGGAACGATGACTCATAGAGTCAGAGAGTAGTTCAAAGATTCGAATGATCCAAAGATTCGAATGATTCGAATCTTACAGGGATCCGGATCTTACAGAGATTCGAATGTTACAGAGATTCGAATCATTCAGAGAATATCACTGATACCATACTTTTATAAATCAATACGTTAATAATCTTCACTGCCCCCAGGATTAAGATTCCCCTTAGTTTGCCCCCCTTTACCTCTAACTGCACCTTCAGTTAACTTTATTAACTTAATTAAATTAACCCTTAACACCGCATCAACCATAACTGCCCCTAAATTAACCCTAAAGACCCCATTAACCATAACTGCCCCTAAATTAACCCTAAACATCCCATCAACCATTCTGGCCCCTAAAATTAACCCTAAAGACCCCATCAACCATAACTGCCCCTAAATTAACCCTAAAGACCCCATTAACCATAACTGCCCCTAAATTAACCCTAAACATCCCATCAACCATTCTGGCCCCTGAAATGAACCCTAAATACCCCATTAACCATAACTGCCCCTAAATTAACCCTAAAGACCCCATCAACCATAACTGCCCCTAAAATTAACCCTGAAGACCCCATCAACCATAACTGCCCCTAAATTAACCCTTAATACCCCATTAACCATAACTGCCCCTAAATTAATTCCATGTACTCCAGATAAATTACCTAATAAATTGGTATGGTTGATGGGGTCTTTAGTATGGTTAATGGGGTGTTAAGGGTTAATTTAGGGGCAGTTATGGTTAATGGGGTTTTTAGGGTTAATTTAGGGGTAGTTATGGTTGATGGGCTGTTAAGGGTTAATTTAGGGGCATTTATGGTTGATGGGGTGTTTAGGGTTAATTTAGGGGCAGTTATGGTTAATGGGGTCTTTAGGGTTAATTTTAGGGGCAGTTATGGTTGATGGGGTATTAAGGGTTAATTTAGTGCTGCGGACTGAGGATTAATTTAATTAATTTAATAAAGTTAACTTATGGTGCAGTTAGAGGTAAAGGAATTTAAATCCTGGGGGCAGTGATAATTAATGAATTTATTTATAAAAGTATGATGATATTCTCTGAATGATTCGAATCCCTGTAAGATCCGGATCACTGTAAGATTGGGATCCCTGTAAGATTCGAACCTTTGAACGATTCTCTGCCTTCAGTGACACCACTAGAGTAGGCAGGCAGAAGGGTTCATTGACTTTAATGGAAGGGGCGGGGCCAATCGTTAGTGTGCCTGCAGGGAGGGACTGGGAAACAGTAACTCCTGTGAGTTACACTGAGTGATCCAAAGATTCGGATCATGAATCGGATCATTTCAGTGAACAAGCCGAAATGATCCGATTCACTTTAATGATCCGAACTTCCCATTAGAGCCCTACGCGGGACTGCTTTTTGAATCCCGCTCCCGCTCACTCCCGCTGTTTTGAATCCCGCTCCCGCCCGCTCCCACAATGTGGGTGTTCCGCTCCCGCCCGCTCCCGCCCGCTCCCGCCACATTTGTGGCCAATCCCGCCCGCTCCCGCCACATTTGTGGCCAATCACGCCCGCCTCCTTACCTGATTTCCCGCGCAGTCCCGCAAGGCTGCCCTCGAGTTGTTCCCTCACAGCGTCTCTTCTCTTGCTCCGCCCAGGAACAAGGCGGAGTCACAGGAAGTGACGTCACATCATGTGACTCCGCCTTGTTCATGGGCGGAGCAAGATAGGAGACACTGTAATGGAGCAGTGAGAAGGCATCCTTGCGGGATTACCGGGACCCGCAGGTACAGTGCCTGACCGCCCGCTCCCGCCCGCAGCCCCAGCAAGACCGCCCGCGCCCTCAAGTTTTTTGGCGGGTCCCGCGGGGCCTGCGGGACCCGCCTCCCAATGCAGTCTTCTACTTCCCATCACTACTATGTAAGCATGTTTACAGTATATACAATTCATCAATTCTCTGATCTGCATGATTATTTCATTGTTATTTATCAGACAGCTTTTGGAAGGCTGATGAGATGAACTTTAGGGCAGGAAATTGAGCAGATAATGCTGGCCCTGCCATAGGATGTCAATGATCTCAGTTTTCCTACAGATAAATTTAATTAGACATCTCTAAAAATATGTGTATTGATTGTCAAACAAAAAGCCCAAGCACTGGGTAGTTTTAATAAATGCATTCACTTTGCCAAAACCTGTAAATATTTAACCTAAAAAAGCCCCAGGTACATATGTGGTACATAGAGCTGGCCCATAGAAGGGCAGGAGTTCCAGCTGCATACCATGTACGTAGCACATGTACGTAGTGGTCCGTTCTCCACAATCTCTTTATATGATCATGGTGAAACTTTTTCTGTGCTTCAAGGATACCAGTTGTTTCCATATGACTTGCAACCACTCCCCTTTCCGGAGGAAGTCTTGTGTATGAATGCAGAAGACTTCCATTAAAGAGGAAATATGATCGGCAGTGATGAGTCTAAGAAACAGGCAGCCCAATATGTTTGTTATCGTGGTAACATACTTTGTGGGAACAGAATTTAAAGCCAACTAGCTGCCAGATGATCTATTGTGAGATCAGATGTTTGGCATGCTAGTACAACAGCCTGAGTTTTTGTTGACTTCTGCAAGTGAGCAGGTGCGCCATAAAGGTATAAAGGGTGGGCATACTTGCAGGCATATGTATTTTCAAATAGAGTTTGTGGCTTTAGCAGGATTATGGAATTTAACACTTTCTATACGTGCATACCCTGCGTTATGTTGTGTACTGTGCAACCACATCTATTACCATATTTTCTCATATATAAGACAAGTTGTTTTTTCTGAGCAAATACTCTGAAAAATACCCCTCGTCTTATATTCGAGGCGATCTTTTAATCGGACCTCAAAAAGAGGTTTGACTATAAGACTAAGACCCAGATCCCCCTCAGCGTTGCAGGGGACCTGGATCCTCCTCTCTGGCAACCTCCGCTTCCGCCTGGCACTTCCGCTGGGGCTTCTATGACTGAGCACCAGAAGGTCATGTCACGCTGGAGTTCAGTCATAGAAGCCCCGACGGAAGTGCCAGGAGGAAGCGGATAAGGCATATCTGGGAGGCAGAGTGACATATAGAGGGTATAAGGCATTTCTGGGGGCAGAGTGGCATATAGGGGGTATAAGGCATATCTGGGAGGCAGAGTGACATATAGAGGGTATAAGGCATTTCTGGGGGCAGAGTGGCATATAGGGGGGTATAAGGCATATCTGGGAGGCAGAGTGGCATATAGAGGGTACAAGGCATATTTGGGAGGCAGAGTGACAAATGAGGTGGTATAGGGCATGTCTGGGGGAACAGAGTGGCAAGCCGGGGGGCAGATGTGGATAACTAGGGGGCAGGTTGGCAAATAAAAGGAAATAAAAACAAAAATGCATTTTTCTCAATCATAGTTTTTATTAAATATGAAAAAATAGTTTACAAGTGAATTAATATTTACTAGTGAAACTTTTTCTATAGGGTAGTCTTATATTCAGCCCCCCCCCCTAAATTAATATTCAAATTGGGGGGGGGTCGTCTTATAATCGAGCAAATACGGTAGATAATGGTGGTAGTACTTTTAAGAAATTACGGTATGTAGTTTACTATTTGTTTGGGGAATGATTGCATTTTTGTATTTTTACCAATATATCATATAATAGGATGCACGGTTTATCCTAGACTAGGTATCTATGAACATCTTAGCTTGTCCTGAAACAAAAAACCCGATATGTAGTATTCCTTAGGTAAAGTGTAAGCTGTGTATAGGATTGTCGCCTAAACGTAACCATAGTAAATGTAATGTCACTCAAAAAGTTAAGGATATCCATTAGTAATAGTATTCTACTATTCTTTAACACAGCATAAGTTGAAGAGGTATAAGGATTATTATTATGAGTGTTTATTTGCATGACAGCCAGAACTTGATGGTGACAGATTTTGAAAATGATATTCCCATACCCAGCATAATAATTCTTTCATTAGTTTTACTTTATGGTGTTACAAGGGAACAGATGGGTCTAATACGTACAATTTCACACATACTGTTGGGAATTTCTATATCATTAATCTGTGCATCGTAATAGAGACTGCTATGGAATTGTACTGTGTTAGCTGTGGAAGGAAAAATAGCAAATTTGGTGAATAAGGCAAGAAAACATGAATTAGCATTTCCTTCTGCTATCATTGTTCTAATGCAATCTCAAATATACAGTATCTCTATCTTGCTGTGACTTCATGTTACTGTATAAATGTATGTGCAATTTCAGTTTAAAATTTATAATATGCTTGAAGAACATAGAGAGAATTTTAAAACCTTTCAGTCCTCTACACTGTGAAGGCATATTCCTTACCAGAATTAGGACTGTGAATGTGATTGTAAATTTTAGTTCACAAAATGCAACCATTTTTATGGCAATTTTATTCATCAACATTGCAGAAGACATGTATTTGGTACATCTGTAAACCAAACCATTTAAATAAATCTGTAATATAAGGGGACATAATTTATACCAGGTTATCAAACTACAATTGCCCAAAGTAAGTTGATATGAATATCTACAGAAAATGTACTTTTTATGGCAAGGTGAAGGTTATCCTATAGAGTTCAGATGCCACCTAGTGGAAATAAATGGAGTTGTTATCTTGAACCTCATGTTGTGAAGCAGTTTAAAAATCCTATGTTTTGGTGATTACAGATTTAAGTAAGCATTACGCAGGACAAGCGATATTTTACATTATGCTGGTTTAGATTGCCTTTGAGCTCAGCATCCACAGCATTTAAACGTAAAATTTCTAAAGCAATTACAGTTCGGGATATATTTTTCTCTTTACAAAGTACAAAGATTTAGGTTACATAAGTAGTACAACATATCACAAAATAGAGGTTCTCTGTTTATACAACACACAGCATCAAGGATGAACTTGGCTGCCAGTTTATGTGACCTTACATGGGTCAAATAATGACAAAAAAGCCACGGTAAGTTGGTTTGTGTGCAGCCATTCTCTTGGATCTGCCCCAAATTGAAGGGTGAAATAACACGGAAAACAGAAACAACTGTGTGTGAATGGTGTGCCAATATTTGAAAGAAATCAGTAAAGCATTGTCCCATTTTCTTGCTGTTGTTAGGAAATCTCATCAAAGCTTCCCAATGAGTTCAAATTTTGGCATGGCTTTCTATTAAGTTTTCGAGAAGAGACCATGTATTCATATCATATAAAAGATATATAAAAGAACTACACAGCAAAGAGTCAGGAACGCAGAAGCAGTTGGTGTAGAAGGGCAGGAACATTTGTTGTCTGAAAACAGATGGACCAAAAATGAAATGAAAATTAATCTGAATAATTTTTGGTCCATTTGCTTAAGTCTACTTATTAGAGTGGTGGAAAGGAGCACTTCTACTCCAACGGTTTAGGTGTTTTTGGGGACAGTCTTTTAGTTTGGTTCCATTGGCTCGCCTGTGTGGGTTGAGGCTTGTAAATTGGCCTGTGGGAGTGATCAATCACCCTACAATTTGGACACTCTAAAGGCATGGGATTGGATGGTAGGGTACATAAAAAGGCCCAGACCCCTCATCTCTCTTTCCGCTTACTAAAAATCTTGAGTTTTTCCATTGGGTCCCCATGGCTTACACCTTTCAAATGTGGATATCAAGTAGGTTTTTATTGGCATAGCTGGTTCAAATGTGGACCTATGTAAAAGTTTGCATGTCTTGACTCAAAATGCTGTACACATTTTTACAATATATGCAATGAAAAGAGGTTTTAAAAAGTAACATGTAGAGATAACAATTACAAAATGAATGGTGATTAAGAAAACCAAGTATTTATTGTAAGAACATGCAATCACAAGCATTGTTTTTACTGTAACAATAGAGGTAATTCTATATTTATAGGTATAGTTTTTTGGCTATTCAGAGGGCATTAATTGTGCTATACTGTTTCCTGTTTTGATTGTAGGTCAGCCATAACTAGGGAAATAAAAAGGCATACTTTTTTCTTATTTTTTCTTATTTATAAAAGTCTTATTGCCCCAAAGAATGTGCCATCGCCACTCAAAGATATTTTGGCGTTGTTTCTTGGTATAATAAGCTGTAGTTCATCACCTTCTTCTAATTTTGCAATTCCTGGAAGTCAATAAAATGTGTTAGAGTTTAGTTATTTAGTGTTAAAACATGAAGCAGCAATTCCAAGGGCTTGCATATACTGGTAGATTGGGAACTTTCCAAGCATGGAAATAAGAGAGGAATTTATTGATCCTAAGGTGCAGATACAAAATCTTCAGTGAATCCAGTGCATCCAAGAAAGGAGTTAATAAATCAATTACCCAAATCTAATGGGATCAAAATCATGATATGGGGATATCAAAATATTTTATAATAAAATGTAGTTCATTCAGCAATATTGTTTTCTTGGTGGAAAAAACATGGAGAAAGAAGGCAGAATAGTACAAAATGAGTGAAGTAATTGAAAACTTACTCATCTTTGTGTGTGTGTTTCATGAAGCAAACAAAATTGCTTAAAAAAAAAGGGGGCAGGTAAAGCCAAGTAGTCCCACATATTTTAACACGCACGCTAACACACATAAACACGCTTACACATACTTACACTTATTGTTACGTGACCAGATTTATGATGATTTTTCAGATTGGCTGTTGAACTGATAATGAAAAGCCTGTCTTATTTAAAATGTGTGTGCTCTGTATATATCATTTAATGTATAAAATAGAACAGTGGAGTACTCACCAGCTGTGAAACATGAATTGTTTGGAAGGTACTCCGGCATGTTTTGTATACACCGAAATAAAGTAATTGAAATGGGATCATCCCCAACTTTGTGGACCTTTTTCCTTTGGATTAGATGGCCCATTGCAAACAATTCATCTGTATACCAGACCTGCAGGGCACAAACATGCTTGCTTCATGTTAAATAGAAAAGACTAAATGATTCCCTCTGTGATTTTCATGGGTAATGGTCTTCATGGCTCATTGGGCAAATGCCTGTAGGAGGACCTTGTCTGGCCCTGTATAATGTATAGTGAAATTAAGGAGATTTATGCAAAGTGTCCTCAGTCATTGAATTATGCCTATTTTGCTGGAGGAACATGCCAGTGTTGGCTTTTCATAATGTACAGAGACGTGAGGGAATCTTCTGCAAACTCTTTTGGTGAGTAAACCGCATTGATCTAAATGGGCAGAGGCAAAGCAGAGGCCAAGTAAGGGTGGGAACCAGGAACTCAACCAGGAACTCAAGGTCAGCAGTGAGGGGCAGAGACCAGGTCAGATATCAAACAGTACATAGAGAACAGCTTTAGTGCACCAGGCAGAAAAGGGCTGTCTGCACCAACTTTCTATAGCGCATAACTAACAAACTAAAAAAACAGTCAGGAAGGTCTAACCCTAAAAGCAGGTGTGGATCAAAGGAGGGGTATAGATAGAGGAATAGCCCCTGATATACCACAAAGCACATACCGGGTCTGCTTGTGCTAGAGCTACCTTCAAGGGGTACAGGTGGTACAGCTATATGGGGCCCAGAATCTGTAGGGGGCCTGGAGCCCCTAAAACATTTGACCAATATGCCCCTTTATATTAAAAGATCAAGCTGTGTACTGTTCGATTCACTCACCAGCTCTGCAGGGAGGCAATTTTTTGAAGGGAGAAAGCTGTATTCTCAAAGCCTGGTTTGCCTCATGACAGGGTTATAATTATGGTATATACTAGACTTGGGTACCGGCCAAGTCTTCGCATTCGTCTTTGTATTCCATGAATATTGGCTCGTTCCCGGGTTTTTGTCAGGTGAATATTCGTGTACATTCTTTGTGTTTGTTTTTTTAATTTTTTTTTTTAGCAGGGGTTAATACCGGGTTAACGTGTTAGAAATACGCAACAGCTTTGGCGCCAGGATTTTAAAGGTCTGTAAGAGCGACTCTATTCGTCGACAGCAGGGGCCTCCTCTTGCATCAACCAATGAAGGCCAGCTGCTCTTCATTGGTTGATCCCAGACGAGCCCCTTGGTGCCGATCCATAGAGTCACTCTTACGGACCTTTAACTCTTAACGTTGAAGCCAATAGACTCAGACTCAGACAACCGCTCTGAGCAACTTGACTTGGGAGGAACAGGGATTTTAGTCTCCCTGGCAAAGGAGATTATGTAGGAGATATTAATGAAGACAAACACGAAGATTCTTTGCGTTGTGCTTCTTCGTCTTCGTGTACGTTTACCCACAGCCATATTAGTTTATTCGGTATTCATAGTTCATAGTTCATTCGTGTTCGTTTTCATGTTCTCCCGAATACGAATGTACAGGTCCAGTATATACTGCTATCAGCCATGTTGCATACCATTTTTTCTTTTTATTGTAAACCATATCAAAGGAATTAAAAATATATTATCATGATATATACAAACCAAAAAAATTTAAATGTGCGTATTTAAAATAATCTTACCTGTCCATAAATGAAAAAGTAACCAGTTTCTTTTATTAATATTGTATTTGTCTTTTCTTCCATAGCAGTCCCCTGCTTCAAACTTAGAAGCCATGGTATGATGCTTGAGTCATCTAGAACAAGTAATAATATGTATTTCTTAACATATGTTTACAAAACACATGATCTCCTAGCTGTCCCAAAATAAACTCTTGCTGTTTCCAGTATCCCACTTCTTATTAATACAAGGAAAAATATTGTGAATGCTGGCCTGGAAAGCCACACATGCTGCATATGTACGGACAAATGTGCCATCACACAGGACAGGCAAGGACATGCCTGAAAATGAGAGGAAATGTAATGTATTCTTCCTGGCAAAATATTTTCTAAATAAATTATATGATCTTACAGACATGCATTCAGAGCTGTCAACAATGAACCACTTGAGCATATACAGAAGTAAACTTTTACTTACAGCTTTTTCCAACTGTCCTGCTGAGCAGCCTCGCCATCCTGCTATTGTGGGAAGTAGGGATCATGGGTAAGTTGGGAAGATCCTTGGATCTCCCCTGAGCAGCCCACTGAACTGTAAAATTGATTGCGATTTGTGATGTTGCATCACATACCTCAATAACAGCTTGCCCAACGTCTCCTCGTGATGTAGGGAATCTATGCGCTGGGATACAAGCTTTGCTTCCTGGTGTGGGGTAAATTAGGTGCCCCTAGAACCGCCAATAGCCCCGCCCGCATATAGCTCCACCCCTCAACAAAGGTGTCCTGGTTTGGACACCTTGAATGTTGGCTGGTATACTTATACAGGACAGAAGAAATCACCTTTTACTGGCACATGCAACACAAAGCCAACCTAATGACCCAATTCAATCTTCTCCCTCAACCTCCCCTTTATTTTACTCCGTGTCCCCTTTTTAAATTTTGTCCCATTTGGTCCTGCTTTCATTACATACATCTGTAACAAATATACTACAGGATATTGGTGCAGTGTGAAAAAGTTGGACGAGTATGTTCCATCTGGCCCCTGACAGCAGAAAACCATATCCACATGGTTATGGACAAACTGGATTGCATCATCCTCAGGCTATTTGGAATCATGCCAGTGGAACCTCAAAGTGTATTATTTTAAAATCTCAACTTGCATTTTAATTTTAGTCTAAGCAATACTCATTGTTTAAATACAAACTGCCATAATCATATTCATTTTATATCTGAGAAACCAAATAGATAATGTTGGTGTTTAATTTCTTACTATTGCCGCACAAAACCATGTAATGTAAAAAGACTGGTTCTGTTTGGAAACTGATTGTATCAGAATTGCTATGGTCCAATCTAAAAACAAACTGAGACTTAATATTAGCCATGATGCTTTAAGTCCATGACTAATTCATAGTGTGTGGTCGCCCTAAATCACCTAAACTCAATATTTAGGATGGGTGTCCATATACTTTTGGTCATATAGCATATCTATATTCTTCTGGAGTATTGTAGAGGCCACTATGCATGTCATGTTCCTGACCTGCCAATGTTACTATATGTATGGTGGACAGTAACAACTCCAGGTATTCCAGGCTACTGTAATATTTGTCAATTTTCATTCTTTTTTTTTTATAATCTGGACTATAAAGATAATTCATTTCTGAATTTTGCAATTTAGTATGAAAACCAAAAATTGTTCCCTTTAAGTGTTCTAAATAAGAAGAATCACAATGCAATGTATCCAGAAATGGTAAAATACTCAGATGTGTAATATGTTACCAGGAAATGTACATGCAGTTTCAAAGAAATGAATAAAAGAAAACAATTTCTTGATTTTTTGCTACAAAGTAGGACATGTATTATATGAAAAATGGGAAACTGCTGTAACAGCAAATGTATTTATTATAAAAAAAAGTCTCTAAAGGTAAACATAAGCTCATAACCTCTTTAGAGATACAGATGTACAGTTAACTATGTATTGCTAATACTGGGTGCAAGACTGAGACTTATTCTGTTGGCCAATTTTCAGAGTTTTGCGGCGTTTGACTGTTCATAGATACCTAGTTTAAGGTAAACATACAGTTTATGTAGATATATTGATTGCACACGCAGCACATGAAAGTCACAGGATACAATATAGCACAGGGGAGGCACTTATGGGAAGGGGCTAAATTCGATTATTGTGCTAAAAACACAAAATCTTGTCAGAAAATACATATTTCAACTCCCATCATTCTCAACAGGATTGTCTTGAAGTGATTGAGGTATTGAGGTCAACAGAAGCTAATCTATCTTTTCTACACAAATAATAAAACATAAATGTATTTTTATAAAATGTCTTGTTTTTTTGTTTTTTTTTAAATGTCTTTCAATTTTGTTTATTGGGGCACATTTGGGGGCGCTTGTGATCACATTAGGTTTTCTTTGCATGCCAATCAGCAATCATGCCAAAATAGCCGGCAGTAAGATCTATCCTGTAACAGGCGCATTGTGCAGCATGACATCGGGGGGGGGCTTGATCTCCACCCCACTGGAGCTACTAGTCACTTGGCCTAGCTACATTACAGCTCTTAGTCAAGTACTTACTAAGCACTTTAATACTATAACGTGCTCTAAGCACTCATCATTGGCTATTTGGGGAAGTAGACTGCCTCTTTAAGATTTTTCTTGATAAAACCTCATGTTTGTATACTAATTTGTTATACATAGATTTATTCAAGTACATTATCTTTATTATGTACATAAAAACTAAGCAGTGTAAGATTTTTGTTGGCTAAACTGAAATATACATGAAAAAATAACTCTTCTGTTCTGTTTCACTTGATGCCAAATGGAACATTTTTGTAACTAAATATAGCTTAAAACATTGTTTCTACAACTGTTGTAAAAGCATGTCCTTGAAATAATTCATCATGCAAAATTTTCCATCATTCGTGATTTTTTCTTGACATTTAATTGTCATGTAACACAAAGGCAGGCACTGATAGGTTGCCACAGAAACGAAAAAGAATGTCTTCAATAGTAATTTTTTGTGCTTAAAGTTTCAGAGGAAGAAATAAAGTGATAGATTTCCTAAGATATATTTTCTTACGAGGGTATAGAGTGCAACTAACATTTTGTCAAGGTGGAACAGGACCTTTAGAAATGCTTAACACATCTCATGCCTCTCAACCTGGGCATCAAAGGTGAAAATCAAATAATATTGCGATTATAACTACTCCATCTACATAAAATTGCCGTTAAGTGTATAGATACACCCAATAACAAATAAAAGGTAATTAAAACAACTTGTATTACCTTCATCTTTAACTGTACGTTTTCTATCAGCAATCAGCTGCAAGAAGGATTGGAACACTACAAGCAAAAAATATAATTTACTGTCATTTACTTAATCAATTAAATCACTCCACATTGCTAATAGTTTTTTTTTTCAATATATATCTTACATAAACATACATCATTTATATAAAAAGTTCAACATTTATAGGAGCATACAAAAAAAATGTTTTTCTATGAAATTATATTTTTATATTGCATTTTTAAATTAGATGTACATTATATCTAGTCACATCCATATCAAGGCACATAATTAGTGCTAAGGAAGTCAGTGGTGTCTTTAAGGCATTAAGAGAGATGTTCACTAAAAAAGCATGTTGATGCCTACCATTGCTGGTTCTAGACAAACAGAACAAACATTTGACTTAGAATACACATATTTTGCCTCATTGGTACTAACTTAAATTCGATTCTTCTCTCTACCTAAGTTCCCTTTGCATTCCTTCCATTTGAACACTTTCAAAACCACCTCTTGCCTGCACCTTACATCCATTATCAAACTTCCCATGTCTGCAAGACTCATCTGACATATATGACATTATATAAATGCATATAGGCAGGGCTGGTGCAAGGATTTTTGCCACCCTAGGTAAAACATAATTTTGCCGCCCCCTGGCTCCACCCCAACAAGCCCCTCCCACTCCTCCCCATAGTGACAGCGAGCGGCCTGCCTCATCCCATCAAGTGACTGCGAGCGGTTCGCGGCTGCAGGCCACCTATAGGTGGCGCCAGCCCTGCATATAGGGCACTAATAGCCAATAGTGGGTTTGAATGTGTTTTCATTTATGGTAAATTATGGTGAAAATAAAATATATTGCTGAAGTTGTTACTATTAGCATACCTTGTCCATTAGCTTCAGAGGTGGATCTCTGTGACCTGCTTTTTATAAATAAATCTTGGTTTAGCTCAGTTCTTTTTCCTTTCTGTCAAAAGAAATTTGGTTGATGGTAAAAAGAAAACCACAATTGTAAGTATATGTAAATCTGATCAATAATATTACACTTTGTGGATGAAAAATGATCTAGTCTAGATACTTATTACTCCTTTGTATGACACGTTCTGCTATTACTAGCATCTAGTGCTATTTTACATCACTTCACCTGATACTTGTGTACATTTAAATATTCACAGCCGTAAATGGCACCAAAACAGCGAAAAATGAGTCACGCGTAACTTCAAACATCTACAGTACCTGGCGGATTTCCGCAAAGACAGCACGAAAGTCCCCACTTGCTCCACCCGTGTCACTGGGCATCAAGGAGACAGATTGTGGAATTCCGTCACGATTCCTATTTGAACTGAACTCTGTTTGCAATTTTGCAAGTTCTTCTTTTATTTCTATCAGAGCATATATAGACATCGCAGTAAAACAAAAGAGCAGAAGGCTAACCATGCGACAAATAGTGTTAAAGAAAACTTTTTGGTAATAATGATGAATCCTCTTGTGTTTAATAAGGAGTGGGAAATAATTTCCGTGCTTCATCTCTGAAACAACTTGTTTTGAAATCAGAAAAAAATGCTATTACTCCATTATCCTCCTGTGCCATTGACCCATAATGTTGCTTGGAATCTGTAGAGGCATTAGAAGGTCCCCAAAGCCAACAATGAAATCGGTAGATGTAGCCCAAATGTGCCAATGCACATTCTGTAATCCAGACGCTTTATGACTGGGTTATTTCCAGTAACCAGATGTTTTTATCAGCTCATCTGATATATCATGAACCATATAATAATCTTTAGTTACTTCTTCTTTTGAGACAGGAAGTAACAATTCACATCAGGGAAAGGAAACTCACACCATTGACTGATTACTTTTGCTTTGGATGCAAACATACAGTATTTTAATTTACCTGGGAGATTGTAGGAGAATATGAGTTCCCTGCTTCCATTATGACAGGCCAAGTTTTTCCTAATGGATGGCAAAGCTGGTTGTTACTTAACTCTACATAATTTAATGCACTAATGAAAAAACATATTATATTGTCTAAATTCCCATATATTTATAATTAGTGTCATCTGTCACGGAGCTGGATAGTCCGACCGACTACCTCCGCTGACTTGTGCTCCCTTAGCCTGGGACATACACTCTTTCCCCGGTTTCGCAGTCACTAGCCGAGACTCAGTGTAGGGTAAAACCAAATGAAGACTGATTTATTTTAGACACTGGCCCAAATCAGTCCCAGGGATGGCCGGGGTAAATGTCTGTAGTGGTGGAACTGGGGGAGAGGGGGGTGGGGGCTGACTTAAACTAAAACAATGGTGATCACTCTCTGGTTGCAGATCCTGGCTGTCTGCTGGAGATAATCCCCTCAGCCAGTGGTGAGATGATATACTGCTGGGGGTACCCACAGAAGTCTTTACAAAGTCAGGGTCCATAGTCAATAGGGAAGAGGCTGGCTGTCAGGCCTCTCCAGGGGCCCCGGTGATGGAGCGTTCCGTCACATCATCAAATTATTGAAATGCAACTTATTTCACATCCACTGTCATAACCTAATAATTTTTAAACCTTAACTTAGCTATACGGGTAAAGCATTATGCTGGGTCATTTTCCAGTGGGTTTTGTTTTATTTTTTTAGTTTAGAAGTGAATAGATTAACCTTGATAAACTAGGGTAATATATTGACATTTGCATTAAATGCATTTACAGTTAATACAATAGTTAGTATAACAATGTAAGAAATATTTTGTTCTGTTTGTTTTTTTCTTTTTTAAGACAAGCTTGTTTTGTGTAGCCCCTATTTAGCAATTATTAGTGTTATATTTACTCTATCTTCCATTCTGAAGGGCTGTTCCTTTTATTTTATTTGTATGATGTTATGAAATGGATGACATGGGTATATGAGACTCTGTCCCTTCAAGAAAAGGATTCACCCAGAGATTTTAACTTAATGCAAATGATAGCTGAGTGTCACCTTTAAATGAAGGGCTGTTTTTTAAAAATTCTGTGCAAATGCATATACAGATTCAGGAGACTCCTCTTTGTGGGTTTGCTATTTTATCCTGACACTAAAACTGAGGAACCCCAACGGAAGGTCAGGAAAACCAGTGGCCATTCGCAATATAAACCAAAGCAAGTAAAGCAATATAATGTTATTAATGCGTTGGGGATTCCATAATATTAGGAGAGAACAAACTAAGCATATTTTGGCAATGTAAACATGAAAGAAAAATATGCTTTAGTAGTAACTATTGCACAGCACAGTGTATTTTTTTAATGTGGTTTTACAGACCTAGTGTTTCACCACTTCCCTTTTTCAAAGGTTACACCTATTTCCTCAAAGAAAACACATGGGCACAATTTGCGTTCTTTAGTATCAGAGAAAACTATATTACTCTGGTACATCAACATTGTACTATTTACCATACTGTCCCATTTTATATGGGGAAAGAGCACTTTGTAAAATATGCTTTAAAAGCAGTCATGACGTGCTTCTTAATGTCATCGGCCATGGTCATTGGTGATATAAAATGTCACTGGTTCAGGCTCCTAAGTTGTTTTAGAATATGTGTATTTTTGGACATATCAGTTTATTCCACGTAGAGCTCAATGAGTTTTAAGTAAGACATACCAATCTCCTTATGGGTTGCAATTTGGATGTGAGGACTACTTTTGGTTATATGTGTTGCTAAGCTCAGCAGCATCCTTTTTTTTATTCACGTAACAACTTGTAGATTTTATGTAGATTTATGTTTTGGAAAAATGGTCATATGAGTATTTAAATAAAGTAATACCATGGCACATTTTTAGCTGATAGTCGCAATAATAAATGCCCAGCTATAGTAGACAGGTACTCAGGGCCGGCCCAAGGCAAAATGCTGCCGGGGGCGAATTTTAAAATGCCGCCCCCCCCCTTTTTTACCCTTCCTCTCCCTCCGTCCCTGCCGCCCCCCCCATTATCTACCCCCCCCATATTATCTACCCTTCCCCCCCCCTTGTACTTACCTTTCAGAAGGCCTAAGGCGAGCTGTTCAGTCTCGGTGCCAGCTTGTAATGCTGAGCGCCGGAAATCTTCCGGCACTCAGCATTACAAGCCGGCACCGAGACTGAACAGGAAGACTCGCCGCAGAGGAGAGAGAGAGGGGCGCCGAGCGGGTACTGACAGCTTGGTAAGCGAAAACCACTCGGCGCCCCTTTCTCTCTCTTTCGCTTTAGAAAGAAAGAAAAAAAAAAAAGTGCCGCCTGGAGCGGCTGCTCCATTCGGCTCCATTGTCGGGCCGGCCCTGCAGGTACTCAAGCTAATAAATAAAGTAAACAAAATAATATTAAATAGATCCTGATCTTTCACAGGACACTTAGAAATAAGAACAGAGCCAGTTCAAAACTCTGTTTTTAAAAGCATGTGTATTAAAATAAACAAAATAGCTTGCTGTTGTGACACGCCATAACGTGTGGTTGAAAAATAACATCATGCCGCCTGTGGATTTCTAGAACATGACAGAAAAAAGAAGAGGACATAAACACATATCATCTTCTTATGAAACGATTCTAGCTGAAACCATATGGGTAATAAATAACCTCCTGTGGGGCGTGGCCAACCATCGTCCAAGATGGACGCATAACTCTCTGGCTCCACGGACCCACTGCTATAATTTGCTTTTAATCAGCACTTAATCCGAGCAAATGGGGAAACACACTAAATCTGTCGCTACCCCGAAACATCCTCCATCGAAGGACAAACCTGCACACACCTCGGTCAAATTGTTTTTTCAAAATTTGCAAGATGCAGATTCTCGCGACTCCATGCAGAAGGCCTCACCACCTGGCAGCCCTGGGAGTCAATTTTCTGACTTACCATCGGAATCCTGGGGAGATCCTTCGCATCCTTCACTCAATTTGGAAGAGGATAACTGGCGTAGTACCTTGAAGGATTTGCCAACTAAATCCGACCTTATTTCCATCATCACAGAGGCCCACGCGCCGTTAAAAGCTGACCTTTCCGACATCAAGAAAGATCTGCAACACATGGGCGATCGAGTCTCTACTTTGGAGTCTGCTATCACCACGCGCTCCACAGTTGACATTATATCTGAACAACTCCATACGCAAGCTACGACCATCACCCAACTCATGCAGAAGATTGAAGACCTCGATAATCGGGGACGTCGTTCTAATTTACGGATTCGAGGAATTCCTGAATCAGTCTCCGGTTCCGAAATAGCCTCTGTTCTCAGCACCATTTTCAATAAACTTCTTCGACAGCCGGACGACACTGAGCTCAAATTCGACAGAGCCCACCGCGCGTTACGACCTCGGCAATCTGACGACCACCCCCGAGAGACATTATTTGAATGCCGCAGAGCCGGCTCCTTGGAGTGGGAAGGCCATGCTATTCAGGTATTCCCTGACCTATCTCCTATAACCTTACAATATCGCAGAGTCCTACGTCCTCTTACCACGGCCCTGCGTGAAGCTGCTATCCCATATCAATGGGGCTTCCCTTTCTCTCTAATGATCCGCAAGGGCACTGATCGATTCACAATACGAAGCGCGGCTGACATACCCAGATTGTTAAAAAAATTGGGCCTACCCGCTATAGAAGTGCCAGACTGGGAACTTTCCTATGCCCCTCCGCCGAAGTTGAGTGATCCGAACCGTGATTGGTCCTTCAAGCCACAGCGCCGATGCAGGCCTAGGCAACCCAACTCCATTCCACTCTGAGCGGCTCTCCTGCTTAACTGCACTTTTCGTTGCTTTTATTGACCTACGCACCGTGACCACACTGAGATTTTGCTTGCCACAGGACTCCCTACTCGTGCCTATCTCACGGCTCTTCAAGGTTGCCTTTCATCGCTCCTGTACCTTTTGGCTGGTTATTGCTACGTGGCTAACTGCAGCCTATGCCGATATGCATCTACCTGCTACGCTTGACATATTGCTTCTCACCTGTCGTTACCCGATTACTACTATTCACCTCTGGACTCTTGTCTCACTGCACCTTCGGATTCCCTCGCACCGGCTTGCTCCTAAGACGTCTCCTCATTGTGATGTCCTTATTTGGCACTTTCTCACATGCACCGGAGGATCAGATGCGGGAACGACGGACTCTCCTGACACCCAACACGCTGTCTTTTTGGACTGGGACCGCTCGACTCACCTGATGACCTGCTTCACCATCGTCATCCTCGCCTGTGGTTCAGGTATCTCTGTGGCGGTCCTCCTGACTCCTGGTTGGACTCTATCCGCGTATGTTTTTAGTTTATTCTGTTAGCCGTTGGCATTGCAAATCCCACGCCGTCGGGATTTATACAGCCCATGTACATTCTTGTTCTGCTCCGCTCATGTCCGGGCTACCTTTCCCCTGCATGCATTGCATTATTATACATTATTTTACACACCTATGTCGCACACTCACTCCTAACCTACCCTTTTATTTGTGTACATGACCGGGATCTATTCCCAATGCTCTGTGGCCACGTACTACCCTCTATTGCTGGTGTCCTTGTTCCCTTAACCCTTTCTCTGACCTTGGGCGCTTTGTTGCGCGCTGCCACATACTTACAGTTTGTGAGTTGGGGGCCATTCCTCCTATGGAACGAATTATCGCTCCTCTACCCGTCCATTTGCACCTTCAGTATTATGTTTCGATTTTATTTTATGTTGCTGATTTCTATGAGCTGCACCGTCTGCTCTCTGTTACATATTTCATTAAGCAGTGGGTCCTGGTACCTGTCTG
Organism: Sceloporus occidentalis; assembly: GCA_023333645.1. Classification (NCBI taxonomy): domain Eukaryota; kingdom Metazoa; phylum Chordata; class Lepidosauria; order Squamata; family Phrynosomatidae; genus Sceloporus; species Sceloporus occidentalis. The sequence continues at coordinate 12,276,253 of JALMGF010000027.1, read as the reverse complement.
TCTCTTTCTTTACAACATATGTTGTATACATGTTAGATAAGATTTGTACCGACCATCCGGACACTCTGTGGTCCGTGTTTTTGGTTTAACCCCTTCAATCCCAGGGGTTTTTGGTACCTCAAAGCCCAGAGCAATTTTGCCATTTTTGGGGTATGTCGGTTTAGCGATGATTCTCTTTTCCTGTGAATAGTGTACCCATATAAACTATATATTGTTTTTTCAAGGAGAGATAGAGCTTTCGTTTGATATCATAGTTGGATGATTAGCTGAAAATTTAGAATGAGAAATTTAGTAAAAACTAGCGAAGATTAAAAAAATAAACTAATTTTTTTTTTACATTTTCCTTCTGAATCCTCACAAAATTAGGTAAAGTGATGGAAAATCCCCTCCAAGTTTATTAATTCAGGTGTCCTGATTTCAGAAATACCTAATTTATATAGATTTTCCAGACTTTCCCAGCGCCAGGGAGCATACTATAAGGTGTACAATTTTGTATAATTTTTATGCCTATGGCTTAACGGGTTTGGGGGTTGTGAACGGGGGCAGAAGGGTTATACTGGCTAGATGTTATGCTAGGGCAATGGGAAGTAAGGTTTTTTAATAATTTTTTTATTATCTTTTTTTATATATGTTTTTTTAATTTTTTTTTTAATTTTAATTTTTTTACATTTTTTTTATTTTTTATATATTATTTTTACACAGAAATGGTTAGAGGTCCTCCTAGGCACCTCCTGAACATGCCAGTGATGTCACAATGACATCACAGCTCACATTATAATTTTTTTTTGTATTATATATATTATTATTTTAATGATTTATTTCATATTATTTTTTAAATGATCTAACTTTTTTTTTTCTGCTTTTCTCTTTCAGGGCGGGAGGGGGAGTGAGATGGTTTCTCACTCCCCTCCCCGCGATCCCCCTTCACCGATCACACTGTGATCTCTATGCAGGTCCTCACAGACCTGCATAGAGATCGCAGTGTCTCTGTGCCTCATCGGAGGGCAGGATATCTCCGCAGGGGATATCCTGTCCTCCGATGACCTTCCGGGTTACGTCAGCAGTGACGTAACCCGGAAGGGAATGCCCGATCGCGCGTTTGCAACTGCGCGATCGGGCACTTTCAACCGTAACAGCTTACCGGCTTTCTCACCGGACGGATGTCCACTGGTGTTTTACGTTTCCACCACGCCTATGCGGGCAATGCTGTGAAACCTATGATGGAGTTATTGGGTGCTCGCCCCCCTCATGCGCTTTTCTCTATCTCCAACTTTCACATTTCATAATTTCCTTGCCACGATGCTTTGACTATTGCAGACCCTTGATGGACTTTGAACAGCTGCAACCTTTGAACCGGCACATCTAATGTCCTTACTTTACTCCATGCTGCTCGCTTTAGACACGAAGTCCAAGCCGTACTTTCTAGCCCTTTGGGAGCGAGACCTCCCACATATTTCTTCCGAAGAGGATTGGGATAAAATTATTCGGTTAATACACAAAGGGGCCCTGGCTAGTAAAATACAGGAAGCCTCTTACAAATTACTTATCAGGTGGTACCGTGTCCCTCATGATCTACACAGATTTATCCCGGCGGTCCCTGACCTCTGCTGGAGGTGCGATTGGGGACCGGGTACCCTCCTACATATATGGTGGGAATGCCCTTGTGTCGTACCTTACTGGAAGATTGTGGAACGAGTACTTCGGGAAGTGACCGACTCATCTTTTACCCTGACTCCAGAGGCAGTCCTGCTACATGACACCCCTCTCTCAGTCGCTACATATAAAAATTCAGTCACTTACCATATATTAAGTGCGGCCAAGGCAGTCATTCCACTCTTCTGGAGGAAAAAAGACACTCCTCCTATTCAAATTTGGCTTAGCAAAATGAACTTTATCTCACATATGGAAGAATTAGTTTGGACCTCTCGTGGGAAAGAATTCCAATACAATAGATACTGGTTCTGGTGGAAAGACCTTACGTCCTCCCCGAGATTCCCTGAAATGCTTCGCTGAATGGTCTCCCCCCTGGCCAGTGCCTGCCGTCTCGTCTCTCCGGGGTCCTCATTTTCATACTACCTCCCTATACACTGGCATCTTATACACTACACACATTATGCTTTTGGTTGCTGATGGCATTGGCACATGCGTGTCGCCTTTCTTTCCCTTTATCCCCCCTTTTCTTTTTGTTTTCCTGTTGGAAACTTACGGGTTCCTTATTGTTCTGTTATCGAGTCACGATTCTCCGGAACATTATCGCAACTTGATTGTTCTTGCTGTGCAGGATGTTCATTTTTTATGACTCCCACATCCACACGAGCCTCTGATTACTGGAAATGGTCTCCATTCAACATGTTATTGCATGCTTCTTGAAATGACACTGTAACCTAGGCCTTTGTCTGTAACTTTTCTCATGCCATTTTTTTTTCATGTCTTACCTGCTATGAGCGGTATTTGTGTTGTTCTCAGGATGTTATGCTATTATCTGGCTTATTGTATGCATTGTAATGACTGTACCACTCATGTTTAACCCTGCTGCAGCTTGCTGCAATCTGTTGTTTTTTATTATGCACATCTCAATAAACGGAGAATTTACAAAAAAATAAATAAATAACCTCCTTGTTTGTCTTTTTGATGTAATAGATCCAGTGGCGACTCTAGAAACAATATATAGGGGGGGTACACAAGATACCACAGTCAAACTGGGGGGGCATTAATAATTTCCACAATTAAATCATACCACTGAAAAAACACACACATATATATATATATATATATATATATTGCCAAAAGTAATGTGCTATGGAATGATACTTTTGTTATTGGACAATACAATACTTGATCATTCAACATGGGAAGCCTGAAGCCACAATTTAGTACGACTAATCCTTGAAATCCTTTAAACAACACAATACCTTAACTTTTGCACTAAATGATTTCAGGACCTAATATTAGATCCTGCTGCTGATATATATGTATTAGCCCCTGCTGCCCAAATATATTAATATTAGCCCCAGTTGCCGATATATATATTAATATTAGTCCCTGCTGCCGATATATATATAAATGTATATATAAATATTAGACCCTGCTGCCGATAGCAGGTATAGATGAACACATTAACACACAAACCCAGCTTTGCATGTATGGATCAATTGAAATTCACTTGTGATCTCAGCACTGAAGGTATATATCAAATAAACAGAATCAGACATACAAATCCTGTATTTGTCTTGCGCACTCCAGGTTTGTACTAGAAACACATGCAGCCCCTCATTTGATGCGCCAAGGGATGTCGTTTTTGCAAATGTGTACTTTTTGTGCCATAATTTAACTTCCTACGTGAGCAGTAATGCCACGTCAAGGCTTCAACCCTAATTGCTGACCATTCACACGCCTTTCATATCTCCATTCACTCGCAGAAGCACACACCATACTTTAAATACATTCACTCACAGAAGCACACACCATTCTTTCCCCTTACAATCCCAAAGAAATGATGGTAAAGGGAGAAAAAAAAATCACTTTTACAGCAAAAATAAGTTTTGCAGTAAAAATGCAAGGCGCTGCAGGGATGAGATGGTTACTCACGTACCACACAGGCTAAATGTCTGATTTTAATAATATTTGCAGTTCATCAGGATTTCAAAAATTGCCTCCCTCTACCGTTGGCTAAATTTAACCCCATGATCAAAGGGATCATAGGATTAAAAATTAGTATCGGCCATCTTTAAAAAGGGAATGTGACTTTTTATAGCTATATGATCGCTGTGGTAACATTGGCTACCACAGTGATCATTTAGCTAGAATACTTAAACTTTTTTTTTTTTTTTTTTAAAGTTAAACTACTTTATGGTTAAATAATTTAATTTGGGGGTGTATAGGCAATTTTGATCTTTTTTTATCTGCCTTTAGAGACCCCCAAATCATTTTTTTACATTTTAATTTTTTTAACTTAATATTTTATTATTATTTTGTCAGTTGTTAATAAAGTTGCGCGGTGACGTCATCGCGTCATTGCGCGAGACGTCACCGGGCAGATCGGGTGGCCCCGGTGATGCCCTTCAGTTTGAGGGGCAGATAGCCGGGGTAGGTGGTGATGGAGGTCCACAGACCTCCATCAAGGTAAGGTAGTGCTAGTGACAGCATGGTGCCGTCGTTAGCACCTGACTGGGACTGCTAGCGGCGGCACCATGCCGTCGTTAGCAGTCAAGGGGTTAAAGTCCCATTGCGGGACTCTGCTGGGTGGTTACAAATTCGGCGGGGGGGCAACAGGGGGGCAAGGAATAACGTAGGGGGGGCAATTGCCCCCCTGTAGCGACGCCACTGAATAGATCTAAAACAAAAGTTGTTGGTACAGTGAACCAACATGATATTCCATTCTGGTTTTTTCTTTTATTAAATATTCCTTGCGTTTTTGCGTATTACATAATGGGCAATACATTTTCTTTCTTGGATCATACTCTAAGTATACTGATGTTTGAGGTAAATTACTAGTAACGTATTAGTAAAACTGTAAAATATATTTTTTAAGAAATGCCATATACAGTCAAGCAGTCTACTGCGTAATATAAAGCCAATCAGTTGGGGAAAAAAGCTTAAAAAATGCTGAGTCTTCAACTTTTGTCCTTTGCTAATTTGCATAACAGTTTAATAGCATCATATGATGCAAACTGTAGAATAAAACTGGAAATATAGGTCATTGCTCATCTCTAGATTGTAAGCTCGTTTGAGCGGGGCCCTCCTCACTTGTTTCTGTAATTGTTTCTGTAATTGTTATGTTATATACTACTTGTTATGTCCTGTCTACCCCTTGTACAGCGCTACGGAATTTGAGGTGCTATATAAGACAATATATAATAACTATATATATACCGTATTGGCTCGGATATAGGCTGCACTTTTCCCCCCCACGTTAAGTCTTTAAAGTGGAGGTGCGGCCTATATTCGGGGTCTAGCGCCCAACGCCCGGGACATGCAGTCCTGGGCGCCAGGCAGGAGGTTGTTTCTGCTCGCATCGCCGCGGCCGGTGAACGTCTGCGCGAACAATCTTCCTTGCCGGGCGGAAGTGCCGGCACCGGAAGGTAGAGTGGCAGCATATCTTGGGGGGGGGGTAGAGTGGCAGCATATCTCGGGGGGGATAGAGTGGCAGCATATATCGGGGGGATAGAGTGGCAGCATATCTCGGGGGGGTAGAGTGGCAGCATATCTCGGGAAGGGGGCAGAAACTTTTTTCAATAAAAAAGCACCTAACTTTTAGGGTGCGGCCTATATGCGGGTGCGGCCTATATCCGAGCCAATACGGTATATATAATATCTATACTGGTGAGTAAAAATAAAATCATGCATAATAAGCACTGAGGGCAAGATGCTACATTGTACTGACCAACAGTGACCACTAGATGGCTCTAATCCTCAAATGACTTCTAATAGTGACATCTCAAAATGAAGATCTCATATATGACAGCTGCTGCTAAAGAGATGGTACTATTATTTATTAGCACTTATTGTTTTATATATCCTCATGATATCATGCAGGGCTGTACAATGGTTACACAGGAAATAACAAGTAGTGTTTAACATAACAATTTGATTTACAGAAACAACAGGTGAGGAGGGCTCTACTAAAACGAGGTTACAGCGTAGGGGCCACATGAGAAAGATTGAGTTAATCCAGTGCACTACAGTACAAACCTACCATTGGATGGTATTATTTCATGTATAGGGTATCTATCATGGCAATTACAGGAAAAAAAATTTTTTAAACGGAACTGATGAAGCAGGTTTTGTGCACCACGTTAAGAATTATTGGATTTTTTTTCATAGTAGTAGCAGTGATCCTATGGTATAATGCATGTGTCACAGACTAATATGCTTCGGTAGAATATTCTCCACCAGGCATCTCAAATAATGAAATAGGAGCTTGCAACCACAGCCTTCTTGTCACATATGAAACATTATATATATATATATATATATATATATATATATATATATATATATATATATATATATATATAATGTCATAATTAAGAATGAGGCATAATTTTGTTATATTTGAGATTTGAGCTTCGTGATATTTAGTGGCATGCAGGGGAGTTGTCATCGGTGACCCAGCCGCCATCAGAGATAGGGAGCAGCTTTTATTAAAACAAAACAAAAAAGTGTTTGACGGCATAAGAACTCTCCTGACAGTTGTGCTTAACAAGCTTGTGTGCACAGAGGTATACCTTGTATAGATTAAGGTGTCATCTGCACATAGGTGGTATTGGAAACTAAAGAAAGATATGAGTTGTCCAAGCGAAGAGGTATAGACATTCATTTGCATGCTATTCTGGAACATCCAGGTTGAAAAATACCCATTTGGCACAAAATAAAAAATGTACAAAAGAAATACAGACATGGAATGCTTAATTCCAAAACCATGAATAATTTATTCTAAATATTTACAGATTCACATGGATAAAAGTATGGTGTTAAAATAACTTTTATACAAAGTGAGCATTCTTACAATTATGTTTAAGCCCTTGCATTTGAATGAGTAGAATCTTACATGAATACAGCCACTGTACATGGTATTCACTTGGATCTATACATTGTTGCATGTATATTTAACATTTCCCAATTTGTTGTAATATTAACCACAGCATACGTTATCTACTCCAGAGTTCAGTTTCTTGTCACCTTTCTTGATTTCATAATTTGAACTATTTTCTTCAAATTCCCCTTTCCCATAAAACACGCTGTGTGCAAACTTTGTGTATAAGTTAATATTGCTTAAAATGCATTATTTTACCATTTATTGCAATGGATAAAAATTGTTAAGAAATCAAAATATATTGGGCAGATAACTTCATATTCCTTAATGAGGACCATGAGATTTACTGAGATAAACAGCATTTCAAAATGCAACAAAGATATTGCAAAAATAATACAAGCATGCATAAAAAACAATATCATGAATGATTCTCTGCTTATAACAGCACATTAAAGAACACATACTAGTGAGTAACAAACGACAGAATATATTTACCTGAAGCCACAATATAATGAGTCAATTAAAGTGGAACTGTCACAAAAACATATGCCTTACAAATCTGGGTGCCAGTGTGGACAGCTACTTTGTCACAAGCTCTCCCTTTGGAGGAGGTTGATTGGTTGTGACAATCTAAAAATTAAGAGGGGGCAGAAGGAAGGTAAGTTAAGCTAGGGTGTGGAAAAGAACATACAAACTGAGGTTTTGCTCCATATGCCACTGAATTACTACCCCTGCAAGCTCTACCGAAACACTACTTAGAGGAACAATTTAGCCCCAAAACTGAATTTTTACATTTTACTTTTCTGAAGTCTTCAATGGGAGAGTTGGCCAAAAGTACAGTCCACTCCCCCTTACAAATACCATAGTCTTCAAGGACTCATGTGCCGAGTGCCTGGGCGTCTAGGCCAGGGGACACTAACACCTCGGGCTCCATTAATGCAAAACCGCCCTCTTGGCCAGAGGACCAAGCTTTTCTTCTCTCACAGGTACTCATTTAATCTTAGCCAAAAGTCAGAGAAAAGTAGACTTCTGTCTTAGTCAAGTCCTCTCTACAGAAACCAGGTAGCACTAATACATCTTGCACATAATAACCAGCACTCATTTAAGTCACTATAGAAAATACCAATCACATGTATGCTAGCAAAACATCAATGTTCAAATAGCATACATAAAATTGGCTTCTGCTACTCTGTTGCCTAACAATTCCAGAGCATACGCAATAAGAGTACAGTGGTATTATCCCTGCTTTCAGTAGAGAAGTTAACAGACAAAACAGACATAAACAGGTCTTGAGTGCATCTTTGCAAGAAAAAAGCAACGATGATGCAATTTACATCCATTGATGCTAAAAGCTGTGCGGCAGGTCCACTTTAAGAACTAACAGCAACTCTTCTTTTGCCAAGGGCCTCTATTTTGATGGAGGAGATCACAATTGTAGATAATGTATCATCATGCAGCCAGCCTAGCTCTACATCCTTTTGGAAGTCAGTTAATATCTTTACGACCCCTTGCTGTGTTTAGTTTAACCAGCCATTTAGCCCATCTAGTATGCATATTTTTTAAAAATTTTGTAAGACACCTGACCTTATTTGCTCCTTGATGGTTTAGCCTGCTTTTGAAATGCTGCGCATGACCTAATCGGTAGCTCTAAACCCAATCCTGATTGAACTAATAAAATGCTATGATATATGTTCTTGGACTTTTAGTTGGATGCTCTGTAATGTTGATGAACTTGTGCTCAGTGAGGCATTTTGATAGCTGCCATGTTTCCTTTTAAAATAAAAAAGAATACTACACTGTGGTCCAATGTCATTCACTGCATGCAAATATGGGCATAAGATACTGCGGTATTCATTATTATTGTAAGGAAAAAAGGGAAAATGACAAGGTTTTTTAGCAAATGCTCCAACTTACATGCAGTAAAATGCATTGGAGTCCAACATTCATTCAAAAATAAAAACAACTTTTGATGACTTGATTGTTCCTTTAACCCTATGTAATGTGGTTCTGTGCCTATTACAAGACAAGCATGCAACATGCACGTCTTTCCAGAGCAGTGTCCAATTTTAAAGAGGAAACATGATCATTTTGCTTACATTGTACATAAGGAATAGGCAGCTCCTTACTCTTCTTTAACACACTAGTAGCAGCTAGAGGGCCAAAAGTGTCCTGCCTCGCAAGACTGATGAGTCAAATGGGCTACACGGAGAACTACAGAACTAGCTGGTGTTAGAGTAACCAAAACCATACCAGATACTTAATCTACAAGCTGTCATTACATCATATGAAACAAAGAATAGCCTCCACCCCCCCCCCAAAAAAAAATAGTGAATATGTTAAAACAGTGCATGCACTGAACATTAGTCTACTTCAAAGTTTATCGAGAAATGTGGACAAAGGTAAAGCTGAAAGAATATCAGCTATGTTAAAGATGAACTTCCCAAAATGTAATCTCACGTTCTTTCCCCATGTTTCAACGATTAATACAAATTACATTCTTTAACCATTTCTCACATATAAAATGTACAACAGCGCAACAGGAAGAAGAATGCATTCATATAATTGTCACATTAGAAGTCTTAGCATTTTCTTCTGGACAGTGGTTACTGGTCAGTTCTTTAATAAACTGTTCAAGTGCTGCAAAATAGCCTTGACATTGCCATGTATCATTGTGTGTCCCGTCTGGAAATATTGCCAATCTTTTAGTCCGGGACGGAGATAGTTCATAGAGTTGCTTCATCATGAATGGTGGAATTAATTGGTCTGACAACCCAGAGATGAACAAGGAAGGCATTCGACATTGGGCAATTTTCCTGTAAGACAAGAACTTGTTTTTGTAGCACCATAGAGGAAGATATCGCATTGGAAGGAAGGAAAACAGGGTACTAGCCATATGAGGAATGCTAAGAAAAGTGTTTTCCAGCATTAGAGCTGCAATCCTGTGTGCGTTTTCTGACGCTAGGTGGACAGCCACTGCTCCACCCAAAGAGCGTCCAAACAATATAATCTTTGTTTTATCTATGTCGGGCCTAGTCATAACATAATCGAGCACGGCTTCCGAGTCTAGATACAGGCCTTCTTCACTAGGGTTCCCGTCACTTTTTCCATATCCTCTATAATCAACTAAAAGCAAGTTTACTTTTAGGTGGACCAGCATCAGCAAAGCGTTCGGTAGCCTATGACCAATATTTCCTGCATTACCATGAAAATAAATAATGGTGGGTGAAAAGTTTGCATTGTCTCCAGTGTATCGCAGCAGTATGAGGTTAAGAAGTACTCCATCTTTTGTTTTAATAAATATATTTTCATGTGGAATTCCTGTTGGCATTGGAACATAAAGTCGCGAGGAAGAAGGCTGGTCAGGAAAATAGAGCAACACATCCTGAAATTTAAATAGTATTCCGGCTATGGATACGAAGATTAACAAAAGCAGAATTACACCGCCATACATATTGAAGGTCAGAATTAAAGGCAAGAGAGATATTCGACACAGTGCCCAAGACCAGGAAGCCAACGCCAACAACCACCTCTCTGCAAAAGCCCAGAATACCCAGTGCTTTTCCATTATGGCTGTTTGTTTTCAGTCTTCAAATAGTGCCCTGAAAAACAGCAAACATAACATTTACAGCACTTCATTAATTAGTACAGTTTTCGATAATCAACAGGTATTTATGTTAAAGGTTTTTTTTTTTCTAAACTTGCTTTTGGGTTGGTCTTTAAGTATATGGTAGGGGAAACGTTTAGTACTCACATGTACAAATGAAATGCACATTAGTCTGGTGATAATCCTGCCTGCCACATCCAATGCCACCTTTAACAGTGGATGCAATAATCAGCAAACTTCAGCAAGGACTTACAACTACAGAGTTTCCCTGACAAGTTCTTGGCATAATTAGTTTAAAATCCAGCACCTCTTTAAGAAACGTTAATAAAGCTGAATGACAATGAACTTGTGGAGCCCTACCTAGAAGGTTCGTGAGAGTGCAGCTGATACCTACTTGACCTGAACCCCAACAGCATTTTTATCATGAGGTATTAACTAAGTCCATGTAGGGAGATTCATCAGAAGCCTTCTATGAATAAGTAGTAGGGCACATGTACACATACTTACCACCAAGCCAGCTCCATCACGGACAGTGGGTCTAAGAAGAAGCCCATACATGCATGCACTGAATGTGTACCCATGGGGCTCTAGTGAGCATCGGATAGCCCCTTTAACATTTCATGTATGTATTTGTCTATGCAGGTTTTGAGACGTACTGTCTTACTGCACAATACTTCCTATCTTTGTAGCAGAGACTGAATAATAGAGCTCAACTGGCCATTTTTAGAAGCTGAAAGGGGGGAGGTAACTATTCTATTGCTCATCTAAGTTACTGCTCAGAAACAAAATATTGGACTCAGGACAGGGAGATAAACAATTTAGGTATGTGAAAACAGTTTTATTTGGCTCTTTAGCATTGCTTTACATTTTGGCACGCACTAACGGAAGCCAAAAAGGGCCTGAAAATCTCTTGTTGTTATTCCATGGTCTTTTGTGACTTCCTGGGTGATTTTGAGCTTTTCTTTCATAGATCGGCTAACATCTTGAAAATGCTGCTACTATTCAAAACCTCTATTATGTCAACATGACCCTGGTTTGTTAAACACAGAAAATCAGGGAGGGAGACAATACATTTTTACACAAGTTCACAAGCCCCAGATGCACTCATCATGTCAGCAGTAACCACATAATATGAAACAATGTTAACTTTATGGATTTCATCCTTAATACGACATCCAGGAAATCTAACCATGCAATAAGTGTATTGCTTCTAAACAATAGGAGTCACTCCTGGCTACTAGATAAAAGAGATACAGATTATTAATGCAGCTACCTACATATCCCATGTAATGAAATTACTGCTTGGTGATTTGCCCATAGCTTATGAGTAAAAGAAAGGGAGATTGTATTGGCAACCGTTACTTGCTTAGATAAATAAAACATTCACCCAGGCGTTTTGTGGTAAACCCAAAATGTGTAATAAATCATACCACACCGCAGAGATGTGCTACAGAAACCATACGTTGAATTTTGCGAGGTATGATGGAGAAGGTCATGAGAATACCACAGCATCAAAATCCGTGGCCACCTATACTTACCTCTCGATAACCGTTTTGTACCCCCCCCCAAAAAAAAAAAATTACCCAAGATGAAATACATACCTCAACTAAGTGTTTGTAGCATTAACCAGCAATTTCTACCCACGATGATCTGATTATGGCTTCAGGGATCCGTCTGCGAGGCTGAAAGCTCACCAGCCTGGAAGGGCACAGAGGTACGCGCTCCAGAATGGTTGAGAGTACCTGGGCAAGAAGACATGGCACCCATTGGTATTCACGTCATTCATGGATCAGAGCACATATTGAAACATTAAATATAAGTCAGCCTGTATCATGTAATAGTACGATGCTGTTATGTTATCAGCAGCTTTTAATCAGTAAGGAAGTGTTAGTGCTACACTCCATCTTAACAACACAACCTTAACAAACCGAGTGCCATTAGGTGACTGCACTCTGATATTAACACTTCCCCAGGCATCAGCACACCTGACACATGCACACAGAAGCTGCGATCACCTAATGGAACATGATATGTTCAAATACATAACAGAGAGCGATGTCAGACGGACATGTCTGCGTTCTATCCCATCCATACCGCCCCACGGCTCAGTCTATGCACCCCGCTGACTAGTGCTGGCAAGGCTCACGTGGCATGGAGCGGCAGGTTCCTCACGGCCTCTCATCCCATTGCGCTGACACCCCCAGTAACCACTTCCAGCTCCTCTTCCTGGATCGAAGCATTACGTTACAGGTTCGGACGTATCACGCTGCTCACGTGACCCAGACCCGGGCACCATTGCTAGTAAGGGTAAACGCACTGGAAAACAGGATTAGCGTCCCAACGAAGCACTTACTTAGGTAAGATCAATAGGACGTTTTAAGAGTCGGCAAGGTTTCTGGATTCCCTCGCTTACTATACGACGCCAAAATGCTGCAACTACGTACGTACATTAGTTGGTCAAAGAGCTGTACGCACTGTTGCAAAACTTGCAGTTCATGATATTACAAGAAGGAATTTACATTGTTGTAAGAAAGGTGATGGTTTGCTTTTGTAACAGTTTGTTGTCGCACCATACAATTTTCATTCAGTTGTGAGTGTATTTGCTGAATAGATGTATTGTTTTCGGGTGCGTTATCTCTCTATCGTTTAGAACACCAGCTATATGTAGTCGCTGTGTGATGACGCAATCACGCCAGCCATTCCCCACAACAGTCGATAGAGTCTCTGTTGTGACAGTTACAGAGAAGGTGGTATTGGAAGCAGGTGATATAGGGGAGGGGTTGGACTATATATATATATATATATATATATATATATATATATATATATAAATTTTTTTATTTATTTATAACATACAAATACTCACACATATACAAATATATTTACACCCCCCCCCCTACCTCTGCAGTGATATGTATACGTCATGCTCTTTATAGGAGTGGCACACCACTTAAGCCATTGTATTAGTAAGTGTTTGGGGGGAAAAGTCATTTGTTTTATCTATATTGCTCAGATTGTCAGTTATCAATATATGTTTTTCGATGTGCCTGGGCATGATTGGGCTTGGCTCGTTGCCAAGTAAATATATTCTGTCGTATGTGTGGAGCAGAGTGTTAATTGTACAGAAGCCAATATTTAGCTGTTGATATCCCGTTATTTTAATAAACGAAATGTGTTTGCCTTTGATGGATGGTAATATTCATAAAAATGTGAAACCAATAATATTTTGGACCCTTTTTTTTTTTGAAATAATATTATAAATTCAAAGAATTCTTGGGTTTTTCCCTCAAGGGTTGCATGTGGCTCTCAATTCCAGACCATCATATACATTTTCTGTAAAAAAAAAAAATAATAATAATAAATAGTAATGTACTACTGACTAAATTGTTACTGATTCTTCATTCACTTTATTCATGGCTGTTTCTTGTAATCAAGAAGGAGAATGGATAAAGCCATCCTTGTCCGAGATAAGATGAAGTGTTTAGTTGATGGTGATAACTTTTAACCCCTTAATGACAAGTTTCTTTCTCATAGTACATTTTGGGACAAAGGCTCTTTTCTCATTTTGTGCACCCACACACGATATATATATATATATATAACAGGGCTTTCTTTAGATACCATTATTTTTATCATGTCATCTAATTTACTATAAAAATGATAAAATATGGTGATTTTTTTTTTTTTTAAATGACTTTTTTCTCTCACTTTTCTTTTAAAAATCTGCAAAAACTAATGAAAAAACCTGCTAAATAGATTCTACTATTTGTCCTAAATTTAGAAACACCCAATGTTTTGTTTTGTTTTGTTTTTTTTGCCTTTTTCTGCATGTTATGGGACAATAAGTACCAGTAGCGGTTTTTTTTTGCTATTTCTAAACCATTTTTCCCCAAATCTGGTCATTCTGCCCCATGTGCTGTTTCAGGTATTTTTGAGTCCGGCCAATGCAATTTACCCCATCAAACCTCATATCAAACTCATATATTTTTTTTAAACTAGACACCCCAAGGTATTTCAAACCCTGGTATTTTAACCCTTTTCATGCACTAATTTTACCATCAGTCTTTGTCAAGCGTTATGGTAGTAAAATGTTTTTGTATTTTTTTTTCTTCACACACGTTGTACTCAAGGTATACATTTACCTTTCCTGGTATACGTCCCTGTCAAACACCCCAATATGTGTTCCGCAACATCTCCTTAGCGCAGTAAACCCACATGCGTGGGTTTGTTGGGTTATTTGGGAGGTAAAAGACCACCTTTGTGAGGTGTGTATTGGTTTGCCATTTAGACATCTGGTCAGTCGGTGCCAACGTCCCATATTTAGGACATCTTTGAAGCTGGCCAATTCAATTTACCCCATCAAATCATAAATTTTTTTAGGCACCCTATGGGCATTTATAATGCCAATATTTTAACTCTTTCCATGAGGGAATTTTTTGGGAAGATATAGCGTTAATTGTAGGACTTGCTCATAAAAAAACTTCACTGTGAATCACGGCGATCGGGAGGTTGTGAAGCCCCCTCTGGGGCATTGCAGGCTTGCCTCAATGGAAAGGCAGCCTGGAATGCCTCTCACCAGATTTGCATCTGGTTCAGGGGCGTGTTTAACAGACCGATGATTTGCATTACTGGTCTGTTGTTTAAACCACTGATCGCTGTGAATTCTGCGAAAACGCCGCAATCAATGGCAAATAACGCTACCACTTACATGTACTTGCATTGTCACTCTGTACATGTATGTGGATTGTCGTTAAGGGGTTAATAGATGGGGGGGGATATAGATTTACATACACGCTTCCCACAAGCTATAAAAAAAATAAAAAATTTGATGATGGTGCCCTATATTGTATAGCATGTTAAGGTAATTCAACAATACATTATGGTTTCATATGAACTCCCATGTTTTGAGCTGTTTTTCCCATAAATGTGTAGTCCATCATCTTTTGACATCTGTTTATTTAAGTCAGTTTAAATTAATTTCATGAACTCTGTTACAAAAGTACTACATCAATCATTATTAATCATGGACTAATTTTATTTTAACCCCTTAACGACAATTGCCGGTCTTGGCACGACACGGAAAAGCATGTGCTTTACGACAATTGACG
Organism: Sceloporus occidentalis; assembly: GCA_023333645.1. Lineage (NCBI taxonomy): Eukaryota > Metazoa > Chordata > Lepidosauria > Squamata > Phrynosomatidae > Sceloporus > Sceloporus occidentalis. The sequence continues at coordinate 12,261,006 of JALMGF010000027.1, read as the reverse complement.
TGCCAGGACCGGCACGTCTTTAAACGGGTGCAGAAAGCGATCTGTTTTCGCTTTCTGCACCCAAAAAACGTTGCTGAATGCCTCGACCTCGAGGCATTCAGCAACGCCGCGATCGGAACGAAGGGGCCATCTCTGGCCCCTCCACGGGGCGTCAACATCCGCCATACTTTGTATGGCGGCGGACGCCCGTTTTAAAAGCGTTTAGGAGGCGATCGATGATCGCCTCCTAAACTTAAATGGTGTCGCTGGAATGCCTCGATCAGGAGGCATCCAGCGACACCAAACACTTACCTTTCGATGGGCTGTGACCGCTCCGGAGAGCGGTCACAGCCGCAGCTGCCGATGATCTTCGCCATCAAGCAAGATGGCCGCTGCCCTGTAACAGGAACCAACAAATTTTAAAAGTTCGCTAGATGGTCCAGACCATCTAGAGAACTTTGGCTCCACTTGCAGGTTGAATACAGGTACTGCATTCACCATGCAAGTCAATGGAGCTCAGCTTTCTAATCACAGTGTGATTAGAAAAAATAAATTAAAAATAAAATACAATTAATAATAATTAGAAAAAAAATAGTAAAAAACCAGTAAAATGTAAAAATAATTTCCCACTGATGTCACTATCAGGGGAACCTTCAAGTTGAAAAAAAATGTTAAAAAAATAAAAAAAAAAGGCAAAAAAAAATATATATATATAAAAAATATATTTTTGTGAGCAAGTCCTAATATTAGCATATTAGCTTAAAACAATTCTCGCATGGAAAGAGTTAAAATACTGGCATATTAAATGCCCGTGGGGTGTCTACTTTTAAAAAAGGTATGATTTGATGGGGTAAATTGAATTGGCCAGGTTCAACAACGTCCCAATTAACACCGGGGGAAGGATGGCCACACACCTAATTTCCAATTAGAAAAATGCACACGTACCAAATGTGGCCTTTTAGTTCCCACAAAAATGACAAACCCATGCATGTGGGGTACCACTGTACTCAGGAGATGTTGCTGAACACATTATGGGGTGTCGTGTGACAGCGGCATATACTAGGAGCTGTAAATTCATACATAAAGTAGGTGTGTGGGGGAAAAATACACACACAAAAATACTACTGCAAACTTTGAAAACATGCTGGTGGTAAAATGTGTGCATGCAAAGAGTTAAAATACCAGCATTTAAAATACCCTGTGGTGTCTAGTTTTGAAAAATATATGGTTTTGTTGGGCACACTGAAATGGCCCGGCTCAAAGATGTACCAAATAGGGCATGGGCAGTGGATCCCCAAATGCCAAAGTTCAACATTGAAAAATGCGCATGCCCCAAATGTGGCCCTTTTGCCCCCAAACAGCCAGGCAAAATCATTCATGTGAGGTATCGCTGTACTCAGGAGATGTTGCTGAACACATATTGGGGTGTTTTGTGATAGTGACATAAACGAGAACCTTTTAATTCATACCTGAAGTAAAATGTGTGTGACAAAACAAATGCAAAAAAATGACTACCACAAAGTTTGACAAAAACTGGTGGTAGATATGGTGCATGGAAAGAGTTAAAATACTAGCATTTGGAATACCCTGGGCTGTCTAGTTTTCAAAAATATATGATTTGATGGGGTAAATTGCATTGGCCGGGTTCAAAGATACCCGAAATGGCACATGGGGGGGAAGAATTACCAGATTTGGAAAAAATGGCTTTGAAATAGCAAAACGCTACCTGTACTTATTGCCCCATAATGGGTAGAAAAAAGCAAAAAAACATAAAAACATTGGGTATTTCTAAACTCAGGACAAATAGTAGAATCCATTTAGCAGGTTTTTTCATTACCTTTTATAGATGAGTAAAAGATTTTTCAACTAAAAGTTAGAAACAGTCATTTTTTTCTAAATTTTTCACCATATTTTATACTTTTTTTAGTAGTAAATAATATGATACAATCAAAACAATGTCATCTAAAGAAAGCCCTTCTTGTCCTGAAAAAAACAATATCTAATGTGTGTGGGTTCAGTAAACGGGAAAGAAGAAAATTACAGCTAAACACGAGCAGCGCAGAAATGTTAAAAAGGCCATTGTCACGAAGGGTACAAAAAGTAAAATCAGCCTTTGTCACGAAGGGGTTAAATTGTATTGCGCATATTTATTTTTGGCAGCACCCCATGAAGAGAAGCACTAGTGTGGACTTACTGTAGCCTCTTTTGTCACCACAAAATCTTTGCCGAGGACAATCTGAAAGGTATTTACTTGTATTACTCATCTTAAAGGGGATCCTGATTATTAGCATCAGTATTTTTATTAACCCTTTTCTTGTGCCTCTGCAAGTTGGGCACTTGTGCATCCATACTATAAATAAGGAAATTGTGTCTAGGCTGAGTGGATAATATGCCTAATTGGAAGTACATAGCAAAGTTTAAATTGGCAAGTTTTTCAAGGCATAGTAGGACAGAGCTGCAATATGATGTCAGATTCAGACAGTTTTTTTATTATTATGGGCAGTTAGTATGGAGATCTAGCAATAACTAGACAAGCGCTGACTTGCCTTCGACACGTGATGAGTTGTATCACTGTACATAGTGAATAGAAGAAAAAGTGGGATATTTTAAAAGTTGTATATATTTTGCTATGGACAGAGGTGCTCAGGTGGCATTCTTTAGTTTTTTTTATTATTATTTTGGCAGCATAGAATTTTTTTTTATTTTCATAAAGTAGTTTTATAACTTGTGATGAACAGTTGTACCTACTTATTGTTTTAACAATGCTACTTCTACATCTTGTGTAAATGCTTGGATTCCTAGAATAATCAATCTGCAATGCAATAAACCACCTTTTTTCTTATTTTGTTAGGTATACACAGAATCCTCCATGTCTTCAACAGCTCCCACAAATTCTGCATCCCAAAAATTGGTTGCATCAAATGTACCATTTGCTCATCTGTGCTCTACACTAGAAAAAATCCAAAAATGCAGGAATAGGGTTGATAAGTGCAATATTTTTAGACAGTTTGTTGATTCGTGGAGGAATTTCCATAAAGAACTTCATAAAAATGATCCTGGAACGACAGACTCTTTCTACCCAGCTATGAGACTTATTCTTCCACAGCTAGAGAGAGAGAGAATGGCTTATGGAATCAAAGAAACAATGCTTGCTAAGCTATATATTAAGGTTCTAGGATTGCCAAAAGATGGGAAAGATGCCTTAAAATTGTTAAACTATAGAACACCTACAGGGTCACATGCTGATGCCGGAGATTTTGCTGCAGTCGCTTACTTTGTACTGAAGTCACGATGCAGGAAGGACCATACGACAGATCTATCCATACAAGAAGTAAATGATCATTTAAACTCTATAGCTAGCAACAATGCTGCAAGGAAGAAGGAACCGATAGAGAAAACCTTGCTTCGTTTGATCACCAACACCACTGCTTTGGAACAAAAGTGGCTCATAAGAATGATTATTAAGGATATGAAACTTGGTTTTAGCCAGCAAACAGTATTTTCCATCTTCCATCCGGATGCTGCCGAATTGCATAATGTCACTACTGATCTTGAGAAAGTGTGCATGCAGCTACATGACCCATCTGTTTGTCTCAGCGACGTTTCTATTTCGTTGTTTTCTGCTTTCAAGCCAATGCTCGCTGCAATTGCTAATATTCAGCATATAGAAAAGCAAATGAACCACCAGAGTTTTTACATTGAAACAAAACTTGACGGTGAACGTATGCAGATGCATAAAGATGGAGATGTTTATAAGTACTTCTCCCGGAATGGATTTGATTACACTCAACAGTTCGGCGCATCTCCACTTGAAGGCTCTTTGACTCCGTTTGTTCATAATGTGTTTAGAATAAACGTGCAGAACTGCATTCTAGATGGGGAGATGATGGCTTACAATCCACATACTCAAACATTCATGCAGAAGGGAAACAAATTTGACATAAAGAGAATGGTGGAAGATTCAGAACTACAGACCTGCTTCTGTGTGTTTGATATTTTGATGTTTAATGATAAGAAATTGGCACATGAACCACTTAGGAAGAGGCATGAGATCCTGTGTGAATCCTTTATCCCAGTTCAAGGCAGGATCCATATTGTGGAAAAAACTGAGGCCAGTACCAAAAAAAATGTGGTGGATGCGCTTAATGAAGCCATTGATAACAGGGAAGAAGGTATAATGGTTAAAGACCCAATGTCTATGTATAAGCCAGACAAACGTGGAGAGGGGTGGTTAAAAATAAAACCTGAATATGTAAATGGTTTAATGGATGAACTAGACCTTCTGATTATTGGTGGGTACTGGGGCAAGGGTTCACGTGGTGGCATGATGTCCCATTTCTTGTGTGCAGTTGCTGAGGCTCCACCCCCTGGCGAGAAGCCATCTGTTTTCCACTCCGTCTGCCGCGTTGGCTCTGGTTATACAATGAAAGAGTTGTATGACCTTGGGCTGAAGCTTGCATCACACTGGAAGCCCTATCGAAAACGAGATCCTCCTGTCAATATTCTTTGTGGGACCGAAAAACCTGAAGTATATATACAGCCTTGTAACTCTGTTATTGTACAGATAAAGGCAGCTGAGATTGTTGACAGCGATATGTACAAAACGGGCTGTACTCTTCGTTTCCCTCGGATTGAAAAGATTCGAGAAGACAAGGATTGGTACGAGTGTATGACGCTTGATGACTTGGAGCATTTTAGGGAAAAGGCCTCGGGTAAATTGGCTTCAAAACACTTGGATATTAATGAAGAACCGCGGGAAAAGAAAAGGAAAACTGTACCCAAGCTTAAAAAAGTAATTGGCGTTGTTTCACATCTGAAAGCACCAGATCTCACTAACATTCTCAAAGAATCCACAATGTTTGAAAATTTCGAATTTTGTGTAATGAGTGGGACAGATGAACATTTAAAAGCTGATTTAGAGACCAAAATTGCTTCTTGTGGAGGTATTGTGGTGCAGAATCCCGGAGAAGACACATATTGTGTTGTTGCTGGATCTATTAATGTTAGAGTGAAAAACATCATCTCTTCTGATGAACATGATGTTGTCAGGGCAACATGGCTGTTGGAGTGCTTTGAAAATAAAGCCTTTGTACCGTGGCAGCCTCACCACATGATTCACATGTGTCCCTCAACCAAAGAACACTTTGCTTCTGAATATGACTGCTATGGCGATAGTTATTTTACGGACACTAATATATCAGAGCTGAAAGATGTGTTTAAAAGAATGCCCAACACCCAGGAGAAAATACCCCTAGACATGATTGCTGACTTAGAACATCGTTACTCATGGGAAAACACTTCAAGTAGTATATTTCGTCAGTGTATTATATATGTGGATCAATTTACAACGATAAATGACCCAAGCACTGTAATAAGCACATCTAGCTTAGCTATAAGAGAACTGCAGCTACGCGTTTATGGAGCAAAAGTAATAGAGCACATAAAAGAAGGGCTGTCACATGTAGTTGTTGGTAAAGATTTGTCTCGTCTGGAAGAAATTAAAATTGTAAGAAGAGGCTTTGATAAAAAATTTAAAATAGTTTCCCATTCCTGGGTACTGGATTCATTAAACATGGGAATGTTGCAGGACGAACTAAAATACTTACTCTAAATAAGAGGGTTTTTTTTTTAACAAAACATTTTAAATATGTCTTCCAAGTTATTTATTATATACTTTTTAAGTAACGAAAACTATGTTTCGAGTGTCTACTTTTAATGTTTTACATGGTTTAAATTAATCTTATTTGTTTTTAAAAGTACTTGTAATCAAATTATCCAATACTCATAATTTGATACTTATTTTAAGTAAAAACATACCTGTGTTGTATATTGGCCATATGTTGGAAGTGTTTCTAGTCTTCTGTTTTGAGATTTATACATCTACGTAAATGTTCTACTGGCAATTACATATTTCTTAAACCAATGTGTTAAAGATATTTTCAATCATGATCAATAAAATCTATTTTATTTTTTCTAACATTATACGTTTTATGATTTATTTATGAATATTAACCATACTTCTGTTTTTCATTTTCCAGATGTTTTCTCATTTACTCCTCCACTAAAGTATCACTGTAATTCAATGCAGGGAATTAAACATTTTTTAATGTCTATCATCAAAATTGCAAAATTTAAGAACGTTGGTAATAGCAGCTGTGGAATTCTATCCGCAATGAAAAATGTCTAATCGAAATCTTACCAATTTACTTGCATATTATATTATGATTGCCCTTTGTTTCTTCTTCTTCTTTCAGAGGTTATCATGTAATATAAAAGTTTATTACTTACATATTTTGTGCATTCAGGTTTTTTCATAAAGTGGAGACAAGGAGCATTGACTAAAAGAACCGTATTTCTTTATGCTTTATGGTTTTATTGATATATGGGGGTACGCAATGCTGATTTAACTGTTTGAATGTCAGGGGAATTTAACATTTTTATGCATATTGGTATAGGTTGATAGCTACCGCTTTTACTATTTTTTTTTCTAAACAATTTCATATCTTAATAAATTCTCAATGTTAAATAAACCATTCCTAATGTAAAATTCAATTTCAGTTAAAGGTACAGTATAATGTACCCGACAACAAAAAAGGAATATAAAAGTACTTCATGAGTTTTAATATGCATTGTTTATGAATCAGAGGGAAAAGGCACTAGACTGCAGCTACAGTGCTGTGGCTTCCTTCCTTGCGCTAATTATATGCCAGGAGATGTGTTCAGCTGCGTCGCGTTCCCAAAAACATAACAAAGATCCTGTCATGGTTCTATAATGAAGACACTATGGGGCAGTGTGTCGTCGTCCCCCCCCCGTAACCCAGTGAAGTAAACACTCACTGCCCGATTCCTGTGTTTTCCAGAGGGCCAACAACTTTTGGCCTACAGTGCAAACCCAATAATATAGAGGCTCTTACGAGTTTGGGACACTGTAATCAGGGGAATTTGATTCTTGTTAATATTTCATTACCTGGTAACAGCAATTATAGTGCTAGTAGTGCAATATTAAATGCTATTGTGCAGTACTTAGTAGAGTGAGGGCTGAGTGAGAGCCCTGGTCTGATTCAGTGGCGCCCATTGCAGCTGAGGAAGTGCAAATGAAACGCGCCCTGCTTGTGTTTTTTGGCACAAGCCTGGTCAGGCACAGTCATTACCAGTGGTAAGTGTTTTTCTTTTAGATATATAGTATATGTATTTATTTTTTGGTTCTCCCTGTATATTCATTGTTAACCCCTAGTGGGGCAGGCTGAACATCACTCCACTGCTATTTATATATTTGTATCTAATTATTGAGGTCTTTGGTCTTTTATATATATTTTTTTTGTTTCTGTATTTCTTTTATTTAATGTATTGTATATTTTTTGTCTTTGTATTAAACTTTTATTGTTTTTACATTTATCCAAGCGCTGTCTCTTGCTTTCAGTCTGATTCAGTGATAGGTATCTTGTAAACCAGTACTGGGTACCGACCCCAAGTTTGAAGAACCCTCCCAAAAAGTGTCAAAATAATATTGTCTTTAGAAATCACAATTTGGATTGCCCTTTGTGAAACCTGGGGTGGGTCTGCTCACTAAAGGATGAGATGTGGTTTCAACTACGTGACTTCACTATACATTATGAAGTTTTAACCCCAGTGAACTTATGCTGTAGAAAGAGCTTGGCTGGCCCTGTATTATATTAGTTAAATCAGTGAGATCTTTCACCTGTTATGCAACAAACAGGGCAAGTTTCTTGTTGGGGATACCTACCAGTGTTTGCCCTTCATAATAGTGACCAACTCATTAATTATGTAAATAGTGAATAAGAAAACTTTGAAGGCTTCAACTATACATTACAAAGGGCCAGCCAAGCTCTGCCTGCGCCAGATGCTCACTTTGGTTCAACCTTCATAATATGAATTGAAGTCAAGGAGTTGAAACCACAACTCTACTGAAAACTTCCCGGCAACTCTCCCATTTAGGAATAGATCCTTCTGTTGTGATGCTTTCATTAGAATGATCTAGCTTGCTGGTTGTAGAAAGTTCCTTCTCCAGCTGCTTGTTATGTAGACAAAATCTCTTTATAATTAAACTCCATTTTAAACATATCAATATAGTATAGTACAGGGGCGTCCAACATGCAGCCCGCGTGAGATCGGCAGCAAGGATCACAAGAGCCCTGCTGCTTACTTGTGGGAGGGTCTATTCTCTGCTCCAGTCCTGCCTCCTCTGTGGGGAGAACGAGGGAGGCCGCGCCCCTGCTGAAGTCTGTGATCGGCATTGGGAGAGCTGTAGTGCAGGTAAGGGGGTGGGGGAGTGTGCTTGAATGAGTATGCCTGATTGAGGGAATGAATCTGGGAATGAATGAATTTATGTGTGTGATAGCATGGATGTGTAAGTGCTGTTAACAATCCCACTCTTATTATGCCAAGTCAGCCAGTATATGCTGAAACCTGGCTAGCTGCCCCCTTGTGTATTGATGCTGCCAGCAGTATGGGGTCTGCACTTACAGCCACCCTGTACCAGCATGTACTGGCTGATTTGGGATGATAGGAGTGGGATTGCTAACAGCAATCTGCTAACAGCAATCACAGTCCCATCATGCCTAGGTTCCAGCATTTACTGGTTGCCTGGGTATAAAAAGAGTGTGTTTGCTGTTAGCAATCAGACTCCTATCATCCCAAGTCATATTGTTGAATTTTTTTTTTGTACAATTGTGGTGTGTTACTTTTAATAAAAGCATGGTTACACACTAAAATTGGACAAAAAATACAATGCCCAGCCAACCAGTACATGCTGGAATCTGGGTATGCCTGAGATTGCTGTTAACAATCATAATATATAATTTTTTGTACAATTTTGGTGTGTAACTTACTTTTATTAAAAGTGTGTGGGGGGTCATTTTCAGTTTCGGCTAAGTGAACCCTGAATTTTCGGTTTTGGTCCAGAATTTTCATTTTAGTGCATCCCTAAAATAAATAGAACTATTTTATTTTTACTTATACAGAATCCTGCATTTGTAGTCACAAAACTTTCTAGGCCCAGAAATCAGTGAGAGGAAAAGTAAAGGTTTTGTGTCATTTAATTTATTTTAATCTGCATATTTTAGGCCATATTTTCTCACAGTGAAAAATGAGTGCGGCCCGCGCACGTATACAATTCTGATGAAGTGGCCCACTGCAGAAAAAACTTGGACGCCCCTGGTATAGTAGGTTGAAAAAAGTCTTCAGTCCATCATGTTCAACCTTTCACACATACCTAGTTCTAAAGGATATATTAACAAATGTGTCATTAGATGCATAAGTCTCATTTTTTGCACACAACATGAATTTTACAGTACTTTTATTTAAATAACTATCTGTGGTACATAGAAATGATCACTGTTCTGTTTGCCAATAATCCATTTATGCATCAAGCCAAGCTATTTGGCTACCTGTTATATTTGATTACTTGTGTTCTTTCCATACATATGTAGATGTAAAATATAGCCATGTTTTATGAAAATTGAAATATACATTTGGTGTAGAAATATATTATTATACATAAGAATCATAGCATCAACTACTGGATCCGATAATGCCATTTATGTAATCACAACCAAGATCATCATTAGAAATCTTGGGGAACAATGCAAGCTTATTGTCCTTTCCTGTCTTTCCTCCCACTGTTGTCCTTTTCATGTACACTATTATTTTTTATTCATATAGCGCCAACAATTTACGCAGTGCTTCTTACAATACTTATATTCAAAGGGTACGACAAGACAAGAATTGACAGACAAATCGATACCTAGATCCACATCTGGTTTTCTACTGTACAAATGTGTCTGTTCTTCCTTCAGTTGTTACTGTTGCCTCTTCTCCTCTCTCTTTTTTTTTTTTTTTTAGGTATAGCATTGTCTATTATTCGTAACTGCTTGTTTTAAACTAGGACAGTTAAAGCCCCAGCTGCATAAAACTACATCCACAGTGAGTTTGATCCACCTCCTTTTGCTTGCACTTTGAATCCGCAGTGGTCCCATTAACTGCATCATGTTTTAATCACACCAAACAGCATTTTTAAAGAACATTCGCAATCCAAAGATATCATTCTAACAACCCCAGTGTTTTCTGTATCGGTTGTAAATCATATTACAAACGAAGCTAATTGACAAGAAGAGGTCAGTCCCACAGTGGCCTACATTATGCTCCTTCCATAAGGGATAGAGAATGTATGTGCAGATGTTTTATTTGAAATACGTTTTGCTGGACTAGGCTGCAAGTTGTTCCATGCTGTCAAAAAAACCCTTATGTACAATTGTACAGTACATTAACATCTACTGTTGTCATGTGTGGGATGTCTTATCTTATACAGTATTCACACTCTGATGTACAAGTACATACAAAAAATGTCCTGTATCAGACAGATCTAGTGTAGAAACGCGAGTTTCGCTGATAGCACTACCAAAGAGGAATGCATATTAAAGTACTTGTGAGCATTTTATTATGAATTCTTCCAAAAAACAAAAAAAAAAAAAAAGCACTTATGAGGTAGAAATTGTAACCATATAGCTGCGATCCTCCTCCATGGTCCAACACTTTGTGTCAGTGATTGGCTGCTCTGCAGCATTCAAATTTATAGTGATCTCACAGCTGTGATATGCATTAAGGTATTGTGCATATGATGGCTAGATTGCCCGTTTAAATCAATATCATGCTTGGAATATTTCCCAATAGCCTGACATAAGATTTGGTAGTTTTTGCTTTAGTATATATAGTAAGTCATACAGAAGTAATATGTACCGTATTGGCTCGAATATAGGCCACACTTTTTCCCCCCACTTTAAGTCTTTAAAGTGGGGGTGCGGCCTATATTAGGGGTCTAGCGCCCAACGCCCGGGACATGCAGTCCCGGGCGCCGGGCAGGCAGCGGGGTTAGGATACAGATCCCCCGCAGCGGTGCAGGGGACCTGCATCCTACTCCCCAATACGCTCAGACAGCCTCCCCTGCCAGCACTTCCCACGGGGGGGGGGGTGCCGGCACGGGAGGTTGTCTAAGCGCATCGTGCGGACCGTCCGCACGATGCGTTTTACCTCTGCCCCCCCCCCCCCCGACTTACCGGAGCAGACTCCCGGGTGCCGGCGGGGGACATCTACGCAATACGCGTATACAACTTCCGGTGCCGGCACATCGAGTGGGGGGGACAGTGGTAGCATATCTCGGGGGGAGGAGGACAGTGGCAGCATATCTCAGGGGGGGAGGACAATGGTAGCATATCTCGGGGAGGGGGACAGAGTGGCAGCATGTTTTTTTGGTGCTTTTTTTTTTTTTTTCTTTAAAAAAAAGCACCAAACTTTTAGGGTGCGGCCTATATACGGGGGCGGCCTATATCCGAGCCAATACCGTATGTGAATACATTCTCACAAAGTTCAGAAAGAGTTGCCAACCTAGACCTCTAGGTGTCACTGTATCTAGTCACTTGCTTTACCTTCCTTTTTGGTCAGTCATGTTACAGATAGTACTTGATAGTGTAGCCATTTATCTTAGTTTGTTAACGAAAAGGTGAGAGGTAGGTACGTTGAGGCAAAATTCAGCTAAGTGACTATGCATTGTGAATGCCCGACCCTGGCACATTTCCAGTGCTTTAAAAAAACAAAAAAACAAAAAAGGTGCCGTATTCTTTAAAAACAAACCAATACATGCACTCTCTCTTTTACATCACACTAACTAAAGCTCTCCCCACTGCTTCCAAGTCAACCCTCCACAGCTCCCACCAAGACACATGCTCAGACACTTACACTAAAACAGACAAACACCGATACTCACACCAACACACTTAGATACTAACACACACAGGCACTTCTACTAATACAGCCACTCACACTAACACACACAGACTGTATGAAAAAACCTTGCTCCCCCACCACAGGAATTAAAAAGACAGAAAAGAAGAGGGAGCGGTAAAGATAAATTGTAGCGATAAAGAGAAATTGGGGAGAAAAGTGAGAGATAAAGAGAAAGGGGAGCGATGTGTGTTTGGCTAGGCATTTGCACATTTGTGTGTACGATTCTGTTAGCATAGTTATGGTATATTTGTGTTTGTGTGTCTGGGTATGTTTGTGTCTGGGTACATTAGCATGTGTGACTGTCTCGTTATGTATGTTTAGGTGAGTGTCTGGGTATATGGGTTAGTGTGTATGTTAGCATGAGTGTCTTGATGTGTGTGTTAGTGTATGTTAGGGTAAGTGTCTTGGTGTATTAGTGTGAGTTGTGGCTGTGGCTTGGGGGTTGTGGAGGGGGCAGAAGTGAGTGTGTATGAGTAAAGGATGGTATGTATATGTATAAGGGAGAAGCCACGTGTGTGTATGTATTTTTAAAGAAACATGAGTACTGGTACCTACTTTTATTACTAAATAGCCTTAAAACAATGAAAATTGTTCCTAAAAACCACAGGTAAAGGCTATTTTAGTCCTTGAGATAATGGTGTTTGCCATGATATAAATATAAATAGTAGGGCCCTCTCCACCTAATGTATTGTTTGTCTTTTATACCCAATGTGACGGAACCCTCCATCACTGGGGCCACTGGAGAGGCCTGACTGCCAGCCTCCTCCCTATTGACTATGGGCCCTGACTTTGGAAAGACTTCTGTGGCTACCCCCAGCAAGATATCATCTCATCATTTGCTGAGGGGATTATCTCCAGCAGACAGCCAGGATCTGCAACCAGGGAGTGACCACCATTGTTTTACCTTAATATCAGACCCCCCCCCACCCCATGGTCCACTACTAAAAAATCAAGGAACAAATCAAGGAACTCACAGATTAATTACTAATGCGAGTTGAAATTTACTCCCAACTCACACAATTCACCTCACATTCCCTGGGATGCTCTAAAATGGCTGCTGAATGTATTTTACTCCTGTGGACCCAAGTGGTCAGAGGATACACTACATCCGCGTTGAATTGGGTCAAAAAAGTTTTTTTTTCCTCCCAGCCCCAATGTGCAGGGGTATCCAAGGGTTTTTAAATTATATCTAAGATGCATTCCAAGTGAAGTGCTTATTGTTTTACAGTTTTGCAGATGCAAAGTTTAGTTTGCTTTAGTGAAATTTAGCATGACTGCCAGCTTAAGGTTACTGTCTGTGGATCCTAGCTGCTTTATAAAAGTTGGATATGTGTATAAGGACAGAGAGCCATTGTTTCTGTGTGATAATCAAATACTTTTCTATTATTGTGCGAATGGTACTATTTATTGGTCAGCGGAGAACTTCTAAAAGCAAATATTTTGTGTTTATGTAACTCGGTTACAGGCTTTGTTAATGGTTTCCATTATGTTAACTCTAAAAGGAAGCATGAAAACTGTATTGGTAGGAAATAAGTGCTTGCAAGTACTTAAGCGGATGCGATACATTATTTTTACATTAACGGAACAAAGCAAATGGGTTATACAAAATACAGTGAAGGATTTTCTCATCAGACGCTCCTACTAGGACAAAAAAAAAAACCCCAGTTCAGACATATAAACAGGTTGATCTATGATTGTGTCATGTGGATCCTTCAAGTTTGTTCAAAGTATCTCATTAACAGAAACACTTCTGTTCCATAGGGTCAGTTTGTTATCATCATGATGGACACAGCCATTGGTAAGATCCAACTACAAAGCCTATAATTCATATCCTTATGGCTCAGAATTCAAAAACATCTGCTTTAGCTCCTATTAGCTTGTCCAACATATATTAGAATAATAACTGCTTTTGAAGTATTCAGGACATAAGGAGTATTTTTTATTTCACTTTAATACACCCCACCCACTGTTTCTGTAGCTTATGATTAATAACCTTAATTGAACTGAAAAACTTTCTCAGCATTATTTTCCATTAGTGTTTGATAGGTTTCATAGCGTGAGCAACAGTTTGCTTTCCTTTTTTTTTGTTTTTTTTTGAACATGAAATTTTTATTGAGATTTAAATGCACAAAGAAAAAAACAATCGGAGAGTTCACAATACATAACGACCAAAACTCGCCTAGTACAGGCAGAAAAGGAGTGACATGCATATAAAAGTAGCAACTGGACTGCCAAAATTTTGTAAATGTGATATACCAATGAAAACACACAATCCAAGAAGAGGATAGGAGAAGAAGAGAAGGAAAGGAAGAAGAGAAAGAAAGAAAGAAAGAAAGAAAGAAAGAGAGAAAAAAAAAAGAGGAAGAAGGGAGGGGGGATATAAGGACACAGCCATCACGAGTCAGTGATTGCCTTTGTGTGCCAGGGAGTACGCATATTCCCCAGAAGAAGGCCACCCTCCACAGGAGGGAACGTGTGCGTATAATAGTCGTCCCAAGCCTCCCAGGTGGAGTGAAAAAGATGCAACGTGTTAGAGGCCGTATGTGCCATATGTTCATATATACGGGTCGTGGTGATGGAGTATAACACCTCTCTGATCGTGGGGGGGGGGGAATCCTTCCATTTACTAGCAATGCAGATCTTTGCTGCGAGCAAAACATGCGCTAAAAGTTTCCTACACGGCGCCTCTAGCGACGGTGGGAACATGTCAAGTAAAGCCACCTTAACCCCCTCATCTACAGGAATGTGCAGCAATTGAGTAATGAGACGGAAGACATGCTTCCAAAATGAACGAAGGGCAGGGCACACCCACCAGACATGTAACATAGTGCCCACCTCACCGCACAGCCTCCAACAGAGCGGGGATGAAGAAGGATACATTTTAGCCAGAGTACATAGTACCAGCGAAACAAAACTTTGCGATTGGTTTCGAAATGAGTGGCATTCCGGGACACACCCTGGAAGTTCGCAAGGGCATCATACCACAACCCAATGTCATAGGTGCCAAGCTCTTTCTCCCATTGTAACATATACGTGAGTTTGACCCCAGACCCATGACCCAGCAGAGCCGCATAACAAAAGGAGATAGCCTTCGGGACGTTAGGCGCCTTTCGGCAAAGCGTGAGAATCGGTGAGGTGGAAGCGAAAAGGGCAGAGCGATCCAGGTGCGTACGGAGAACATCACGAAGTTGTAAGTATTTGAAGAAGTCCTGTCGAGGCAACGAATAGAGAGACTGTAATGACTGAAAAGTCTGCATCCGACCCTGGGAGAGGAGATGAGAAACAGAGGTAACACCCTTACGTATCCAGTCCTCCAAAGAGACATGCGGCAGCAGGGGTTTCAGGGACGACAAAGGGGCCAAGCTATGGAGCCCAGAAGGAAAGCCCAACGCAGGACGGTTCGCTTCCCACACACGCAGAGACAATAAGGTTGTGTCTAGAAGGTCCGGCAACGGAGGCCTGAGGTCCCTGGGAAGCCATAGGATGTCACGTAACAGGAACGGAGAGGCATATAAAGATTCTTGATCAACCCATGCCACCTGATGGCGAGGGGAAAAGAGCAGGAGGGACTGAGCGAGATTGGCGGCCAAGTAATATTTCTTAATGTCAGGGACTCTAAGCCGCCCTAACAGCTTAGAACGTTAGACAACCCCTAGCTGGAGTCTGGGGCGCTTGTTGAGCCAGATAAACTTGGACAGTCGTGATTGCATTCGCCGAAAAAAAGCCACAGGTATGGTGACCGGGATCGTGCGGAAGAGATACAGCAGCTTCGGTAGCGAATTCATTTTAAAGGAGACTATACGACCCAACCAGGAAATTTCCAGTTTGGACCATCTGTTGAGGTCATCGCTGATCAGATTCCACAGGGGTAGGAAGTTGACGCGGAACAAAGCATCAGGAGATTTGGTAAGTCGAATCCCCAGGTACGTAATGTAGTCGGATCTCCAGGAGTAGTTAAAGGACCGGGACAGGTCCAAAATCAGAGACTCCTGATAACCAATGCTCAGAGCCTGCGTTTTAGACCAGTTGACCTTATAGTAGGAGAGACATCCAAATGCTTCCAAAAGACGAGACAGGTTTGGCAACGTGATCAAAGGCTCCGTGAGAGTCAGGAGGACATCATCCGCGTATAAACGCAATTTCGATTCGACCGACCACATAGTAAATCCACGGATATTAGGATCAGTCCGGATAGCAATCGCCAGCTGTTCCATAGCCAGAGAGGGGAGAGGGGGAAGCGGGCACCCCTGCCTGGTTCCATTGTAAATATCGAACAGTCTGGAGAGGAACCCCGAAGTGTAAACTCTCGCTCTGGGTCGGTGGTATAGAATTTCAACAGCCGCAACAAAGGCATCCGGTAATCCAAAGGCCCGCAGAACCGACAGCAGGTAACCCCAATGTAGACAGTCGAATGCCTTCTCGGCGTCGAGGGAGAGTAGGAGGCACAGAGAATTCGTCTTGCGAGAGAGCGAGGTAATGTTGACCACCCTCCTCGTATTGTCAGACGGTTGTCGTCCCAAAATGAAGCCGACCTGGTCGTTTTGGATCAGAGTCGGGAGTAAAGCATTCAACCGATTAGCCAGAAGTTTAGAGTATAATTTAGTGTCCGTGTTCAGCAAAGAGATGGGCCTGTAATTTGCGCATTCAGCGGTAGATTTCCCAGGCTTAGGAATGGTAACCACATAGGCTTCGGACATTTCTTGAGGCAAGGGTCCCGCTGACATGAAAGTGGAGAAGAGAGTACAAAGCCGTGGGGCAAGTATGTGTTTGAATTTTCGGTAATATGCGTTAGACAGGCCATCCGGACCCGGAGCCTTGTGTGATTTGAGACCGGCAATAGTCCGCTCCACTTCGTCCGTCGTCGGCGGTTGAGTAAGGGCCTCCCACTGCAGTCTGGAGAGTTTCGGTATCGGTAACGAGTCGAGAAACTCTGTAATATCCGCAGGTTGTGGCTGGGGGAGATCCTTCTGCTCTCGTAAAAGTCCGCAAATTTATCTCCCTGGGGTTAAATATTTTACCACCTTGGGGGGATTTGAGATAATGAGTGGAAGATTGGGCTTCCTGAAGACAAAGACGCCACGCCAGGAGTGAATCAGCCTTGTTACCCTTGGAGTAGTAAGCTTGATGTAGCCGTCTTAATACAAATTCAGTGCGCTGGAGTTGCAGCTTGTGTAATTCCATTCTAATCTCCTTGAGTTCCTCGAGGGCTTTATCGGAACGCTCCAAAATTCCCAGACGGGTGGTCAAATCAGTAAACAGCTGTAGCCGCTGCTTTTTATTTCTAGCAGCAATCTTGAGGAAATGACCCCTTATGACCGCTTTGTGGGCCAACCATAATGTAGAAGTCGAGACGTCAGGGGTGTCGTTAGTGTGGAAATATTGTGTAAGGGCGTCATCTATCTCCGCGCATGTGGAAGAATGCTGAAGCAGGCTTTCATTCAGGCGCCATCTGGACGGTGAAGCGCATTGCGGACCATCTTGAAAAGTTATCCACACCGGAGCGTGATCAGACCACGAAATGTGGCCAATCTCTGCCCGAGTCGCTCCCTGCAATGCAATTTTGTCAACTAGTATCAAATCAATCTGCGAGTAACTGGAATGAACGTTGGAATAAAATGAGTAGTCTCTATCCAGAGGGTGCAGGATCCTCCACGTGTCAAAAAGGGAGTGTTGGTGAAATAAATGTTGCAATTTCAGCCCGTGGTTGGTCACCAGTTTCAAATACTTAGTCGAGAGTTTAGCCGAGGAATCCAGAGAAGGATCGGCAAGGAGATTGAAGTCGCCACCCACGATCACTCTGCCCTCCCGCACCTCATGCAGTTTAGTAAATACAGTATTCAAAAAGGTCAATTGACCAGAATTTGGGGCATAGAGATTAAGAATGGTATAAGAGATACCTTGTATTGAACCCTTCAAGATTAAATAATGGCCCTGGGGTTCACAGGTCTGGGATTGCAACTGAAAGGCAACATTTTTATGAAACAATATTGTCACACCACAAGTTTTCCCGGAAGCACGAGCATGATATTCTAAAGGGTAAT
The DNA here is from genome assembly GCA_023333645.1 of Sceloporus occidentalis. Classification (NCBI taxonomy): domain Eukaryota; kingdom Metazoa; phylum Chordata; class Lepidosauria; order Squamata; family Phrynosomatidae; genus Sceloporus; species Sceloporus occidentalis. Next base: position 12,243,187 of record JALMGF010000027.1, on the reverse strand, counting down.
GTTTAGATGCTAACAGGCGATGATTGGATTTAGACAGGTGAGTCTCTTGAACCAGGACCACCGACGCCTTCAGAGGCGCAAGCTCCCAGAACAACATTTGACGTTTACGCAGAGTATTCAAACCACGCGCATTAATAGATACCACAGTGAGAGGCATCACGGGGAAGGGCGAGACAAAAAACAAACAAAAAAAGGAACCAGGGAGAAAAAGGAAAGAAAGAGAAAAGGGCGAAGGAAAAGACTACACTAACGGAAAGTGTGTTGAGAGGACGCCCACGTCAGACACTATGGCACAGAGCCGCAACAGAGACACAACACCAAATGACTGACGGGGAAAAATGCTTTAAGAATGAACAAAACAAAGAGAGGGCAATTCCATGGAAGTGCTGCCACACCAGCAACCACAGAAACATACTTGAATCACCGACATGAAACATAAACTGTATACAGAACAAAATCGAACGAATACAGAGCAGAGGGAACAATGGCTCAGTTAAGACCCCCAAGGCATACACCGAGTGTAGGGGCGGCAGATGTGCTGCCGCATGAGGATTGAATGGAGAGTGTGTGGAAAAAAAAAGATCAATGAGAGTGGTGTGTCAGGCCTGAGTGTAGGGGCGGCAGATGTGCTGCCGCATGAGGATAGAATGGAGAGTGTGTGGAGAAAAAAAGATAAATGAGAGTGGTGTGTCAGGTCTGAGTGTAGGGGCGGCAGATGTGCTGCCGCATGAGGATTGAATGAAGAGTGTGGTTAAAAACGGTTAAATGCGTATGTGTGTGTAAACAGCCGCCACAGTAGCGTAGGGCAAAATGGGTGTGTAGAAACCCAGGCCGGAGGGAGCACGCCTACACACCGGCACATAACATCAAAAAATAAATAAATAAATAAATAGATAACAATGAACAACAAAAAAAAAAAATGAGAACAGTGTGTCAGGTCTGAGTGTAGGGGCGGCAGATGTGCTGCCGCATGAGGATTGAATGGAGAGTGTGTGGGGGGAAAAAAAAAAAAGGTGAAATGCGTATGTGTGTGTAAACAGCCGCCACAGTAGCGTACAGCAAAATGGGTGCATAGAGAGTCAGGCAGGAGGTAGCATGCCGTCACCCCGGCCTGTAATATCAATAGAAAAAATAAAATAAAAATGTAGGGGCGGCAGATGTGCTGCCGCATGAGGAATGAATGGAGAATGTATGGACAAAAATATGTGTGCAAGTCTGGGTGAAGCAGAAAAAAGAGCAGGTCATGTAACATGGGTCAACAAGGAGACAGCCTAGTGTCTCCAAAAAAAAGTGCACCGTAAACCAAATACAGAAAAATAAATAAAAAAACATGTAAACCGATAGCACGAAAACATCACTGGGCAATGTATAGGTAACCCCGTAACCGGCAAACCGTCCCCGTGCGGAGTGAAGGCGAAGAGTCCCGACACTGGAACCACACAGCAGGTGAACAGAGTGGACACCCCTCAATCACGTCGAGGCAGGAGACATGGCCGGGGGGGACGCAGTCGCGGACTTCGTCGCCTTGTCAGAGCCAAATCTGGTAAACCGCCGAGATGGGAGTCGTCGTTCGGGTTGCACCGATGGCTGTAGAGCAGCTGTATCCTGTGGAACAGGTCGGTCAGCTGGATCCTTCGCAGTAGACTCGTCGTCATGAACCAGCTCCCATTGTTGCAAGAGATGGAGACCCTCCGCCGGTTGGCGGATGATGTGCAGAACCCCATTTCGAGACACCAACAGCTTAGTGGGGAAGCCCCAGCGGTAGGGAACGTGATTCTTCCGCAGCACCAAAGTGATAGGGGCAAAAGATCTGCGCAGGGTGAGAGTCTCAGCCGAGAGGTCAGCGAAAAGGTGTAGCTGATCATAAGGCGCGATAATGGAGAGCAACGGCGGGCCTGGTCCATTATGGCCTCTTTAGAGGAGAAATAGTGGAACCTGAGGATCACGTCTCGCGGTATCGACGCCGGCAAGGACCTAGGCTTGGGCACCCTATGGACCCGGTCGACCCTGACCTCCGATTCAGGCACTTCAGGTAAGAGTGTGTGGAAAAAATCATGGACATACGACCTGAGGGCATCAGTAGGCACGTCCTCCGGCACACCACGTATTCTAAGATTGTTACGCCGGGAGCGGTCCTCCAGATCTGCCACCTTCAGAAGAAGCTTATCATACTTGTCTTCCAGTGAATTGTGTCGGTCCACCAGATCGTTAAAAGTTGAAGCAAAATCTTCAAACTTATGTTCCATGTGGTCAGTCCTGGCCCCAAGCTGGGTGATATCTCGTTTGAGGTCCGACAGCATCCCCTTAATCGCCTCCGTCATAGTTGTCTGCATAGCGTCCAGCATGTTGCGCAAAATCTCAGAGGTTACTGGGGCAGTAGGATCCGTGTCATGATCTTCCCCATCAGAGTCAGGTTGTGAGAGCGGGAAAGGTAAGTCGCCGCCATCTTGAGGCCCACTACCCGGCCGGGCACGTTTGGAGAAATAGTGGGGAAGCTTGTGCGGGGTCTTTTTAGAATGTTTCGTCGACATCACCGCTGCGTGAGGAAAGCTAAGATCGAAAAAAAAATGCGAAAATCGCCGGTAAATCAACCGGTAAAGCCGCTTATTTGCTCGTGTGGTGGCAGAGCTCTGCACTCACATGTCCATCGAGCTCCGTCGCCAGGCCACACCCCCGTTTTTGCAGGCATAAAAGGAAAGAGTGAAAAACTGGTCATTTTTTCTCAGGCACACTAAATGAATAATGCATTGAAATCATTTTAGCAGGGTTTTAAATTTGAATGTTCTGGCCATTTTTACTAAATGACATTTAACATACTTTTTTCAGGAAACACTGCTTATAATTCAAATTACCATACACTGATAGAAAATCTTCCTTGCATTGTACTATAATCTCAACTAACTTCCATATCACAGTGGGTAAATGGAAAAATCAATTGGAATAAGTGCATTTTTTCATATGTTAAATAAATCAGGACTATTTTGCACTATAATAAAAGACTGTTAGTTCATCACATAACAGGGAAATACAATGTGCTCCACTGCATTATTATTATAGTATTAGTATAGTGTTGTTAAAATGCTACTATAGGTTCAAATAATCCTCTAAAGCAACTGATTCGCTCATAATTGATTCTTTACATTTTTATAATCTTTGGCATGTTTAGTATGTACAACAGTGCAAACTACAAGGTAAAACAATCACATAATCTCCACTTGGCTTGATTTTCTAGCACCTTGTGGTTGCTACCCATGTGTAAAAAAAATAGCTACATTTCTGATATCACAAAGAGAGAACTCCCAGGTAAATTGAAAGTGATATCCCAATAAGTTCAATTTTAATTAATAAACTCTTAATATTCTGTACAATAAGAGTTGCTACCTTTCAGTTAACAGAAGCCGAATATACTAATGTGTTCTGTGTGGTCAACTTGACTGAGAGTGGTGTGTATGTTGTAGAATGTGGCTGAGAGTGGTGTATAGAGGGTGATCTATATTGCTTGTAAGAAAATTCTACAATACCTACAGTTATTGGCTTTGTGTATAAACTTGATCCATCAGGCTTCACACATACCATATGCATTTTACATCTAATACAGATATTAAGATTAAATCCACCACCAAGGAAGGACCTCTTTACTTATATATGCAAAACAGCAATCTGACCCTTTTATTTATTTGGTTACTGAACCTATCTCTACCAAGGTGAGAAATGGATATCCTGGACAGAGCTGTTGGTAGCCAAACCAGTTCATAAAAACAAGTGTATTTAAGAGACAATCTTTGGAACACACAATATTTGGGATATACATTCATTGGAACAGACAGTATTTGGAACACAAGGCAGTATTTGGCATAGACATGGAACGGAGAGGGACATTCCCCAGGCCTATGGAGAAGTTCTACAGAGAGAACACAGATAAACCCCATCAACATTCTTTAGTATTTCTAGTCAATATTATTGGTTATGTTGTGTAGTTTTGTTGTAGTTGTATCTATGTATTAAATATTTGGACTGTTTAGACTGTACCAGTGGGCTAATTTAATTGTCAATATACCTATTTTTATACACTTTATTTGTGTGCAAGGCCAAATTAAGGATCCTTGGGCAATGCAGCAGTTATACGGGAAGGGCCCCTTCTCTAGATTTCCTTCCTTTAGCAATCTCTCCTTTTGCCTTTATTTTCTCTGCTTTCTGCCTCTTGTAGTATTTTTTCCTTCTATTCCTTCCTTGCTCTTTGGCATTTTAAAGAGCACTGAATGTTGAATGTGCTTCTGCAAGTTAAGGCATGTTCTGGAACAGTATAAAAAAGTGCTAACAATTGTAATCTGATTCTTAACTGCTTGCTGTAAACAGGAGAGCATTTCTCTTTAAATACATTTTTATGTTATTAACATATTTGATTCATATTAACAGTTTGATTTCTTCCTCAACTATCCTCATCTTTTTGCAGACTTTGGTACTGAAGCACATTTTGTAATTTTATCCAGTATGCAAGGGATACAACTTGGGAAATAGTAAATATAATGGAATGCTTTCAAATACCAGATATGCCCCTGTGTATCTTTTTGTAAGTACTTTAATATACATTGTTTAACTTGCATCTCAGAACTGCAGCACACTATGTGTGTGTGTGTGTGTGGGGGGGGGGTCTACACAAGCCAGCACTAAAGCTAGCACACTGGTAAGTGGGAGCTGTATTTAGGGAAATGCACCTCCTGTAATCCAAGGAACTGGGTAAAAGCATAGGAGGATTCTGAACTGCTAAAGTATTTTTTGTTTCTTTGCAATCTATGACTTCGGGGTCGCTTCTCAAAGTCGTTTAAGCATGGGCGTAGGAACCGGGGGGGACGGGGGGGACAGATCCCCCCCAGTAACTCATGCGGGGGGGACCGATAAGGAAGAAATCCCCCCCAGGGCCGTAGGAACCCCCCCCAATAGAAACGCCGCAAATGCGGCCCGCGTAAGATCGGCAGCCAGGGCAACCGATCTTACGTGGTCCGCACCTCGAGCCCTGCTACAACAAGAGCCCTGCTACTTACCTGTGGGAGGGTCTTCTGTACTGCACAGAGGAAGCGGAACCCAGCAGAGTTCACGTGACATCACATCACATCACATCCTGCTTCCTCTGTGCAGTACCAGAGAACGCAGAGGGAGGCCGCGCCTCCTGCTGAAGTCTGTGAGCAGCATCGAGGAGCTGCAGTGCAGGTAAAGGGGGTGGGGAGGGTGTTTGAATCAGTATGCGTGATTGAGTGAATGAATGAGTATATGAATGAATGAGTGTGTGTGTGTGATAGCATGGATGTCTAAGTGCTGGAACCTAGGCATGATGGGACTGTGATTGCTGTTAGCAATCACACTCTTATCATGCCAAGTCAGCCAGTACATGCTGAAACCTAGCTAGTTGCCCCCCTTGTGTATTGATGCTGCCAGCAATATGGGGTCTGCACATCACTTACATCCACCCTGTACCAGCATGTACTGGCTGCCTGGGTATGATAGGAGTGTGATTGCTAGTGGTTGATAGTGTGAGAAGGGAGGGTAGGGAGGGGGTAGATAGTAAGAAAGTTTGAGAGGGGGTAGATAGTGTGAGAAGGGGGAGAAGGGGAAGATAGTGTGAGAGATGGGGAGAAAGTGGGGATCTGATGGGGGAAAATGCTGTCCCCCCAGATTTTTAGTGGTTCCTACGCCCATGGGTTTAAGAATATTACACATATGTTAAAAGTTGTTTCTGCATTGCTGCAGACAGACTATCAGAGCCATAAGATTGTTAAGGGTAGAGTAAGGGCTTGTAATTGATTTTGTGCTAGTTTTGCCAAACATCTAAATTTCCTATGAAGTCCCATAGTCCTTTTTTTAATAAAATATATCCAATATAATTACAATTACTAACAAATATAAAGCACAAACTAAAAGTAGTTTTATGAAACAAATTTAGTTGAAAGATGCCAGCTTTCTTTTAACTTTCTTACATAGGTGTCGCTACAGGGGGGCAAGGCTAGGGCCCTCTAGATTATTCCTTGCCCCCCCACCGAATTTGGAAACTCTCCAGTTGCATGATCAATATGCACAGTGCTTTCTAAATATATCAGCATACCCGCATTCTGGGAGCCCCTGTGTTGAGCGGAGAGGCCGGTCTTCAGGGCCGTGCCGAGGAAGGAGCAAGATTGAGATCTCCCCAACCAGTCCTGCTCAGCGGGCGCCCGATGAGCAGGGCTGGTTGGGAGATCATAATGCCCCTCTAACTGGCCCAACATTAGGGAGCGGGAGGTCTGTCACTTCAGAACTTGGCTTCCATGCTTCCTAATCACTACGCGCTGGAAATAGATGCCGAGTACCAGGATATGACGTCCTCCCCATGCTCTGCATCAATAGCCGGCGCATAGTGATGAGGGAGCACTAAAGCAGAGGTATGAGGTCACAGACTTTACACTCCCACAGCTGGATGGAGGATTGAAGATAAGAGATGGGAAAGGTAAGAGAGTGGGAGAAAGGGGTATAAGGGCAGTAAATATGTATATATGTGTGTGTATAAATATATGTGTGTTTGCAAGCTGGTGGGTGTAAGGTCAGTGTGTGTGTGTGTGTGTGTAAGAGCAGTGTAGGTATTTTTGTGTTTGTAATGAGGGCACTGTATGTGTGTGTAAATGCAGGCGTGTATGAGGACAGTGTATGTGTGTTTATGGGCATGTGTGTGTAAAGGCAGCGTGAATGGGCAGTCGTGTGTAAGGTCAGTGTATGTGTACACCAAGCGTTAAAGACTAAAAGGAGTAAGAGGCCCCAACAAAAATGGGGAATACAAGAATTGATGTAGTAATGATAAACTGGAGATTATAAAATATAGGCTACTCTATGAAACCTCATCAAAATATATTTTCAGACTGCAATCTTTTAAATGTAACCAAACTCCCCTTTAAAAGTATTGTTTCACCTACCCCATTGTAATTAAATGTAGAATTAACCTAGTACTATTGAATGTCCAAATCCATCACAGACATATTTTTAATCATAAAGTAAATTCATAATTAATTCATATTTTTGGGCTGTGAAGACTGGTCATGTGATACAAAATTTGTTGCCATAAAAAACTTCATAAATATGCTTGTGTTGTTTTAAAGTGATCCAATCTCCAGAGGAAAGAATAAAATGACTGATATGGTAAGGTTCATTTGCTTATCATACTATAGAGTAGAATTAGTTTGTCTAAGTGGAATAGCAAATTTAAACACCAGTTAAACACATTCAGATATAAATATTTTCCTGCAGCTCTAGAACCAATGCACCTGTTAAATGCAGAATAACTCAAACACACTGCAGGCAATCAAATTAGACTATTAATATAACCCCATAATTGGTTCACAGTTAACGGACAGAAATAGGATCTTAGTACATCTCTGAGTAGTACCGTTTACTGAAATAGAAACCAATTAAACATGTATGGTGTGGCAGAATAATTGTTATTTTCTGCACTTTAAAGTGGCTTAATTTTTAACATTTAATTTTCAATATTCTGGTTTTAATATAAAGTAACCATGAAAACATTCTTCTTATTTTGAAACTAGACCTACCTTTTATTTACTGGCCATATTTGTAGCAGACATGACATGTGATACCATTTTATCTCTTTGCCATTATGAAACTTTTGCACCGTCCACCAACCTAAATAAAAACAAAAACTAAATAAAAATACAGAATAAAGTTTAAGTCAGTGTATAACGGTTGTTTATTTTTATCACAAATTTTGGAAGACGTTGGCGGTAAATGGCTGCATAAAAAAGTGGTAGCGTGCCCTTTGTTAAATAGACTAGGATAGTGATGGTTCCTCTTTGAGGACATGCATAATTGATAATCCCTCTTCTACAAGCTACAAATGCCTGTCCATCAAAAGAAGTCAAACATCCAAAATATACTGCTTTTAAAGCTTCTAGCATTGTGGAACTGGGTCATAAATGTCTAGCTTGTTCATTAGTATTCTAATATGAAGAAATACTGTAACAGGGTTGATGCATATTTTATAATATACTTGCTGTTAAGAAAATATGTTTTGGCATCCATTGTACATATGTATAATACATATGAAATTCAAATTTCTGTCCCTTGGTAGTACACCTATTCATAATATTTATTGGAGACTGGGGAGGCACATCCATATAGGAAGACAAAGCAGCCGCTTGGGGCCCTAAATGGTTTAAGGGTACCCCTCAGAGGATGTGGGAAAGGTGAAGGACAGATCCTCTTAAATGTATTACTATAATGCATCTTGTTCCACAATAAACCTGTGAATATAAGTACTATGCTGATGTATCATTGGTTGTGTGTGTGTGTGTGTGTGTGTATGTATATATATATACATACACGTTGTAGGTCACATTAAAGGTGGAAAACGTTCTGACATGATTTATCTTTGTCTCATTCTTTAACATCACAAGAACCTAGCATTTTAACAGAGGTGTGTAGACTTCTTATATCCACTGTATAAACATACACTCACTGGCCACTTTATTAGGTATACATGTTCAATTGCTTGTTAACAAATAGCTAATCAGCCAATCACATGGCAGCAACTTAATATATTTAGGCATGTAGACGTGGTCAAGAGACTTTGCTGAAGTTCAAACAGAGCATCAGAAAGGGGAAGAAAGGGGAATTACATTGCTGCCAATGTGATTCACCACGAAGCCCCTAAAAAACATTAGCAATTCTATAGGGGAGGGGGCGAGCGGAAAGGCCACCTCCCCTGGGCAGGGGACTGCTGAGGCAGCGGAACGATTGTGCTCTCCCCAACCAGCCCTGCTCATCGGGCGCCCCCGTGGGCAATGCACACCCAGGCACCATCTGGGTAGGAGACCTCACGCTCCCACCACAGGATGGAGCATAGGAGACAGGGGCGTGCTGGGCCGGGGGGCAGGGGGGCAATTGCCCCCCAGGCCGCCCTGAATCCGGGCCGGCGGGCTGGCTGGGTGGCCGGCAGACGAACATTCATGGCAGCCGCAAAGTTAAAAACTAAGCGGCTGCCACCGGGACTGTCCGCCTAGAGTGCCGCTCACTGAGGGGTGCCGGCACGCCTCCAAAAACGATGTGCACGGCAACTGTGGCTGTGTGTCGGGACTTGATGTCAAATCCCGTCGCACAACACTGAAGCCACGCCCACCGTCTTCCACGCTCTCTCCACTGGAAGGACGGGACACAGAAGAGGAAGATGAAGAGGAGGAGGAAAAGTGCCAGAGGAAAGGTAGGAAAATATTAGTAAGTGTGTGAGAGTGATGGGTGTTATGCTATAGTTTATGATGAATGTTTGTGAATGACGGTTTGAGATTGCATGGAAGCGTGGGGGGATAGCATGGCATAGGGAGGCTGTCTAGGCACGATAGGAGTGTGATTGCTGTTATCAGTTTTTTTTTTGTCCAACTGTGGTGTGTTAACAACACTTTTATTAAAAGTAAATTACATACAAAAATTCAATAACAGTATTAATATATATATGATTGAAAACAGCAATCACACGCCTATCATGCTAAGTCAGCCAGTACATGCTAGAACTTGGGCATGATAGGATTGTGATTGCTGTTAATTATATATATATATATATATATATATATATATATATATATATAGGTATATATATTAATATTGTTATTGATTTTTTTTTTTGTCTAATTTTGGTGTGTTACTTTTAATAAAGTATTTTCAAAGTTTTTTTTTTTTTCGTTTTTGGCCAAATGAATGCAGAATTTTCAGTTTCGGTCCAGAATTTTCATTTCGGTGCATCCCTACTATGTACTAAGCCAGTCACTGAAGTGTTAGGCCTACACCACATCAATGTTTGGCTTAGTAAATAGTGATAGGGGTTGTGCTGCAGAATTGTCAGTGTCTGGCTCAAAGTATAGGCACACATTGACGGTGGTACAGCGTAATCCCTAAGTATATAATGATAACAGTTATGCTGTACCACCGTCAATGTGTGCCTCAGTATATAATGATAAAAATTTTGCTGTACCCCTGTCAATGTTTGCCTAACCATAGAAACTATTATGTTTCAAAGTGTGTGTGTGTGGGGGGGGGGGGGTGCCACATACAGGATCTGCCACAGGTGCCAAATACTCTATGTACGCCCTTGCGTCGTGCGGCAGTCAGGCCCAATGGCTATTCCTCAGCTCTTCGTCCCACGTCTTAAAAGGGGTGGGATAAAGAGCTGAGGCACAGCCATTGGGCGGTGCGGTGCGTGCACGCCGGCCGCTTTAATTTCATTAGGCGCCGGTGGAGTGACTGCCGCACGACGGCCGCTTTCAATGTCGCTCACAGCCGCTTTGGTGGCGCAATGGGCCACTTGACTAGACTTGCCCCCCAGGCCTTAGGCTGCCAGCCCTCCCCTGATAGGAGATAATGGAAGATAGATGATGGAAGATGAGAAAAGTAAGATATGGGGAGAAAGGGGTGTAAGGGCTGTTTATATGTGTGTATGGGCAGTGTATGTGTGTGTATGGGCAGTGTATGTGTGTGTATGGGCAGTGTAGGTATTTGTGTGTTTGTAAGCTGGTGTGTGTATAAATGTGTGTGTAAAGGCAGGGGAGTGTGAGGGCAGAGTATGTGTATACACGTGTGTATGGACAGGCTTGTGAAAGGGCAGTGTATGTGTATATGTGTGTTTATGGGTACGTGTGTATAAAGGCAGTGTGTATAGACAGGCTTGTGTAAGGGCAGTGTATGTGTATATATGTGTCAATGGGAAGGTCTGTGTGTGAGGGAAGTTGTGTGTAAGGGCAGTGTATCTGTATAAATGTGTGTGAGCTGGTGTGTGTATGGGCAGTGTGTGTGTATGGACAGTATGTGTGTAAGGGCAATGTAGGTATTTGTATGTTTGTGTAAGGACAGTATATGTGTATATGTGTGTTTATGGGCAGTCGTGTGTAAGGTCAGTGTATGCGTGTTAATGGGCAGGTGTGTGTAAAGTCAGCGTGTATGTGTGTTTATGGACAGGTGTGTGTAAAGCAGTGTGTAAGGGCAGTGTAAAAAAAACAACCTCTGTAAAAAAGAAAATAAAAAGTAAAAAGAAAAATTCCATTCTTGCCTCAGGTGCAAAAGGAGCTACGGCTCTGGGTTGTTTAAGCGCATCACGCAGACGTTCCCTGGCTGCAGCAATGTGCATAGTCAACCTCCGCTGCCGGCACTTCCACCGGGGCTTCTCTGTCGGAATCGTGCAGACGTCCGCCGGCAGGCCCGCTAGACACCAGGGAGTCTGGGGGTGCATTGGTAAGTCTGGGGGGGTTGCATTTCAGCGGGGTATAGTGGCATTTCAGGGGGGTAGAGTGGCATTTCTAGCAGCCATAAAGCATATCTGGGGGGCATAAAGCATATCTGGGGGGAAGAGTGGCATATCAGGGGAGCAGAGAGGAATATCTATAAGTAAGGTATATTATGAATTAAGAGGGGACCTTAAAATGGCTATTGGTTTTCCAAATTTCTGTTTATATATGATATATGCAGACTAACTGCATAATAGATACCAAAAATGTTAAAATGTATTAAGTACCTGTGTATTAGGTAAAATACTCTTTTGCCATTCCACTAATGTGTATTTTTTCTTTAAAAATATTTTTTTCTTTAAACTAGCTTTAAATGTTTAGGGTGCGGCTTATATTCGAGCCAATATGGTATATTACCATATATATATTCTGATATTAAACTTCTTTGGTTGTATTTGTATGTTTCTCAAGGCAGACAGTTGTTGAAGAGCCTATAGTTCCTTGGAGTATTTCTCAAGAAGAATAAGATAATTTATACAGACAGTAATCTATTCTGATTCATCCTGAGACATTCATTTACATATCTGGCAGGCCTCAGTGACACTGAATGGGTTATTCAAAATTTGCATGTATTCTGAAAATGCCATTGATGTATTTTTTATGCATTCTTCGTTTTGTTATTTGCATTAAGCATGTATGTTGAATGACTGGTTTACTTGAGTTTGCAATATGTATGCTGATCATTTTTCTTAATTTTGTGTATACATGTTCTTTTTTATTTGGGTGAAAAACAAAGTATATTGTATTAGTCTTTCTTTATATTAGCACCAATGAGTTCTAGATCACAAAAAAATTGCATGTTATCAGAATATAAAATATTGAAGATGAGTTTCTTTGTACTGGCTTCATTTTATATTCCTTAACTTTTTTTTACCTGTCATCATTCTCTTTAATTTGTTAAATATACCTTTATTTTTTCAGTACTTAGAATCTATGGACTTTATGTTTTTCTGCATGTGGAGGAAGGGTAACAGAATGTAAATACTAACGGCATCATATTTGGCACTTTGTTTGGTCCTTATAAGTATGGCTTGTTGTCATATCACCTTTCATATTATTTTTCTCTAATATGAATTATTTTTTGGCACTAACGCTGACTACTGTATATGTATATAATTATGCCCTAATATTCTAAACATTATTGTACAAGCTGGCAATATTAGTAGCACATTTATCTTATAATGTTATGTTGCCAAAATACTACTATACAGATCCTAATGTAATTATTTGAGTTTCATGCAAATGATCAACACACAATGCTCCCTTTTAGGGAACTTCATATTCGTACTCACAAATGGTTTGATGGTCTTCAGTGGTCCATTAAGGTCAACCATTTTGTTGTGAAGTAGAGATGAGGCTGACAGGCAATAGTAAAGAATTTCAGTATAGATAATTATCATATAAACATTCACATATAGAGCTAAGAAAATAGCGAGGGACTGTCTGGGAGCAAGCACTATTAAGGTGCTTTGCTCCCAGGTACACCTAAAATGGAGGTTAGCCTGGCCCAGTATGCAATCTTTTTCTACAGAGAACAAAGAGCAGCAGGCTGACTTTGTGGTCAGGCTTGTTTCTCAGGGCTGAATGGGGCTTTTGCCAGAGGCACGCCAGGGTGAGGATGGGGAGGGCCATTCTGACAATGGCCCTTTGATCCTCCGTGATAGCAGCTAGGTGGAGTGGCCCAGTACGGTATCTGTTTCTCGGGGAAGGATGCACGGTTAGTTGAGCTCCTAGCCTACAACCCAGACCCACATTGTAACGGCCAGGGATGGTCAGGATCAGTAGCCAAGGATCCACAGTGCAGAACCCGTGCACGAGCCAGAGGCAGGAGAAATGGAACTGGAGAAGTACACCAAAACGAAGCCAGGTAAGGTGCTGGAGAAGTCCGGATAATCGTGAGACGAAGCCGAGGTCAAGGATTGGGGAAGTCAGGATAGCCATGAGACAAACTCTTTGACAGGCAGTGAGTGGACACCTAAGGAGCCCTCAAATAGCCCCCAGGCAGATAACCCCGCCTCAAGCTATTTGCATAAATACACAGAGAAAATGGCCGGCTATCTTAGGAGTGGCGTGCGCATGTGTGAGGATCTCGTCTGGCAGTGTCTGCGGGAGGCTGCTACGGCTGTAGCAACTGCAGGTAAGTTGTTAGCTGTTACACACATGTCACGCCAGATGCAGGTTGATCTGGAGGCTGAGTGCACAGTGACTTAGCAGCTGTCCTTGGGAGAGAGAATGGCACACTATACGGGGACTCCATCTCCTTTCTGTGTAATTAATAAAGAGACTTCATTTGCCATGATCCTCGGTTCCATTGTGTTTATTGTATCAAAGTTATTTCACAATTAAGAACCATGCTAACTACTTAAGATACTCATTGTTTCAGCTATTTAGGCTCCAAATTGCTCAACTACAGGGAAACCATAATATTTTGCAAGCTTAATCAAAAAGTAGTATAGTAGTTAAGTCCCATAATATTTTTGCTGTGTCCCATAGCACCATAGAGAGAAGCAGACAACGCATAGCTTAGTCAAGGGGTGAACTGATATGGTCAGAGGGCACAAGTTGAAGTACTAGGACCACTTATAGCATTTTAAATGGCCACTTTCAAATAGGAGAGTTTATCTCTAAATTGCTTTAAAGTGGCCCTACTACCAGTTAAGTTAATCACAATCTCAAAATTGTTTGTAAACAGTTAAAATTAACATTACCAACTGGTTATAACATATTAAAACGTTTATTTCTTCTGCTGTAGATTTGATACATCCCACCAAGCAATGCCTTACTGTTGTTCCTCATAGATGCTCACTCAACAACTTAATAATGTGCTTTTGTCTCCGTTGATATTGAACTCTGATATATTATTAATGACGTTGCTTTTCGTAGCTAGCATAATTAAATGTGCTTTTAGGAGTTCCTATTCAAATGATGTTATACCGTAATTTCTGACAATTCTTTACACTTTCTATGCGTCATTTCTGTTATTGGAGTAATTAAAGAAGTGATAACGACTTAATCTCTGGTACAGTCATAAATAAATAAGCAATTTTCAAGGGAGTTGGTTTATACAAAAAAAGGTTTTTTTAAGGGTATATTTGGCAATTTAGGCAGTTGTGATATGTAAAAAGTTTGTAAATACATTTTGGCATTTTTTTGTTCACTGCTGATGAATGTTGTAAACTATTTGGTAAAAATGTCCTGTGGAGGAACCATAGGTTTAGTAATGTGTACACTATATATTTGTGACACTATGTTCTTATTGTCCTATGTCTGTTCACATTTTTATAGTGTATTTGCTGAATTATTAAGAAGTAAAGGCCAATTTGGGGCCTTCGATGCTTTCTGAAGTGTGTTGTTTCTGATTCTTCTTGTTACAAGGTAATGCCTTGTCTCGGTGATGACAAGGCTCACAAATGCTCTTGGCAAACATTCACACAGAAACATTCCAAAATCTTGTGGAAAGCCTTCCTCAAAAAAGTGGAAGCTGTTATAGCTGCAAAGGGGGATCAACTTCATTTTAATGTCTATGTATTTAGGATGTCATAAAAGTCGCTGTTGGTGTAATGGTCAGGTGTCCCAATACTTTTGTCCATATAGTGTACATCCTTTGTCAATGCACAATGTTACTGCCACCCTGTCATAGTTCCTACAGTTTACATAAGTTTGTACTATTTGCATGCGGGATGCGTTTTTTTTCACATTACACCCATTCCATGCTGTATGCAGGGCAAGACAAGTTTGGACCATCTTGAAATCAGAGGGAAAAAAAGATAATGATAATGACAATTCAAATTGTGCAGGTTGGGTCCATCCACAGAGATATTAAATGTATCATTGATTTGTTTTAACATTTTGGAAAATGTTGCATATTTTATAAAGAATCTTAAAACAATAAAATGGAAAATACTAAATACTGACAGTAAAATAATCCTGGCTTGTGCTTTGCTGCTTTTAGCCACCTCTCTTTCTTTCCAGTAAACTACTAGAGATATTGACTAGGACATACAAGACATTCTGTTATTGAGGACTACCATCAGACATCATGGACTGATAATACATTGCACATTTATGAATATCAAGTATATTTAAAGTAACGTCGTTGTTTTAACCCTCATGAAACAATGCAATTATTTTTATTGATGTGATTTGTGAGCCTGGAGTGGGATTAAAATATGTCATAATGGTAATAATACTACAACCCTAGACGATATACAATATTTGTCAGTGCTACATTCCACTACACCATGGCTGTCTGACTTGGTGCCAGATACCCTGTGGGGCATTGGGTATCGTATTGACGCAAGACGTGTATGTATGCATATCTATACCATGTTTTTGCTTGCAGGTAACTTCACAGCCTGAGCCCAACATATTTATGAATGGGAATAATTATGTGTTTTTTATGTAAATTGGTCATCTTGTTATTTTAATGCATTAATATTCTGGAATAAAGTGGCCAGGTCCTTCTGAATCTTCAATCATAGATTATCTGTAAGTAAACTGTTGTAATCAGGGCCTTGTCTATGTCTGTTTAAATTTGATTTTTTATGTATACAGTGCTACAGAATATGTTGGAGCTATATAATAAAGAATAGTAATATTCTTTATCTATTGAATGACATATTTATAACACCAAGTTAGTTATGTTATTTCTTATGATGATGTAATAAACCCAAGAACAAAAAAAATCTAAAATCATAGCAGTTTTTTTTTTTAAATCTTGGTGAATTATTAAGTAAAAGCTTTCAAGATTTGACACACTGTAGAAATATTGAGCAGTCGCCACCCTATGCGTCAATCGGTTTCCAGGCCAATGACCTGGACTTAGCTGTCAAAAGTATCAATATTGCTCTCCATAATCAATGGGAACTGGTCTTTGGTGAAAGCATTAAAACACTGCTTTAAGGAATTATACATGAACAGCAAAATTCAGCATTAAACGTGTTCATATGATATTAATTTACATTTATAATTGCCAATCCAAAAAGCTTAAATGATAAAAAAACACAATATTCTCTCTAATGTAGAGCTGGAATAGTATGAGTTAAAATGTGAGTATTATTTAGTGAGTAAGGTTATTAGTATTGAGCTGCATGTGTGATCTATTGATGGCTCCAGAGTTCACTGAAACACAGCAATGTATCATTAATTAGCTGGATTCAATATTGCCATGACATACTAATATAGTATTGGTTTACAAAACTTGTGACACTTCATATACATAGAAACATATGTGATCTGCCTGTTTTTCCTGATGTAGAGATGCAGACTTTATTCAGTTTTTGGTCTTGACTTTAAATTATCTCACTGTTTTAGCCTTTACTGCTTCTGATGGGAGTCAACTCCATTTATCTACCCCCTCTCACTAAAATAAATCTTCCTTATATTACATTTAAACCCCTGACCCTCCAGAAGACTATGGGTTCTTGTTCTCACATTTCTTCTTCAAAATAAGCCCCACTCCTGTACTTTGTTAAATCCCTTTATGTATTTAGATGCTTCTTTTAATTACCCCCTCTCTCTCCTTTCCTCCATACTATACATAGTGAGGTCCTTATGATGAAATGTGGAGTGATACATTATTATTGTTTGAAAAAGCTACAATAATGAACATATGTATATCACTTGTGTAACAAATATGTTGAAATTTAGTCTGTTTTGAAGCTTGTGACTTTTTGTGTAAAATAATGTAAAATAGTTGATATTGTTATATTTGCTAGCAGAACTAGTAATATGTACAATGTAAAAAAAATGAATTAATGAAAAGTGTGTGTATTGGATTAAATCTGCATTAATGTCTTGCAGGTTGTGGGAATCACAGCTCCAGAGAGGCGCTGTAAGTATCACAATAAGACAAGATGACAGAGGAGCTTTTTGGGCTCTGATGATCATCTGTTGTATTATGTTTCCAAGATATGTCATCATGGATTAATTGTGTTACAGGCAGGTAAATTACCTCCTGCTGTTCATCTCAGGATGAAAGCTGATCAGAACCCTCAAACTCTTTACTTTGATATATATTTCAGAAATAGATGTCATTTGCTTGTGAACCTTCCCAAGGTGGGACCCCCACATGGTTATGGTTTTTCTGGATGTGAAGTAGAACTGTTGCATTTCAATAGTGACTCTGTTGCTGCTAAATTCTAGAACGCTATGGGGCAGTAGAGTTTTTTTTACTGCAGCAACATAACCCAACAAAACAGCAGATGCTGCGGAAATCCATGAAATATAACTTACATGGAATAAAAATATTAGCAGAAAAAAATTGAGAGAGAGAAGAAAAAAATATATTGCAGCTACGTGATTGGGGGACAGAGTGAATAAAAGATAAAAAGATGGGAGAGAAGCAGTTAGAAGAACAGACATACAGTACCTAGTGATGGAGATGACAGCTGCATTATAGAGACGTGGCAAGTCAATGACACATCATACATGTCAACCCAGATGAAGCATAAATTAACCTATGCCTTGTCTCTAGACACTGTACGAAGCTTTAGACCACCATCAGGCTTTCAGTTTGTCAAGTGACACACATTTGGCATGATGCCAACCATCCCCACACCAGAGCTAGATTATGCGAGTTCTTTTAGAGACCGCAGACCATCCTCCAAAGAGCCTGTGCTGTAGGAAAACTCAATGTGCCCTTATCAGTATGCACGTGATGGCCAAAGCCCATTCCGCATCTCATCGTTCTGCTCTAGAATCTAAGCAATAACCGTTGAGAAACAATGTATGTGTACACACAAGCACACTGCACCAAGGCTTATCACTGAAATCCATGCTAGAGAAGGACCTCATTCCCAATTCATGATTATAGCAGCAGTGCTCAGTCTTCATGCCCTTGATGTCTGATGGCAACATCTCAGTAAGTTCACCAGGCGCCTGCTGCTGATGGCAATGCAGTGGTTGATCTGCGCTTCCAAGTAATATCTCCTCCACCTCCACCACCATCACCACCAAGAGCACCACAATCGTCCTCCTGTTGCCTCCACCTCCTGAGATCCTTTCCTGTTGTCCTCCTTCTCCTCATCCAGCCCAGAGCTGCCAATGCGCCAGGATAGAGAGATATCGGTGCCGGGGATGACGCAGAAGAGCGAGCTCCCCCCAAAAAGTGTTTCAGGACGAAGATGGCGGCAACTTAGCACAGGACCAAGATGACTGTGGCTATCAGAAGGCAAAACCCAGGGTATTCCGCCCAGTTTGCGAAGGAGAAGACGCCAGGCTGAATCCTCACAGCCACCAGTGTGACCTGCTGAAATCATTCTCCGGCTTGGCAGCTCGAGGAAGGGGGGAAAGGCTGATGAGAGCGCTTTTGTGGGGAAGGAGAGACAGCAGCACGGTCAGGAGGAAGAGAAGAGACATGCAGTCAGTGGGAAGTAGGATTTTCTCAGGAGTTCCATGGATAATCGCGATCTGACAATGCCTGGCTTTATCTCTTTATTTCCTCTAATTGGATGGATATAGCTGATCAGCAGCGGCAGCAGCAGCAGCAGCACTGCGAGAAGTCAGATCCTGCCCTAGGCAAACGCTGTATAAGAGGGCTGGTGGTGGGGGGTGGTGGGGGAGCGCAAAGAAAGCTAAGGAAGAGCAGAAAAAAATAGCAAATCAATCCTCAAGTCAATGAATATTGTGGAAACACTGGAAAAGGAGCCCTCACGGTGGAGTCGGCCAGAGCAGTGCGTTCTCAAAATATGACCAGGGGTGCTTGGATGTGTCGGCAGTATGATGACAGCTTAAAAATCTGGTTTGCACCCCGGGAGAACGAAAAACCTTTTACTGATTCAGAGAGGGCTCAGAAATGGCGACTGTCTTTAGCATCTCTCTTGTTTTTCACAGTTCTGCTCTCTGATCATTTGTGGTTCTGCGCTGAGGCGAAATTGACAAGGACCAGAGACAAAGAGCAGGACACCTTATTGTCACCTAGCATGGCTGATCAATCTCCATCAATGGAAGGACATTCCCTTTCACCTACCCTTCAATCATCTCAAAAGAGCCTCAGCAAAGGCAAAAAAGCTATTTTTCTAGGAAATTCTACCAAACCTTTGTGGAGGCTAGAAACGTGGTTCCCACAGCACAGCAGTCCATCTGGTCACTGTTTTAGTGTTGATGATGCTGAATCTGTCTGTAGGAACTTGAGTGATGGGGTGAAGGATCAGCCTACTCACTTCAACTTGAGAGATTTTTACCTTTCCTTTTGTAATTCCTATACACTTTCAGATTTGTTTTCTGGGTTCCAAAATCCGGACACTTACAACTGTACTAGGGACGTGGTGGAAAATGGGGATATAGCAGGGTGCAGAAAGTGTGTCCAAGAGTACCAGACATATGATCGACATGCTCAGGAGAAATATGAAGAGTTTGAGGTTTTGCTGCAGAAATATTTACAGTCGGATGAGTATTCTGTAAGATCCTGTTCTGAAGACTGCAAGGTAGGAAAACGGATTAATATATTTTAATGCTTTGCTGGGGAATTTCTATTCTCCCCCTTTTTGGTTGCAAAATGATTTGCTGTTGGTGACATAGATGGGCTGACAATTGATGATAATCAGCCTAGAAAGTAATTCATTATTATGTATGAGCTACACATAGCCATGTTCTTTAGGAATGATCTGGACTCTGGACAACCGTTGAGTGCTGCCTTGAATGTATTGTGGCTTAAGAAGGCTTCATCATGGCCTGAAAACTAGTGATGGGAATCTGGTGATGGTTTTAAGCCTTTAGAAATATGTTGATGTTGTCTTATTAATCAGATAATACTGTATTGTGATATTATTGAATTGAGTGAATTTGCTTTCCGGATAGAATTAGGATGTCCTCAGGTGGTGTGTTGCTCCATGGCATGTAGGACTTTTATAAGAGAAAGTGTCAAAGGCAAAGGGGAAAGGGGGCATTGACAGTTAACCATGTGACTTTTAAAGGGTTAATGTAGACATTGCTATGGTAAGATTACATCCCAATATGTGTTGCTTATTCAGCCATAGCACGAATGTCAATAAAAATGCAAAGCAGAGAAGGCACCACAGTCACTTAATTGAAACCTATTACAGGTGACAGTAAGGTACACAGGAACTGAGAACTCAGCAATCTGTGGCTTCATGGTGAATACAAATGGGATATTGCAGTCGGTGTGCCATGAGTGCTCATCTGTGCTATATCTTTACCATATCAATGACCTTCGATCTTTCATTATTAAACACAGGGAAGCCCTTGCTTGTGTGGTGTTCACACTGATCCTCTTTCTGTGGAACACATATTATTGCATGTAGCTCAAGGACTCTCAGGATTTACAGCTCTGTGGACTTACTGTAAACAGACACTGCAAGAAATGGACAACGATAGGATTTTAAAAATCCTGGTCAGTGGGAACATTCACAATCTGATCATATTATAAATAGTTGCTGTCACCTATGAAGCTTCTACCTGATGCTGGAGTATTGATTTACACCAGAAAGTCATGGTGAACCAAGGAGCTGAGGCCCTGTGGATTAGGTTATCTCACTTCCACTTGCTTTACATACCCATTCTTTTTTTTAGTGGTGCTTGATGACATGTATTATGTTTTGTGGTGAGATGCAATGTAACAGATGTGGAGCTGTGGACATTTCTCACATGGCACAGACCTTGATGTATAGCAGAGCAGAGGCTTGATACAGGAAATAATGGAGATTGTTTTTTTTCTGGCATGATGCATCTTCAGGAGGTTTCCCAAAGTTAGTCCTCCTAGTGACAAAGGGTTGTGATATATACTATATAGCTTGTAGACATATTTTGATATGTGTGTCCACCCATGACCAAACACAAGTGTGTTCTTGTATATTGTGATTAGACACTGTAAATATTTTGCAGAAATATATTTTTTATCATTTGAAACACAGCTGAATGGTGCATGGCTCATGTGAATATGTATTTGTTGTGTTAAGGCCTGCTTAGTCAATGTGTAATGAAACACAGGTGAAATAATGGGCATTTATCAACCTTTTAAACACAACTCTGCAGGTTTTCATTCACCAGCGTAATATTTTTTATTTGTGACTCATTGTCATTTCAATTTTCCTTACGGTTCCTACATAATTCTTCCGTAGATACCATTAATTGTGTGACATATTTTCCATCAGGTTAACTTCTATGATATTAAGGATGCTTTAGATGTGTATTTGGATTTCTGGTGCACATCTGATTGAACATATGTATTGGAGAGTACATTTCTTCAGTATGATTATTGGCTAGTTGTGTTAAATAATACTACTTCTAAGTATAAATCACTGTGTGCTCGCTGTCCATGGTGCTGAAGGCTTTTATAAGCATCATGTACAGGAAAAAATATATACATATGCAGGGGACAAGGGAGTAGTGTTTATGTGTTTACATGACTGTATTCAGTATCCTGATAAAATGTTTTTCATGACAATTATTAGAAAGTGCTCTGTATAAAATCACTAACACCTTCTGAATGAGGCTTCCAAGCAGCTATCTAAAGTAAGTTCAGTGATACAAGAATTACAGTGTAGAAGTGGTGCTTGGTGCAATTTTAATGCAGGGTGTTGGAAGAGTTACTTGGATTTAATGTGCATTTCTCTGACCTTGAAAAGTTATTTGAAACCCAGAAATTATAGTATCACACCCATGCATATTTATCTATTTCTACACTGGTTTGTACATGGGGCATCTACGTATTATGTAGGTTATTTCGTAAACAGTCTACATAGAGGTATAAGCATATTTTACTGCAGAAGGCATTCTATAATGAGCATGTAAGGAAATCACATATAATCACTTCTAATTGGGAAGTGCCATCACCTGTAAAGATCTAATTGAGATCTAATTGCATTTCCTATATTTCGTATACGTGCATTTCTAAAATAATTTAAATTAAGATATTTTTGGTAAAGTAGGATGGATAATCAAGTACAGGGAAATGTATGTGCAGTGAAACTCTGACATAACTGTAAATAGCTTCCGAGTTTCCTTTGCTGATGTTCAGATTACAACATTTTAGTAATTACTATTATTCGATACCTTATATTATTTAATACCTCTTGTAAACACTTGAATTCCTGTGCAGCCAAGAATATATAGCCCATATACTCCTATTGATATCATGTTTACATTTCTAGTAGCTGTCATTGGCTAATAAATATGTAGGTTTAATGCGTCCACATATAAGCATTGAAGCCAAATCATGGTGTTTCATATAGTTTAGTTTAAATATGAATTTTATTGGGCCAATTTAAAGACTTCCTGCTGGAGGCACTGACGCAGCCGTGCATAATGTATACATCTGGGGGATACGTTTTATAAAGTCTATCCATGTTATTATCCATATTATATAGCGCTAACCAACCCCCTACAAGATTATAAACTAATTTTAATAAGAAGAAAGAATTCTGTTGTTTGTAAAGTGGTGTTATCACCATAGCCACCGATATATGGCCTATTTGACCAATGAGCCTAATAATATACTGGTGTAAAATTTTGTGGGATTAAAACACACCAAGTGAATGGCGTCTAGATGTATTTTCTTCCTCTAATGCCTACTTTTTAATGTTATCGCGATGCAACAATATGTTTTCGTTACATAAATAATCTCATGTTTGGTGTATCACTTTAAATGTGGTCATTATGGTTTAGAGCTCATCATACTTTACATTTACTCTTGAGCTCAAGATTATTAGATGTAAACCTGCAACTTCCCAATGATATGAGAAACGACATCATGTCATTTTAAGTCAAATAAGAACTTTTTCACGTAAAAAAACCCCCCTTGAATTTCCGTTAAAGAATAACTTGGCGGCTTCTTTGTCTAACGCACTTTGTCTAACACTCAGTAATTAGAAATGAATGCGAAAAATATATGCTTAAGTACTTCTACGCAGTGAAATAAGAACTAGGAAGCTAAAAAAAACATATTCTTTATAATTCTTTATAATTCATATGCTGATTATTTAATAAGGATTATATAATTTGATTGATTCATGCATACACTGATTCATTTTATTTCTTGTTAATATAAAACTATATCATTATAAAAAGACACTGTAAAAGCTTGATATTAAAGAGCTGAGACTAATGTAATATATTTCTGAAAACAAATTATAACCGTTAATTAAATTACATTTTGATAATGTACAACAATACTGTACTATAATAAATGAGTCTTAAAAATGAAATCACAAACACCAATATTTAAAAATGCTTTATTGGAAATTGTCTTTATTAGGTCTGAACTATCATGGGATATATTAATTTATTCCTGCAAGCATCCAGTTAGGCAATTGGATAATAGTTATTCAAAATGAAGCTAGAATGTTGCATTGTTTCTCTAACATAATTAGAAGGAAGGCATTGCTATTTATATGATGGTGATATTATGTTAATATTACATACACTTTTAAATTCAAAATTTCTTTAGTATCTATTATATATATATATATATATATATATATATATATATACAGTATATCTTGACTGTGAAAGCTGTTCACATACTTCTGTTCACATACTGTGCAAATGGATACAAAAGAAAGCCAGGTCTGTGAAGACTTAACCCTTTTGGTGGTAGGTTGTGCTTTTTTGCTACCAGCACACCTTGAAGACTTTAGTGGGTCTGCTCTTCTGGGGTAGGTAAAGGGGACCCTAGAAGACCCCCGGCTCCTTGGGCTTCGGCCTGGGAAGGAAGGAACGGGTACAATATTTCTCCATGGGGAGTGCGGCCCCAGAAAAGGAAGACTTAGGACCTGGACCTTAAGACTTTTATCCACAGGTTTTTATATGACGGATGGAGAAGCATGAGTACCTCAGGCTTCAAGGGGGAAAAATGGATACAGAAGAAAGCAAAATTGAAACCAAAATATGAAACAGATCAATACAGCGAAGACTGTTAAATTATTTTAGGTGTAATCAGTTACTTTAATGTGAGATTAAAAGAAAAGCTTTATTTATATGGTAAATTGCAATTTACTCTAATAATGGTATAATAGAATTATCTGAGCATTTATTTCTTGTCAATTGTATTAAGCTAATTCCCTGTTTCCTCCTTTCTATCACATATAGTTTCTTAGTGGGCCTATAGAATTTCTGTGCAAACTCTGTGTTGTGCAGTCATATACCTTATGATCAATGTGATACAAGTGCAACTCAACACGCTACAAAGCTAAAAATGTTGTATTTGTTACTTGTTTGTTCATTCATTAGGAAGCTCATAAATACATAGGTATCCAAGCAAAGCTCAGTTTGTACATTCTCGGTAAGATTTAGCAAAAGGTGAGGTCATTTTTTCTTATATATATGTGTGTGTTATATATAGAAACGTGCCAAGGTTGATTATTTTTATTGCATAATGAAATCAGTGAATGGGACATCATTTGTATATCTAGATGCTATAACTCATGTTACTATATTTTCACAATCCAAATGGCAGGTCTCTGATTACAGACTTCTGTTCTATAGGGTAAGACCTTCACCCGTTCTGGTATTCCGTTATCGTCTGATTTTTTTTATTATGAAGAGATTTTTTACGATGCTTCTTTCTAATATAGACAATGCCTCCCATTGCCTTCCTTTTTTCCACCCCTAGCTACCTGTGCTACTTTACACTGTTTCTTGGATATGGGTAAAAGCTAACCTATCTTTACCATTTACCTATGTAAATCCCCCACCTTAGTATCGAGGGAAGTGACCCAGTTCAGGTATATCATATTGTTATAGCATTCTAATATGTTTTAAACAGACATAGTTTAGATCCCTTCGCCAAGCTTGTTTGAAGCTTGTAACCCTGTTTTCCTAAGGAACGCTGTTGAACATTGTAAGAAACCGTGGTTTCGTTTTTGCCCATGGTGATGTCACACGTGATCTCTGCAGCAAATGTAATTTCATCAACCGATCACAGAAGCACTTAAAGTCTCCTCAACTCTGCTTTAAATTACCCAATGTAGCCAGCGTAGACATTTATTACATTCAGTTTGATCTGTTGTACATAGTGAAAGCGGTGATATGTTAATAGAGATTAATAGGTGTTCCAATTAAACTGAATATAAGGTGCAGTCTGGGAGTCACAGAAGAACATGTTACTGCAGGGCATTTTAGAAGATGCACAAAGTAAACATTGATCAGAGAATGACGCTTAATGGTGTCTCGATATTTAGACATGCCCTAAAGTGGGTTACTTGTATAGACACATTTTATGTATTTGTTTTTATATATTTATGTTAAGCAGTGCCCTAGGTTGGTTCCAGGGCAGCCCTCCTGTCATGCAAAATGCCTATGTTTAAGGGTAAACAAGGCATTTTGCGTGAATTAGAGGAAATGTAACTTTTCTTAGGCCTCATCCTGCTATATATATATATATATATATATATATATATATATATATATATATATATATATGTGTTATCTAGAAACCTGACCAAACCCCTTATAAAATCAGTTGAGCACAAAGAGCATCCAAGTGAATGGATGCCAGATGACCTGTCCTGGGTGTCATAAAGTCTTACAGGGACCAGATACTGGGGTCACACAGGGGACACAGCACCAAGCATCTTCAGAGTTATGATGTGAGAAATATGGTTAAGTTTCCATAATAGAATCATAACATGAAGATGTTCTGTGCGCTGGCCGTGTGCTCTCCAGAACAATCGGAAACATGGCAGGGGGGGTTAGACAGCGCCTGAGAAATAACAATGGGCCGAACTAGCCATCAGGTAGATAGGCGGTGTTTGGTTTCGTTTTATGTTTTGTGTTTATTCCTTGCTAATTTTAATGCTGTTGTATACGTTCTTTTTGTAAATTCTCTTCCTAATTTTATTTTTACTCAGATTAAATATAAATTATTCAATTCTGTCTTCATGCTCTAATTTTGAATCTTAGTGTTATTCCAGTTTGGACATTTTACCCTTTTTAAGTAAATTAGGGGTTTTTTTGTATGTGGGCTATCACAGTGGGTTACTCTCATGTATTTTAAGACCATAAATAAAACTTGTGGTGAGAGCAGATACAGTTTTGGGGTCATGGGGTGAACAGGTTTGGGGTTAAGGTGTAGTTTCTGTTTGCCCTGCGAGCAGAGTAACGAGCAAGCCTGCGGACTGGGTTTTCTGTTAACTCTTTCATGCCCACACATCCCTACTGTTACGATGAGAGCTGGCAGTTAGTGGCTACCTATGGTATCAGTGACACCCCCACTTATCTCCGAAGCCACTGTCCATTCTATAGGGCACCAATATATTACAGCTACCAGAATATGCTACTTTCGTTGGAGCGGTCAGTGCATATTGGATTGACCTTAGCAAGTCCAAAGTGCCAAATGGGACCCTTAGATTGCTTTAGATGGCACCAAATTCAGTTTGAGGTATTTCAAGTTGTTTATATGGTATTGCTTTTTTGTTTCAACATATACGGTAAATTGCATGTAATATTAATAGAACAGATAAAAAGGCAGAGGACCAATAACTATTTCCAAAGACTAAAACGCCAGGACAATACATCCAGTACTTGTATTGCTTGATTGTAATATTTTAAAAAAAGCTAGATGATTTGATCCACATGTGCAAAGTGATAAAAAAAAACCTACTTGCCCTGACCTAGATGATTTTCATATCAATTTACTGAAATCCATATTTCGCCAAACTAAAAAAAACATAGACATACATACGTGAGCACCAGAATATTTGCAGTGTACTATATTTTTTCCAGGTGCAGTAAAACAGTAGTGTGAAAGACCTTTTTAATGTGGGCAAAACAATTTGGAAAATTCTAATTTTAAATGGTAATGCTAAAGCAAAGCGATAAGATTTGAAATGCCAGTCCAGTGCCATATTATTCATAGCACAAACTGCAATAAAAAGCATTTAATAGAGTTTTTTCAGCAGTTGTATGATATTCTGTTTTCCACTGCATGTTCTGTTATGTCATTTTTACTTTTCAATTTTCCAACATTTTTCCCCTTTAGAACAATATGTTACTCACTGCTGTTATCATTAAGGATTTGTAGTTAGGATTTGTGGAAGGTCATTACTCATAATGTATTTCGGCACACACAGTTTGTAATAATCAGTATAAATCACAAGGGCAATGGTGCTTATGAATGAATATCAGAATGCAAGGACTAGATAGAACTCACAATTCATAGCACAATGAATGTGATAGTTAACTATATGTTACATTGTAGTGAAAATAACTGCTTGGTAAAAAATGATTAGCCTATGCAGTTCTATATGCTATTCATATTATTTTAAGAGAGATGCTTGTGCTATGCATTTCAAAACCTGTTCTTCCATAACAATGTATAAAATCTTTCAGATGATGATTATGTGTACCATATATCATCTATATAGCTATATGCACATCACAGGGTTCTTTGATATAATGGAGAGGGTTGTGGGTGAGAACACATGCATATGCAGCCCACTTGGCAGCCATGTTTATATTTTTAACCTATATACTGAATTAATGCCAGCATAGACGTAATAGGGGTTAAGATTTTAAATATCTTTTCTCCTATGCACAATATATAGGTGAAAAAAATACCCCATACAAAGTAAAAGGTGCGCTTTAATTGATTTTTGGAGCATTTGCAAGCAGCTTGCTGCAATGTATTAATTTAAAGTACAAGAGGGCTTTGAGTAGTTATTAAGATTCCCTTGTCAGGGCTTCATTGCAGAATAATGTCCGTGTTCACTGGGAAACTATCTTGTACTTAATATTGATTCATTGTAGCAAGTTGTACCATACAACACTATGCATTTGGTTGGTTCTGATGATACTTTTGTAGCATTGCTGGCAAACATCCCAGAAATCAATCAAGGAGGAAAATTAGACAAAAAAAAAAGATACTAATCTTTTTCATTTTCCCCCAAAAACTTAATCCAAAGCACTGCATATACGGCATTTATCTGTATTGCAATGCAATGCTGGTATGTATTCAAGTTGTCTGTGTTAAGGTGTCTTTAGACTCATCTGCACTCGTGTGCTGTATAGGTTTTTTAAAAAAATCTTTTTACTGTGTATTAAATTACTGGTAGTTTAGATCTGCCTTCAAATTTCTAGACTTACTCTTGGTCTGTCTGGTAACTTTGAGTAAAAAGTATCTAAAATTCTAAAATATAGCACATTATATCACTTAAGTGAAGTTAGTTCAGCTGATCTCTATATATCCTTTTTTAATATTAATAATATTAGAGGTGGTTAACTTTGAGTTTAGAGAGGTCATTGAACCGCTATGTTTTTTCATCTCCATTATAGTCAATTAATGTTTAGATGGCTTATTGAATCATGCCCTTTGTTTCTAATTTTGTTTCACTGTGAGAAACTTGCTGTAAAGCTGGCTTTGACACAGCAGGAAGGAAGGGAATGACTAAACTTCCGTTACACTACTGTCAGTATGGAGTCAGCAATGCATTTGTCGCCAGGTAGACGTCTTCCTTCAAGTGGCTCAATGCACTGATTTTAACCCCTGATGTACCAGGTAGATCGCTTTACAAAATACCTAGTAGGTTGCAAACAGGTTAATGTGAAATGCTCATTTTGTATATATGTGTGCATGTTGAATAATATATATATATATATATATATATATATATATATATACCGTATTTGTTTGATTATAACACAAGGTTTTTTTCAGAGCAATTGTCTTATATTTGAGGTCGCTTATAATCAGACCTCAAATAGAGGTTTGACTATAAGACTAAGATCAAGATTCCTGCAGAGCTGCAGGGGACCTGGATCCCCCTCTCTGGTAACCTCTGCTGCCGGCACTTCTTCTGGGGCTTCTATGACGGAGCGTTGGCGTGACATGACCTTCCGGTCCTCCATCATAGAAGCCCCAGCGGACGTGACGACAGCAGCAGAGGTTGTCTACGCGCATTGCGCAGACGTTCACCGGCTGCCAAAGAGGGGTATCCCCCGCAGAGCTGCAGGGGACCTGGATCCTCCTCTCTGGCAGCCGGTGAACATCTGCGGGATGCACGCAGACAACCTCCGCTGCTGTCGGCACTTGACCTTCTGGTGCTCAGTCATAGAAGCCCTGGTGGAACCAACAGGCAGCAGAGGTTGTCTTCACCCATCACGCAGACATCCACCGGCTGCCCCCACTAGACACCATGGAGTCTGAAGCACGGGGGACAAGTCTATGGATGTATCGGTAAGTTGGGGGGGTATAAGGCATTTCTGGAGGCAGAGTGGCATATAGGGGGTTAAAAAGCATATCAGGAAGGCAGAGTGGCATATAGGGGATATAAGGCATATCTGGGGCAGAGTGGCATATAGGGGGATGTAAGGCATTTCTGGGGCAGAGTGGCATATAGTGGGATGTAAGGCATTTCTGGGGGGCAAAGTGACATATAAGGGGGTATAAGGCATATCTGGGGCAGAGTGGCATGTAGGGGGTATAAGACATTTTTGAGGAGGCAGAGTGGCATATAGGGGGTAAAAGGCATTTCTGGGGAGCAGAGTGGCATATAGGGGGGTATAAGGCATATCAGGGAGGCAGAGTGGCACATAGCAGGGTATATGGCATTCCTGGGGGGCAGAGTGGCATATAGCAGGGTATAAGGTATTCCTGGGGGGCAAAGTGGCAAGCATGAGGGGGGCAGGTTGGCAAATAAAAGAAAATAAAAAAAAAAATCTTAATCATAGTTTTTATTAAATATGAAAAAATAGTTTACATTAATATTTACTCATATTTTTTTTCTTATAGGGTAGTCTTATATTAAGGCTTTTTCTTTTTTTCCTATATATATATTATAAGACGACCTCCCAATATTCAAATTTGGGAGGTCCGCTTGTACATAACTGGGGGGCAGGTTGGCAAATAAAAGGAAATAAAAAGAAAAAAATCATTTTTCTCAATCATAGTTTTTATTAAATATGAAAAAATCGTTTACATTAATTAATATTTACTTTGCTTTTTCTTTCTTTTCTAAATTAATATTTAATTGTTGGGGGGTCTTCTTATAATCAGGGTTGTTATATATATATATATATGTGTGTGTGTATGTATGTGTGTGTGTGTCATATCCATAATGTCCACAGATGATCTATTCTGTCGTAAAATGAATTGAGGACATTATTAGTCCTGTAAAATATTACACATTCGCATAAAGAAACCTTTATCAGAGCCTCAGTACTCATATCCTTCCTGATAAAAACCCCATTCATACGGCACATATGTCTCTATTTACTAAGAGCTGTATTACTATTTGTAAAACATGTTCTGGCACTAAGCCACAGCATGTGACAGAAGTTCTCCTCCACCACTTAGGTGCTTAATCCCCAAACAATCCCAAACAATTGTTGTTTCGAGCTTTGAACAAATATTTGTTTATTGTTTTTACAATGATTGTACGCCTAGATATTAATATACCAATGTTTAACTAATATTTTATCTCAAGTCGATAGTTACGAGGAAACAAATCTCAGGGTAAATAAAAGATGTCACAGTACATTCGTTGTGCAGGATTTTCCTTTGTGTAGGGATTGCATTTTACTTTTTATCAGTCAATATATGTAGCGATAAGTTGATACGTTTTAAATAGCAAACCACAAACACCTCTCTTTACAAATGTGTTAAAATAAATCATATTTGGCTCTGGCTGTTTCTATTCTTTGAATTAAAAGTATTTTAGTTCCCATGTAGCACCCATATACTAGTAGATAACCATCTGGACTGTAAAGAAGAAGCACAAAGCAATAGGTGCAGACTGAGCCAGCCTTAAATTAGGGCAAATCGGGCAAGACCTTATGATCAGGTGGGCTCTGAACTCCCACCTTTGCACCTTTGGAAGTTGTCAGCCATTTCTTGAGCGTTTTTAATGCAGTTGTTAGTTACAGATCTGTACAGATCTCTGGTCAGACCTCACCTAGAGTATTGTGTACGGTTCTGGAGATCTCATCTCCAGAAGGATACTGACATATTGGAGGACTATTGAAATCGTCAAGAGTTTGCAAGATATATAATTGAATAGCATAGATCAATTTAACAAAAGGTCAAATGAGCAAAAATACATAACATAAGTTAAAAAGAATAAATAGAATGTATCATATTGTGTTAAGCATCTTGGCTTGCATGTGCCCTATAGATTATACACTTGCCATATTCGCAATACACGGTTTATAAGCACACTGAAGCTGGTATGGGCCACGGGATGACCTTAGCTGTCCATGAGTGTGTTGCTGGTTTAGGCTGCATAATAGATCAGTCAAAAGATGAAAGGAGATCAGTGAAAAAAGGAGGAGAGAGGAATGTCACAGATGCTAGGCTTATTTGCATGTCCACAGCCAGAATCTGGTGTCTTGACAGAGTATTATGATTAAAAAGCTGAAATTGGATTGGGAATCCTGAGTGAGACGTGACAGGCAAACAATTACTTTTGGAAAACAAATCTAATTGCTATAGATTTCTGTGTAACAGATAAATGAGTGTTTTCAAGCAATGCTTTGTACATTTCTCAAAACCTTGGCTAATATTATAAATATGATCTGGAAGTGCCTTAGGAAACAGATTTCTGAACTTCAAGAGTGAGTCAGGTCTATCTCATTATTATATATGATGCATTTCAGAATACTTTTCTTATTATTCAGGGCTGGATTTGTACTCAGTTTGTTGTTTTCTTAAAACTCCCATCATCCTTTGCCAGCACAGTTGACGGCTAAGCATTAAATAAATTACTAATGTTCCAGTAATGCAGTGTTTATTAATCATAGTGTTGCATATACAATAAACAACCAATTTAAATTACTTGGTTTCTAACACAAATCAACAAACGCACGTTACCGCTTGTTAAATGGAGACAAGTAGTTAAGCGGAAGCAATTTACTTACTGCTATCTGCAATGCAGTCATCTCAAGACATTGTGGAAAATATTTGTGTATTCACCTTTATAATAATTTTACATACTTTATACAAAAGAAGAAATGCACAGCATATACAGTATCGATCTCTAACA
This sequence comes from Sceloporus occidentalis, assembly GCA_023333645.1. Classification (NCBI taxonomy): domain Eukaryota; kingdom Metazoa; phylum Chordata; class Lepidosauria; order Squamata; family Phrynosomatidae; genus Sceloporus; species Sceloporus occidentalis. Next base: position 12,210,951 of record JALMGF010000027.1, on the reverse strand, counting down.
TGCTATGTAATGAAAGCAATGCAGAATAAGACTAAAGCATGTTTATCCTCGTATTGATTTTGACTACATCATTAAACACACCATTTTACGGATCTAAAGGAAGCCCAAGAGGTTTTTTTTTCTTCTTTCCTATATCTGTAAACTTGACCTGTAGCTATTCTTTAAATGAAAGGAATCCACAGCATTTTATGGTGCTGTAATATTAAGAAAAGGCTCCTTCTCAAACTATACACATTTTTTTCAGTATGGGGAAGTAGTGGTGCAACTACACAGCAGGGATCCCATGTACTCAATAGTTTGCAACGTCATCCACAGCTGTCGTCCTCAATGAGTAGGGCCAGCATATGACATCATAGCTCGGAAATCCATGGCTTAAAGGTACCCTTAAAGCAGTCTACAGAGGCTGTGCTGACTTGACTCCCTTGACTGGCCCATGGAGCAGCGCCAAAGGTGGCCTAAGCTAGAATATGTCACTCCCTGTCACTATTATTATCCTCACATTATCTTAGTCCTTGGTCTTGTTGAACATTCAGGATAGCTTTATGTCTATCCCATGCATGTACTAGCCTCTACTTATTTCTGGTGGGAGACTATTCCACTTATCTAGACCCGGTTAGTAAAGTAAAGCTGCATGTGGTCAGTATCTCTCCAGATGTCCGCACAGATCTTTTTGTGTACTGCTCAGCATTCATAACTCCCACATCCCATTTTACTTAAATTATTATATCACTGCAGACATTCTTAACTAAAATAGCCATAAAAATGTGATGTCTTCACTTCATTATATAATTAAAAATGCATTGGTAATAGTTTTACTAATACCATAGTGGTTTATACAAATACATCTCAAGGAGATGCTATTGCTATTGATACATCCAATTAAAGGTGTTGTTCTACCTACTTTGGAACTAAATGCAGTATTTAAAGCATAATTCCTTGAAATGATGAATACCCAGAAATACAGAAATTCTAAACTCATATGAAATGTTGCCTGATTCATAATTTTTGTAGGGAACACATTATTACCATGCGGCACAGATGTTCTATTTTGGTTCTGTTTTGTTTTTCTGTAATTAAATCATCCAACCTCCTAAGATGTATTTGCTTATCATGCTGTTATTGTTTTTTATTGTGGAACATCACCTTTAACTAGGAGGTCTAGAACAGAAAAGCGCATCATGTGTTATACTATCCAAGCATTTGTGAAAAGGTTCCAATTATAAGTAGTAAAAGGGAACCCCCCAGTGCCCTGTATGTATAATGCACCAACATTCTTCAAGCATCCTGTAAAGTATGCAAGTATAGAATTATACATTTTAACCTAATATAGAAAATAATGTTATAAACTACAGATATTCATGTAATACAAAAAGGAAGCCAAAAACTATTTATACTATTTTTAGATAAATACCGTATTTTCCGGCGTATAAGATGACTTTTTAACCCATGAAAATCTTCTCAAAAGTCGGGGGTCGTCTTATACTCCAGGTGCTCAAACTTACCAAGCCGGACTGGAGAATCACGATTCCCCACGAAGCCCCTAAAACTGTAGCTTATCTCTAGGGGAGGGGGGAGCGGAGAAGCCGCCTCCCCTGGGCCGGTCGTGATCTCCCCAACTAGTCCTGATCAGCGGGCGCCCGATGAGCAGGGCTGGTTGGGGGGATCACGACCTCCCTCTAACTAGCCCAACATTAGGGAGCTCTCGTGCACCCTAATCACTATGCGCCGGCTATTGATGCCGAGCGCGGGGATGACGTCATGTCCCGGCGCTCGGCATCAATTGCCGGCGCGTAGTGATGAGGGAGCAGTAAAGCAGAGTTCTGAATGACAGACCTCACACTCCCACAACTGGATGGAAGATAGAAGATGAGAAAGGTGAGAGATGGGGAGAAAGGGGTGTTAGTGCAGTGTATGTGTATATATGTGTGTGTGTGTAAGGTCAGTGTATGTGTATGGTCAGGTGTGTGTAAGAGCAGAGTAGGTATTTGTGTTATTGTAAGCTGGTGTGTATGTATATAAATATATATATATATATATATATATGTGTGTGTGTAAAGGCAGCGGTGTGTGGTGAGGGCAGTGTATAAATGTGTATGTATGGACAGGCGTATATTAGTATGTGTAGATATATATATGTGTGTGTGTGTAAGGGCAGTGTATGTATGTATATGTCTGTGTATGGACAGGTATGTGTAAGGGCAGTGTATGTGTATATGTGTGTTTGTAAGCTGTTTGTAAGCTACGTGTATATGTGTGTAAAGGAAGGGGTGTGTGAGGGCAGTGTATGTCTATACATGTGTGTGTGTGTGGACAGGCATATGTTAGGGAGAGCTGACCCACCCAATCCAAGCAGGCTTTGTATACAACAACCAGCCAATCACCAGTAAGGTAAATCGCTTGCCGTGATTGGCTGGTTGTTGTATACTGGGTAGAGGGGTAGTGTTATATGGCGAGTATAGCCCAAACTCTATATTTTAACTGGAAAAGTTGGGGGTCGTCTTATACGCCCAGTCGTCTTATATGCCAAAAAATACGGTAGTTTATCAGAAGCTGACTCCAGAGACAGATGTTACTGTGCAGTTCAAATCGAACTGCTTGAATCAAACAACTACTCTGGAAAAGTAATTCAAGAATGACAGCTTCTACTCTGACATGTGTATATATATATATATATATATATATATATATATATATATATAAATATATATATGTTTAAATAGAACTCGTAGCTGACTAGGATCAATGATAGTGATGTGGGAAGATATAGCTCAATGGATTCTTTAGAATGCAACAGAGCTGTCTCAACCAGGAAGCGCATTAGCAAATAAGCAGCGATCTGGTTCTTTACTCACCATCTGCTCCAATGGTTCACCACTCAAATCTCACTATTGAATGAGCCTGGAACAAAGAGACAATGTGTGGGATCAATAAAGTTCACAGGTGCAAGTGGCTTTATTGGTGCATTTCAACTACTGTATTTAGAAGCTATTTATTTAATTAAAACACGGGTCAATCTCTATATTGGAGTTTTGGCTTTTATAGAAGAAGTTTAATTTTGCTAGCAAAGTGACTCTAAATATAATGATCAGTATGAAAAAATATTAATAAACCAAATTGGTACCAACCTGGTTCAAACTGGTATTTTGGTCCACATGAGCATCCATACACATGTGCAAAGGTTTTCAAACTAGGCTGCGATGGCCTTTGCAGCACCAGAGTCAGCTCCCTTACTGTTTAATCCAAACAAAATTAATAAATACCCAAACAAATAAAAAAAAGGTCACAGAGCATACAGTACAGATATAGGTGGTTTATAATGAAAATACATCAAATAAAGAAATAAATGCATTAATGATTAAGAAGTAATAATAAATCTAAAATAAATATTAAATCCATACATACTGAATACAGAAAATATATTACATTAAAACAATGCTGTACAACAGCAAATAAATCCTGGCAAGAATGCAGCATGTATTGACTTCATAGTTTTGTGGAAAATAAGCTATTAAATATACATTTCCTATCCTTATGTGAATTCGTAAGATGTTCATGAATGTTCTGCTTTGAATTACGTATGATACATGTTCCAGTGAAAGGCTAAATGGCCGCATAAACTGATCTTTTTTTCAAAATCCAATCTTTCAAAATTCATGTTTACGGCAACTGTCTTTAGAAAATTCCCTTCTGAACGCATTGCATTTGCTGTCACATAAAACCTGGTATTAGCTTGGTGTGCTTTCCTTGTCTCCTTAGAAACCACACTGAGAGACTTCCTGTAAAGGAAATTATCGTCCTACATTAAGTAAACTTACAGTTGCAACTGAATAGTGTTTTGACTGAATTATCAAAATTAAATTGCACACTACAGAGCAGTATTGTATCTTGGAAATGTATTATATATATATATATAAAATTATAATATAAATTATATCTATTTATAACTATATATATATATATATATGTTTATATGTATACTGTATATACGATATATAATGTATATATATGATATATTGTAAATCTATATATAATATACAAGCACTTATATATGTTATATGTTGGACGAGAAGGATTATTGCGTTGCTTAGCTGAGAATTTTCCACTCTGTGTGAGGACAAGAGCAGAACCATTTTGAGAAATATTTAACTTATTATTTTAGTCAGCTAATAGCGAAATGGGCGGCAGTAGAGATCAAAATGGTCACAGTGAGACAAAAAGAAGAGCAAATGGTAAAGCGTTATAAAGTATGTGAACGGTGAGGATTGATGACTAGAGAAATATGATCTACAATATTAAATTATGATTTAGACAAATACTAGGATGACTGTTATTCCCACAACAACAATGTTGATGTAATGTGGGGATAGATAGTAATTTTGACACACGTGTATATATATATATATATATATATATATATATATATATATATTTATTTATTTATCAATGTACTCTTGTAGAAATGTTTGTAAAATAAAAATGAAAATAAAATGGTAAGAATGACATAATTCTTGGCAAATAGGGGATGCACACGAACTGGAGTATTTGGTTAAAGTTAACCTTTTTCACTTTATGTTTATTTGCATTAGTGCTGCACTTTTACTAGAAATGCTATAAGTTAGTTAAACACACAAAAAGGTTATTTGCATCAACTAAGCAGTAATAGTATGGCAAATACATGTCGTGAGTTTAGTAATGTATTTCATACCGGTTAGGATACGTTTAAATAAAAGTAACAACAAATTAAGGTTGGAGAATTATAGCTGTCGCCACCCTCTGGAGTTTTGCAGTTTAATTTATGGTGTTGTGATTATCTCCACCACACTAAGATCTTGCTATATGCTGGATGGCTCTGGACTTATTTATTAGACCTTTTTACCCCAACCTAGAAAAAATCTATGTGCAAGTCCATATATCTTTAATAGACTTGTGCAGATGGACCAAAAACGATTCAGATGAACTTTCATTTAGCTTTTAGTCTATTCGTTTTCAGACAATGAATTTCAATTCCTGCCCTTTTAGTTCGGACAAAATTTGGGAAGCCTTTCAATTCAGAAACAAACCCATTGTCATTCACTCACTCTCTCTTACAGTCTCTCATGCTTTCTCACACTTTCTCACGCTCTCACAGAATCTCATGCTCCTTCTCAATGTCTCCATCTCCTTTTTTCCCGCAGCTGCTCTTACATAGTTACATAGTTACATAGTTCATAAGGTTGAAAAAAGACCTAAGTCCATCATGTTCAACCCTTCTACCTAACCTTTCTATTCTTGATCCAAAAGAAGGCCATCAGGGGAAAAAATTCCTTCTTGACTCCAAGAGGCAATCGGATTTCTCCTTGGATCAAGAAGCTCTAAAATATTAATATTATTCTATTTATATCCCTGTATATCGTGCCTTTCTAAGAAAATATAGAGGCCCCTTTTGAAGGTATCTAATATATTGAATAACACTACCTCCCTTGGAAGTGAATTCCATACCTTAATTGTCCTCACTGTGAAGAATCCCTTCCTTTGTCGTCTATGAAACCTGCGCTCTTCCAGTCTCTTTTCTTCTTCTTCTTCCCTTCTTCTGCCTTCTTTCTTGGTTCGCTTTTCTTCACCATCCGCTGTGTTTACCAGGTCCCATGGAGAAAGTGAAAAAAAATGAAATACAAACTAAAATTTGAAGCTCCTTGCTTTGTCTTTGTTTGTTCCATTGCTGGCCTCTCCTCCTTATCGGACATTTGTACAAATTAACAAAATTGACAAATGTCATTCAAATTAAAATTTGTACAAAACTGAATGCACAAATCTAATCTTTACAGTTGCTGCAAAGGAACTCTCAAGAGACTCACTACATGGTGAGCAATAGCAGCTTTGTATGTGTCCATGCTAGCAGAACTAGCCCTTAAAAATGATTTTAAAACAATTGTATAATATATAAATTATAATTTATTCTAAAGTTTACATAACACCAATCTTGGAGCGCTACAGAAGATCCTTACTTATTTTATTTGACCTATTTTAAACTTAATATCATCTAAAAAAAACCAGCATTATTTTTAGTAAAATTTATATATTCAAATAATTCTAACACTTATTCCTTTCCATATAGCATGCTGCCTTTTGGCGACTTTTAATGCTTCCAATTGCCATAGTGGTTATTTAAAAAAAATGTCATGGTAAATCTAAAAAGAATGCCAATAAATTGCATTATTTCCCTAAACTAAAATATGAATGAACATATAATTCTATCTAGATGTTAAGACCAAATTTTGGCAAAGTAAATCAATTATACTAGGTCCTGTAAATTACATCTTAAATCATTTGGCTGCACCTTTCTAGTATTAATTAACTACTGGACTTTCAGGGTCTAAAGCAATGACTGATTAGTAGCCAACCTTGCAAATGTGGTAGAATGTTTTTAACTCCCTTTTATTCCCTATAGACAGGGACTAGTGTTAATGAAACATCCTCAGTTTTCACAGAACTGCTTTGTTTTTCCTGAAATAAGTTATCTCATGGGATTTACAAACCATTTGAAACCACGCAGGTCAATTATTAATAAGAAAATTGTCATTAATAAGAAAAATATGAAATAAGTTAAAAAAAAATGTTTGTTTTATGTTCATGAAACTACAAACCTCACAATATTGCGGTTATAATTTGATTTGAATAATGTTCTTTTTTTATTAACACTTAAATGGAAGAAAAAAGCCACAGAGTTTTTAAAGAAAGCCCATAGAAATTTAGATGCAGATGATTTTTTTAACTGGCTGGGAGTATTTAAATAGAAATAATAATTTCAGTGCAAAATTAAATTATATTTGGTTAATATTGCACAACTTGGCTTTCTTGTGCCATAAAGTTTTCCCAATAAGGTGAATATATTGTTGTTTTCAAAATATGTGCAGCAAAAATAGAAATAGATAATAACATTACTGTTATTAGATAAAATATCAGCTAAAATGGCATATAATGTATGCATTTGATTACAGATACCAGGTTTATAACTCAGTTTCCTATGGTGATGTTTTCTCCCCAGCCTCCACCATTCTAGCATGGCTTTCCACAAGATTTTGGAGCATTTCTGTGGGAATTTGTGCCCATTCAGCCAAAAGAGTATTTGTTAGCTCAGGCACTGATGTTGGGTGAGAGCCTGCCTCGCAATCAGCATTTGAATTCATCCCAATGTTGTTCAATAGGGATAAGGTCAGGGTTCTGTGCAGGTCACTCAAGTTCCTCCACAGCAAACTATGTCTTTCTGGCCCTCGCTTTGTGTACAAGGGTACAGTAACATGAAAGAACCTTCCCCAAACTGGTGCCACAAAGTAGTAAGCATGCAATTGTCTAAAATGTCTATGCTGCAGCCAACACTTGACATTGCACATAATGATCTTCGGCTTGCGTGTAGCTCTACAGTCATGGAAACCTATTTCATAAGCCCCCCACCACACAATGCTTGTGCTGATGTTGCTTTCAGAGGAGAGCAACTAAAATGGTGAATGGTTTACAGGGTAAGGCATAAAGCTACCCTGAACCTAAGACAAGACTGGGCAGATTAAAGTCTGAGTCTTTACATTAGGAAAAAATGGGCAGACTGATGGGTCAAATGGTTTTTATCTGCTGTCAAATGTTATGTTTCCATTTACACTTATAAAAAATGTAACATATAGAAAACATTGATTTTAATGTAGCACTGCATATTTTTTATAAGTACCTTGATTAAAGGACCAATTGAGTCACCCTATGACCATGTTGGACTTGTGGAAAAAAAGAAACCCTGGCACTTTAACCCCTTAATGACAATTGCCGGTTCTGGCACGGCACGGAAAAACAAGTCGATTATGACAAATGACGTGCCAGAACCGGCACGCCTTTAAACGGGTGCAGAAAGCGATCTACGTTCGCTTTCTGCACCCAAACGGCGTTGCTGTAATGCCTCGACCTCGAGGCATTCAGCAACGCCACCATCGGCACCAGGGGCCTCCCCGGGGCGTCAACAACCGCCATACATTGTGTGGCGGCGGACGCCCGTTTTAAAAGCGTTTAGGAGGCGATCAACGATCACCTCCTAAACTTAAATGGTGTCGCTGGAATGCCTCGATCAGGAGCCATCCAGCGACACCAAACACTTACCTTTGGATGGACTGTGACCGCTCCGGAGAGCGGTCACAGCCGCAGCTGCCGGTGATCTTTGCCATCTGCAAGATGGCGGCGGCCCGGGAAAAAAAACAATAAAGGTGAAAAAGTTCGCTAGACGGTCTCCTGACCATCTAGAGAACTCTGGCTCCACTTGCAGGTTGAATACAGGTACTGCATTCAACCATGCAAGTCAATGGAGCCCAGCGTTCTAATCACAGTGTGATTAGTAAAAATAAATTAAAAAATAAAATAAAATTAATAATAATTAGAAGAAAATAGTAAAAAAAAACAGTAAAATGTAAAAATAATTTCCCACTGATGTCACTATCAGAATTTAAATTTTTTTTTTAAAAAGGCAAAAAAAATTAAATATATATATAAAAAATATATTTTTGTGAGCAAGTCCTAAAATTAGCACATTAGCTTAAAACAATTCTCACATGGAAAGAGTTAAAATACTGGCATATTAAATCATAATCAAAAATTATGATTTGATGGGGTAAATTGAATTGGCCGGGTGGAAGGATGGCCACACATCTAATTTCCAATTAGAAAAATGCACACGTACCAAATGTGGCCTTTTAGTTCCCCCCAAAAATTACAAACCCATGCATGTGGGGTATCACTGCGCTCAGGAGATGTTGCTGAACACATATTGGGGTGTCATGTGACAGCGGCATAAACGAGGAGCTGTAAATTCATACATAAAGTAGGTGTGTGGGGGAAAAATACACACAAAAAAATACTACTGCAAACTTTGAAAAAATTCTGGTGGTAAAATGTGTGCATGCAAAGAGTTAAAATACCAGCATTTAAAATACCCTGGGGTGACAAATACCAGAACCTTTTAATTCATACCTAAAGTAAAATGTGTGTGGAAAAACAAATGCAAAAAAATGACTACCACAAAGTTTGACAAAGGCTGGTGGTAGATATGGTGCATGGAAAGAGTTAAAATATTAGCATTTGAAATACCCTGGGGTGTCTAGTTTTCAAAAATATATGGCTTTATTGGGCACACTGAAATGGCCCGGCTCAAAGATGTACCAAATAGGGCATGGGCAGTGGATCCCCAAATGCCAAAGTTCAACATTGAAAAATGCGCATGCCCCAAATGTGGCCCTTTTGCCCCCAAACAGCCAGGCAAAATCATTAATGTGAGGTATCGCTGTACTCAGGAGATGTTGCTAAACACATATTGGGTGTTTTATGATAGTGACATATACCAGAACCTGTTTATTCATACCTAAAGTAAAATGTGTGTGAAAAAACAAATGCAAAAAAATTACTACCATAAAGTTTGACAAAGGCTGATGGTAGAATAAGTGCTTGGAAAGAGTTAAAATACCAGCATTTGGAATACCCTGGGCTGTCTAGTTTTCAAAAATATATGATTTGATGGGGTAAATTGCATTGGCCGGCTTCAAAGATACCCGAAATGGCACATGGAGGGAAGAATTACCAGATTTGGAAAAAATGGCTTTGAAATAGCAAAACGCTACCTGTACTTATTGCTCCATAACGTGCAGAAAAAAGCAAAAAAACATAAAAACATTGGGTATTTCTAAACTCAGGACAAATAGTAGAATCTATTTAGCAGGTTTTTTCATTACCTTTTATAGATGAGTAAAAGATTTTTCAACTAAAAGTTAGAAACAGTCATTTTTTTCTAAATTTTTCACCATATTTTATACTTTTTTTTAATAGTAAATAATATGATACAATCAAAACAATGTCATCTAAAGAAACCCCTTCTTGTCCTGAAAAAAACAATATATAATGTGTGTGGGTTCAGTAAACGGGAAAGAAGAAAATTACAGCTAAACACGAGCAGCACAGAAATGTTAAAACGGCCATTGTCACGAAGGGTACAAAAAGTAAAATCAGCCTTTGTCACGAAGGGGTTAAAGCACATGGTGTGCAGTGGCAGATCTGCTCCTTGTGAAGCAGCAAAGTTAAGTGACCCATGCCATTTGGCACTGGCCCACTGGGCATTGGTCTGGTTTGATAGAAGTCTAGGCCTGCCCTTCTGTCAAACCAGGCCAATGCCCAGTGGGCTAGTGCCAGATGGCATGGGTCACTTAACTTTGCTGCTTCACAAGGATACTAATCTGGAAACTGTGCTACATGGGTATTTTTCATTTGTAGAACTGTGACATGTATGATTTATGAAAAATGATCAACTATAAGTGTGAAAGGGATAGATGAATATGAATTATAAATGTTTTATACACGCTGTGGAATGTGGAATTTTGCTTTGTTAGATAAAGATTGGGATCTTCAAGTGTGGAGAGAGAGACACAACAGTTAAAAAAAACTGACATGTTTTGATTTGCAGCTGTGTATTGATTGGTCTCCTGGTGTTTCAATCCAATGAGAACAGAGCAGTGAATTCAATCAAGAACCAAAAAAATGTGCAAACAAAAGGAAACCAATGGTATCCTCTTTTTGGTCTACAAATGTGAAAAATTCATCGATCAACATAATTCATTAGCTTTTTTGAGACATATGCATATTCATATTTTTAAAGGACCAGTTAAAGCTTAAACATTGTTGTCACGAACATGAAACATATTGTATAAGAAATATAATTGGGCTTTCTGGAACAAAAACGTTTCTAGTTTAATATATTTTTGGTGATTTCCTGAGAAAAAATAATGAAAAATAGCTTTTATAGATCTTTGAGCGGCATGGAAAACTACTACCCCATTATTTAACCATATACAGGTATGTTGTAATGCTACATTTGCATGCTTAAGCATAGAAACATAGAATCTGACAGCAGATTATTGAGCTCATCCAGTCTGCCCATTTTTCTAAGGACTCTAAACCCAATCAGTCCTTGCTCTGGTTCTATAGTCAGGCTTTATGCCTATCCCATGCATGTTTAAATTCCCTCACTGTGTTTGTCTCCATCACTTCTGCTGGGAGACTTTCCATATACCCCTTTCTGTATAGTAGAACTTCCTTACATTGCATCTAAGCCTCTGACCCTCTAGTATTAGACTATGCCCTCTTGTTCTAGCATTTCTCCTCCTTTCAAATAAACTTCCCTCCTGTACATTGTTAAAACTCTTTGAAATGTTTTTATTGCACCTCCCCTCTCTCTTCTATTCTCCAAGCTATCAATATAATTGATTGTTTTATATAGGGCCATCATAACCCATAGACCTGTACAATGGGTAAACAGGACATTACAAGTAGTATATAATATAATAATTTGACTTACAGAATCAGCAGGTGAAGAGGGCCCTGCTCAAACGAGTTTACAAGCTATACATATTAAGATCCCTTGTTCTTTTCTGATTTTTATAATGCAAACTATCCAACGTTTTTAAATCCCTCCTCTGAACTCTCTCCAGTGTTTCAATTTCTCCAGAATTGTATACAATACTCTAAATGAGACCTGACCTTGATATGCCTCTCGTTAAATAGCCCAGAACTATGCTTGCTTTTTTTCCAAAGCTCTACTGCATTGCTTGCTTATTTTTAAATCTTCTTAAAATAATTAATCCTTAATCCCTCTCTTCCATTGACAGAATTCTACCTTGGGATTGTTATGTCCCAAGTACATTATTTTACATTTATTAACATTAAACTGCAGCTGCCACAATCTCGAACATGTTTTTTGAATTTACTTATCATCATTTACTTAATCATTTGCCATTTGACTTATTCCACCAAGAAAAGTCTACCTTCTTGCAGACATTTGTATCATCTGAAAAATACATACCTTGCCATTAAGACCTGTTATATCACTACTAAAATATTTAATGGTTAAATAAGTTTGCTAGTGGTTTTGCCAGGACAACCCAGAGCTCTCTTAGTAACTTTGGGTATATCCCATTGGGTCCCATGGATTTAGTTTGGAGAGTTTTAGAAGAAACGTATTTCTGTGTGCTAACAAGGGTCCGTCACCTTCACCTTGCTCTGTAAAAACAGAACAGAAGTATTTATTTAGATCTTTAGCCACATTAATGTAACTACCTTCATTTGTCTTTGATGTAATTATTCCTGGTGTATTTCTTCTTTCATTTATATATATATATATATATATATATATATATATATATATAGGGTCTTATTGCCCTTTTTTGTTAACCTGGCAATTTTCTACTCAGTGTTTGTTTTGTCGCATCTAATAATGTGTTTTTCCTCCCTACGCTTAGCTTTACATTTGCTCCCAATTTTCTCATTTTGAGTCTGTTTTTAGTTCCTAAAAGCTACCCTCTTCTCCTTCAAGATATGTGTCACATCTGCAGAGTACCACAGAGTTTTCTACTACTAAAAAGTGTCTATGCATTCTGCGGCCATTCCTAAAACAAAACATTAGAGCTTTCAGTCTAGATAAATGTGTAATTATTAAGGTTACTTAGTGGGTATGTATTTGTATATGTAATTATGTATGTTTTATATATTTTTTTAATGTATCCACATTATTTTAATAGAAGAGATGCGCATCATTTCACAGACCTAAGCTGCCTGACATTTTACATTCATAAAAACAAATTCCATTAAGTTTCTGTCAATCCATCCATTGTTAATTTGCCTAAAATGTAAACAGCCTTTCATAGTAGCGAAAAGAATGTCAGTTAAAGTTTTAAATCAATTGACCTGTTGTGTATTAGGTTATTAGTGTGACAGTGTCTTTGCGATTCCTAATGCCAATTATGTTGATTAAAGTAAACATTAAGAAATATAGGTAAGCTAACTACATGGTATACCTTGTATACCTATATAAGTGTATACATTACATACCCATGTTCATAGATTGGCCAAAGGCCCCCATTCAGTCTTCATTTGGCAACTGAGAGAGGTTGAAGCCAGGGCGGGTTAGTTCAAATAATGGTGTAAAAGCAAGACTATAGGCTTTGGGTGAAACTTTACTTACCAAATTCCATTCCTGTTTCCAGCCTGCAGGGAGATGTAATATGAACTTTCTGCTCAGAAAATTGCACTTGAGAACAAATTCAAACTAAATAATCATAAGACTTCCACCCGGGGAGGGGGGATATATTTTATATCTTTTGATAACTATAAAATGTATTAATAACATTTCCATTTACTAGCAGCAGATGTCTTGCTTTTTTGTAAGTAAAAAGAGTTCAGATTCACTCCAGTGCCCCATGCAGCCTTGCCAATGAAGAATGCATATTATGGCTGGAGTGTCCCTTGAACCCTGTCACTGGATGCATCGAGAGTAGTCAGTTCTTCTGATTTTCAATGCTTGCCATATTTATTATTATTATATAAATGTAAATTACATTTTTATACACTATATGTTAAATACCGTCTACACTATATAGTATCAGTGTGCAAGAGTTGTTTTTCCCTTTTAGAAATAACAATTTGCTCCATTCCATGGTGCATTGATACATTTAAACTTCTGATTTTAATAGAATTGTTCAATAGCACAAGAGAACCGCATGGTTTAATTATTTCTTCAGTCTTCAAAGAAGCCATAAATGAGTTTTACTTTGCATTTGGTAAAAAAAAAAGCCAATTTGTTATTTTAAAGCTGTCATTAATTAACCAAGCTTCAAATAATTCTTTTTCTTACTGCAATTTTATAAATTGTTTAAATTTAGACATTTAGCTGGCACAGTAGGATTTCCTTTTTGTCAGCGACAAGGTCAAAGGGTTTACATTATTGCAAATGCAGATTTTTGGCTTCTGTCTCTCTCTCTCTTACTCATGGTCTTTTGGAATGGTTTGTATCTGTCATCAAATTCTCTCTCTCTCCACAATAAACTACATTTTCCAGTGGGCTATATTCTGACCGTATGCATCTGATCTTTATTTTTGGGATAGCAAACATTAATCTCACCATTTGCTTTTATTGTCTAAGGATTATAGAAGATGCTGGAGAGATACCTGTTGGAATACCTGATTTATATCTTATGTCACTAAGTTTCAAATTAGGGAATTTGTAAATGTCACGAACCCTTTCTGTACAGTGCTAGTCAATATGCTATTTTAATGTGCAACCAGCCACTTGAGAAAAATCGTGATTACTTGCTTTATCTCATACCAGAGAGAGGAAACAATTGAAAACGGTATTTTTCATACAACCCTGATGTGTTTATAAGAAAGTTAATTGTGAGATACAGGGGTACCAAACTGCTACACTGCCAGGCTACAGCGCTGGGAACTGACTGGGTGAAAACAATGTTTCTTGGTGACTCCAGATGATGCGCCTCAATCTCCAGCTGGGGCAGCAGTATTTGGTCATCTCCACTCCCCAACTAGGTTCTTCCTATTGCCTAGTCTAGCTCGGGCTCTGTTTATGGCAACCTCTGCCCCTGAGCATGGCCTCACCAAGTCCCAGCCTCCTGAGACAGGTATATAATATGGTGACCACACTAAATGCTGTTTAATTGGGCAGGTGTTGTCTGTCTTCTAGATCCATGGGATCATAAGCTACACTTCTGCCTCTAAGCATGCCCTATCCGTGCAGGCATGTATCCATAATGTGGCCACATATCTGTGATCTATGATCCATGATATATGGGCTGAAGGCCCGTTGTTCTCACCTGCCTAGTGATTTTTTAGGTTTTGCTGCATATCACCTTCTATGCATATAGAAAATTAAATGACCCATATATTTATAAAGGAAAGCATATCAATTGTATATGTTATTTTCAGCACTTTTGCCTTTTTGTGTAAAATAAATGAGATTACTGAAAGAATCTCAAGAAAAAGGGATTCTTATCTGCAGTCAAATTCTATGCTTCCTAAAAAATGTCCAAAACCTTAATGTTTTCAGTGAAGACAATATTAATAGAGGATAGTAGTTGATAATTTTAATAGTTCATTAAACTGAACCCATCACGAAAAAGACATTCATATACTTTACAGGATTTTACGGTTTAATCTCTATTTTCAAACAAAATTACATGCACACATTTTGATTTGCCTGCCTCTGTTATAGATATTGGACTGAATTCAATGCCAGAGATTCATGTAACATTAGCAATTCTGAAATGGATTGCAACAGAAAAGACTAAAGAAAACCAGTAATACATTTTACACCAGTTGATGATCTATAGTATGGATTGAGGGCTGGATTAGTAGATGGACAGACACCATCGTGTTTCAACAACAGGAAAGGGTTAAAAGAATGCAAACCTTACCTTGGCATTTTTTTAAATATATATTTTATAAAATATGTCTTATATATTTATCATTTTGATATATCTATATCATTTTGTTTCAAAGTGTAGCGTAACAGTTTGTATTAAATGCCCTAAATAAATAATTTTTCAAATAAAACATAGTTTTTTTTCGTATATTATTATTATTATTTATTGTTTTATATAGCGTCATCAAATTCCATAGCGCTGTACATTGGGTAGACAGGACATAACAAGTAGAATGTAACATAACAAATTGACTAACAGAGACAACAGGTGAGGAGGGCCCTGCTGAGACGAGCTTACAGTCTGGTGTGTATGGTGTTTACGTAATGGATTGACCATGCCTTGGTAGATGTACCTGTACTGTGAATTGATAGAAGTGACACTGCAGAAAATGTGCATGCGTTTTAATCTAGAAATTGTCTCTTGAAAATATGTGTTTATGGAACAATCTGCACATGGTTCTAATGAATTGTTTTGTGCATCGTCCAGTACAATTAACAATTTGAGCACTGGGTCGCTGTTATTTAGAAACAAAATGCAAAGGGAATACAGCCTATTAAAGCTGAAATTGTACATAAATGTGATTCTTTCACAGCAAAATCGCATAGCAGCAAACAATGCCTAATGAGGGATACTGATTCAAAATACATTTCAGTAATGCATTGTTTTCTTACCCAGTATTTAATGATAAATTAAACCATGACAAGCTAGTGGTAAACATCAAATGTCTGCAAGAGATTTTGTGTGCTAATTAAACCAAAGACACTAAAAGACCAAAGGTTGTACTGAGTATAATAGGGCTGTCTGAAGGAGTTTTGAAATAGGCAGATCAAGCATCTATGTAGATTTCCAACATCTGGAGTGCTGGGAGCACTGCTTGTGCTTTTTTTTCCAGTTTTGAATACAAAATTGCAGTTTATTTAAAATACAAATAATACAATAAATATAAAACTTCAATGTAGGTATATATTGTGAGACTGTGAACCCCAGGGAGATGATTAGCATGGCATCTGAGTACAGCTGCTATGCAGATTACACATATGGGTCCCTGGGGTGGAGCAATTGGAGAGCAGGGTGGGCCAGTGCTCCGTTTCCCTATTTTGTGGAAATTCCATGCCGGGTTTTCCAGGAGGCAAGAAGTCTGCAGGATCCGGTCCAGGATTCCTATGGGGCTGGCGTCAGGCACAGGTGCTGGGCATTAAAAACCCCTGGAGCCTGAGACTCAGAGAGACTGTTGGGGGAAGAGGAAGTTCCCTGTGCTCCCAGGGCAAGGAGAGGCCCTGAAGAAGACAATCCCTGAGCCAAGTGAGGCATCACCTGCCTGGACATTTTGTGTGCTGTCTGGGGGAGGTTTTCCAGAGCCTGGCATAGCTGGGTCTGGCTGGGAGGTTGAGTTAGTGGGTGATTAGGCTGGTCAGTCTGGACCAGCATAGTTCAGTTAGAGAGGGCTCCAATTGGGAGCTAGGTTTTCTTTTTATGATTTGTTTTTTTGGGGTTTCAGCAATTAAAAATAAAGATTTGTTTTGTTACAAGCTGGTGTTTCCGAGACTGATTGCCCTAGAGGACTGTGCTTAGGACCCCTAAAAGTGACATGTATGGCCCTCCTGCTATAGGGTTTGTCACATAATATATATATATATATGTATATATATATATATATATATATATATATATGTGTGTGATATAGATATAAATAAATCCTTATTTTTAGACGAGTTAAGGAACCAGGATGAAGGTTAATCCCTTAATGAATATTCTCTGGCATAAATAATTTGATGGGTTGTCCGTCTAACTGGTACTCCTGGGGTGGTCTGCCTGGATGATCAGGAGGGGGTGGAAACAAGCTGGAGCTAAGACAGATACATCTCCTCCTCGCCTTCCACCTTACAGATATCTGCAAGGACCTATGTATCTGCTGGGCAGCTTGGTTAACCAGAGTCGGGCTAAGGCTCTGTGGACAGCTCACCCATCTTTCTGTTCTCTTTTCCTTTATCCTAAAGGAACATAGATTTATTGGCATGCTTAGCATGCAGTCCTGATACCAAACAAAGTAGAGTAAGGAGTAATTTCAAAACAAATATTAAAGCACTGTTCTGGCACAATCATCGCCGTTCTTTTACTATCTGATCTTAGGTTGTTTTTGAGACTAAACACTTAGCATATCAGTTATGGAAATATGTTCATCTGTACTCAATACTATTATATAATACTGTATAATGTATTTGCTTGGTTATAAGATGAACCCCCCCCAAAAAATTGGATCTTAATGAAAGAAAAAAATAAAAGTCTCTATTGGAATAAAAACAATGTTCGGTTTCTCTCACATTCTCTGTCAACCTGCCTTCCGTTCCAACCACTTGCCCCATGTCCCTGTCTCCATTTTCTCTCTCTCCTCTTGTCTCTTCTTGTTCTTCTTTCTTCGTCCACTCATCCCCGGTATCAGCTACTTTTTGCCGGAGCCCTCCAAGAAACCAAAATATTGCAGACGGATTCACAGAGAAAGAGAGGTTCAGAAACACTACTCTTTCTCTGTGAATATGTCTGCGATATTCTGGCCCCCTGGAGTACTTCTGCCACAGGGAGAGTCTGTCCCCAGTTCCCCTGATTAAGGGAGAAGTACATGGATAACCAAGATGAGACTGGGGAGAAGTGGACGAAGAAAAAAGGCAAAAGAAACCAGACAGAAGGACAAGAAGGGGTTAGAGAAAAAGTGGAGCTGCGGAAAAGGGGACAATGACATGGAAGCGGTCAGTGGAGATGGTAGGGAGACATTGAGAGAGAGCAAGAATGAAAGTGTGAGAGAATGAATAAGAGCGAGAGGGAGTGTAAGAGAGCATTTGAAAGTATGAGAGATTGTGAGAGAGCATGAGAGAGTGAGAGAACGTGAGTGTGAGTGAGTAAAAAGCCCCTATGCTTCTGAGAATCTGAAGTCTTAATAAAAGACAACCTCAATTATAGGATAAGGTTGTTTTTCCAGAGGATTTTTTCTGAAGAAACTCATCTTCTAATAAAGCAAATATGGTAATTGTCTTGTTTTGGGGTGTTTTTTGCCCACGTGCCAATGTTTTACTTAAAATGTTTACTTGAATAAACTGCCTTCAAAATGACATAAATACCTTTTGTACACTAAAAGTTGCACAATATTAAATTGTACTTCTATGTATGTTTTCAAATTGAAAATGCTGCATTGCATTGAAAAAAATCTTGAAGGGCACATGCAATGTTTAAAATCTGCCATACAAAATTCACGTATGACCTTGTCATTCAGACATGCAAGGATCAATTTAAATATTGTTCATTGCATTTTACACAAACTAAACTTTGCGGCCACATTTCACTGATGTGTTTCACAAAGTAAAATGTTATTACAGAGTGTGGCAATCAAATGACAATTACTGTCAACTCTATGGTGATATGAAATGAAAAAAAATTATCATTTCTGAGTCCGAGGCAGTAATTTGCAAATATAAATGCATTTTTGGCAAGTTGAAAGAAAGAAAAGTATTAATGAGGATTGCTTGTATCCTAACTCTAACTTTATTAAAACTTCCTTGATCAAACATGGAAAACAATTTAAACAATAACACAGAACAAAGCAGAAGGAGAAGACATTTTTAAAACAGATGGCTCTTTTCTAAGATCTCATATTTTATAGTTCTTTATAAATAAGCACATGAAAATGGTGCACCCACTGTGTTTACAAATAAACAATATATTTGTATTCAAAATGTGTATATCTAGAAACTCTCCAGGTTTAACCCAGAGTCTGCAAGTGAGCCCTACTATACCGTGTCTCAGAGTCAGCTGCTATGGGCACGGGAGCCCACTCTCTGTCCATGTTTTTCCTCCTCTGTGCTCACTTTGCCTGCTCCCCACCACATTCTATCCCACTAAAGGCTGTCTGGGAGCAGCACCACACCTACATGAAGCCACTTTCCCAAAAGAGAACTAGCTTGGGGCAGCCTACCTTGAAAAAATCCAAGGTATTGAAATGTCTATAAAATGGGAGCAGCAATCTAACTTCATTCTCTAACAATCTGCATCATCTCTATTTTTAAGTTGTTTATTGTTGTTGAATGGTGAACCTTTGTAATGGTGAAGTGAGAAGAGAAATCATTTTTTAAACAGGAAAATGCTTATATATGCTAGTTTCCCACCTTTTGTGAAAAATAATAGATTAAGTAATGTAAGACGTCCTCAACTTTTAAACTGAACATCTCCAGAAGAACTAAGTGCAAACAATGGTTCCTCATGATAGTTCATTGTGACATTGCATTTTTAGTAGCATTCGCAAAGTTTGTTCCTTGGAGTGTAAACCATAGGTTACTCCGTATACTGTGTAATGGTATAGCATAGACTCTCACCTATGGTTTACCTTTGCATATGCATTCATATGTGTGACAATGAAAGAGAAAAATCTACTCCAACCATTTAACTGACATCACACATTCCGGTAGCTTCTTCTTTGGGAAATGATAAATATATTCCTATTCATTCTCACTTTTTCTCAGTGTAAAAAGCTTGTCTGGCAGCTAAATATTAAAAATGAAGAATTAAAATAAATAATTAATTTTATATAAGTCGCAGCAATAAATAATGAAACTTGGTGCTAGGAGGTTAACTTTTCTGTTCCAGTTTAAGCTCTGCTCACTTTCAAGCATGTTACGCCAATTTGTCCTTATCCACCTTAAGAGCATGATGGTACAAGAGGTGTTAGTAATTACGACTTCTGGAGATAAAAATCCAGCCCTGTACATTATGCATGGTTTCCTGATCAATACCATTACATATTTATTTAGAAAATATTTTACAAGGAGAAAAATATGGGCTTTTCTCTCATTTTCCCCTATGCCCTGATAGTTATTGACTATTGTTAGAATAGTTTCCTGTGAATATGTTAATTGCAATAGAAAGAAAGCATACAATATATGCTATACTCCAAAATACCTATAAAACTAAAGGCCACCCAAACAGTGAGAATAAAAACTTTTCATGGAAGAATGAGCTTGAGATAAGATGACCACTGTGGAATGTTTATCATTGGGATGAAACACAGTACTCAACACTGCTAGCTAGCTTTATAGATTTGTTCCCCTGTATAATATATTTGATATTGCCTTTTGGATAATACCTTTAGATCTCTGTTTTCCAGCTCTGCATGATGTTGTCAAAGCTTGTTGCTGGCTGCAAAATGGAAAAATACTGAAGCTGTGTTGACTCCTTCTGCTGAGATGATTTTGTGCTTTTGGGGAATAGTGCAATTTTCACCTCAGCATCCGTTTGTTCTAATTTTTCTTATAATGTACAATACGTTTCTCAAAGGTGGATTTATATTTTTTGAAATAGGTTGTAGTAATGATAACAAAACACTGATATTTATTCTTCCCATAATTATGTTTTTAATTGTGCTGTCTAGCTTTTTATTTCCTGACTGGTGTTCAGAGACATTCCAGCGAAAAAAAGAAATACTGGAAATATTATTTTTGTGTCAGGACTCCACCCTGTTGGCCCCTACTCTGTATTTATGTCTAGGTGTCATATCCGTTGTGGCCTCTAGAGGGCACCTGTCAGATCACAGTACCGTGTATGCCAGGGGCGTCCAACATGCGGCCCTCGAGGTGCGGCCCGCGTAAGATCGGCAGCCAGGGAAACCGATCTTACAAGAGCCGCACCTCAAGCCCTGCTACTTACTTGTGGGAGGGTCTTCTGGACAGCACAGAGGAAGCGGAGTTCACGTGACATCCTACTTCCTCTGTGCTTTAGCAGAGAAGGCAGAGGGAGGCAGCGCCCCCTGCTGAAGTCTGTGAGCGGCATCGAGGAGCTGCAGTGCAGGTAAGGGGGTAGGGAGGGTGTTTGAATGAGTGTGTGTGATTGAGGGAATGAATCTGTGAATTAATGATTATATGAATAAATGAGTGTGTGTGTGTGTGTGTGTGTGATAGCATGGATGTGTAAGTGCTGGAACCTAGGCATGATAGGACTGTGATTGCTGTTAGCAATCACACTCCTATCATGCCAAGTCAGCCAGTACATGCTGAAACCTGGCCAGCTGCCCCCCTTGTGTAGTGATGCTGCCAGCAGTATGGGGTCTGCACTTACAGCCACCCTGTACCAGCATGTACTGGCTGACTTGGCATGATAGGAGTGTGATTGCTAACAGCAATCACAGTCCCATAATGCCTAGGTTCCAGCATTTACTGGATGGATGTGTTAGTGCTGGAACCTAGGCATGATGGGACTGTGATTGCTGTTAGCAATCACACTCCTATCATGCCAAGTCAGCCAGTACATGCTGAAACCTGACTAGCTGCCCCCCTTGTGTATTGATGCTGCCAGCAGTATGGGGTCTGCACATCACTTACAGCCACCCTGTACCAGCGTGTATTGGCTGACTTGGCATGATAGGAGTGTGATTGCTAACAGCAATCACAGTCCCATCATGCCTAGGTTCCAGCATTTACTGGATGGATGTGTAAGTGCTGGAACCTAGGCATGATGGGACTGTGACTACTGTTAGCAATCACACTCCTATCATGCCAAGTCAGCCAGTACATGCTGAAACCTAGCTAGCTGCCCCCCTTGTGTAGTGATGCTGCCAGCAGTATGGGGTCTGCACATCACTTACAGCCACCCTGTACCAGCATGTACTGGCTGACTTGGCATGATAGGAGTGTGATTGCTAACAGCAATCACAGCGAACACAGTCCCATCATGCCTAGGTACCAGCATTTACTGGTTGCCTGGGTATGATAGGAGTGTGATTGCTGTTAGCAATCACACTCCTATCATGCCAAGTCATATTGCTAATTTTGTCCAATTGTGTGTTACCTACTTTTATTAAACATGTGAGTTTTTATTATTATTTTTAAAGGTGGGGGTCATTTTCGGTTTTGGCTAAGTGAACCCTGAATGTTTTGGTCCAGAATTTTCATTTTAGTTCATCCCTAGAATAAATCTAGGGAATCCTGAATTTGTAGTCGCAAAACTTTCAAGGCCCAGAAATCAGTGAGAGGAAGAGTAAAGGTTTTTTGTCATTTTACTTTATTTTAATCTGCATATTTTATTAAAGGCCATATTTTTTGTCACAGTGAAAAATGAGTGCGGCCCGCGCACGTATACAATTCTGATGAAGTGGCCCACTGCAGAAAAAACTTGGACACCCCTGGTGTATGCTAATGAACTGACCAGCTGCATCTGCTCACCTGGGTGCAACCCTTCCCCTTAAATACCTGCTTACTCCTCCATTCTGGGCCTTTTGCATTGTGGTGTATCTGCCTTCTGCCTGGCCTTGCTCTCCTGCTAGCAGCACTCTGATTTGGATTACCCGTTGTGACCTGGCTTGCTTCTGACTCCGTTCCCTGGTTCCTGATTTTGGCCCTTCTATTGCCCGTGTTATCCTGGCTTGTTCGGACTCTCCTCTTGCATTCTGATTCGGCATTGATTTCGTCCTTCTGATTCTGACCCAGCCTGCCTGACTACGTCTGTCCTGCCTGAGGGCTCCCTGCCTGTGTCCAGCCGTGTGCCCTATCTGAGGGCTTCCAGCAATGTGTCCACCCATGTGCCCTATTTGAGGGCTTCCAGCCGCGTGTCCAGCCGTATGCCCTGTCTGATTAGATATTTAATATAAATGGAAATTCAGGAAAATGATTTACAGAAAATACTTATAAATTGTTCTTTTTGCCATGTAGTATCAAAATGGAGATTTAGAAAAAAATAATAATTCAGAAACAGACTTCCAGGTTTCCTCAAACTCTGCGGCTATATTATTTCATATTTATAAAAATTATATTTCCATGTCATAGTGCACTTGTAATGCTTGCTGGGTTCAGCAGGGGTTATGGTACCAGGAGCATCAAAGAGAAAGGCCCTAGCTCCAATGCTTTGTATACTTCTTGTAGAAAATATATGCTTAGGTACAAGGGAGGCTGAGAATATCAATATTTTATTAAATACAATAAAATGTAAAACATATTACCATTCCTATGGTTGTGTGTTTTTTTTTTAATTCACAAGAAACTCAGACTCTTACTGTGTATATGTAGGTGGGAGAACAGCAGCCCATTTGACCCAAGCTGACTCTAGAACATCTGGCAAAGCAAAGACACAAGTCAGCTCATCCTCGGGAGACTTCAGTTCCCACATGCATCTGTTAGATTGTCAAGAAGACCTACTCTTCTAGTGAAAACTGATTAAGATGGTTCCAGTTTTGGTTCCTGATTAGTTTGTCAATCTCCCCAGATTCAAAACCACACACTTGTTCCTCTAGATATTCACCAGTTCCTAAATATATAAGCCAAACAGAAATTATTACTACGATTTACAAATATCACTCTTAAAGGGATCTTAAAACAAAAACAAGCCAAGAACAAGACAAGGATAGATAGGTTGACCTTTAAGACTTTATTTAGTGTTTTGTTCACCTAACACAGTTAAGACATGACCAGATTTACATCCTGAGTGTCTCTAGGCATAATGATGCTCACCACAAGAAAAAAAGGATTGTATAGGAAAGGCATACAGTGAAATTGATAGTAGATTGTAAATAGGTGGGTGCAGGTGGTCATAAATCAGTGGAACATCCAGGCCGGAAGGGGTGGCATAATAGCAACAACTTGTCCACAGAGATACACAAGGTGGTTAACCCAGAAATTAACTAGTAGCAGGCAAAATGCGTATAATCTAAAACCTAACATTTAAAACATTTATATAAAATAGCCATTCATAATTATAAAATAAATATAGGAGGGGGTGGTGAAAATGAATAAATCTCAAATGCAATAACTGTAACCCACAAGCCCTATATTGAGCTTCCCACCCCATTTTCAGTGAGCTAAGGAACCAGGGCAGAAGAAACGCTAGCTATTAGCAAAGTGCCCTATATATTAATTTCTTATACCCTGGCCTTAAATAAATAAATGCAATAGTTGCATACTACAACACCCTCCTATGTATTATTTGTTTTTATATATTGTATGCTGATATACTTATAATGATTATAACCTCCCCCTGGTTAGCCCCCCCATATTAAGAATTATTACAAAAGATCATTGCATTTGTTAGATCTTTGTTAGATCAGGTTTGATGAACTGTTTTTTTCCTTAGATCTTCTCTAACATAGGCAATATTAACAATCTTTTTCAGGGGGGCTAACCCGTAGCCAGCCCCCCTCAACAAAAATTTCAACAAAATTTTACTGATTATGATAGCTCTGCGTTAGATCAGGTTTGATCAGACAAAATTTTTGTTAGATCTAGTCTAATTACTGAGATATTGCATATTTAATGAGGGGGGGCTGGATTTTGGTAGATATTCGTTAGATCCGGTTAGATCAACTGTTTTTGTCGTTAGAGCTATCACGCAGGAGGCGGTATTCACAATCCTATTTTGTGTGCCGCGGGTGGGTATACATATGGGCTGCACCCCCCCTCAACTGAAATTTGGAATTTTCTTCATGGATTTTGGTAGATATTCGTTAGATCCGGCTAGATCAACCGTTTTTTTCATCATAAAACCTATCCTCCCCGCACACAAAATAGGATTGTGAATACCGCCTCCTGCGTGATAGATCTAACAAAAAAAACAATTGATCTAATGGGATCTAACGAATATCTACCAAAATCCACAAAAAAATTTCCAAATTTCAGTTGAGGGGGGCCAGCCCATATGTATACCCACCCGCGGGTGGCCCCCCCTGAAAAAGATTGTTAATATTGCCCATTTTAGAGTAGATCTAACGAAAAAAACAGTTGATCAAACCTGGTCTAACAAAGATCTAACAAACGCAATGATCTTTTGGAAAAATTCTTAATATGGGGGGGCTAACCAGGGGGAGGTTAATTTATAAGGAGATCTGACTCATTGTTATTTCAATATTTAGATGTGCTTTTGAAGTGGAAATAAAGAGATACTATTGAAACAGCTCACAGTCCATGCAGTGTCAGCTAAACAAACTGTGTACTAGTTTACCTATAATGTTAATTGTCAGCTTTTGGTATTCTAGGAAAATCTCTCAAAGAACGGGCTCACATAATGTTTATTTCCCAGTGACAGCTGCTAAGGTGCTCCCAAACGCAGCTGTCAGATTATTACCCCCTTTCAATGCATTTCCTTGTTTTCCCTTCTATTTAGAGGGGAAAAAACATATCAAAGCATTCCCAGTGACTCTGTTTTAATTGCACCCTCTGTTTAGAGTAATTGCTCATTCATTCAAAAGCTCTGCTGCAATATTTTGAAACAAATTGACATCATTCTAGTACTGCAGTTAATCAACTATTCAGTAAAAACAGAGCAAAGGAATATCTTTCTGCATTAGCAGTGGCGCCTGGTTTTATTTCAAATATGTAACCTAAAGGCAATTTATTACTAACAAATACATTTTTCCCAATTGAAAAACATATATTTTTTACATATTTTGAAAGCTCTTTTATTATTAATCGCTAGCGCTCCCAACTCTGCATTTACCGATGAAAAGTACTGTGCTAGAAATATACTTTTAAATATAGAAAATAGGAAAAAAAATACATACATTTATGTATGGCAGCCGGAGACATGGTGATTTTGAAAAGAAGGTATGAGGTCCCTTTTTTGGCCATCACTCAGCATTGTATAATCTTGGGTTCCCAGCTTGCCGGCTGAGAAGCACACATGAATATCTAGCTAGGGTACGGATTTCAGTCTACTGCTAAAGGAACCTCGCTGTCTGCCAGGAATGACCTTGAGGGAAATTAGCACCGTCAACTATCCACACACTTAACGTAGACTGTAGACACTATTTTTCAATAAATGTTTAGGTAATGTTATTTATTCAATATATTGTACATTATACGGCATTTACATGAGTGTTGAACATTTCAATTCAACATTCAGCACATCAGCTGCATACTTAACTAGTCCTGACCCCGGGCAGCACTACCAGCCGCCCCCTCCGCCGCCATTGTCCTCACCGAGGAGTGCCATTATATGACGTCATGTTTTTCAGATGGAACCAATTAATTATTAAGTATTTGGAAAACAGACTGATTTATGCATTAATGTGTTTGATAAATGTTTGTGTATGTCGCATGTATTAATAGCAACATTTTTTTCCACAAGCCAATTAATCACAAATTATACATTTTAGACAGGTAGAACTTATGATAATGCATGAATTATGTGGGGATCAAGATAATACTCGCAAATGGTATAGATGACCAATGTTCCATCTAATTTTTCTTAGTTGGCGTGTGCAGAAAATTTCTCTTGTGCAAAAAGTTTCACAGAGCAAAAATTTTGTGCGCACAATATCCGCGCTGCATAAAGTTTCAAAAAAATTATGAATTTTTTTCTTTTTTTGGGAAAAACTGTTGTGCGCACAATTTTTGGACATGTGCGCTCTCTAAAAAAGCTATGTGCGCGCGCACAAGCGCACAGCTTAGAGGGAACACTGTAGATGACTGTATAAAGTTCCTTTTGTTCTTGTTCACTTGGCTGCTATATGAAGGTTTCACTCAAGATAGAGATACAAGTGTTATACATTTTGTATAACCCTGACAGTTATCCAACCTTTTTTTGAAAGTATTAAATTGATCCACCAAAACAATTTTGGATTTTTTCGCTGGCAGCAACAGCACAGCCTAGTTATAAAATAAAAATCAGAAAAATAGGATATTTTCTTAAAACACTGCCATGTCTCACTTGGGAATATTGCATCTCAGACCCAAGCATATATATTTGAATCTGACGATTGTGCTGAGGAGCCCTTGATTTAAGTATATCCACCATTATTTCTTAGATGTCCCAGTTAAAGAGATTTTCTATATAAAATTAAAAAGATGCTTTAAAAAAATTCACTTAACACTTGTTTGGGAAACACCTGCAACAATCCATGGTCTCCTAAATGTGTCCAGCTAAACATACTTGATGAAAACTATTTGTCAATATATTTGTCAAAATTTTTTTCAGATTTGTTATTATATCTATATATTTATAACTTTCATCTATTTTATAGCTAAAGTATTCTTGTTAACCACTGTTAACCACAGGCTAGACAAAACTAAATTTTAGAGTGACTATATATATTTAATCACAACCGGCGACCCCGCCGTTTTGTAGCAGTGGGATTGCTGCCCCCCTAGACCTTGTCAGCCTAGGCTAGAATACGTCACTGAAGACAAAGAATACAAGGAATATCAGAAGATAGGAAGCACTGGAGGGTGGAAAGAAGATAATTTTTTGCAAATGCTTCTTGCATTTTATTAGCTTGAAGAATATAATTCCCCTAACTTTCACTCCACATTGCATAATAATCTGCAGGCAGAAACATCCAGTGGGCTATATCCTATTTTTTCTTGGAAAATGTGACGATTATGAAGGATAGTTTAGATGGGACTTCGCACCGACCACAGCTAATTACATTTTACAAGGATGAAGAAAATTATCAGTACCTGAAAATGTAAGAAATAATGTGTGGAATACCACAATGTAATGCATGCCACATAAAGGAGCTCCAAAGCATATTACTTTACTTTATATTTCCTTTAGGGTTTTTATGTGTTGTTTGTGAGCCAAGTCATGACTATTTTTGAATTACAAAGCAGAAATATCCAGTATTGCAAGAGAATGCAATCTTATCATATAGATTTTATATGCAATGCTCCAGCAAGGCACATTTCAACAAAAAAGTCCAAAATGTTAAATATGCTGTTTCATCTACTCTGGTTGAATTTAACCCTTTGGGAACTAAAAGCAGCATTATAAGCATCATTCCTATTACTTCTGAACATCTAAACCCTTCCCTGAAATAATTCTGCAATCATGTAACATATTGCCTTGTTCATGTTTTCTGACATTTAATTGTCATGTGTGCCAAAGCAGGCACTGATAGGGGTTGCCATAGAAACTGAAAATTATTTTTAAACGCCTCTTTTTACATCATTAAGCCTTCATAGTGAAATGACGGATCTGCTAAGGTTTATTTGCTTAACATACCAGAGAGTGCAATTAAGTTCTTGAATACAATGTTGTACAATATGTAGCTTAGTATACAAATGTGTAATTTATAGTGTGAATGAGTTAGGTATCTGTACACATGCCCTGTTGTTACAATAATGGGGTTCGGGGAAAATAAAAAGGCCAACTGCAATGCTTTGGAAAGACATGCTTATTTGACTAATACAGCCAGAACATATAATTTTGTAATAAACACAGCGATCAAGTAATGTAATGATTGAATTTCATAACAAGTCTATTTGTTATTTCCCTTGGTTGCTATTGTGTATCAGTAGCTGCAGTAATTGTAAAGTATGCATGAATTATTTCTTAGCTGCTTAGGGTTCCCTATTAGCTGTGACAAACTTGCTAATTAGATGTTAGAGGTCATCATCAATAATAAATGTCGTATACAATACATTCCAAGTAACCAGTTACTTCGAATAATTATTATTAAAAACAGTAATTGGGTTTTAAAAAATATAGCACATGGAACACACTAATCTAAAGGCAAAGAGCCAAACTGTCTATAATTTTAAGATAACTGTTGTTATTCTTATTAATATGCTGATGTCACCATACCATCTGCTAAATGTTATTGTATATGACACTGTCAATCAAAACATCTTTGTCCAGGATCTAAATGTACGCAGATCCGTCATGGGTGTATACTGTCTGTATTTTTAGTTATCGTTACACTTGCTACGTATCACATTGTTGCATTTTATTTGTGTTGGTATCCCCTACACTAATAGAGTGTATTACCCAGAGCTATTCTATACAAGAGTTTGGTATTGATATTGCTTAAGAAAATGCCAGATAGGGGATAGAAAATTAGGTATCAAACCTGTAACTTGCGATCTTGGCGCATGGTGGGTCAGGTGTTGTGTCCTACACTGAGGTCACATCCTCGTGGAAGCAGTGCGAAAACAAGGAGGTGCAGGGGCATTGCTACAGGGTGGCACCCTTCGTCTGGTGGTGTCAGGGGAAGATGCCACTCTTGCCCCATTGAAGTTATGGCCCAAAACTTCAAAGGAGCTTGAATTTATTAACTACCTAATATTACTAGGCATGATGAAGGACCAACCCAAGTGAGTTTCCTCTACAAGAAAAGCTGGGCTGACCATGCATAATGCATATTTAATGTAAGGGGTTTCATTATACAGGGCCAGCTTAGGGCTTACTACAGGAAACACTCATTGGGATTTTTATCAGTCTTCTGTAATTAAAGGAACACTCCAACCATCATATGCACTTTAATGCATATGATAGCTGCGTGGTGCCATTTAATTTTTGTGTGGTCCATTTTGCAAATGTGAGGAGGGGTACTGCATAACTATCCAAATGCATTTGGCTCTTTTACCACCCCCAGCTAAATGCCCTGTAGCAGATGCATTCAGCCAAATGTACCTCCCTGCATGTGATGAACTTACCTCCATTCAGCTCCAGCACTGGCCCTGGTGGACACTGCGTGCGGAGGACCCCAGTGTGCATATGTAAAGTCTCCCTAATCCCTATTGATTTCAATGTGAGTACTTTCCTGCCACTGATTGACAGCTTCAAGCAGCCAACCAGTAGCATGAAATGTCAGATCATGGATGAAGACAGCTGCAAATTCTGCGTCAGGTTAGTGCTCTATTTTTATACATTTTTAGTTTGGGTACAGACTAAATGCTGATCTTTTGAATCAGTATTTCTTATTTCATATACACATAACACATTAATTAGTATAAGTATAATCATAAGTATAACTATAATACAATATTCAAGGCTATATACACATATTACTTTTTACATAACAGCAATTTATATACTGTACAAAATAAATAACATTATATATATATATATATATATATACACACACACACATATATCTGTGTTATTTATTTTCTCACCAACAGTAAGCATACCCTATTTGTTATTTTGTTTCTGAAATGTGATTAATTTCCTCATTGTGGATAAGCTCTTCCTTTCTACTTGAAGTTTCTTCATTTCTAATTAAATCTCATTAATTAAAGTTTAATAAGTGTCTATATTACCCTTATTCAGCAGGTTAAGTATTTCTCATTAGCACAAAGTTTTGTTTTGTTCCTTAGAAAAATTAAAAAAAAAATGAGTAACTGAAGAATGTAATAGAAAAATATGCTATTTATTTAGTGGCATTTTCCAAAATTTCACAACATTCAAAATATTTATATTTGTTACATTTTAGGTTGGTAAGTAAAATGCACTGTGCAAAGTGCACTCATGATTAAAACAGACATGTAATGCATTTACTGAAAAGTATTTAAAACTGCTTCTTGACATTTCTGATACACGGGGCTGTTACCTTTCCTCAAACCAGCATTGTTTGAAGATGAATAATGTTTTAAGGATATTTATGGGCTGTTATAGAGCTTTGTGCACATATTGGCTGCCTACCTGTACAATTTGTTGTTTTATAGTGTTTGCGACATTAGGTCCTGCATCGCCAAGCTCTTGTGTCTGTGGTTAGTGACACAGAGAGGTGTATTCACAGTGGTGTTGGCCAGTTAAAGCGGCAAGTTTCATGCAAACCCTGCAACCAACTTCAACTGCATAGGCATGTTTTACTTATACAGTATGATATCATATTTATATTTCAAAACTTTTTACCTTGAAAACTGTGGTCATCAAAAAGATTCTAGTTAAGATATTTGCTCTGTCACATCAAAAACACAGCTTTGTATCATATATATTTTTTAATATTTTACAAATATTCCTTAAATGTATTGCATCTAATTAGCCTACAAATAGAGTGCATCACTTGTTTTTAAGATACTCACCTTTCTGGCGAAATTCCTACCAGTCAAGCAAGATATGTAAGTCAGTGGGCAATGACTGTGCGTCCTTATTAGCCTTCAAATTCTTACCTTAATAAGGCTTTAAAGTGTCTAGACTGTTGGTGTGTCCAGCCTTCACATCATTATCATGAAATACTTACTGGAAACTCAATACATCAATTCAGTAATATTTCAACAGCTTAACTATATCTCTAAAACTACATTCCATTCTACTTCTACTACATTACTACACATTGACAGACAGTTACTTACACCCAGATCAACTATAGCATCAGAAACTAAACACCATAAAAGTCTAGAAGAATCACTCACAGCTAGAAGACAATAAAGAAAACAATTACATTAGCACAGAAAGCTCATGGTGAACACTTGCTACATTACTAGGGGAAATAACAAATATATTCTAAAACAAATTAGAATTGTAATAAGTATATAATGGTTATAATACTTATAATCATCTTATTATTATTCTTTATAGGCTGTTAAGTGGTCTAGAATCCTATGTATTCCAAAAGAGAATCTTTATGTGTCATGCACAATATTTATCCAGCAAACATGACCTCAGTAGTGCCACAGAGAATCAGGGAGACAGAAATGTAGACTGTAATACATCTGAACATTGTGCCAGGATATCCTTTCCAAAATTACTTTAGAAAAGAAATACATACTTGTTTATAGTAATCATTTTACCACAGCCAACCCCAACACATATTTATCATCTTGACACCATAGCAAACAGTGTTTCATCTCTCTTTTGGACTTCTCTCACTTCGTAGGCATCCTCATTAATTACTTCATAATTAAACAGTTAATAACATGACTCAACTGATTAACCTCAAACCATCAATAAAGTAGTATTTTCTGTCCAACGCTTGTTTATTATAAAATGTATCTATATTTTTTGTTCTTTGGTTCACATGGAAATCACAAGTGGAATAGACTGTTACCATTAAGAACGTAAGCTTACCTGGCCACTTAGATAGCTGATGTAGTGGATTTGAATCTGCAAAAATAAGCTAAAAGAGCATTTGTGAACATTTTCAAGTTTTCTATCTAATGTGCTGTCATTGACTTTGATGGGTTAGAAATAGAGCAGTCAAACCATGAAATTAGTAAATAGAAAATACTTCTGTACTTTAATCTGTGTGGTTATCTTTTAAAACAATATCATTATAAACACATTTAGATGTCCACATCATTATCTATTATGTCTAAAACCATTCACACAAATGTACATATCACCCTGTTTCTATGTATCCCATACTTCCAGCCAACATGTCCCCTTTCCTATTATCGTAACACCTTTTTTGAAGGCCGGTCTGGACTGGCCAGAGAGGAAACATGGCAAAACTTCACAATCCCAACATAACAAGGTCCAAATTGTGTGTCTGAACATCTTTACATTGTACTATCAAACCCGTTTAGCGTCATGTATAAGCATGTTCAGAGAGGGATGTATTTATGTAGATCTCTCACTACCTACCTCGTGTGTCCACCATCCTTTCTACTGAGTGAGGTGATATAGCATGACGGAGCACCCAGTAAACGTCTCCTGTGTTGGTCCATTGAACAGTGGTGTTCTATGACCTGGTGGCATAGCTCATTTTACAACACTACAGAGAGGACCTCCTTGTGGCATCAGATGCATCACAGTCAAGAAGTATGGCATGGGATGTATATAGAAAAATCTAATATACTTACGGACCCACTTTCTTCTTTGGGTGTTCTTATTCACTTTTTTTTTGACAAGCGTGTTTTCACTAGGAATTTGTTTTTTCATGCTCAGAAAAATAATTTTTACTCAGTCATTTTTCTAAAATTTTCAGGATGACAAAACAGGCTGAATGAAAATTTCTGCATCCGTGTGAACTTTCTTCGATGATTAATGTGGTTCAAGTGAAAAATATGAAGCTAGGAAAAAAGGATACACTATTATATTTGACTCTGGGTTGGCTTCTATTACCTCTCATAAATGCATCTGCAAATGTTCATATAAATTGAAACAGAAATATCCGAGATTAAAAAAGATGAAAAGGAATATCTGTATATGCTTGCTCAGAGAGGGCTTCCATTGATTTCAAATTGATTTCCAATAAAGGGCAGTGGAGGGGACTTTTTATGATATTTTTCCAACTGGTAAATAATGAATATTATAGTACATAAAGTGTACTTTAATATGTACTTTTCATTTGTTGACTTTTGACTGTGCCTTTAAGCAGCCACTGTGTCTTCTTAGTAAGCAAATCATCTTAAACAACGATCTTTAACTTGAAAAAATACGTTTTCTACTAGTAATGATTATGAAAGAAAAACAAGAGGGTTGTTGTGACTTGAAAAGAGATATTCTGCTTTCCCATATGTCCCCATTACAAGTACCATAGAAATGTATTTGTATCCCCTCCTACACTATACATGAAAGTTGCAAAGAGAATGTGGGTTTGATTTTGTTTTCTACTGTTGTAAGAAAACACCAAAGAAGAATTCCTCATCCTCGGTAAGCCAGTCTGACAATAGGAAAGGCATAATACTAAGAAAGCGGCTCTGGAATAAGAAAGCCGAGATTTGATAACTCATCCTGATGTATCAAAAATAAAATACCCAAATTTAGACAGTGCTTATTTTAGGAGATAAAAATAAAGTCACACAGTTACAGCCCTATAAAAAAAAACTGCGTGAGGATTTGAGAGAAACACTTCTATTATTTTTCCCACCACCTTTATTTTGCTGAAAGCTTCCTGTAAAATAGAAGCTAAGATTAGTTACCATGTACTGGTGGAGATCTTAGTCATTTGGAACTTTGTGATAAAAGAACACCAGTCTTAATGCAACTACATAATTATTTCTACCTGCCTACTCTACCTGCTGTTTATCTAGTTGTATAATTAGATTTAACAGATAAAATCAAGCTGATCCAGGCTACAATTTCCTACCTAAAAAAAGTTCTGACAGATGGTTTCACCTGCTCCTCTGGATAAATGAATTGGTATGTATATTTTAGACAATACTTAACCTCGTTTATACATTAGCCCCGAAAACTTTGCAGAAACTATATTCCCAAATATTTCCCCTTTATATTGTCCTCAATAACAATTTGTAAGAAGTGGGCGTGTTTATAAAATCTGTGAAAGTAAAATTCATTAGAAGCCAATGATTAAAACCATGGGCCAGTAAATATATCAGTCCTTTAAAATTAAGAACAGATGTGGGCAAATACAAACTACTTGGAGGGTGCTAATTGCCACGGACTAGCACATGGTGCCTGGTGTTAGCCCTGCAATCCATCTCGCGCTGTGAAGCTGCGTATAGCTTCGAGGGTCTTCCAGTGCAGGAAGAGATGTAAGTATAATCTATGTCATTCTTCTTTCATTGCTGATCATTATGCATGTATTTTGATTTGGTTAATAAACTATATCCATGATTTCATCCATTGAGTGAAAATGTCATCTCTTTATCCTCAAACCTGTTAACTCCTGCCCATCCACGCAGGTGTGTGCAGTCGTGGATTAAAACAGTACGTATGTAGTTAGAATGAGAATGTAAGTATAAGTGTGTGTATGAGCATAAATGTGTTTGTGTGTGTTAGCATGAATGTGTATGTGTAAGTGGTGTGAGAATGTGCATGTGTGTTAGCATGTGTTACCCATCAGTGCAACATGTGTTTAGCAGGTTCTTTCTGCTGTGGTGTCAGTGGGCTTGACCAGCTACGGACTACATGTTTGTCTCTTCTTTGAAGGAGCGACAGGGCTTTCTTACAATTTTGTTATCATGTAAGTGTCTGTTAGTGAGTACAAGTGTATGTTAGTATATGTGTAAGCATGTCGATGTGTGTGAGCATGAGTGTGTACGTTTTTGTAAGTGTGTGTACATATATGAGCTAGTGTGGATATCGGGGGAGGCTGATGGGCCCACTTAGCTTTACTTGCTCCCGGGCCAGAAAGTGGCATCCACTCCACATAGAACCTACTGCAATTCACATACACAAATGTTAGTTAATTTTCTAAAGTTTCTGTTTGCAAGTTAGTTTGCAGGAGAGTTGCAATTTTTAACTTACCCTCTTTACCCTGTGTTATGAATGGCCAACCCAAGCAGGTTTCTCCTTTGAAGAACTTTATTGTCCTCATATACAGTTATATTAGAAAGAGTATTTGAAAATCACTCATGTAGGGCTCTTCTACAGGAAATGCTTACTGTGGTTGGCCCTTCATAGTAGATTAAAAAATCTCCCACTTTAAGGAATAAATCCCAGAAGGGGCAGGTAAAATAATACCTATTTAAACAGAAAAGGTATTTAAATTATTCAATTTCTTAATGAACTCCTACCAAATGACTTCTCTTGACTATCCATCTCTAGAAAAGGTTAAACTGAATGAACCCAGGCCTGTGGTGATTAATTGTTATAATTCTGTACATTGTGAATGTCGGCATACCATGTGGCACAATTAACTAGCCCTGACTTTGGGCTATTAATTGTAATTATAAATAAATAGTAAGGTGCAAAGCTTTCATATGAGCAGCTACATATTTTGCACATTCATCTTTACATGTGCGCTCCTCCTCCCTTCTCTGGTTGCCTACCGTTCCTAGAGTGTGCCGATGCTTAATGGTTCTCTGTGTGTTTTTTGTGGTTATGATATTGTATCCAGGGGCATCCCATTCAGAGGCTCTCCTTTTGTTTTTTAAAGAAGGTTGTGATCTAATACTATACTATACTATATTATACTGAGGTGATTTAATAAATTGTTACTTTTAGTATTTAGAATACTTACTCTGGCTTAAGTCTTCAGTTATGTTTGGTGCAATTCATCAGCATCTGTGATTCTGACAAGTTCATAGTAAAATGAATTGCTGGCTTTTTTTACACATCATCTTTAGGGCTGTAGAACAATATCATACCCATAAAACATTATGAGCTCCTAGAAATATTGGAAAAAATCAGGCAAGAAAAGAGGGATATATCTATCTATGAGTTTATATAGCGCATAAACAGGGTAAACTTAAAGGTAGAGAGCAGGGTGGAGGATTGTCAAGAAGGTAAGAGAAATTAGAAGGTGATGGTTTTCAGTTCCCACTTGAACGTGGAGTGGTCTTCTGTTATCCTGAGATGATTGTTTGTTGCTTCAGTGATAGTCAATGTGGTTTCCTCATTTCAACAGATAAATTATCAATTTTGTGCTTCAAAATGCAAAATAGATGTTTGTATGGAGTCAGATTACTTTTGTAATGTCTGTGCCATTTTAGACATTAGCATGCCAAATTCTCAGACTCTTCTGTAAATAAGACTACACGAGATAAGAAATAGTGATAATTATATACTGAAGTATGTGGAGTGTATAATACAAGGCTATTCTGTCATTTCAAATGTCAGAAACAAACCTATTGTCCTGCTTTGTAATTTATAAGATGCCATATTTCTTTTTTTCTATTATGTTTCGGGAAGTATACCTGCAAAATGTATAATAGAAGAGTTAGAGTTGAACGAACATCATAACAGATTCATGTCCTCCAATAACTCCCTTAATTTACAGCATTTTGCTACAAATGCCAGTCTCTGTGTGCAGTTACATGCAGGTCTGATAGAACAGACAGATGAAGCATGTCTGGGTGGTTATCTTTCATGGCCTAACACAATGAATCATTTCGTTTCCTGAGATTAGCAAATTTTTGCTAAGTATAATAAATAACTACTACAAACTCATTTTCCATATAAAAGATCCTTTTAAGTTTTTAACATAGAATAATCGAATGTGGTTTCGCTGTTGTTTCTCTTTTAAAAGAGAATCCTTACCTAAAATTACACATGCGTACACTGTTAGCCTTGAAGTGTACCATTACTATCTAAAT
Organism: Sceloporus occidentalis; assembly: GCA_023333645.1. Taxonomy (NCBI): domain Eukaryota; kingdom Metazoa; phylum Chordata; class Lepidosauria; order Squamata; family Phrynosomatidae; genus Sceloporus; species Sceloporus occidentalis. Next base: position 12,174,059 of record JALMGF010000027.1, on the reverse strand, counting down.
GTTGCAAGAAAATGTGTTCTTTTCCATTTCGGTTCACCAGCAGGGTTGATGCATGGGTGGAACAGAAGGGCCCTTTTTTAAGTGCTCCAGGGCCAAAATCTTCTTAATTTGGCTTTGCTCGTTGTTATGTCAGATATGATATTTCACAAATATGGAAAAACATGATGTCATCCTAGTCCAATCCTATCTTAAGGTGCTCAAAGGTTATGGAAAGTTTGAAGTGCTGGTTATAATTGTTTTGGGAAATAAGAAAATCACGTATCCAAAAAACCACCACTATTACGGCCATAGAAATTTAGAAGATGCCATATTGATTGTAATCTGAGTGCACACCCAAATGCTTTATTGCTTATTATCTAGCCAGGCTCACAGTCATGACAAGAAGGAAAGGGTTCCAACCACTCAAGTAAAAGTGAATTAGATAAAAGTAATTTACTTTATGCACGCCTTGCATACCAGCATTTCAGTCCTCCTGGGACCCTTATCTGGAAGGATTCGCACCATGGATGCAATAAATTAAATTTATCCAATATATATCTGCTTAATAGCATATCAGAGTAAATTTGCCTTGTCATTGAACAGTTAATTTGGCTCAAAAATGCCTGTTTTTCTATTAGATATGTAACGCTGCAGAGTAGTTATTAATTTTGTTTTATTATTCTAAGTAAACATTTGTTGCAATCATTAGGAAAGCATGAGCCAGCTCTGTTGTTATTAGCGGCAGATCATACATGCAAATATCAGTAACCTATCAGGGGATTTCTTCTGAATTACCTCCTAACAAATGACATTTAATTAGTCTATTGTTGTGGAGTACTCTGCATTAAATTACTTTATTCATTAAATACTTTGATGACTTTACAGCCAAAGCATATGGAATAACCATGTTTTTTTTTATTTTGCAAGTTATTATATTTGTCTTCTGACAGACAAGAATAATACGATTTAACATAAATAGTTCAAAGGGCAAATTAAGGATTTGGTCATATTTACAGTAATCTTGCATTGCACGTTTAGAGTGTGCAGTTAAATGCATAGAGAATAGGAAATGTATTTTATTTATATTGCGATCCCTTGACCTCCTGGTGGGAAACCAATTCTTGTCAACATTGACCACCTATTATATCTCTCGACTGGGCAGACGCTCCTTCCACTGTGACTATTTATTACATGTGTCTTGAGACATATACAGTATATTACTGTAATGGCAGAGAGCAATGTAACAGTAACCATTCAGCATATCATATAACCCAGGGATTTGGGGAAGAACTGAGATCTGTGCTCTATTCTTGTTTATGGATAGATTATAGTCACATTAGTTTAAAACAGCTTAGAACCTTCCTACCTAGTACCTTGAAAAGCACCATACTGCTTAGAGCCAGTTATCTGACCCTTGTTTTAGATGTGCATATATTTACTTGGAGCTATATGAAATGAAATTCATAGATAATTAGCCCACTCCAATCTCTTAACACATGCACACAACATATGTTAAGGGTTCTTCAGGTAGCCATTATATCAAAGGTAGCCAATTAGCCTCTGGCTTCCATTGAATCACCATGGTCGATATTGCACGTAGTATAGGTTGCCGCTATATACTCACTAATGTTTACTGATGCCTGCAGCAAGATCACACACACTGGCAGAAACCTAGACTGATAAAGGTTCATCTCTCTATATGTTTTAATATAGAAGAAGTTCTAATTGTATTTGTAGATTTAAATATTTTATTACAATTAGTGAGCTGTATTCATGGGTTAACTGTTTTTCTGGTTAACACGCATTTGGACAGGTCTTCCAATGACCAGTGACGTACATTTGAAGATTATTATTCACAGATTAGAGGATACACGGAATATATTAATGGAAATACAGTCTCTAGAGATATTGATTTATGCAAAAACCATGCAATTTTAAAAGGAAGGGTAAATGACAGATCAAAAGCTAAGAATGAATTCGAAGTCATGAACAACTGAAACTAAACAGAATGAAGAGGCAAATTATGCTGTTTGGAAAAATATTCATGGCTGAAGGACAGGCTAAACCACCAAGCAGTCTTCTTGATTGGTCTATTCTTTTAAAAAATATCATTCATATATATATTTTCAGTTTATATTATGACACTTTCATATTCATGCTCTAAATTTTTAACAACAAACTGAACAGGTTTGCTGGAAATTGTAGTGAAAGCACACAGGTCATCAATTTTATGTGTACAAAATACTTAGAAAAACCTATCTCCTACAATAATCTAAAATAGAACTAGGAACTGCTTATGATGTAAAAAAATAAATCTGTATTTTTCAGAAAGCTACCTGGGGTACTGTTGTGTCTCATTTCATGCAGGGCTCAAGTACCTCGGTTATAAGTAACCATCATTTTATATCAAATCTTATATTCAATCATTGTATTGCCTTCTCCTTATTATGATGCTTTGCCATTTTCACTTCTACTTAAACAATGTCACTGCACTGTGTAATAGAAAGAAAAAAAACCTCATGTAATGGTATCCTGTGTCCTAATCTGCATGTCTTTTGAAGAAGAATTTGCATTTTAATGAATTCAGAACAGGATTGGTTAAGACATACTGTTATCGACATAAATGTATTTCATTTTGCTTGTTCTACTCTGTACGATAGTGGGCTTTTTTATAATTGTATTATGTATTTAAATTTTACTTTTTTTGCTCACCACAAGCATATTGAGCATGTGGCTTGTTGCTGTTCTCAGATTCAGTTGCATGAGTGTTCCTGTCCTACACCGATGAGATCTTGCAGTGTCATTTTGACTTTAGATCCCTGGAAAGCAAAACCTCAAAGGCACTGTGTTCCTCTCCTTGCGCTAGAATTAGTATGGACTCTTTCCAGGAACGCACACTTGCACAGGCTGATACTCAGCTTCCTCAAAGACTACTGCATCATTGACAGTCTAGAGGAGGATGATTAATAACCAGTCCAAACTCTCCTGGTCCCCACAGTCCTTGGACATTTGTCATGTCCCTTTGCAACCTAACGCCAACCTCAGGTACTATTCTTGAAACAATACCACTAGTTTGTGCCGCTGGAATATTTTTATGCCATGATTACTGTTGCTTTTTGTATTTTGCATGATTGATGGTTTCAGGTGTACAATTTCTATTATTGACTGGACACAAATGCTATATATGTATACACTTGGTTATGAATCGAGGGCATTGCCATGTCCTTATCTGTGTGGCTTGACCTAGAATTCTTCTGGTGCATTGGAAGCTTTGTACTTGTGTGAATTTAGAGCAGGGTTGTTTTTAGACATGTTGGCATATGTTTAATTTTGCAGATGTGCTCTATAAAAGTATAGACGTCTACCATGTTTTTATCTTCTACAAAGCAGTATGCTATAACCAACTATATACTATACCACCCAGTGAATATCCCTTATGCTGCTAGCATATATATGCAGTGCATGGTATGTTTCCTTTTATAAACCTTTGTGTTTGTTGTTTGTGCCTTTAAGTTAAATTGCGAGTGGTTTACAATAAAGCAATGCGTTGTCTAATAAAACTAAATATATTGGGAAAGACTGTACATACAGAATTTAAAAAAAGTGTGTGTTAAAATCATGACACGTTTAATTAAAAATGTGAGGAATTTGCTATTTATATAATAGGTGGACCATACACTTTTAGGGCACACACTAACATGCTAAATATTCTGTTATAAAATAAGTAAGTATATAAATAATTTAATGAAATGGTGAATTCTATACAACAGCCTCTAAGTGCTATTGAAAGTTAATAATAGCAACATCGTTCGAAACAGAATAAATATTTTTAGTTTATGTTAATTAGGGATATCCCTAACATTTTACTTACATGGATAAAATAACTTTAGAATAAAAACATTAAATAGCCTTAAGCCTTATTATTAAATTAAATTATCTGTCACTGGACGCAAAATATAATTTAGCCATAAGGAAAAGAAACATAAAAAATAGTAAATAGACCCTGTTCTTGTGGGTTTGTATTCTGATGAAGGACAGATACAATCTGAGTGCGGTTACTTTCATTGAAATATCAGAGGTATCGTTTGCGCAAGGCCCTCCTAACATTTGTTTGTCCAACATTTTCTATAATATGTATGTATACATGCAATCAGGGCCGGCCCAAGGCAAAATGCCGCCTGGGGCGAATTGTAAAATGCCGCCCCCCCCCTTATCTACCCTTCCTCTCCCTCCGTCCTTGCCGTCCCCCCCCCCTTGTACTTACTTTTCAGCAGTCCTGCGGCGAGTCTCCCTGTTCCGTCTCGGTGCCGGCTTGTAATGCTGAGCGCCGGAATACTTCCGGCACTCAGCATTACAAGCCGGCACCGAGACCGAACAGGGAGACTCGCCGCAGAGGAGAGAGAGGCTTGGGGCGGCAAAGTGCCGCCCCTTCAAAAGTGCCGCCTGGAGCGGTTGCCCCACTTGGCTCCATTGTCGGGCCGGCCCTGCATGCAATTCATATTTATGATTGCATCTCTATGAGGTAATGCTGAAATGATTTTTCTTTTACTCAGTCCTTATATATTGTCTATATATATATATATATATATATATATATATATATATATAGCTTTTGTGTTCTTTTGCATAGGGCAAGGTCACACATCTCTTCATTTGAACAGGGTTTGATGATGACATGAACATGTATGTTTAAATCCACTACAAATTAATAATGAATTTTCTTTTCTGTACATCTAGCACTAGGCCATTCTATTGGGAATACAAAAATATATATGTCTTCTTCTGTAACTGAGAGTGAACAAAAAAATGTATAGCAAGTATACAAGTATATAAGCAATTCATTAAAGCTAGTTGGAAGCTGACTATCCAACTTCAGGAAATCCAAGGTTAGTAGTTTATTAGATATTATTATATTTTTTACTATTGTGCCCCAATTTTGGTGAGTCTCTCTAGGGCAGCAGTCCATTCTGCTAGTTTTTAAATGAGAGTATTGGATTAACAGGATAATATTCATCATGTATGCGACCTGCCAAGAGCATTGGACAATTAGGTTAGAAGCGGAGTGGTTTCAGGAACCTCCATTATTGCTTGTCTCATCCACAAATAAAGAGAATGAGCAGTACAGGTGTGCTTTGTAGTGCTTCGCTTCAGATCTCTGTTTCCTCCTCCTTTCTGGTAGTATTGATTGGGTTCCAGCACTACAGATATCTTGGTTCTTGTGGCTCTATTGAAAGTTGAGAGATGCCCAGGTGGAGATGATACAGAGTAGCAGGATTGAAGGCTAGATTTGGATACAGTTGTTCTGCTGAGCTGTCACACAGACGAAGTCCAGTCTTTTTGGGAGGTGGGGGGAACCAGAAGTTTTAGGCCCTTGAAAACAAAAACCTAAGCAAAACTGAGGTTGTATACCAAGTGTTAATTCAACTGCCAACACAACTCTTGTGTACACTTGTCTTGCAAATTAGCAAATGAATACTCATTAATGTTTGAGTAGCTTTGTATTTAATGCAAAACAATGTAAATTACAGTTGAGTTCATGAAAGTTTGTCAAGTTCAAATCAACGTCTGACATAAAAAACGTGATGCAATAAAAAAACATACGTTATAAAGAAAATAATGGGGCCCTCCTTTTTTTCCGCACACTAGGTACATTCATACTGGGCTAGACTCTTCTATCTCATGTGTAGGGGAAATGAGGGATCTAATTATATAAAATGGGATGGGATATGGCCCCCTATCTTCCATCCCTAATGCTGTGGTATAGAGGGGAGAAAACACAGAAGAAAAAAATTATTAAGAAAGGAATGTTTCAAAACAACACACAGAAGCATATAATAGCATAAACATTGCATTTCAATACGATGGATTTTGGTTATTTTTCTAATAGAAGGCAGTAAATTATATGGATGTACACTATATGGTGAATAGTACAGCTAATGCCACCTCTGTCTAGGGACTATTGATTTAACACTTTCCCTCTTGTACAGGAATGTTCTACAAGATTTCTCACACTTAGCTTTTGATTTTTAAAGGAAAATATTGTACCAGAAACCAGAACTTGTAATGCAACCTTTACAAGCTATCTGTATTGTCCATTTATCTAAAGCTCCAAGCATTATAATCCTTAAAATATGGAGACACACTGGGGGAAATTAAGTGATGCTGTGAAAGGTCACCAAGAATTGTGACATTGTTCTTTTCTCCTAATAGCAAGTAATATCATTTACATAGATTAAGTATTTTTTCGTGTTTTTAAAAAAAAAAACCTGTATTTGTTTACCTGAAAAAAATATTGCATTTGCTATTAACGTATTCATCTTATATGCTCTTAAAATGTTACTATCAATAATGTAAGGATGAAATGTAATGTACGCCTTGCTACAAACATGTTTGTTTCACCCATAAATGAACAGAAATAGTGGTAGCCTTTTAAAGCCTATTTTTCTTAGTGCGGGTCAAGACAATAAACAATAGCAAGACAGCTCATGCAGTGGGAATCTTCTGCATTGAGCTGTGCAGGTTGCAGAGGGTAATTCTCCATCCGTGGAACAATAGAATTAGAACAGCATTTAAAGAGGATCTTGTTTTCCTTAGTATGACTTATGTTAAATACGTGTCGCTCAACATGAAACAATGACAAAAGCATATATGGAAGCTTGCATTCCGCCTCGTGGGAGTTCTTTCTTAAATTTATTTTAAAACAGATGGCAGATATTTACATGAAGGAGAAACAAACCATTGCTGTAATTATATAAATATCAGAGTGTATATGTTTGGTTGCTTGTCAATGCTAATGTGAAGCAAAGCAGAGACCGCTTTCATAATTTGGGGATGACAGGGTCATGGTTACAGTAGTGTGCATGACTGCTTAGGGCCAGCTGCTACAGAAGGACCAATCCAACACCTTCACCCACCTACCCGAAATAAACACATGAATCACTGGTGTGGGTAAGGGCATTGGCCAAAGCTTTATTAACAATCCCCATAATAACATAACAGTCACATTACCAATAACAACTAAGCCCAGCAGGCGGTTCCAAGAGTTCTGGCCCAGCAGGTGCCATCAGCCGCCCGCTGGATCTGCCTCCCCAATGCCCATTTGGGCGCAGCTTTCAGATACCACCAAGTGTATGGTGTCTGAATGTGTGAGAGCATTTGTGAGTGTATAGTGTTGTATGTGCTACTGTATGGCTTTAGCCTGTGTGTCAGCATATGGTGTTTGCATGTGTGTCACTGTAAGGTGTTAGTGTTTATGAGCATATAATGTTAGCATGTGTGTATATCTTACTGATGTGTGTGCTAGTGTATGATGCCAGTGATTAGTGTTGTGTGTGTGTTAGCCAGTTGTGTTATAGTGCCAGAGGTGAGCCTAGGGTTTGTGAGAGAGGGAAATAAGAGCAAGAGAAAGAATGTGTGTTTGTGTATGTATGTGTAAGTATAGGGTGTTAGAGTCAGTAGGTGTAGTTGTGTGATAGTATATGTCCATTTTAGTTATTAGGAGGGCTCTGAAGAAATACTGTACCCAAGTGCCACTAACACTTGGCTCACCTCTGGACATACACATACTCGTATACCACATCTTAACAACATGTGCTCACACACATATATACACACTATACACACTCTGTCACATACAGTAATAAACACTCACCCTAACACCATAGACAAACACACATTCCAACACCATACACTAAAATGTTCTCACTCTAACACCACTTATACATACATATGTACATAGACACCCTCTTAGTCTCTTCCTCAACCATCATCCATGCAGCTCGCTTTGCCCCTGCATCTCACCTCACACGGAAACCTGATTCCCTTTTCCTTGTCACCAAAAACTTTAGGAGACTCTTGTGTGGATCTGTCACTTTCTATAAATTACACATTATACCAATTCAGTACAGAAAATTAAATAAGATAATAGCATTAAAAGATCACAATAACCAATATGTATCAGAAACATATATTACGGGTATATTTTAGGGGGCAGCCACCCTAACTTCCTGTTCTTGAAATTTGTATGATCATCCCACTACATTAGAATGATGTTTCTTCTTCACTTTGGTGAAAACTGAGCATAAGCAAGAGGAGAAATTGAAAGACAATAATTATTATGTTAGTTTTTACACATACCTCAGCTTTCCTAAAGAAAAATATCTACAATTTCTGAAGAAGAAAGAAGCACCAGATATATGTGCTGTTAATACATTATTTTAAGCTTAGAAGGCAACAGTTCATCTCTAGCCAGCTTTAGGTAATAGCTGTTATGAAAGCTCTCTTCTCATTCTAGGTGGCATGTGCATTCAATACTCTTATAATCGGATGGTCATGTTTTCCATGTGCAAACTTCAGGTGCCATAAATCATAATTCTGACCACTTATCCATCCATTCCGTTCCAAAACAAATAGCTATTTTGAGAATAGCATGGCATTTATATAATTTATTTCACCGTTAAACATATTTATAATATGTTTGTAGGCAATCAATGGCAATCACCGCAATGCATTTTCCACTGTATGTTTGGCATATCTTTTTTATTATTCCAAAATGACTTCTAACCTTTACTGTCATCAGTCTCAGATGGTATTAAATGTCACATTTATACTGTCTTTACTCCAAATAACCCTTCTCTTTGCCATTCCTGACATATCTTTAAGTCTAATCTCTGTGGATGACCTTGTGTCATTAGTACTGCTCTTGAGATGAAAACATCACTTGTACATTTCTTGAATGAAGGCAAAAAAAATACTGTTATTAACACATAAAGATAACAATTTAGTTTTCATATAAACAACAGAGCATATAAGGAAATATAAGAAAAAAAAATGTAAACTTTTTTTTTTTTTAATTTAACAATGCTTCTTTCAACTTATTATTGAAAGAGCCTTTTTTGTAAAATATTATATAAAACAAGAAGTTACTTGTGGCATTCATGACATCCGAGCTGACATTTATCTACAAGCAATGTCAACATGGCATGCTTTGTCATCATATGGTATACTAGAGTAGCAAGATGGCCACTCACAGTGGATTTGGTTTGTAACTGCATGCCTTGATGAGCAAATACTACAAATGTTGATAGTTTCTTACCTCTCTGTTTAAGTAGTCTGTATTTGAAATTGAAATTCACATTTCCCTTGTTTGAAGGAACAGTTGATAATATCTATCTATCTATCTATCTATCTATCTATCTATCTATCTATCTATCTATCTATCTATCTATCTATCCATCTATCCATCTATCTATACCACTGACCCTTAACTATGGAGCCCTTGACAACTCTGCACCCCCTCATAGCTCTACCCTCCTATCCAAATATACCCCTAAACCTCTCTATTATGACCCACATTTCTCTTCTACTGTCACTACCTCTTCTCACTCTTTCCCCCCATGCGGTACACTTTCTGTGGAATTCACTTCCCCATCCCATCAGACTTTCTCCCTCAAAAGCTTTCTAAAAACCCCCACTTTGTTTGAGAAGCCTACCTCCTAACACACAACATCCAAATCAAGCCATCTAAATGACCGACAACCTCAACAGATCATCCTGACTCAACCAACTCATCCCCATCCAAGCAGCCCTCTCCTACTATTTCGTCTCCGCTCAACCACTGACAAAATGGTAAGGTCACAAGAGCAGAACCTCTTCATCCTTTGTACCAGTTTGCTGCTGTTTGTAATTTTAATTTATTTTACTGTTGTAATTAGCCTCCTGGGCCTTTACCTGGTTTGGCTGATGGCCACTCCAGGCCTGCTAGTATTTTAAATGGACAGACACTTTTGTGCAGGGCCGGACTGGCCCACCGGGATACCGGGAAATTTCCCGGTGGGCCGGAAGGTCCGTGGGCTGGGCGGCCGGCAGACTAACCATGAAGACAGCCGCTGAGCGGCTGCAAATGGCATTGAACGCCTCCCTCGGTGCCAGGGGCGGGCTGGGCAGGGGGGCAATTGCCCCCCAGGCTGCCCGAAATCTAATCAAAGCGGCCGCTGACGCGGCCGGCCGGCATAAGCACCCAGCAGCCGTGTGCGATGGCCGTCTAGTGATGGGAGCAGTGTGAGGGGTGAAAGCTCCGCCCCCTCGCACTGACCTTTCACCCCTCACTCTGCTCCCATCACTATGCGGCCATCAGATTGCTGGGAATGTAATCTAAACGGCCGATGCGTGCTGATGCCGCCGGCCGCCTCTGCTTCAATACTTTTTTTTTACTTTATATGGCAAGCCGATCCAGCTTACCATATAAATAAAAAAAAAGTGTTAAAGTAGCTCCGGCCGGCGGCATCAGCACGCACCGGCCGTTTAGATTACATTCCCAGCAGTCTGATGGCTGCATAGTGTGGGAGCAGCGTGAGGTGGAAGCTCCGCCCCCTCGCACTCAGACTGCTGCAGCACCGGATGTCAGGTCAGTGGCATCCTGTCAGCATAGAGGAGAACAGTGTGCAGCTACCAGGAAGTCAAGAGAAGTAGAAGGTGAGTAAAATAATGTATTTTTTGTACTGTATAATGTTTTTTGTATTTGTTAAAAACAAAAAAAATCGGCATGTGTGTGTATGTAAGTGTGTCCCCCTATATGCTCCTCTGCCTCCAGAAATGCCTTATACCCCCCTATATGCCACTCTGTCCCATGATATGCCTTTTAACCCCCTATATGCCAGAGTGGCATATAGGGGTATAAGGCATTTCTGGATGCAGAGTGGCATAAAGGGGGTTAAAAGGTATATCATGGGGCAGAGGAGCATATAGGAGGGTATAAAGCATATCGGGGAGGCAGAGTGGCATATAGGGGACATAAGGCTTTTCTGGAGGCAGAGTGCCCCATGATATGCCTTTTAACCCCCTTCATGCCACTCTGCCTCCAGAAATGCCTTATACCCCCTATATGCCACTCTGTCCCATGATATGCCTTTTAACCCCCTATATGGCAGAGTGGCATATAGGGGGTTAGAAGGCATATCATGGGACAGAGTGGCATATATTATTTTTTATTTAATATGGCAAGCTGGATCGGCTTGCCATATAAAGTAAACAAAAATGTCCCATGATATGCCTTTTAACCTCCTATATGGCAGAGTGGCATATAGGGGGTTAGAAGGCATATCATGGGACAGAGTGGCATATAGGAGGGTTGAGGCATATCAGGGAGGCAGAGTGGCATATAGGGGGGTATAAGGCTTTTCTGGAGGCAGAGTGCCCCATGATATGCCTTTTAACCCCCTTTATTCCACTCTGCCTCCTGAAATGCCTTATACCCCCCTATATGCCACTCTGTCCCATGATATGCCTTTTAACCCCCTATATGCCAGAGTGGCATTTCTGGATGCAGAGTGACAAATAATGAGATAAAAAGAATGGCGAATAGTGTGACGCGGGTATGTATAAGGGGTGCGTGTGGGTAGAAGAGCTTCACCGTGAGATAAACTATATGGGGCTGGTCTCCAAATTTTTCCAGGGCTGCTTTTCAGTCCCAGTCCGGCCCTGCTTTTGTGTTGGGGGTTTAGTAATAGAGGTGACTAGGATTATTATTATTATTCATTGTTTTATATAGTGTCATCATATTCCATAGCTCTGTACAATGGGTTTAACAAAACTGTTTATAATAGACTAAGGCATTTGGATGAAGAATACTATATTACACTAACTCATATTTTCTGCTGTACACTGCTAGCGAACCTGACCTATGTATTACTGAGTAATACCCCTTTAATGTATATGTACATAACCCCCCCCTTATTTCAGTTGCCTCTCTTTTTGCAGTCAAATGTTACACAGTGCATATAACCAATGAAATGCGTATTCATTTTTCTCTTTCAATGCATAGTCAGAGAAGATAATTAGATTCAGGTGGATTTTCTAGTTGCTATAGAAATATGCATCTGAATAGGAACTTATTCTTTTTCAATATATTTTACTGTGAAATTACACAAAGCAAATATATTACAAGGAAGACTATTTGAAGATATATTCCTCACTATAAGTTCAGTTGTGTGAGGAGTGATTTTACTACACAGTTCTAATGTGTGACATGACTGAAAATAAGAATTCATTAGCTGAAGCTAATAGGAATGTTGTGGTATCATTCAATATACTGTTAATTCTGTTGCATGAAATTGCAAAAAAGAAAATATGTTTAGTGTCTCTCCCACACTTACACATTTGCTAGTACAGGATACTTCATTAAACTGCAAACTATTTAGTTGATTTAAGGTAATTTTTTATTTTACAATGTTCTGTTATCTGGAAAAATAATAATAATAATAAAAATATATAAAAAATGTTATTTATTTATTGGCATTTCCCCAGATTTACTGTGCTGCTTTGTAATGCTCCATAAGAAAGAACATGTGATAAGCAACTGTATAAATCTCAGGTGAGGGGTAGGAGGACCTTGTGTGGCAACTGAACCCTGGGGCGCTCTAATTCTGAAGAATTTGGTAGCATTGGAAGGAAAAAAAAAAGTGAAGCAGACTCAGTAAATATTATGTATAAAATCCATGTATTTATAAATGCTGAGGTCTGCCCAACCTGCCCCTGACAACTCTTAAAGTGTTTTGTCGTGCTACTTTGTCAGTGAAGGACATGGCATAGGTTAATTGAACAAACCACAGCTGAAAAGTATTGTCAAGTATAAAGTCCAAATAAAAAAGTGATTTCCCATATACCCATAACAAAGTATTTTAAATCATTTTAACAAATGTCATATAATTTATATCAACCAGTAGATATAGAAAAACCATAACAAAATAAAAAAAAACATAACAAAAAACACGCATACACCCTCCGGCTGTAAGAGAGAATTCCCCACAGTGCTGCGAATTCCCCACAGTGCCTCTCTGACAACCCCCGCTGCTAACGGCACCTCCTTCCAGCTGCAGCGGAAGTTGCCTACGAGCATCGCATAGATGCATAGGGCATACCCACTGCCCCGACTACACACCAATGAGTCAGATGCACCGGTAAGTTGGGGGGGTTGTTAAATGGGGGGCATAAGACAGGAGGATCCAGGTCCCCTGCAGCGCTGCGGGGGATCTGGATCTTAGTCTCACAGTCAGACCTCATTTAAGGTCTGATTATAAGACGAGGGGTATTTTTCAGAGCATTTGTTCTGAAAAAAACCTCTTATAATCGAGCAAATACGGTAATAGTGCATCACAGAACACATTTCAAGGTATAATGTTTTAATTACATATGACCCATCATTGATTTACTTTATATATTAAGAGTTCTTTGAGTACAGTCAATATAAATGTGTGTAATGTATCAATTGTTGTGGGCAATGTAATACTCTATGCATGTCCAGAAGGGGGTAAGAATAAACAAATTGTATTGCATGTTCTCTCTCTCAACAGGCACCTCAGTAGTTAGAATTTTGCACTAGAATTGCTCCAAGACTATCTTGCTTAATATGGTACCAGTCATACGATTTTAGTAGTTCAAAGGCATAAGAGGCATTTATCACAAAAATTAGGATGAGTTACTAAAGTTGTGTATACAGTAATTGCATCTATGAGATTTTGCAACATAATTTTCTGGATTATGACGCAATCACACCAAAAAGTGTGAAAAAAAAAGGTGACATGTCAGATGATTAACTGTCCTATATGTGAAGTTATTGCATTGGCTCATAACGTCATATGCTGACACACACATTCATGTTGACACCATACACTTATGCATTACACACACATACTAACACCATAAACTATCACACACACTCCAACACAATACAGTAAGACATACACACTTCCGGTCAGCATGCACATTGTAACACCACACGCGCACAGATGCCTACATTATACAACACACACTTCAACGCCATACAGTTACACACACTCACTCTAACACCATACACTTACACATATACACGCCCACTCTAATACCATTCACTTACACATATGTACAAAAGTATAGGGACCCCTGACCATTACATATACATTAATGAGCAATATGCCCCCTTTGCAGCTATAGCAGCTTCCACTCTTCTGGAAATGCTTTCCACAAGATTTTGGAGTGTTTATGTGGGAATGTTTGCTCGTTCATCTAGTAGTATGTTGGACGAGAAGGCCTGGCTTGCAATCTCCATTCCAGTTCATCCCAAAGGTCTTCGATGGAGTTGAAGTCAGCTCTGTGTGGGACAGTCAAGTTCTTCCACATCAAACTCATCCAACCATGTCTTTATGGACCTTGCTTTGTGCATTGTGGCATAGGCATGCTTTGTATGAACAGTTTGGGCCTTCCCCAAACTGTTCCCACAAAGTTGGAAGCATTGCATTGTCCAAAATGCCTTGGTATGCTGAAGGGGACATACCAAGACATTTTGGACAATGCAATGCTTCCAACTACTGCGCGGTCACACAAAATGCGTTGGGCTTCTTGGTTACCAGGTGCCTGCTTTTCAAATGTAAAGGTATCTGGAGCTAGCCCTGCCCCCACAAAAAGCCTTTTTTCCCAGAAGAAGCAACAGATCTGGGTGGCATGCCCTGGGAAGCTCCCATGTATGAATCTCATTATGCTGTAACCAGCAATTTCAAACAGTCGTATGCCTGTGATGCAACATCTACATAAATCATCTACATAGTATCCAATGAAAACCATATTGCATTTGTTGTGTTCTGCAACAATTGGTAAGCAGCAGCGTAGTACCCAGATTGTAGATGTGTAAATATATGGTAAACTACAAACAAGGTCATCAATCAATTTTACATTATCATTTTTTCGCTTTCATTTTCTATATTTGCAAAACTATTATAAAATTATAAGTGCAGCAATGTAAGAGGCTTGCTGGATGACTGAGTGATTTATTTTCTCCCAGCGGGTCATTTCACTTTCATTTGAACAAGATGGCCAGTACAAAGACTTTATGCATTGGTTTATGAAGCATGAAGACCTCTTCAACCAAACAGATCTTTATAATAAATGTTAGGCTGTTTGCCCTAGTTTAACTCATGTCATTCATTCTATGTTTACAGTTTTTGTCATTTGTGATAACCAAATTGAAATCAAATAAATACGACAGGCATTTTATTAAATTCCCTTGCTTTTGTACATAATAATGCTCTATAATAATACTAAAAAATGGAATTCAATTTTATGTAATAAGGGTTCTCTTGAAATAAAATGTCTTCATGTACTTTGGAGCAATCAGTTAGATTATGTACAGTTGAGTATTATGAAGTGTAATTAAATGCAATGATTAAAAGTATAAATCATGATGGAACCAAATCTTAGTTAATTGTAGTTATGGCTACCCTCTAACTCAGTTACAGCATTAACATGTTTTATAAGATACCCTTCCCCCTGGTGAGGAGAAGATGTTTCTGCCAAGTCAAGAACTATCGAAATCCAATGCATTTTTTCA
Organism: Sceloporus occidentalis; assembly: GCA_023333645.1. Lineage (NCBI taxonomy): Eukaryota > Metazoa > Chordata > Lepidosauria > Squamata > Phrynosomatidae > Sceloporus > Sceloporus occidentalis. The sequence goes on along the minus strand of JALMGF010000027.1, from coordinate 12,158,722 downwards.
TCATTAAATGCCAGAAGGGCTAGCAGCATATTGTTAATCTGCATATGAATATTATATACAGTTTGGATTATGATCATAGAAGAAAGAGTAATGCATAAATTAAGTAAAATTGGTATCTATAAGAAATGTATACTGTTATTCTACTAAATAATGTATTCCTAAGCAATACATTTTTAGTAAGAATATATTATTGAAAATTGTAAGGTTGCAAGAACAGCGCCATCTTATGTCAGAATGTGTGTTAATCGTATTGTCGCATTGTATGTTCTTAATTTTTTTGTCATTTTTTATCTGCCCTATTGTAATAGTGCTATAGAATCGGATGGCGCTCCATAACCAAAATGTAATGTAATTAATACATTAAGATCATGCAGCATAAATTGTAATATTTATAGAGTAACAATTTATTGTGTTTTGGTAGACAGACTTGCATGTCTGTGTATGTGACAAATGTGGTCATCCATGGTTCAACCATCCTTCAGGCAGTTTGTATTACCTCACCTGTTCTATATTTACGGGATGATTAATAATAGGTAGAGCTAACGTTTAGTGACCATTTTAAGGTTTAAAGGTGTAGATGTAGAAATATGTAGCCTCCACCTCTAGTTCTTACCTCCAGTCGCAGTATGACATATCATGTGGTTTATTCCAAAATAGTTGAATTTTCATCTCGCTGACTTTACTATGCATTTCGAAAGGCCAGCTCCACCAAGCTTTTCATAATTCGAAAACATTATTGGTACTGCATACTAAATAGTTAAATCTGCAACATTCAATCAGCTTACTGATTAAATTGTGAATAATGCAACGCCAGCTCATCCCTTCCTGCAGAGGTTTTGGGGTGGACATTTGTAGCAAAGCATGAGGCAGCTACAGGACTTATGGGGTTAATCAAGCTGCCTGTGTACTTTCCCGCAGAGTATCTATTTGTGGTGGCTTGCGGTCACTCTGGACAACACCCCCCTCCCACACTGGTCTCTTTCCTAGTATATCCTTTAGTGCAATTGGTTGCTTTTTATAATTGGTTCCCTTGTTTGTCTTTAAGTGTATAATTGGTTCCCTGTCCCATTCTTTCCCTTCTCATTAGTCCCTGTTTAGAAACCCAATTAGAATGTTTTTGCCTGTTCTTAAAGCCCTGTGTGTTTGATGATACGGAGATTTTACTCTGAGGAACAGACTGGCTACCCATCTTGTAGCCGAGTATTAGCAAGAGGAAGACGTCAACGACTTCCAGGGAAAGATTGGTCACCTTGGTTCCCGTTACAAAATTCATAATGCACATGGAAGTTGGACTGTTGGAACAATTATCCTGCAAATTCCACTTGGTGAAGTGTAACTCAACATTAATAAAGTAACCAATGGTTGTGCTCCATTCATCTCTCTAAGGCGTTTGAGTAAGTCATGGATTCCTGATTCAACATGGTGGGGTGAGTCAGTAGCTCAGATTAAGACTGAAACTGTTTCATCATTTACTAGAAATACATGTGATGTACACATGTTTCATAACACAGTATTACATTTAAATTTTATGTGGTCACTTTAAATTCTATAGAAACTATTTAGTTACATTTTAAGGGGTCTTGCCATGGAATGCTGTACCACTCCAAAATATTACATGCTAGAACTGATTTGCATGTGACCGTGTTTATAGAACTGGAACTTTTTATAAATTGTTCATTCATTTCCTATGTTACTAATTAATTTCAGTGTGTGTTATACTGGGGAGATCAGCCTACAGTCACCCTGTTGCAGTACCACCATATTACTAGACATATCAATGGGATTGTCTCCTTAGCTGATGGTTGCCTGTCTGCCCCAAACGACACAATAAAAACAAGGGGGTGTACTTGTACACTTTCCAGCTATAACGTGCTATGGAACCTCTATATTAGATCATCTAGAAGAGCTTTAAAGAATGTTCATAGAGCAGCACATGATTTGTAGAACTTTCATTCATGAGATCATACCACAAAACTAAACTACTTTTGTAGGTTAAGAAAACATCCATATTTGGTATTTAAATTCCTCTGTTCTTGATTACTCAAAGCCTAGAACACGTGGTGCGTATTACAGAAAAACACACAATAAATGTAAATTCTTTCTATGGTGTCCATATAAATAACACTAACATGGTCTGTAAAACATCTTGCAATTTAAGAAGTTTTATACATATTGGTATGAATATACAAGATCTCAATACTATTTTAAATTATTTCCGAGGAAAAAAGCACTAAAATTTAGGAATAATTTTATGAATAAGGTACAATTTAAATGTCTAATATCCATGTCCAATTTTTTTACAAATAATTTTATAAATAAAGTCAATTATAGCAATTTGATATATGTCCCTTTCTGTATATCACACCTTTATACATTGTTTAAACCAGGGGTGTCCAAGTTTTTTCTGCAGTGGGCCACTTCATCAGAATTGTATACTTTTATTAAAAGTAACACACCACAACTGGACAAAAAAAATCAACAATATGACTTGGCTAACAGCAAACACACTCTTTTCATACCCAGGCAACCAGTAAATGCTGGAACCTAGGCATGATGGGACTGTGATTGCTGTTAGCAGATTGCTGTTAGCAATCACACTCCTATCATCCCAAGTCAGCCAATACATGCTGGTACAGGGTGGCTGTAAGTGCAGACCCCATACTGCTGGCAGCATCAATACACAAGGGGGCAGCTAGCCAGGTTTCAGCATGTACTGGCTGACTTGGCATGATAGGAGTGTGATTGCTAACAGCAATCACAGTCCCATCATACCTAGGTTCCAGCACTTACACATCCATGTTATCACACACACACAAATTCATTCATTCAAAGATTCATTCCCTCAATCAGACATACTCATTCACACAACCTACCCCACCCCCTTACCTGCTCTACAGCTCTTGATGCCGCTCACAGACTGAAGCGCAGCCTCCCTCGTTCTCCCCACAGAGGAAGCAGGAGCCGAGAATAGCCCCTCCCACAAGTAAGCAGCAGGGCTCTTGTGATCCTGGCTGCCGATCTCACGCGGGCTGCACCTCGAGGTTCCGCGGGCCGCATTTGGCCCGCGGGCCGCATGTTGGACGCCCCTGGTTTAAACAAAACCCATTATTGTAAAACAAACATTACAGGCAATTTAGTAAGTTACAGTGATAATGAGTATCTTAAATGAAACTCATATTACAAATGGGCAGATTAAGTAGGTTGCCATGGTATCAAAACATCTGCAAAACAAAATCAAAGTAATGATTTTAAAAAATTAAGATCTCTTGGTTGTTGAATTTGTTTCCAGATGCACAGAACTATAAAAGAGCTAGTTTTCATTTCAAAAATCTGCCAAATAAAGTTGTACTTAAAACAGGAAAAAAAAATTTCTCTCATAAACTATTGTCTATGCACAGGTGATTAAATCCAGAAGGGTCCCCATTTGTAATAATAATAATAATAATTATTATTATTATTATTCTGAATATTATGTATTGTCACAAACATATAAGAATGTTATCAACTCAATAGATTCATGCCTAGAATTGCGATCAAAAGTTAGCAGATCATAGAAATGTCTTATCCAATCTTTCATACAATTTTGATAATACCATCTGGTTCTCAAACCTCAGATATCTATAAAATGGAAGCCTCCAGATCACTGTAATAACTTTTAAAGAACATTTTGCTGTATTCCATTTTTTTGCTCACCTTTAATGAGTTATTATCTGATTTTACATGAGATAATATTTTGCTTACATAGATATAATTGGAGGTAAATGTAAAAAAAATCTCCACTTATGTACTGTGAATTGACTAGCACAAAACGTATAGGTTAAAAGTTACCCCATAGTTTTTCTATGACAGGCAGATTGAACCCCCTCATATTGTGAGGCTACTGATCTCCACATTAGGATTACTTCATTGTCTATCCTCTAGAAAACAATGCTAAATGAGCTAAATCCAAATTGGTATCAAAACATAATTTCAAATGTGTATTGTTTCATAAGATGCGTTATTTTTTCATTCCCAATGTTTTCGGTGATTGCAATTGCATCGGCAAAATCTGCATGTCTATTGATGTGGATATTACTATGGCAGAGATTCTAAACAAATTCTGTGCTTTCCCTTTGAGAAATTGCTCATGTTGCATGTTAGAATACTAGATTATAAAAATCGATATTTTTATTCTATTCTCTCAAATACTTACAACCACATTAACATAACCTTAAAGCAGTGAATTGCAATTTTTCAATTAGTCTCTTAAGTGTCCTTAAGTAGATGAATGCGCCATTATGAGAAAAACAAGATCCACTCTTCCAAATTTCATTTCAGAAGTATAAAAAAACAACAATGATGATTTCTAATATAGATTATTTTTCTTCTCTTTTTTTTGTAAGAAGAATGTGTACTTTCATTTACTGATTTAATAACCTCTGCCTTCGTAACAAAAGATAGACAGAATGACACAGAAATCTAGGAAGGTTATAGAATATAGATATTAAAGTGACATTTGGATTATTAATTTTATAACAAATAAGCAAATAATATCTATATTTTGGCACTTAAGAGTAATATTATCGGTATGGTAACAAGCCTCCCAAGTTTGTTGGCATCACAAAGCTGTCCCGAGTTGCTGTCTTACTGTTCCACTTTCTCTTCTGTTCTTTTTTTTCTGTTCTGTTCTTTCTTATCTTTTTTTTCCATTTAATCTTTTCCTCACCATATCTCCTAACCCCTTTTTTTTCTTTTAGCGTGCTTGTCTGCCTTTGTCATTTTTTATCCTCTTTTATTCCTCAATTCTGCCCCACACATACATATATATACATATATACAGGGATATACTGTAACTATACAAGGTGCTTAGAAGCACAAAAACTAGTGTGGGATAGTTTTGAAAAACACAGCTAGTAAAATATAACAAGGAATGCATAGTGCACATCAAAATAGGGTAGCAATATATACAATACTTCCCCTTTAAATTTTTAGGTCTGTTTCCCTCGAGAAAGCACAGAACAAAAACAAATTATATTGTAGTAAACCCCCCCAAAATGTATGTCCATATATAGTTGAAGTGACGGGTGCATGCCTTTGTTGTGATTTTAATGTGAGAGACAGAAACCCGGGATAAGGATATCATTTATGACTTTTTTTAGTGTTAAGTTTGGAGTGGTAAAGTTGGAAAATCCCCAATAAAATGGATCACAGAAGTGCTACTGCGATTCTCAATTCACACTTCGGCTCCTCCCCGCTTGCTGCTTTATCAGATGCATGATTTGCCTATCTGGCTTTGTCCTTAAATAACCCACATCACAATATCCAGAATGTCTCTAAACACTCTTAAAGGTGCATAATATGGATAATGTTCATCAAGCATATACTGTACACATTTGTTTAAATACTGCAGAATTCATATTCTAAAAAAGAGAATGTTTATAAATAGGTAAAGAGCCTCCAAAAGGAAATAAAACAATAAAATATGTAATACCTGTTGTACATGACATTGAGTTGACATGAATTGAAATATATTAAATATTAAAATAAATAATTAAATACTCAATATAAGCAATACAAAATAAACAATAACAAACAAAATAAAAAATAACATTCTAGACATAAAATATTAAAATATATATTGATTGACATCTTCTTTTCTTTTCTTTTTTTTTTTTGTTTTCCCCCATTTTATCCTTACCTCAGTTTCTGCCTTTTCACAACAAAGACATACACCAGTACTTCATGTGCTGTATACCAGATGGTTTAGGAGACCCCCATCCACCATACTCCTGAGGGTTGTTTGTTCCGTACCTGCCTACAAGAGCAGTGTCTGCTATGGATAGTCTTTCCCGTTGCTATGTATATCTTTACATATTTTTTTGAATTTCCAGCATACCTGGGAACTTCTTTACTTCGGCTACCCAGAGCCTTCCCTTGCGGGATGCGGCCAGGACTGGCCACCGACGTCGGTGGGCGGTCCTGCTGATGTTAGGGGCATTCCCGCTGATGTCAGTGGAAAACACCCCCATTTAAAGGGCAAATAAGCGGGGAGTGGGGTGTGTCAAGACTCCGCTCCCGCGACACATATTTTCTTTTTTTCTGACATATAGACCTTAAATATAGATCTAAAATATAAATGTTCCTTAAAGCGTATCTGTCACTTTTCCTTAATATAACAGTCTGTAGTACAGGCAAAAAAAACCAATATTATATACATACATCACTATATTTACTATTTTAAGTGCTATTTTTCTACTCCCTGCCCAAATAGCACCAGGCAGGGAAAGCATTCCGGGTCACAGATGTACCAGTTATGTCTTTGCTGGACTTTTTAAGGGTTGTCTTGGAGGTTAAATACAAAATAAATCCCTTCTATAAACTATTCCGTACATGTAATGCAATAAATAATCATATGTAGGTATTCTGTAGCATGAGCAAAATGTAGACCATGTTTAAAACGTGGAGTAGAGGTTTGAGTTGGCGAGACCTATATTTAAGAATGGGCAAACTAAGCTATTAAAAACAATACTTTGTTGGGAAACATATATATATATTGGCATATTTAACTACAACTAGTGTCTTGAAAAAGTTGTGTCTTATTTTCTAAGGAAGTTGTGTCTTATTTTCTAAGTTGTCCAGTAAAGGAGCCATTGTTTAAGCTTATTAGGATGAAGACTTCTCACACTTATTGCAAACATTTCTATTACTTTTGCTATATCTGCAATTCCCCTCTTTCATATTAGGTTACTCACAAAGATCCTGCCGACTTGAAATATGGCATGACATTTACATCGTAAGACTAGAATATACATGAAATTATCTTCTTTAACAAACACTATCTCAACCGATCAACAATAATAACAACTTAAAAAGGTGGGCAAAAACTTACTGAAGAGCTTCAAAACATAGGAAATATATTTTTTGTAAGGGAATTTCCATGAAATTTGTTTTGGAGAAGTAGTAGCGAGAGAAACTTGCTGAATGTTAACATTACTCATATGCTTTTATTTTAACCACTGATTTTATGTTAAGAGCAAAAGGTTTCATTTAAAATATATTGCAGTTCATACCTACCCAGCTCATCAAAAGACCTAATTACTTTGGCGTGCTCCAAAGTACAATTTAACGTTAAGAGTTGGATGAGAACCATGTCCTCTAATGAGACCTCCACAATGTGATCCTTAGAGAGTGAATTAGAGTCCCTCACCCCATTCAATCTTTATAATGATTTTATTTCATCTTAGAACTTGCTTTTACAAGCAGACCACATATGCCGAACATCAAAATAAAATGAAGCGCTACGAAGAGTTTTGAAAGGTAGCACATAATTTATTAAAATTAGTTTAAAAGGTGATCTTATAAAACATTTTAATGACAATTAAGCCCAAAACACAGTATATTACTCTATGACATTGGTCATGAAACAGCAATGATCATGTCAATATAGCAACATTTTGTAACCATGCTTAAAGAGACTTAATGGATCATTGTTAACATTGTTTACGGTACAATTTAGCGCATGATATGTTTACATAGTATGCTAGGACAATAGCAAACACATTAATACAACAAATGTTCATTATTTATGGCCTCTAACCCTTTGTGACACCACATGCAAATTCATGCTTATGGTGCTGGGTGGCAGGATTATTTGATGATGATCTTGCAAAATTACTGTATAGTATGTTTATTACCTTAGTTTAGATTGATTTATATGTACATTTTAATTATGTACATTTACAGTGCACATAATTCTATTGTAAGTGGCAAAGTCTGTTAATGAAATAACACAATGTTGTTGGTGCTTTAATAATGGCCATTGACAGTGATTGTGGTAAATAAAAAGAAGAAAACATCATTTTGTTAACAATGTAAAAAAAAAAGTCCAGGCCATACATGGGAGTTATTTTATAACGGCAGGCAATGAATACAGACAAACATAAAAAAAAACATAAAGAAAGACAACGTCCTTTTTGTAGCATGAAATGTATGTTACCTTTCTGTTCATTGCAGTGTTTCTATAGCAATGTGAAGTCAACAGGATTTTTTTACAGAGCAGATCTAGATCTGCACTGGTCTGGAAGAATGAGAGTGTTTATTCACCAGGTAGGGGAGTGTTATTTCAATACCCAAACCCTGCAAGGCCAGCAGCCGTTAAACCTAGCACAAATTAGAAAAGCTTCTTTGGCTTTGTGTTGGAAGTGCCTAGAAAGTTAGTTCAGCTTATTTTTAAAATAATTGTTGGAAACATAAAGGTGATTCTTGCTCCATAAGCACATTAATTTTCCTCCCTCAACTTTACAACATTGGGCGCATTTTTGGTTATCGATACAAAGAATTCCATTACCTAAAATTAATTTTATCAATATCAATATTCTGTTTACTTTTACACTAGTTAGAGGCATAACATTTGACAGTTGGATCATATATTCTGCCAATTTGTGTCTATTTTAAAAATTCACATTTCATCGATCCACCAGATGGCCTTGTGTTAATCCTTATATTTTTTTTAAAGAATATTATTAATGTATTAGCTATTACCAATTATTGTTAGAAGAATAATCACAAAATCCTATATATACATACATACATACATACACACATGCATACATACCTTGGAGACTCTTATAAGCTTCTAAATTACTTCGCATATAAGACCCTCCAGGGAAAATCCAAAAAGGTATATTCATTTTATTCTTTAAAATGGTACACGTTTCCATAATAAAAAATATTTTCTGGGGATATCCTAAGAAATAACGTATAATCATATAATGGTATGTAATATACCGTATTTATCTATGTTCTAGAAAAAGTGAATGCAAAACTATCCAATGTGTGAATCCAAAACATATGCAATGGTCAAGTATGAGGTATAGGAACTAGACAAGCAATAGTGTCTAAATTGGAATCCCTGATTAATTTGATGTTTTTTCTGACTCCATTTCCAACTCAAAAGATTCCACAACAATCTAAATAAATTGCAAGTGATCTAATCTATGAGTCAAAAACTTGATCTACTATTGTAAGTTACAGCATTGTGAGCCTCAAAATGTTAAACATTTGACTATATTTTTCTATAAGTCTTTAGAAATATGGCAGGTTAAAAAAGAAAGAAAGGTGTAACAAAGAAACGGCTGAAATGTATCCCTACTCTGAAAATGATTTGGAGCAGACAAATAATTACCTTGGATGCATCATCAATTACAAAGTGAAAATGTACTTGCCTTCTCAACAACTGATACACCGACTACATGTTTTGGCTTCTTGGAGTCAGCAGGTTGGAACACATCACATAAAATATATTGTTTGCTTTGTCATTTAGGAATGTATGTTGAATTTCACTTCTTTGATTAACTTTTCAGTGTCTCAGGGATAACCTCAGGAATGAATAAAACAAGAAGTCAGTTATCTTGGTTGAAATTATTGCTTACAGTTTCAGCAAAATTGTAATGTTGAAGTCATTTCAACAAGTAAAAAGATCATTTATCAAATAGACAGTACACAGTTTTATTCACCTTCATTGTGTTGTAGTGGATAATGAAAGTGAAAAACAGCCTCAGGCACATTAAGGAAGGGTCATAGGGGCTTTAGGAGTCCTAGGACTTCATGTGAGTCCTACCTGGACTATGAGGTTAAGACATGGAATATATTAATATTAAGAGAAACACTATTATTATCTTCTGTAGGGTTTGGCTATCCTTATTGTGGAGAATGGGTCCCATGGGTTACAAAGGTCCTACTCTTGACCTTTTTAAGGATTAATTATAGATTAAGATGTTTCAATCTGTCCTTGGTGGATTGATGTAGGGACTGACAGAGCTGAAGTTCTAGCCTGATCATAAACTGTTGATCCATCACTGTCCCTGCTATTCCCTAAAGTGCTTGTGAAAATAGATAAATAAAGGTGAGATGTGTTTTACAGTGGACTGGCACCAACAACTGTATGCTTGCGGTGGATCCAGAGGTGTAGGTATGATCTAGAATAGATTGTCAAACCTATATGCCCTAAGTGCTCACAGCTTATAATAAGAAACTTGGCTCTGCGTTGTTAAAGCCAGTACTGGCACACAATTTAGGATTAAGGTGCCAAACAGATTGTATTACAAGCCAGAGAGGATTATATATAATAAACTGTCTCTCTTTCTTTCTCACTATATATATCAAGCAGCAGTAGCATTTAAATTTACCATGTCAGATCCTGGATATTCACCAGCAGGATAACATCATGGATTAATGTTTTAGGCAAGTAGTTTGCTCATGAATTATTGTAAACCATAAATATGTTTGTTTTTTGTTTTTCTGAATCTTGGTTTCTCAAACCACTACAGAAACACTTTCTAATATTGTATACAAAATAAATGACTTATCTATATAATGTCCGTCATAGTTTTAAATGTTATTACGATACCTTAATATACCGTATTTGCTCGATTATAAGACGACCCCCCAAAATCTGAATATTAATTTAGGAAAAAAACAAAAAGCCTGAATATAAGACTACCCTATAGGAAAAAAAGTTTTACTAGTAAATATTAATTCATGTAAACAATATTTTCATATTTAATAAAAGCTATGATTGAGAAAAATATATATATTTTTTTATTTCCTTTTATTTGCCAACCTGCCCCCCCAGTTATGCACATCTGGCCCCAGGGTTGCCACTCTGCCCCCAGAAATGCCTTATACCCCCTATTTGCCACTCTGCCCCATGATGTGCCTTTTAACCCTCTATATGCCACTCTGCCTCCAGAAATGTCTTATACCCTCCTATATGCCACTCTGCCCCATGAGATGCCTTTTAATCCCCTATATGCCAGAGTGGCATATAGGGGGTTAAAAGGCATCTCATGGGGCAGAGTGGCATATAGGGGGTTAAAAGGCATTTCTGGAGATATATATATATATATATATCTGCTAACAGCAATCACACTCCTATCAAGCCAAGGCAACCAGTACATGCTGGAACCTGGGGATGATAGGAGTCTGAGTACAGCCTCCCTATGCCATGCTACCACCACCACCCCCCTTAAACATCCATACTAACACACACTCATTCACAAACATTTAAATACTCATTCATTCCATTAATCACATACTTCACACATTAATCACAAAAACCCTCCCCCCCTCTTACCTGAACTGCAGATCTCTCACTCCAAGACTTCTGCAGGGGCCCGGCTGTGCGAGCAACTTCTCTGGCCCCTCCCCCAGAGGAAGGAGGGGGGAGGCAGAGTTATGTGACACTCTTCTAGCTTCCTGTTCTCCTGCTGCTCGCGACCAAAGCCCGGTAAGCAGCCTGGCCCCAGCGGACATTTTGAGGTCTGATTATAAGACGACCTCAATTATAAGACGAGCATTTGCTCTGAAAAAAACCTCGTCTTATAATCGAGCAAATACGGTATATATTCTGCTGCAGAGGAGCTGAATTTAAAAAATGCAATTTTTCCTTTTTTAATAAGCCAGTGTATTCCTATTCCCAGGTCCTGCAGAATAAGAATAAATTATTCATTTACATTATTATACATTTTCCTGTCTGACTGATGATCTTCATTGCTGCACCATACTTGATTTCCAGTTCAGTGCCTCAACTTCAGCACTGAAATATTAAAGAAAAGAGTCATAAATATACTGCAAGGAGGCACAAAATGCTTGAGGCAGTTAATCGAATGGAAAAGTGCATTTTTGTGATTTGAAATTAAAGCTAACCACTTTGTAAAAAATATTGTTAATTTATTTATCAAACCTATTACATAATAATACTAGATAAAATAATAATAGAAAATAATGCTTAAATACCTCCTGTCGAAAAAGGTGGTATTTAGGGTATATGTCATGTGTATCTGCTCAATACTCTCTTCAGTCTTTATGAGTGACAGAGGTATGACCGCTGTAGGTGTGTATGTATGTATGTATGTATATATGACTGTATGTATATTAGACTTGTGCATTCAGATTAGTATACATTTTTATGAATTTTGGTTTTCTTTATTTATTTTCACTCGAGGCGTTAGTCACATGCACGTTGCCAATGACAATGGCTATCAACATTGCTGTTGACATTGATCGTTGCCCCTGTCTTTGCTTTACATTGGTCTCTTAATCAGTGGGCCAGTTTGGGGAGATTTGAAATTTAACCAGAACGATTCTGCTATTGATGTCTATGCCTACCCAATGCAGCATCTATTGTGCCTCTTACCCAGACTATGCATGCTTCAGAGGGATGTGCCATGATCTAACATCATATTCCAACACTAGGTATTTATCACCCTCAGCACCAAGAAGTCAGGGAGATCTTGGGGAGGAGGTTATTCACTGGTTATGTCTTTTTATTTAACCCTTGCATAATTTTGTAAACATTTTAAACACAGGCTATTTGTCTATGGAACACCTAAGGAATAAAATAAATGAGTTCAGACTATGAAGTATAACTATTCATTGTGAGATTTGTGACCCACATGTAGTACAGTGTTGCTAAAGGTGCTAGGTTATATTTTTAGGATTTATTTCTCTGGTAGCATCCTGTCCTATTAATTCACTTATGAATATTGCCTCTAGAATTGTCTGTCAAACGTCAGACTGAGAGATCTGCAGTATCTATACCCATTAAGTATTCCAAAGCAATATGACTATAATTAGGAGTCAACAGGGCTATCTTTAAAAAATACCTTTTCAACGTATTAGAAACATATGGTAATATACTTGCCATTGTGTCCTGTGATTCAAAAATCTTTATGATATAAAATTCCTCATCTTAATTGTAAATTCAAATTCTCATATATATATATATATATATATATATATATATATATATATATACACCCCTCACATTTTTGTAAATATTTTATTATATCTTTTCATGTGACAACACTGTGACAACAGAGTCTATGATGCCAATGAAAGCATACATTTTAGGTAGGAAAGTATTGATAAAATTGAATAGGGTAATACAATCTTACTTTTATAGCTACCTTTAATATTGTATTTTCCAGTGTGCTAGACACTAGCTTCATATGTTACAGAGGAAAATGTTGACAGATAATGAATGTCGATTAAACACTAGTAGAGATGTGATGCTGAACTGAGTGGAGACGTATAATTGAAATAAAGATTAATGATATACGTTGTAAAGATAACGTATGCCCACCCATTTTATTAATATCTGTCAACGTATTACATTTGATAACTTCACAAACTGTTCTAAGTGAGGCTAATAGAGTTATCGCTTCCCTCTGGGAAATACATTGTTTGCTTGGACCAGCCATATGTAATAAAAAAGGAACATCTTCAAAAACATCTAAAATACTGCATAAATCAAAAGAGGGGAGAAAGTATAACATTAAAACTGTACTAATCTATTCCATTCTGCCTCTGAAAGTTGGTGAATTTCAGTTGCAGCTAATTTTGCTAGAATGCTCAGTGATTAATACAACGTGTTTCAGTTGAGCTCCCTTTAAGTCTAGGGAAAATGTCTTTGAAGTGATCATGGGGAAGATTATTTCAAACACTGAAACTTAGAACAGCTTCTTGTGTATTGCATTGGTTTTCCTGAAGTAATGAGGGTGGCTACCAAGGAGGATCTTGTGGTGGTCAGCTTGGCCCCAAACCACGGTATTCAAAAGCCTAGCTAATTGACCAAAGGCATTGCATACCCTGAGCTGTAACAGTCATCATGCACCAAAATATATTAACAGTTTACAGCTGGTCAGATTGAACCCTTAATATATATGTTAAACTTTACTTAACAAAAATTTTAGAAACAAATTCAAACACAACTAACATAACAATGCAATAACAAAGTTTAGGTTAATATACTGGTATTTTCTTTAAAACCAAAGATTTTATTTTAAAAGTTTAAGATAAAGAAATAATACCCTAAAGCAGGTGTGATGGTTCCATTTGCAGTTTTAATAAAGGCAAGAATTTAATTTGGTAGCTGTTAGTTTCAGAGTATATTTTTTCTTTTCTTACTTACCGTGACTTGTTGTGACATGTTATCTCGTGGTGACACGCTATCTCTCATGACTTAAATCGGTTTTTAAAGCACAAGCCTGTTACAGGGGTTTCTGTTTGCAGTAGTTGTATAGTAGTTAACCGTATAAAGTCCACTTTAAGTATAATTTCCAAGTTTTAACCCCTTAAGGACAATGGGCGGTCCCTAAACCCATTGAAAATAAAAATACATGGACGGGCTTTGTCATTAAGGAAAATTACATAATATTAATCTCAGAGACACTTCAATAATACAGGACTAGAAAAAAAAGAACGTTTATTGCTTGCAAGTAAACAAAAGCAGAGTTTTAAGATAAAAAGGTGTCTGGTCACTGGGATTGAACTGAGCTGAATCTACTTGACCCAGGTATTGCCTATAGGGTTCTATTTATTTTTAACAAACACCTTTTCTCGAACCCCTTCCCCCCCAATAATAAGAACATAATTAGTCTTTGGAATGTGTAAACCACAGAGCTTTATTTAACATGTGAAAACACACCGTGACACTACAGTAAATTTATACAATGGGCAACTTGTCCTGTAACTCCCCCCACCCCCTGCCAATTTGGCCACACCTCCTTGTGACTTGACCGACCTGGTTACCAATTCCTCAATAACAAAAAACAATTAAACAGATTTGAACACAGGAATCTCCCAACCACTGCTACCCAAAAACCAAAACACTTATTCCATATAAAAACAGAGAGGGTGGGTAGGATGCTCCACAAATTTCCACCTTTCACACCTACAGCCTTTTCATTGGTTAACCTTTTATTCACCCAAAACAAACCTACCCTGCTGCTCCTCATAGACTGACCGTAAGTTAACTGTAAAGATAACCGAGTCTGGAATTCCCACCAACTAGCTGTCTCTTCCTTCACCCTAATTCTAAACCTGGTCATGCCGCCCCATCCTTGGGGTCAGGTTCAAGCCAGGGCTCACTGTATATATATTCATACATAGTATATATACAAATATTTATTAAAGGGCAGGGCACCTCTTCTCCATTTGTAAAAGTTTGTTCTTTTTAAATTATTCTACTGACTGGAACAGCGCTACGGAATCTGCAGATGCTATATAACTAAATTTTTTACTAAGATCGAGTGAGAGAGGGAAAGCTTGGTCCCCTGGCCTTGACGCAGAGTAGATACATGAAGATGATGTGCTATTTTGGGAACTCTCTGTTTTTGTCTGCCAGGGCACTCTGTATGTATTATTTCGTTTGTGTGGGGTCACTAGTTACTTGATTTTAAAATCACTTGATTTTTGTTTTTTTTTCCACTGAAAAATGCCACGGTGAATTGAGGTCCTTGAAGACTCTGCTTCTTTTTTTTGGGGGGGGGGGCAGTGCCTTTTGGTCACCTTCCCTCTTTGAAGACTTTAGCGGGTCTCTCCTGAAAAATAAAAAAAGAAATCTATATATATATATATATATATATATATATATATATATATATATATATATTTAATGTGTTTTTACAGTTTGATATTTTGTATTGGATAAGACTAATTACTTAAATACAAATTGGACTGGGGGACCTATGATTTCCACATCAATGAGAAATGACAGGATGTTATCTCAAGCTGTTATATGGGAGATAATTCACTTTTCACAGAACATTTGTGTAATTCTAATTGAATTAATCTTTAGGATATGTGTCATGTCTTGTTTAGAATATCATCTGCCTGCTGCTTTTAGTTCAGAGTAGAGATTTTGTTTACATCCCCCAGCCTACATCTGAGCATACAGACTCTACTTTTTTAAGCCAAATTTTTTTTGACTCTCGAATGTGCAGCATCAGCATGAATACGGACAGGTCACCATCAGAGAATAGCTCGGAACCAATAAAAATGTGCATGTCTAAATTGTCTTATGTAGTAGGTTTCAATCAGGTTATTTTTTTTCAAAGATGATTATCTGTGTCTCTTTTAAATGAAAGCCAGTGAATAGTTGTGTATAATAGATAGTATGATAACTGGATGACATCAGTAGAAAGTACTACACAGCCCTTTTATGTTGGACATGCATTAAAGCATCTGCTAAACAGAGCCACAATGCCCCGTTAAGAACTTCAGAATATATCAACTGTATATATATATGTATTTGTGTGTATATATATATATATATATATATAATATTAGTCTGGCATTAGTGCCATTTGATAATTGGTAATTGGAATGGGAAAGCATGCACTCAATGTATGGGGAAAAAATCACCAAAAAATGCAATTTAGAGCAAATGGCAACTTTGGGAAGCAAAGGAATTTAACTTTACTACAATCACTACACAGTCAATATGAGCGTCACCGATAGTGCTTTTCTAATATGCTGTTGGCACGGACATATTGAAAACGATCCTACAAAATGAATTGCGGCATCGTAAGAACCATACCTTTTTAAAACCTCCACAATTATCTCTCTATTTCTGGTGTGTTTTCAAATTTTTGTTCCGAAAAAGAATAAACAACATAATTATTCTAATTATTATTTGTTAATTCTAAGCAGGTTTAACTCACAGACACAATTAACAGAAATTAGAAACCTTTGTTTCAGCAATGCACAATTATAAAACTTTATATATGTTAACATGACTCAATACTGTAAAACAAAACATGTTTAAATTGGCCTCATGGTAGAACTTTACAAAAAATGAAAATAAACCACTAGATTTAGTTAATCCCTCTGAGCAAGTTAAGCTTTTAATGAGCTTTTGCACCATTGAGTTAGCTTTCTGAATACCACAGTTTGACCACATCCACTCTTTTATTAAAGAAAGTAGCATTATTTAGCTCATTGTTTTGTAACCTTTACTATGATTACTATAATTTTAGTCTTGCTGGATACAGTTTAAATCTACCAGTTTCTAAAATAATGGAATTTATGAAAAGCAGATCTTAAACCTTCCAATTTGTTTTTTCAAATGTTTTTTTTTTGCATCGATATAAGCATTGAATGGTAATAAAGAATAACAATTGTGTCTATTTTTTCATGTGTATCTGCATACTTTGGTTGAAATCTTTGTTGGAGAGACATTTCTGGAACAACCGCACCAGTCTTGTAATGTATAGAGTGTGTGACTTAGTTTGTGAACTGAATTAATGCAATAAAATGCCACTGACAACAGACACTGAAAAACACAACTTTTGTATTTGAGCAATACAAAATAAAATATTTTCCATTCCACCAACCAAGATATGCATTAAGAACGTTCTAGAAAGTTTCTGAATTATTATTATTGAAATTGAACTATTCTTATGAGAGGTTTCAGAATAAAAGTCTGACATGTCTCACGGTCAATATAAGTCTAGGGGCTAAAAATCAACAAAAGCTAAAAGTAACCTGGGGACTACTGGGAATACAGTTATATGACATGACATACAAGCACACACTTCTTCATTGAGAAGCCAAGATTTCACGAAACAGAGTAAAACAAAAAGGCATAGTCAGAGACACAAACATCAATGAAACATTTAAAAAGAAAATCTGTCCTAATATAAAACCCCATTATGCCATTATACTTTTAATGGTGCATTCTGTGATAATTGTCACTACTGTCACTACTCCATCTGATTTCAGTGAGAACTCTTTCTTGCTGAAAAAAATGGACTGAAAAGTTAAAAAAAACTATATTGGCATAAAAGTGACCAGTTTTAGTGTTTTACTAGTAACAGAATAAAAATCTGTTTTCAAAAATGTTGTGCTGTTTTCTTTTTTAACAGTTCTAGTTTTTGCATAATGTCATGTTTTCAAAGAACTGGATAATATCTATTTATATATGTTATATCCCTGTTATTTTATCTCAGTCTTCTAAACACCTTGACTCCTTATCATACTACCTGTGTTAGTCCATTGTAAGCATATTGTAAGTGTATGCTGGAAGGGACTTCATAGCATTGCCATAAAGAATCAGCTCAGCTGACCTCATACAACCTATGTTACTGAATGCATCACCACGCTTAACTTTAACTTTTATTTACACATTTTAAACATTAAAAACAAGTGTCTGACCATAATTGTTACTGTTATTACCTATCCAAATCAGGGGGCAGCTGGCAGCATTCAGTCCAATAGTCAATGCCAGCTAAGTGACCCAAAGCACATAATGAATACAGTACCCCGTCTTGATTATTCAGTCTGAAAGAGAACACATTAACAAAAAAGGGAATGTATACTAATCAAGAAAGGATACAGTTAATTAGTAAATTGTCCTGTTTTAGCTAGACACCCTGGTGGCTGTATGTGGAACTACAAGCAAAACCACAATAAGGCTTCGGAGCAAGTCAGTGGGGCAGTTGCCCCCACCACACCCCTTTGCCAGCCCTGTTCTGATTTAAACAATCAGGATCATTAAACCATCTCTGATAGCAGCTGCCACATATTTATTATTTGTGTATCCTACATTCTTAAAAAAATAAAACAGAGGATAGTAATATGCCCTCTACAAATATAATATATATTTAATTGAAGCTAATTATTTAGGTTTGCAGATTAATTAATGGTTTGTATGACAGATCACATTTATGCTTGGTTATTATGCTTGGTTGAGTTTTATATATTTTTCGTTGCCAAAAATGCAACCTGCTAATTAATGCAAAGTGCCAAAAGTCATTCTGTAAAGCTGTGTTGTGTAGGTGTAGAACTGAGATGAGGATGGTTTGCAAATCAGGCCAGTTTATGGGCTTTGTTCACAAATGCATTTTCAGCTAAAGTATGTTTTAACATAAAACTTTATGTGTTTAGTTAATATTCTGTTGCTGAGAAATTAATCTTTGCATTATGCAGAACAAAAACTTTAATTTTTCTGTCATAAGCTAACATAAACAATATGGTAAAGGTAAATGTAATTAAATGGTCTCCAGCATACTTCGCTTTTTGTAGTTTATCTCAACTTTCTATTCTGTCAGAATAAAAACTAGAGAAATCGTGGAGCATATGAAAAAAACAAATAATAGTGTAAAGTCTGAAAACACTTGGACCATAAGGACAGTTATGCACTCACAAAATCCCATGAAAACAAGTTCACCTGTAAAATATCTTTACTTCCATTGATTCTAAATGCATAAAGAGGAAACACCAATGAGACATTATTACAGTTAAAATAAACTGTGGGTCTGAGAAAACTTCAGATCACGGGAGCAGCACGCCCAACTTCCCCTCCAACAATGGCATGTGTCCTTCGTCTTCAGCAGGACCACTAACTAGTGTTAGTGGGACTGCCCACTCATGTCAGCATCCCACAAGGTGGGGCTCTGGGTAGCCGATAGGTATATTGCGCTAGAATAATTAGGAACCATGAAAACCTTTAACCCTGGTCACAGATGTTATATTGCCATTATTGTTGGCTCATATTTGTGGAATCCTAGCCCGATAAATGCTTTGATGTCCCAACCCTTGATAAATACTGTATGACCATTATGTCCCCGCCTTGCATATATTTCTATTCAATGTCTATGGCATCGGTTAAAATTCAATACTTTAAGAATAACTGTGCCTCTCTATCATCCCCATTCTGTTCTTGGTGGGATGATGGGGGGGTTTAAATTAAATACACCCATACCCAACTTTTCCCCTTCCCACTGAAGTAAGAGGGGGGTTAAATATCAGAAAAAAAACTTTGGAGAAGTATGTTAAATCATAAGTTGTGGTATGACACGGAAGGCAAGCCTTGCATTTGGGAATATCCTGGTCAAATGAAGACACATCACAGATATGTGTGCAATACTTTTCTTTCTCTGCTTAATCAAAATGTATTGTAGAACATGTGTAGCAGAAATGAATCTTTTAATTTCATTTAATGCATTTTTTTAATTACTTCTTACAGAATCAGAACTTAATCAACACCGACACTGCTCATATTAAAGTCTCATTTATATTAGTGGATCTTTTTCCATTTTATATAATCTTGAAACTGATTATTTCATAAGAATCATATTGTAATATTAAAGTAACAATATATTAATTACATTCATCCTTCTAATTTTGAGCCGATTTACAATTAAAGGGACCTAGTGAGAAAAGCAATGACAGATACATTTCAAACAATTTGCTAAAGATTCTAATGATAAATAATTTTATTAATTAAAAGTTAATAAGTTTTTTTTTAAGCAAAATATTTCCATGTATTATTAAATATTAAATATTATTATTAATGTTTATTATTATTTAATATTATTATTAAATATTATTTCAAGCAATAAGTCATAATTGTACTAGCACTTCTAATAATTGAAATATATTTATAATATATATAAATGAAAGTAATAATGTGGATTTATTAAAAAAACTGTAATATATATATATATATATATATAAACACAAACATACTTATAGAACAAAGTCAGAGTAAAAAATAAGCGGATAACTGAGAGTCTTTGATGAAAAACAATAACAACTGCAAAAAAAATCAACAATATGCTATATGTGTTACAATGACATACTGTATACTAGCTATAAATTAACATATTTCCAAGATTCCTTGGGCCATGTTTTCATAATGTTATATTTAGATTTCTGGTACATATGTGTCTAATTTGCTCACATATGTTAGCAATCACACTCCTATCATGCCAAGTCATATTGCTAATTTTGTCCAATTGCGTGTTACCTACTTTTATTAAACATGTGAGTTTTTATTATTATTTTTAAAGGTGGGGGTCATTTTCGGTTTTGGCTAAGTGAACCCTGAATGTTTTGGTCCAGAATTTTCATTTTAGTTTATCCCTAGAATAAATCTAGGGAATCCTGAATTTGTAGTCGCAAAACTTTCAAGGCCCAGAAATCAGTGAGAGGAAGAGTAAAGGTTTTGTGTCATTTTACTTTATTTTAATCTGCATATTTTATTAAAGGCCATATTTTTTGTCACAGTGAAAAATGAGTGCGGCCCGGGCACGTATACAATTCTGATGAAGTGGCCCACTGCAGAAAAAACTTGGACACCCCTGGATTATGCCCTTTGTACATGCGCCCCTTTTTCTTTTTTTACAGATATGATTCAATATGTAAATTGAATTTGTTGAAAAAAAATTGTTGGGTAAAAATCATGTTTTTGGGGGGGGGGTGAGGGGGTGGGGGGACCCTTAACAGATTCTCGCACCCGGGCCCTGAGGCTTCTAGTTACGCCCCTGCCAGACAGAATTATTTTCTTTGTCAGTCTGTGTGGCCCAAGAGTTTGATTAAGACACTGATCCAACATCCAGCTTCCTATCCATGGTCTTTGCAGCCGAGTAAGAAATAGGTAGGGTCTGCACTGTTATTATCTTCCACTATAAAAGTCCTGTGGAAGATTTATGCAGCAGTCTGGCCCACAGGTTCTTATTTTGAGATGCAGACTAGGATCCCAATACAAGATGCCTTTTGTCGATAATTCACCTCAGGTAGCTCTACCTTCTTGGTCTATATCAGGCAAACCAGGACTGTGTAGGGAAGGTGGCATATACTGGCTGCTGAGTACCAGTGGAATTAAATGTATTTTTTCTTATTAGGTACAGGTCCCTTATTATCTAAGTGTTGCTGCCTAAGTGGAGACAACCATTGATGACACCCCCAATCTCTCAGAAGCACTGCTGAGGCTCAGGGGCTGTGAGCTGAGCACTAGTATGGAGGCAATCAGTGACAGGACCAGTCTATGGGGTAGGGCCAGCACCAGAAGGCGTAACATGTACTTGCAAAAGAAAAGAAACAGAATGAGACAAGAGAAAGCAGCACACAACAATGACTAGATTTTCACTTACTGAGTGGAGAATGTTTGGAGGACAGTTATTTTTCCAAGCATTAGTGAGACCGTGAGTCTCTTCATTAATATAAAATGTGTTGATGCTTCTAATGATTTCTCTCCTAATAGCAGTAATTATATTTGTGGTTATACAGAGTCTTACTCATAGAAACACACTGTAGAGCAAAAGGGAACTGCAGGGTGGGGGCAATGGATTGTATGGAAAGTCATGTGAAAAAATGACATGATTTATTTATTTAAATGCATACCTGGGGCAACCTTAATCATAGTTGTTGCAAAACAACAATAAAGTTCATATTGTTACGGGTTACAGGGCAGTACAAATGAGCCTATTGGTCGCCTACAGGGACCTCCTCTGGCATCAGCCAATAGGCTCACTCGCACGGTCTTTGTAAGTTAACCCCTGACAGCGAACCTATGGATTTCCGCTCCCGTTAACCCCTTCGATGCTGCGTTTGATAACGGGAGCGGAAATCCGTAGGTTAAAGGGCCGTGCAAGCGACCAATAGGCTCACTCGCACGGCCCCTTAACCCTTAAAAAAAAAAGTTAACCCCTAATAAAAGTTAACCCCAAATGCTGCAACTTACCCGGCAGATCCCACTGGTCTCCCTGTTCTATCAGTTAAATGTCCGTACAAGCGACTTTATTGGTCGCTCGTACGGACATTTAACTGATAGAACAGG
Source organism: Sceloporus occidentalis (assembly GCA_023333645.1). NCBI lineage: Eukaryota > Metazoa > Chordata > Lepidosauria > Squamata > Phrynosomatidae > Sceloporus > Sceloporus occidentalis. The sequence goes on along the minus strand of JALMGF010000027.1, from coordinate 12,136,338 downwards.
GAGGCCAGTGGGATCTGCAGGGTAAGTTGCAGCATTGGGGTTTTAAAAGTCTGTACGAGCGACCAACAGAGTCACTCGTACAGACTTTTAAAATCCCAATGCTGCAACTTACCCGGCACATCCCACTGGTCTCCCGCCCTGTTCAATTAGTTAAATGTCCGTACGAGCGACTTTATTGGTCGCTCGTATGGACATTTAACCCGACACAGACTAACTAATTGAACAGGGAGGGAGACCAGTGGGAGGTGCCGGGTAAGTTACGGCACCAGTTGTTTAACAGTCTGTACGAGCGACCCTATTGGTCGCCAGCAGGGGGCTCGCCTGCCATCAACCAATGGCAGACGAGCCCCCTGCTGACGACCAATAGAGTTGCTCATACGTACATTTAAACTCCTGGCGCCAGAGCTGCGTTAACCCCGTATTAACCCCTTAACCGGGAAAACGAAGAAAAACCGAACACGAAGAATGTCCACGAATATTCGCCCGAAGAGAAGACAGGAACAGGCGAATATTCGCGGAATACAAAGATTTTTTTCCCCCCGAAGACGAGCACGAAGAGCCCCCTGGTGCCCAAGTCTACTTATTAAAGTGCATATAATGGCTGCAGTGTCCCTTTAAGTATTAATACACAAATGACCTGTTATTTTGGGTTGTGCTATATGTGAGATATTAAATTGCTTCCTTCTCTATGTTATGCGTGATTATAATTTTACATAGAAACTGCGCATTTAAAAAAATGTTAGCTGGAAGAGGCTCTTGTGGTCCTTTAAAAAAAAAATCAGGCAGAGTCCAGGCAGTCTCGTATAACTTCCTAATGAGCAGACAGGAGAATTTCAATGTATTTTTCATTACAAAATCCTAGGATATAAGGGGACATTTGCATGAAATGCCTCTGGTAAATATTAGAACGGCAAAAATGATGCACTTTATTTTAAACTAGCATTCCCTTGCTATAACATTAAAAGCCGAATTGGTCAAGGTTTCATGAGTCACATGTACATTTAAAGCTAAAGCTCCTGACTTAAACTGTCACAGTTTTATACTGCTATAAAAAGTATGATAAAGCTTTGCTGTCCATGGTTTTAATGCAGCAATGAGTTCAAAGAGTGAAAATGCTAATTTTACATTTATCTAAAAAAAACAACTTTATGATTTCCTGAAAAGCTAATCAAAATTCTATTATTGTGTAGTATGTTTATTATCAGGGCTAAAACGCACACACATAAATAACACGCAGACTCGCTCTAACACCATACACATACATACATACATACATACATGTTTAAACAATATTGTCATATAATGGAGTCGGTGGCTACGTACTAAAGCTGAGTGAAAAGGATAGCACTTTCTGCCTGGAGAAATTCTTGCGGAAAAATAATTGTCGCTGCATGTAAGTTTATGTATAACTTACTGCACTTCATTTTAAGATGCTTGTCTTGTCAGTGCTTTTGTGGAAACTACTGCTGTAGAAAAAACTCCCAAGTAAAGCTGGAAAAGCCATGTCTATGTGCAAGGTCAGAGATTTTATTTATATTATAAAGAATTTTTTATATTATAAAAAAAGTCTTTTATATTATTCTATGGCATTTTAAGACTATGCGAATAGCTGGGAATACTATGAGATCAAGAAAACTTATACAGGCTTTCTTAGATATTGTGTGGAGTATTTAAATGTTACTCATTTCTGACATCTGGCTCTGAAACGATTACTTGTCACGTTTCAGTAGCAAAATATCAGAATCCAATAGAATTATAAAATCTAGCAGAAATAATTACCAATAACTCATTGCTGAATTACTGAACGTTCAATACTTATGTTAGATGATCATCATTACCATACTGCTCCTGGACACTGAAATAGGGAGAATATATTACTACTATTGATTAAAATGGAAAAAAGAACATTTTTATGTCTGCCTATAACATTGTAGGAGTGACCTATCCAATAGGTAAATCATTCCTTACTTTTTCCTCATCTTGAGTGAAGACCCCAATAATGTGAATATATTTGTATATTTATCTATCTGAAACTGAAGCTAACAAATGTGTTCATAACACATACAATTGAATAGGGAAATAAATCATTTTATCATACTCCCTATTTGTTTCTTTTACCCAACACAATAGATTTCATGCCACCTGTATGTTCCCATCACACCTCAATAGAATAGTTTTATTGCACGGCTCTAAACATACAACTGTAACAGTCATCACTAAATGCAGCAGTTGGGTTTTAATTGCTTATTGTATACTGTAGATGTAAAGCAGATCTGTCATAACCCCAGTAACCAACATTCTAAAAAAACAATCAAAAGGTAGTCAGAACAGATATCAAGGGCTTGACTGACTACAGTCCAAATTTGTATGAAATTCTATATGAATATTTATATATATATATATATATATATATATATATATATATATATATATATAAAACATTATGTAAAAATGTGTGTGCTTGGAATATTATATATTTTACCTTCTGCTCTCTAGATATGTTTATGTCTACATGATTAAAAAATATAAATTTAACCTCAGTAGACATTTTTGAATGTTTGATTCTTTTCAACTACTAACATATAGATCAAGACTATCCATATAATATATCACTGATACAGAACATGATGCCGGTCATGATTATTAAGTCATTCAGGGCCTAGTTCTGCTGGTCCAATGAAATCAGTTGATTGGTCCTTTAGATCTCGTCAAACTGAAATTTTTAGTAAAGTATTGCCTCGTTTGATATTTTAATTGGTCTCTTTAGTCTTTTCTTTAAAGGTTGACTGAATTCTAGTTGGCAGATGAAGAGGATTTGCAGAGGCCAACTTCTATGAGATGGACAAAATGCCAGCCTCGCATACCTATGAATGGCAACTAAGATTTACTCTTGACCAAGAGTGAACATGCCTCACAATAGTCAGAAAAAGAAAAGCACCAAACAACTACAATATACAGCTATGGTGCACTAGGGCCACCTATATTCATTGTGAAGTGCACAAATGTTTCTGAGCTATATGCCGGTTTGTCAATGAGCACAGATAAAAATAAAATTTGCCCTTGTTTCCCCAACATTTGAGTTGATGCAGGGCAGGCCCTACAATGGAGCAGAGTGGGGCAATTGCTCCAAGCGCCTTTTTTTTTTTTTTAAAGCGGAAGAGAGAGAGGGCGCCGAGTGGTTTTTGCTTACCAAGTTGTCAGTACCCGCTCGGCACCCCTCTCTCTCCTCTGTGAGCCCTCTAGCTCAGTCTCGGTGCAGGCTTGTAATGCTGAGCGCCGGAAGATGGCATCATTTCTGGCGCTCAGCATTACAAGCCGGCACCGAGACCGAGCAGGAAGACTCGCCGCAGGACTGCTGAAAGGTAAGTACAAAGAAGGGGGGGATAGGGTAGATAATAGGGAGGGAGGGAGGGAGGGAGAGGAAGGGTAGATAACGGGGGGGGGGTGGCAGAGAAAGGGTAGATAATGGGGGGGGGCAATTTAAACTTCAAAAGACCTCAAAATGTCCGCTGGGGCCGTGCTGCTTACCGGGCTTTGGTCGCGAGCAGCAGGAGAACAGGAAGCTAGAAGAGTGTCACATAACTCTGCCTCCCCCCTCCTTCCTCTGGGGGCGGGGCCAGAGAAGTTGCTCGCACAGCCGGGCCCCTGCAGAAGTCTTCGAGAGAGATCTGCAGTTCAGGTAAGGGGGTGGGGGAGGGTTTTTGTGATTAATGTGTGAAGTATGTGTGATTAAAGGAATGAATGAGTATTTAAATGTTTGTGAATGAGTATGTGTTAGTATGGATGTGTAAGGGGGGGGGGTGGTAGCATGGCATAGGGAGGCTGCCTTGGCTTGATAGGAGTGTGATTGCTGTTAGCAGTTATATATATATATATATATATATATACCTCCAGAAATGCCTTTTAACCCCCTATATGCCACTCTGCCTCATGATATGACTTTTAACCCCCTATATGCCACTCTGGTATATAGGGGATTAAAAGGCATATCATGGGGCAGAGTGGCATATAGGAGGGTATAAGACATTTCTGGAGGCAGAGTGGCATATAGAGGGTTAAAAGGCACATCATGGGGCAGAGTGGCAAATAGGGGGGCAGATGTGCATAACTGGGGGGGCAGGTTGGCAAATAAAAGGAAATAAAAAAAATATATTTTTCTCAATCATAGCTTTTATTAAATATGAAAATATTGTTTACATGAATTAATATTTACTAGTAAAATATTATATTCAGGCTTTTTGTTTTTTTCCTAAATTAATATTTAGATTTTGGGGGGTCGTCTTATAATCAGGGTCGTCTTATAATCGAGCAAATACGGTATTACTCAATTAAAATAACATAAAACTAATAATTAAATTGTAGGATTAAAATGTATTGTGAAGTAGAGAGAGGACAGGTTTTTATTTCCCATCTAAAATACTGACAATTACTAGTAGGACGTTTTAGGCTAGAAAACCGATATGAGTGTTTGCAATTGGATGCATAGTTTTCAATGAGAATTTCTGTGTTGTCACCGTGGATGGAAGATTAATGAATAACCGCCATTGTATCATTTGGACTTTGCACTTGTAATTGAAAAAGAATACTTGAGTTCCTGTTAGCATAATGTTACCGGTTTTAACTTTATGTATATAAACTTTATTTGTCAATTGATTTCCTGATAAACATAATAAAATAATGTTGCTTTCACATGGTTGTCACAGGTGATAAGCATTCATCCTGAGCGCAAACAGTGTTTATATGAAGTTGATAATGAAATATGATATGCAGTTTCTACATTGAAAGCTGCTTTAAGATAGTATATAACATGTGATGCTAGACTCGGAGACTATGTAATACATTTTCAGTGGGAGATAAGAGTCTGTCTTCACCTTGAGAATGAATGGTTTAGGATCAGCAAGACTCTCTGGGAGAAAACCTAACTTCAATGACTTCATTTATCAGTTTCGTTCTCATTAGGTGCTTACCTATTCTTCTGAAATGAGCACTTTTATAATTAAATGCTGTACTTAAATCATCATTCCTAGTACTGTTGGATCCCCAGACCCTTCCCCAAAATAATTATTTAATCATGTAAACAGTTGGATGATTTATCACTTTTTTCAAGGAACGCTTAATTGTCATGTTGCACAAAAGCAGGCACTGATAGATTGAAAAGATCCTTAGAAATCTCAGTTGTTTTTTATATGATTAAGACCTTAAAGGAGGAAACAGAATAACAGATCATCCGGGATTTCTTTACTCTTTTGTCTAAAATAAGTAGCACCTCTGTTACTAATGAATAGAATGTGCATAATTTTGGGAAAGAATTTTCAATAAAGCAGAATAACAGGTTTTGGTTATACTCTTGTCTCTTTTGAGACCATACTTCCCCCTTCTACGCATATCCCTACTTACAAAGCTTATTTTTATTTATTTGATGATGTGAAGATGACCTACTGATGCATGTGGTGTAAGCTCAGCCCTCCATATTTTCCCGTTTCATCTCTTTTTTGCTGTATTCAGGCACTGTGAAGACCCTAAAATGCGTAATCAGAATTTTTTTGAGAATTTTAGAGAACTGAAGATCCTCAGGGATGTTACAATAAAAAAAGAGATTATTTTCTTAACCTATTACTCTTATGATGACACATCAACCTGTTTTCAATATACTGCACTAAAAGCTCGTTATCGACCAATCTGGGGTTTTTTTCGCAGCAAATTCTTATATTTTAAATAATAACAATTGTGACACTAAATTTGTAACTATACCCCAAAATTAACTTTATTAATAAATATTTTAGACTCATTATATGTGTATAGAATTATAGTATTTAACTATACACCTGTCCCCCTGTGTAAAGAATGAATAAATGTAGTAGAGGGAAGAGTTCCGTAAATGCTGCACTTTTTCGGTGACATCACTCTTATGTTGCTGTCCATTTTTCAGGGTTTTAAACAGCCTTGTATATAACTGTAAATCGTGATCATTGGTTTAAGCTGCATTGCTGTGACTCTCAGTTTCTGTATATGTGTTTCTCTCCCTGTAGGCACGATTTTATTACATGAGATAAAATGCATTGCTTCAATTACCAGATTCCTCTGGTTTCTACCGTTCTAGAAATCAGTGGCCTGTGCTAGCAGAAAGAGGAAGCTCTTTAAACATAGACCAAGTTGCACAGTACAGGTACAAATTCAGTAATTAAAATACATAAAACTTGTCCAATCTCTATTTAATCAAATTGAAACTTTTATTAATGGAAAGAACATCATTAAGCATTCAAAGTCTGAAAGCATTCTGTAGTGATCTCACTAAAATGTAACTACATAGGATTCATGTATGGCACCAAAGACAAAACAAGATAAAATCAATTAAATGAATAACATATTTTTTTTCCAATAAAGTTATATCTTCATTTGTCTTATAGTAATATTAATTAAAACACATACATTATTCTTTATATGTTAACATGGTTACAGTAGGTGTGATTCACGGTTACTGACAACAGTAAGTAAATGATGTTTAGAAAAAAAACATTACCGCTATGCCTACATCTGTAATAATGTAATTTTTTTGTTATTAATGTAATTCATGTAAAGCAGCTATTTTGTGTGGGTTTTTTCTATACTTAAATGTGAAACATAATGCTATTTTGTACATAAATATGTTTGGAAACAGTATAAACAATGGCAAATATTTCAACTATTTTTTGTACCTATTAGGTAAACTTCTAGCTGTAAGGAAAGCGTATATTGTTTTTAAATGATAATAATGTGGTTCTTAATATTTTACTAATTTAAAGAGTAATTACGAGTTTACAAATCTATCCATCATATGACTATGCAATTATTGTTTAATAATATACCATTTGCTTTTTTCTGAATTTTATATTGCATTACTGGTTATTAAAGAATATTATTTTGCCCATTCCTCCTATACCAAATAAAACCTTTACTATGACCACATTTGTTAAACAGACAGCTGTTGCCTAAGGGGTAATCCAAGCTCACTAATTTCCATCAAAAACATCAATAATTACTTGATTATTGGACCTCAATTGAGTCTGATATACTTCTCTAATCAATTGTACAGGTTTATTTTCCACAGCTTTTCCCTATTGGAACACAATAAGGGAAATAATAAAACTTTAATGGGAAATTCAATACAATCATTGCTTGATGCATCAACAAATTGTTGAACATACTGTGTGATCTTGATTGTCTGAAGCACAAAGTTCCCGCTATATGTATGTATATCTATACCAATTATTTGTAAATTAAACTAAATGTTATGGAAATCTATCCATATATAATGGATTCCACGTGTCTTAGTTTTATTTAAGTTTAGTTATAATGCTATTTGTTTTTTTACAAAGATATCATGACAATGAGTACAGTATAGAACAGTAGGTGCACTGTATACTATGTATTTTACTGTATAGTAAAAACGGTGATTGCACTAAAACATGAGCCTGTCCGCTCTCCCCCTTACTGTTTATTCTTTCTTTGGAGCCTTTCATGGAGTCCATCCAGCAGAACGGGGATATTCGGGGCCTATTAGTTGGTAACGTCATGCACAAGGTCCTGGGTTATGCCGACGACTTACTATTTATTATCACACAACCGCGGCTATCGCTCCCGGTCATCCTCCGTGAGTTCCGAGACTACGGGGACTTGGCTAATCTCAAAATTAATACTTCAAAATCTGAGATCCTGAATCTTAATGTGGCTACGCTTGACGCTCTGCATTTGCGTTCTAGCTTCCCCTTCAAATGGTGTGGGGAGAAGCTGAGGTATTTGGGGGTCTGGCTTACGCGAGACCTGTCGGAGCTTTACCGCCATAATTTCCCTCCCTTGTTGTCTTCTATTCAGAAGGACCTCAATGCGTGGTCCCCTCAACATATTTCATGGTTTGGGAGGATTAACACGCTCAAAATGTCTATCCTGCCCAAGCTTTTGTTTTTGTTCCAGTCTCTCCCGATAGAGATCCCCCGGGCCTTTTTCACTTCGGTACGTTCCATGTTTCTGCGTTTCATATGGTCTCGCGGGCGCCCCCGAATCCAGTTTGCGACCTTATGCAGACCTAAATTAGATGGAGGCGCAGGTCTGCCGGACCCCCGCCTCTACTTTCAGGCTTGCCACCTCTTGCGGGCCCTGGAATGGTCCCACCGTCCTGCACACAAGTTGTGGGTTGACATTGAGGCCCAGGCGATTTCTGTGCCCCTGCATCATCTCTTGTGGTTGCCGCGCCACCACTCCCGAGCTTTCGCCCGCACCCACCCGTTTGTGAAGGCTTCGCTTCTCACGCTGCACTCACTGCATTTATCGCACTCTCTGACGACGTATCCCTCACCCCTGACGCCCATTAGAAATAATCCTGACTTCCCGCAGGGACAGGCTGCTGGCCCTTTTTTGTCTACCACGTTGACGGACAGGGCTCCTATTTCCAACTTCTTACTTGATGGCAGGTTGAGGCCATTGGATACGATTATACCGGGCAGGTTGCCCACCATTCTCAATAAATTTCACTACTGTCAATTGCTGAGCTTCTTCACTAAATCGGCTCGCAAACATACTATGACGCGTGCTCTTACTAATTTTGAGCTCTTATGCACTGGCACATCCCTCCCTCCGCATTGTGTTTCGTTATTATATCAACTTCTTTTACGGACACAGCTCACTGTCCCGCTACGCTTTCAAGGCTTCTGGGAGCAGCTACTGCAAGTCTCTCTAAGCTCGAAAGACTGGGACAAAATCTTTCTCCTTACCCATAAAAGCTCACGTAGTACTAAGTTGCAAGAAACCTCGTACAAGCTCCTGACCCGCTGGTATAGGTCCCCTGATATTCTCCATGCTGCCTTCCCAGACGTGCCTGATACGTGTTGGAGGTGTGGCTCTGCGGTAGGGACAATTTTTCATTTATGGTGGGAGTGCCCGAGGATTGTTCCATTCTGGCGTCAGATCCATTCGCTCTTGCCCCGGTTCACGGACCGTCAGGTACCGTTTTCGCCTGCTTTTTTCCTTTTGCATCATACTGACCAATCGGTCTCTAGCTATAGGAAGTCGGTAGTGCCTCACCTTCTAAACGCAGCGAAAGCCTTAATCCCGCTTCACTGGAAGGATCCTCTGCCACCTTCGTTTCGGGAGTGGATCCTGAAAGTGGAACATATTAGGTCTCTGGAGGAGTTGGCCATGTCCTCTGATGATCAAAGTGAGAGGTATCGGAAGACGTGGTATTATTGGATGGAATATGTTAGGAGCTCCGACGTTCGGGCCCTGTTGTGGGTGTGAGGGGTCGTTTCCGGGGTGGGCGCTGTGCTGGTTTCTGGGAGCACCCTTCACCCCCCCCTTTTTTTTTAATTTTTTTATCTTTCTTTCTTCTCTCTCTCCTTCCTGTTTGTCTTCTCCTCTCCCTCTTGTGTGTCATCCTTCCCTGTGTCCTTCCCTTGTTATGTCAGGGATGTTACATCTCTGCGCCTCCACACTTACCCCCATCTTGTCCTATTTTGTTCGGCCCCTGAGACCCTCTATTCTGCCTACTGTTTATGCCTGGGCGGATGTATGCTGACATGATTTCTGTTGCCTTACTTTTGGTATGTCAATGTGGTGCGCAATGTGTTATGTTTCCTGCATTATTTTTGCCACTGTACGCGCCCTGTGTTTGACAATGATGGCCCACTGCGTTGGGCTTTATATCTGCCTGTGCTCTGTGGACTTATGGACCCCCTTTTTTTTTGTCGTCCCTTCCCACTTATTTCCTGTTCTGTTGTTATGATAAAAACAATAAACATATATTTACAAAAAAAAATAAAAATAAAACATGAGCCTAGAAATGAAAACAGGAACACTTTCAATTAATTATGACAAGGTCCGTAAAGACATGGTTCGACAGGTTTGGTGCAGAGAAATGTAAGTGGCCTGCACAGTGCCCTGACCTTAACACCATTGAACACATCTGGGACGAACTGAACACTCCCAGGCCTGATAAAGGAAAGGGTTGTGGTGTGGGCTTCCTACTCTCCCCAACTTGCACCTTTTAATTTATTTCCTCTGCTCCTTCATACTTTCTCCTCATCTGAGATTCATGCCATTTGGTTATTTAATCCCATCTCTTTATGTATTGCTGTTGTATAAAGCCCCCCTGGCCTTCCTAATACCTTTCTTACCACTTCTCATTGCTTCCCAACTTCCTCTCTGTCATCCTTGGAGATTTAAACATCCCAGTAAATACCCTTTTGAGCCCTGTGGCATCACAAGTCTTTCCCATTACCTCCTCTTTTGGTCTCAAACAGCATACTAACTCCCCTACTCACAATTATGGTCATACAGAGGACCTTATTTTTTTCCTAACATGTCCTCTCTCCTTAACTTCTCAAATTCCCTTTCTTTCTTCCTGACCATTACTTCCTGTCCTGGTCTCTTACCTTGCCTCTTACCCATCCCCTTTCCTCGCAACAACCTTGTCTAACCAGAGACCTTAGCTCCCTTAATCTTCACAAATTCTCAGCTGATTTACTCCTTCTCCTCCCTCCCATTTCAAACATGTCATGCCCTAACCTCGCTACATCTCTTTATCATTCTACCCTGATATCTGCTCTTGTAGCCCTAACAACTACTTGCACTTCACGATGCTTTTGTTTCCAACATGACACTAACCCAACACCTTCAACGCTGTTCACACACTGCTAAACATAGTTGGGGAAAGTCTCATTCTATGTCTGATTTCTCGCACTATAAATTCAAGCTACATTCTGACTGCTCTGCTTTTGCCCTTGCTTAGGAAACCTTCTTCATCTCCATTATCTCTTCCCTGTCTCATAATCTCAAACATCTCTTCCATTCTTTCAATCCTCTTCTTCGCCCTATCACAACTACCCCTTCCACTAAATTTAGGTCCTCCAATGATTTCCATCTGTCGTGTGCTCTGATTTCTAGTTCTCATGCACGATTACAAGATTTCTCAAAGGTTGCCCATATCCTCTGAAATGTTCTCCCCCAACCTATCTGTTTTCCCCCCTGCCTTCGATCCTTCAAAAAATCCCTCAAGACCCGCTTCTTTAGGGACGCTTATGAATGCATTAACGCCCTCCCTCCCATCTTTGTTTGCAATACATTACATTTATTTATATAGCGTCAGCAGATTCCGTAGAGCTGTTACAATCAGTGGGATAATTTAAAGTCATACACAATAACAAACTGGTACCAGTGGAGAAGAGGGCCCTGCTCTTGCCAGTTTACAATCCTTGGTGGAAGTGAAACAATAGGAGAGTACTTATTAGATGAGGATGAGTTGATAGGGTCCGGATGATCTGTTGAAGTTGTTGTACATTCAGATGGCTTGATTAGGATGATGGCTAAGAGTGTTAGGGAGGAAGGTTGTATCCTTCTCTAAAAAGGTGTCCTTTGAAAGTTGCGTACAAGGGAGAAAGTCTGATTTGACGGGGAAGGGAATTCCACAGAAGGGGTGCAGCAAGTGGAATCCTGAATACGGGAGTGAGAAGAAGTAGAAGTGAGACGCAAATCATGGGAGAAACAAAGAGGGCAGTCAGGGGTGTATAGGATAGAAGGGTAGAGATATAAGGGGGTGCAGAGTTGTTAAGGGCTCTGTAGGTCAGGGTCAGAAGTTTAAATTTGATTCTGAAGGGTATGAGGAGCCAATGTAGTAATTTGCACAGTGGAACAGCAGATGAGAAATAGTGACAGAGAAAGGTTAATTTAGCTATAATGTTGAGGATGGATTGGAGCGGCAAAAGACAAGAGAGGGGGAGACCAGTTAGTAGAGAGTTGCAATAGTCCAGAAGGGATATGACAAGGGAGAGGATTAATATTTTTGTTGATTCTTGTGTGAGGAATGGGCAGATTTCAGACATGTTCTTCAGCCTCTTTATTACCTCTTGTGTACTATACCCCAATGCCTTAGATTGTAAGCTCATTTGCACAGGGCGCACCTATTTCTGTAAATTGAATTGTTGCGTTGTTTACTTGTTTTATAATGTTTACCCATTATACAGCACTGCAGACTGTGATGGCACTTTATAAAAAAGTAAATAACAATAATACTGAATTTATACTATACATACATTAAGTATACTGGATAGATAGATAGATGGGACAGATAGATAGATAGATAGATAGATATGCTTTAAATATACAAAATGACCTGGTTGCCCTGGTATTAACAAGTGGCTCTCTAAATTGTTTTGCTGATGATACTGGATTACGCATTTCCTCAAGCCGAAGGTTCTTCGTCTGTAACCAATTGATGCTGTTTTAATGGTGATTCCCTGCTAATCACTATTGCAGTTGTCAGATAATAAAACTAGTTTTATTATGGCTACCAGGGCTAATCCTAAAAAAAACTTTTTCTAGTGCCCTAGGAGCACTATGTTTCAGGAGACCTGGTGCTACATTTGCTTGTTAATAGACTTGGGCACCAGGGGGCTCTTCGTGTTCGTCTTCGGGGGGAAAAAAATCTTCGTATTCCGCGAATATTCGCCCGTTCCTGTCTTCTCTTCGGGCCAATATTCGTGGACATTCTTCGTGTTCGGTTTTTCTTCGTTTCCCCGGTTAAGAGGTTAATACGGGGTTAACGCAGCTCTGGCACCAGGAGTTTAAATGTACGTATGAGCAACTCTATTGGTCGTCAGCAGGGGGCTCGTCTGCCATCGTCTGCTGGCGACCAATAGGGTCGCTCGTACAGACTGTTAAACTCCTGGTGCCGTAACTTACCCGGCACATACCACTGGTCTCCCTCCCTGTTCAATTAGTTAAATGTCCGTACGAGCGACTTTATTGGTCGCTCGTATGGACATTTAACTAATTGAACAGGGAGGGAGACCAGTGGGACGTGCCGGGTAAGTTGCAGAGTCGCTCAAGCAGACTTTTAAAACCCCAATGCTGCAACTTACCCGGCACATCTCACTGGTCTCCCTCCCTGTTCAAAAAGTCGCTCGTACGGACATTTAACTAATTGAACAGGGAGGGAGACCAGTGGGATGAGCCTATTGGTCACTTGCAGGGTCCAGAGGAGGTCCCTGTAGGCGACCAATAGGCTCATTCGCACTGCCCTATAACCCGTGACGGCGAACCTGCGGATTTCCACTTCCGGGAACTGCCGCGATGCCGCGAAGACAAGGTAAGTTAGAAGGGAGGGGGAATGGTAGACGAAGACGATCACGAAGATCTTCGTTGTGTGTGTCTTCGTCTTCGCCTATGTTTTACCGCCGCTGTCTTCTCTTCGGCGTGTCTTCGGAACGAACACGAAAACGCACTCTTCGTGTTCGTTTTCATGTTCGCCCGAAGACGAATGCACAAGTCTACTTGTTAACGTAGAAAATGCAGTCTAAAAGACGGATTAGAATAAAAGAATAATAAATAGCATTTCTTCTCTTATTGAAATAGAGCCTTAGTGAAAAATAACTTTGATATTCAGCAACAAGTTACCCATTAGAAAATGGAATGTAGCTATATAATGCCCTTTAATCACACTTATAATATATTTATTCTTACTCTCTTATGATGCATACTAATATAATTAGTAAAACGAGGCAGCCATATTGTTTTATGAACACACCTCTTATGACCATTACTCATAATATTCATTCATTCATAAAGCATGCTATACTAATTGCAATTTGTTTAACGTAGAAAGTCCATATAGGTCAAAACATAATACGTAAAAGTGAATCAAATCAGCCAACCAAACAAAATACAGTTTTGTAAGGGAAGTGAATGGAAAGTGAAAGGAAATGCAGCTTAAAGGTAATAAGAGAACGGGTTTATTGTTTTGAGTCATTTATTGTGCTTGACTATTATCAAACAGATGGCATTGCCTGTGAGCGAGGTTCTCAGGGTCCTGTAAGCTAGGAGCAGGTGATGATAAATGGTTAGTAATGTCCAGTTATAAAAGGACAGTCAAAGAGGCTGCAATGAACTGAATAAAGTTTAAAATGGAACATTAGTTCAAGATTCTTCTTCTTTTCTCATGTGTAATAAATAATGAAAAAAGATAAGGTCATAAAAAAAAAATAACAGCTAATGGCTGCTGTACACAATCTTGATTTATGATTATGAAGCTAAAATGATAACCCTGCTTCAACTTGCCACACATGATCTGTTGACTTAGATTCCCTATTTAAGGAGGTGAGGTTATGTAGCTAGCAATGACAGTGCTTGAACAGGTTCCTAGTGTGGGTGTTGGAAGTTAAGATTGACATGGAGGTCAGTAGTTTAGAAATAACATGGGAGTATTCTGACATAATAGCACCAGTTTAATGACTTGTAGTAACCTTAACTGAATTTACAACCCACATCTTAATTGTCAACAGTGGATTATGACCAGTGGTTTTCTAATATAACCTTACTGCATTTTGATGCAAAGCTCCTAGAAATAACGACAGTCTTTAGGAAGTATGGCAGTAACTGAGACAAAAGGAGGTTTAATTGAGGCAGTGGAGAAATCAAAGCTGTTGATAAAGGTAGTCTAGTAGTGGTTAAGTAATCAGAGAGTATAAGAAAAATGGGAACGTGGTAATGCAAACAGATGGAAAATATAGCAGGTTAGCTACTTGTAGCAGTAGTTAGTGGTTGCATGGTGTAAAACTGACTATAAATAAAATGAACAGAGTGGTGGGGGGAGTAAGAGCTTGTGAGAAAGTTATGAATTGCATGAAGCCTTGGTTAAATAACAGGAAGTCTGGAATAGTGGTAAAAAAAAGAAAGCTTAATTAAATTGTAGGAGTTTTCTAAGTAAAAGGGGAAAGGAGTTAACAGTTGCATATTTACTTTTGGCACTGGCCTAGGCCTTTTCCAGGGCAATGCCGCCTGCTTCCCCATCCATGCCATTGTCCTTTCTACTGGGTGTTGGGATATGACTTAATGGAAGTACAGTTTGGAAGGAGACTATGGAGGAGTATGTCAACTCGCACAGCCTTTCATAGTGTTAATGGACCATTTGGGCAGATCACTGATCTCATTTTTAACCATCCCATTTAGTAGTGGCGTTACAGGGAGTCTGAACGCCCAGTAGAGCAATCAGGCTCACTTTTATGCGGAAGAGGGGTTGCTGCCTCCTGGGCCTCCGACCCTAGGCCAGAATATGCCACTTGAAGTTACAACAACAAATAGGGACAGAAGTGGACGGGGGGCAGGAGGGAAATAATGTGCATTCAAAATGGTACACAATAGGTGAACAAAAACAAAGTCCCAAAAAATACACATTTGATACACATGCATAATAAAAATAAAGTGAATTATGAACCCGTTTGCAGGTCTGATAAAGTAATTCAAATTGGGTTGAATACCTTTCTTGCAAGATGCTTGTAAGACGGAAGCATGAAGCGAGTTGCAGTCAGGGGATGGTTTGTAGCATTCAGCCCATGAGGCAAATGCTACCTAGTTAGGATATAATTGCAGCCTTAAACCCTTGTTACTCTAGGCATCCTGGTGGATAAATTCCAGGTAGGTAATGGACTGTCACGTCTGCAGTACGGCAGTGGATCCTCGCTGCAGAAATTGGAAAGGCGTCTCCTAGCGGAGACGGAGAGCCCAGCAACAGAACACGGAGGTGTATAGCGGACACAGGAGTGTAGCGGAGTACAAAATAATCAGGAACAAAATAATCAATAAAATAATAAATTCAGGGGTCGGGCAGAAGAGTAGTCGGAGTCACAAGCAGAGGTCAGGGCAGGCAGCAAACATCAAAGGTCAAAAACTTAACCGGAGTCAGAACCAAAAATAACAAGTCAGTAAAGGAACTCTAGTGAAGGCTATAAGGCACTATCACAGGCAAAGGTGAAGTGCTTACTGAGGGTTTAAATATCCCTCTCAATATCAGGATCCTCCTACCCACCTAATTAGGGGGAGGAGGAAAAAAGATAAATGTCGCTTTAAGAAGCGACATGCATATTCATGAGTTAGCCGTTCGCGCATGCGCATGCTCCCCTACCCGCGGGACGACGGAGGAGGTAACATGGACTGAAGTGCTTAAATCAGAGCAGCCCATGTTGGGATTGTCCTTCTTCCCCCCTGGTTGCAAAGGAGGATTTCTTTTCTTGTATGGTGCTTGTGGAAAATGGTGAGTTGCTGGAAGGAAAAATCAGGACTTTGTCGGAGCTATGACACATCTTGTAAAAACAATTACATTAAGTAATGAAACATCCATACCTGGCGTCTATGCCTTTTGGTCAAATACATATATAATAGCCGGTATAAGAAGTTTAAGCATTTCCTCTTCTTTACTGCCCTCAGTGAGTCATTGCTTTTTGAATTTAATTAACACTTGTTGGGGAGATCCATGGTCCTTCTTCACTATGGCACCAAATGTACCATAGTCTATCTAAACTTTCAGAAATTGAAAATAAAAAAAATTATAATATAAACATAATATTTGATCAAATGCAAATTTGTTGAGGACCAGTATCAATCAGGACTACTAAGTTTGGTCCTCTCCTAGATTTGTGTAAATATCGATCCTAGTCACAGACAGTGCTAATGATGTTCAAGCCATAGAATCAATGGGCTGGATTGATACAAGAAATAATTCTGTGACAAGATGTCAATGTGATCTATGCATAGATTGTAATGTGAAAAAACGAGAGATAAACACAGATATATTGGACCAGATTCCTCAATTGAATTAACATATATCTTCTTTGTTTATTTCACTTTTTCATTGCAGTCCGTGCAAGGATTTCTATTTGATTTCTTGCCTGTCTTTAGTGAAAGTTGATGTTTTTTGAACCAACATAGATGTAAAGGCACATAAACTTTTGGGATCAACTTTTTGGGTCCATCATCTCCATTGACTCCATCATCTTTATTTAATTACATTTAATTAATTGTATCTGCTGCATTTAATTCAGCCTAGTGACTGCTTAATTTTTCCACATATTAGTGAACATACCTGGGAACGCTTCTATTGGGAGTCTCCAGGTGAAGCATTGCTTCCAGGAGTCATTCTGTCCTTTCTCTAGGCAGGGCCAAGAATGTCTGGGGCTAGCCACACCCCTGTGTGCAGCTAGCTCTGCTACATGGACAGCTAGCTCCACCCCTCATAGGGCTAGCCCCGCCTGCAGAACCCGTTAGGTCTGCCTCGTCACGAAGAGTTCAGGGCAGCCCACCATGGAACGTTCCCATAAAGTTGCTTACAAGAATTTTACTATGCAAAAATAAATTCTTATTTGTATACAAAATTTTGTTTGTATAGCACAGAACAAGTTAAAACAAAAATGTGCTTTATGTGTAAAACATAATGGATATTCCACCATACCACCATGTCTTTTAAACTGGCAGATTCATTATACCCCCATCATTGCCTATTTTGTTAACGTAAACATTTTAAAATATATACAGTAGCCGTCATATTAAAATAAAGGTGTGGTCCAATGGTACCGCAGTATTAATTAGAAGTATTGTACATCATAATCCATTGTGATTTAAATGTGTACCACATTTGGCTTGGTTTACAGAAGTACAATCTGTGCTTTATCTCTATCACAGATTGTAAGGTTATTAACATAAATATAATTTATACTTTTTCGCTCAAATTAAAAGTAGTGCAGCTTTGTTGTATATTTTAAGAATTTAGGAAAAAAAATGAGCAATCAATATTAGGATCCCAAAAGAACACAGACATACAAAATAATGATAATCGAAAGTGTTTAAGCATATGGAGATGTAAAACACAAGCCTGAAAAATCAAATTAGCTAAAGTAAATTCCAAATGGTAGCATTTTTTTCCATTTTTTAACATACCTCTGTGCAACCATAATTCCCCTTTTCCATGTTTAATGTATACACACAAATGATATATTGTTTTCTTTTTTCAAGGACAGATAGGGATTTTTGTATAGTCTTTCATTTAGTATGAAAAATACGTAAAAAAATAGAAAAAAAAATTAGGAGCCTCTAATAAAAATACCCCTGATTTATGTCAAAGAGTCCCATGAGTAGAATAATAATCCACATGCATATTTTTTAATCTTGTTGATTTGGCACACTCAGCAGGAGCATGGTGGCAGCACTGATTGCCCAGGAGGGTAATCTGCCTCACCCCCCCAGTTTTACGCACCCCTGGACCTGCTGTATATACTTTTATATAAGTCTTTGTCTGCCACATGTATCTTTTTTAAAATTTTTACTTGTGTGAGAAAAATACCTTTGTGCATCTTGGTTTCCCTTAGCATATTGTAAATTGCCGTCAAGAAGTAACTGTGAGTTTGCTAACAATCTGTAAAGGTTGCATGAGCCGTTTGATAAAACAATGCAGCTCAAGAAGTGTGTTAAAGCGTCACTGAGGATTAATTGAGTCTTTACAGCAGGAATAATGGACATACTAGATGGGCCGAATCGTTCTTATCTGCCGTCAAATTCTATGTTTCTATGTAATAGGAAACAAAGGTTTTCTCCACATAATGTCCTAGGAAGCAGATGTGATGTCAGAGCTAACAAATTAAATGTGAATAATGTAATGTAATGTTGACACATAGTAACAGAAGTGCTGGTTTCAGTGCTAGGTTTAATGAATTTATCTCAGAAATTCAAGGTTTGTGTTAGTGGTTTAATAAATCTAAATATACATATATCAAAACAAATATACCTGATGTGTTGTTAAACGCGTTACAATGTATTTTTGGAAAAAAAAATAAAAAAAATGACTACAAAAAGATTTTCCAACAGGTTAAAGTTGTAGTTAATCTTTAACACATGACCCATAAGACTTCAGATGTGACAATATTCCAAATAGTATATCCGGCATCATGTTTGTATCTGGTGTGAAAGCAGTGCAACTGTAAGAATAGTTATGAATATGAATGTATGCCAGGATTATGAAATGAAACAAAAAAATACCTGCATTTTTTAAAGTAATGTAATATATGCAGTCAAGAGTTGAGGTTTTAAAGCAATTAGAGCACTATGAATTAATCAACATCACTTTATTTTTTTAAAGGTTATCTGTATGACATGCTCAGTATGGATTAATTTGTGCTATTTATTGAAGTCCGGATGGATAAAACAAATAGAATTAGAATTATACGAGCAAATGCTATTTCTAAGACCTTCTAGCAGAAGGAAATAGCTTTATAACAAAATTACATAACAGCTGTTATTGCTGGGGACTGTACAATAATATTTTTTTTTTCTTTTTCCGTCTGTCTCTGCTACCAGAGAGGGTTATTTAACAGTAGTGACTTCAAGGACATGAGATGTACATCATAGACCAGGAGAGGAATGCATATGTGAGCTTCTTCCTGCCATAGAGAGAGAAAAAAAAGAATGACATAAAATGTTATGTTAAAATTAAAGATAAAAAGATACACAAAAAATCCTCATTTTGGCTTTCTAGAAGGTGACGTAAATGCCACAATTTAAAAATCTAATTAGAAATTAGGATATTAGATGTTTAATGGCCATAATCTTTGGACAGATTTTTAGATTTAGTATTGGTATTATGTGTGCACCTGTTGCTGCAACTGTCATATATCCTTTATGTGGACCTGTGAGATCTGTTACTTTGCATTCCCAATGGATGTTTCCTAATGCTGTGTGCAAGCCACGTACTTTGATCCATTTGAAATGTATTCCAAATGTGTTTTCGTGAATAGGGAGAAATGAGAAAAAGTACTAGTGCTGCTATAAAAGGTTATTTTTTTACGCAATAACAACATACTACTACCAGTAATAATAATTATTATTACGGCAATAATAATAATAATTAAATGGTAACATCCAGTAACTTTTAACAACCAACCTCTTAAATGATAGTGGAAAAAAGTAGCTAAGATAATTATGATTCATTACATCTGAATATTCCCTTTAGTTTTCCTTTTTCCATATTTCGCACGCACACTCTTGGGGAAAGAATGCAAATTGGTGACCTGTAAGAATTCCCTGAATCTCTACAAGGTCTCTGACTATCGTGAAAATCTAGTAAGAGTAAATCTGTTGATTTGTGTCTTACCTTTTATAGTACACGGCAAGATATATTAGCAATTTATTCCAACACATTACAAAATATTTATAATCTGCATAATTAACATATTTTCGTCAGCAATGGATAACAAGAGTTTTTGGTTTTTATATTCTAACTTTAAAAGACTGTACTGATCTAAAAAGTCTGAAAGAAAGCTAAATTTAGTCAGCAATGTAAAATGCAGATTTGAAGATTAGGAACTTAGCAAGTCATAGCTAAATACATCTGTTGGAGAGGACAAGTAGTTGTACTTGCTCTTTCATCAACAGTGTGATTACATTAACCTTGTTTTCCAGCACACATTTTCACATATTACTGACCAGCCCATGTAAAGTGCTATCTTGCAGTATATGGGATGTTTAATCTCTTGTAATAGAACAAGTTAGTCATTTATACATCTCACACACTGCAGGGTGGCGCTATGTCTGTGCTAGGGGCGTACTTTGAGTATCTGGCCCCTATGACGGATCCTGTATGTGACACCCCCTCCCCTATTTTAAAAATAAGATTAGCAAGAATATTTCACAAATTTGCAAACTGTTTGTCAACTAGGGTGACTACATATTATTTCTGCCATTCAGGGACACACTATGAAGCAGATGAGATTACACACACAGGTGTATATGCAGTATGTATGTAACACGAATAGCTAATCAGCTAATCACACGTAGACGTTGTCACGACAACTTTCTGAAGTTCAAACCGAGCATCAGAATGGGGAAGAAATGGGATTTAAGTGACTTTTAACGTGGCTTGGTTGTTGGTGCCAGACGGGCTGGTGCCAGTATTTCCGAAACTGCTGATCTACCGGGATTTTCACGCACAACCATCTCTAGGGTTTACAGAGAATGGTCTGAAAAAGAGAAAATATCCAGTCAGGGACATTTGTGTGGATGATATTGCATTGTTGATTTTAGAGGTCAGAGGAGAATGGGCAGACTGGTTTGAGATGACGGAAAGGCAACAGTACTTGTTACAACCAAGGTATGCAGAATACCATCTCTGAACGCACAACACGTCAAACCTTGAAGCAGATGGGCTACAGCAGCAGAAGACCACACACTGCTAAGAACAGGAAACTGTGGCTACAATTTGCACAGGCTCACACTGGACAATGGAAGACTAGGAGAACTTTGCCTGGTCTGATGAGTCTTGATTCCAGATGTGACATTCTGATGGGTCAGAATTTGATGTAAACAACATGAGTCCAACCCGGTACTAGCGAGGTATACCTAATAAAGCGGCCAGTGAGTGTGTGTCTATATATATATATATATATACATACATATATACACTGTTAATTTGCTAAATTTCCTGGATGTGGCTATGCAGACACTTAAAAAATTGCAGTTTAACCCCTTCAATCCCCTATAAACGTACCGGGACGTCAAAAAAACGCCCACAAAGAAACCCCTATAGACGTCCCGGTACGTCCAGCCCTTCGTGCAGCGTCAGGGACACATCCCTGCCGCTGCACAGGAGACCAGGCTGTCGTTTGACAGCCTGGACTCCCCCCTGGCAGCAGAAGCCGGCATCGCCGGCTTTCTGCTGCCCGATCTCCCGTAACAGCTTCCGGCATGAAAGCCGGTAAGCTGTTACGGTTGAAAGTGCCCGATCGCGCAGTGACCCCTGCGGGGATATCCTGCCCTCTGATGAGGCACAGAGACGCTGCGATCTCTATGCAGGTGTGTGAGGACCTGCATAGAGATCACAGTGTGATCGGTGCAGGGGGATCGCGGGGGGGGGGGGAGTGAGAAACCATCTCTCTCACTCCCCCTCCCGTCCTGAAAGAGAAAAGCAGAAAAAAAAAAAAGTTAATTCATTTAAAAAATAATATTAAATAAATCATTAAAATAATAATATATATAATACAAAAAAAAATTATAATGTGAGCTGTGATGTCATTGTGACATCACTAGCATGTTCAGGAGGTCCCTAGGAGGACCTCTAACCATTTCTGTGTAAAAATAATATATAAAAAATAAAAAAAATGTAAAAAAATTAAAATAAAATAAAAAAATAATAATAATATATAAAAAAAGATAATAATTGTACACCTTATATTATGCTCCCTGGTGCTGGGAAAGTCTGGAAAATCTATATAAATTAGGTATTTCTGAAATCAGGACACCTGAATTGATAAACTTGGAGGGGATTTTCCATCACTTTACCTAATTTTGTGAGGATTCAGAGGGAAAATGTAAAAACAAATTAGTTTCATTTTCTAATCTTCGCTAGTTTTTACTAAATTACTCATTCTAAATTTTCAGCTAATCATCCAACTATGGTATCACACGAAAGCTGGGATTGAAGGGGTTAAATATTAAAGAAAACGTAGGCTATAATTCAGTACACATCTATATACTTACTAGCCAGTCCTAAGCAATAAACATTCAAGAAAATAAACTATATCTACAGCATTCTAAAGTAATCACACGTACACGTCTTTTTGATGCTTTCCTATTTATTGGCTTACTAATCTACACAATCAAGTCTACTCATCGCTGACATGTTATTCTCTCTTGTAGAGAAGATGGCCCAGATTTGATGGATTCTTCTATTTCTGGAGCACCCTAAAATTAATGGGTCTTCTTGCCAGCTTTGCCGAGTTTTTCGGCTAACACAATCAAGTCTACTCATCGCTGACATATTATTCTCTCTTGTTAAGGAGATGGCCCAGATTTGATGGATTCTTCTATTTCTGGAGCACCCTAAAATTAATTGGTCTTCTTGCCAGCTTTGCCGAGTTTTTCGGCTAATTTTGGCCAGATTTTTTTAGCGGCCTTCATCTTCAGAGATTTAGATGCAGGTTTCTTCTCGTCGTTGAGGTGTTTAAAGATCCACTCGAGGTAGAACTGGGTCGAGGTGTAGACTCCAGGGTTTTGCTTCTGGCCACAGCCGGAGCCCCAGCTGGTTATGCCAACCACAGCATAAAACTTAGTTTTGTGGTTTTTGCACATCAAAGGTCCACCACTGTCACCCTGCGTGATTCAAAGAAAAGAAAACATTCCTTAATAAAGACTTTAAATAATTACCATTACCCCAGCACAGTTTTATAAAACAAGTACTGCCCAGGATGTTGAAAACATTAACAATGCATCATCACTGAGTAAAAAAGACATGCGGGGGAAAATTGGCTTACCTGGCAGCTATCGATGCCTCCCTGTTCATATCCAGCACAGAGGTTGTAGTTACCCAAAGCTCCGTTATACCAGGTTGGGCGGTTGCAGCGTTCCACTGGAATCAGGTTCACAGGAGCTTCCTGGAGGATATCTGATGCTTCAGTGGCTGAAGAGAAAAAGAGTTATTTAATGCAAAGTTGGCCTCAGAAATCTTTGGACCAGTAGAAACCTACAAATGGACTCCGTGCCATCTACCACCCCACGTGCCTCCCACCACACCTACAATGGGGGCACCTGCTCCCAAAGTCCAAAAAGGCACCAAAAGAGCAAAACGAGAAAGTCTATACATATGTACAAAATCTACGGATAAAGCTATGCTTACATCCTTCCTCAATGACACCCCAGCCTGCGATGTAGCAGTCGTCCATTTTACTCAGAATCGCCTGTTTGGCAGGGAGACACGCTGGCTGAGTGTAGTCGTCAAATATGATGGGCTTGTTCAGCTTAAGCAAGGCGATGTCGTTGCTCTCCGTTTCAGGATCGTATTTCTCATGCTGAATCTTTTCTTTTATAGTTCGGATCTGAACCTTTGTCCCCATCTGTGATAGTTGGTTGGTGCCAAACACAAGTCTCCAGGAAAAATATTCACTGAATAAGCCAAGGTACATTTTATTAGTTATCTTACTTTTTCAAGCATTCAAGTTTTTTTTGTTATGTTATAAAGGAACGAGCCCCCACATAAAGTCAGGGGTTTGAGTTTCCCCAAAAATAATTGTGTGCTATTCATATATTCGGGAAATAAGCATATCCATGGTTTCTCCTAAAGAATAGATGACTAGGGTTCTGATTATGGGATTTATGTTAAATGTTTCTATTAAAAGATTCCAGTTAGTTGTATTGCAATACGCACTGGCCACTGTCTCCTAAACCATTCTAATTCTGCATTTTCTGCCATAAAACAATTAAGTTACTTACTTGCCGAGATTCTTAAAACAATGGGCAGCTGTCAGAACCCACAAAGGATTCAGGACGACACCTCCGCATAAATGAAAATACTCTTTGGCGATTTCCTCCTGGATACTCACTGTCCAGGGCCAGTTACCGGGCTCCGCATCCTTTCCCCCAACCACGCGGGAGCCACGGAAATCCTCCACTAGGGGTCTGTTTCCACAGACTGAAACGGAAAGGACAAGACATTTGAGAAACAGGAGATTTTGGTTTAAAGTAAAATAACACACAAAAAATTTTACTCCTTTATATTTTTAAAGAATAAACTAAGATTGAATTTATTGGTATTAACAGAATATTAATAATCCAGGATACACATTTTATTTAATATGTGAGATTTAAAACTATTTGACAGTTAGACAACAACCTGTTTAAATTAGTACAAAGGATGAAAGGGGGGTTAAATATTTAATTATAATAGAATAAGCTATAAAACTATAAAACATCCATAAATTGCAATGTTAATGGTAACAATCTCTGCCTTATATTTTCCTTAAAGCTTCTCTGTAATAAACTCACCTCCATGTTCAGAGCTCTCAGAAACAATGAAAAGAGCCCAAATTATAAATCCGATTAGGAACAGCTTCATGGTTAGTGCTGTGCACTAAAAAGCTGTCATCTTATGCACAGACTGCATAGAATATGTGTACCTGTGTGTGTTATGACATTGTCAAGGCCTCTACGAGGTCACAAAATAATGAATCTCAGCCAATCACAGACACACATTAAGGATCAAGGCAAGAAAAAAAATGTGCTTCTTCTCTATCATTTAATAAAAACTATTAATTTGCTGCTTTCATAATACAAAAAGTGATCATTAAATGCAATTAAAGGAAGACATTGAAACGAGTACCCTGTGTTTGTTTATTCTATTTACCCTTATATATAAGTATTAAGCAATAGAGCATGGATCATGCAAGTTTGGGATCACAGAAATGTTCCTGTTTTTAAAAGAAAAGCAAATTTTGTCCATTAAAATAACATGAAAAACAGAGCAGACGCTGTTAATGTTGTAAATGACTATTGTAGCTGGAAACAGCGGATTTGTAATGAAATATCTTCATAGGCGTACAGAGGCCATTTATCACTCCCATCACTCCTGTGTTCCGATGACTTGTTTAATCCAAGTTAAAAAGGCTGATCGTTAGAGAACCCTTTTCCAATCAAGTTACAACTAGAAAATGTTCTAACAGTTAAGTAAACGGTGTAAACGGTTTAGTGTGTGTGTGTATATTTATATATATAATTATTTATAGATATATTTATATAAACCTACATACACTTTAGCAAAATACACTTACTCATATACACATATTCATACTCCCTTGCACTGAGCCTAACAATGGGGTAAATGGGGCAGTTGCTCCGGAGCCCTGGCGGTTGGGGCCCCACCTGCTGCAGTGTAGTTGAAGCATCTCTCCAGTACTTGGGTGGGTGAGGTGAGGGTGTAGATGGAGACTCACTTGCTGTATGGGGTTCCTCTTCCAGCAGGGATATTTACCAAGACACAGACTCCATTACAGGCATCAGAGATGGCAGTCAGTTTCCAACTTCCTGTCATGTGATCCTGTGACAGATCTACCAGTAAGAAGCTCCTTCAGCAGTCACATGCTGCAGTCAAATGGAAGAAGTTAAAATGGAGGCTTCATGGTTCTGCATGTAAGGAAAAGGCAAGGATCCCCAGCCATTAACCTGCCACTACAGGAAGAGATGCTCTGCAGGTAGGAGCTGTCAGTGTGTATACTGCTGTGTGTGTGAATATATGTGGGGATATCTCTGTATGGATGCACATGGTTGTCCTATTCTGCATGTATGTCTGTGTGTACATGTATGTCTGTGTACATGTATGTCTGGGTGTGGGCATGAATATCTATGTGTGTATATGTATGTCTGGGTGTGGGCATGAATATCTATGTGTGTGTTCATGGATGTCATGTATGTACTTGGTTATATGAGTTCATGCAGTAGCTCTTCATGGAGTTTTGAATAACAACTTGCTTTTCATGATAGTCCCTCTGGCTTTGTGGCCCCTTCTGGTCCTCTTGGATATGTTTCACGGGGATGATGCTGTCTGTAGGTTTTTAATGTAGAATGTGAGAAATGTGAAACCAAGTGTCAAAAAGTGAGAATAAAGAAAGAAAAAAAAAAATTACTTTCCTTTCTTGAGATCGGGTTTTTAGCTGCAGCCCTATATACACTCTCCACGGAATGTAGAAAAAGGGAACACAAATTTGACTTCTGTCTAGGGGCGCTTGCAAACCCACGATCCAGAGTTACATTTGTGCCGGAGTTACATTTGTTACTGTATCACACTATTTTTTCTTTTTCCTTTTTTATTATTTTTTTATATGAGTTATTCTGGATCGTGGGTTTGCAAGCGCCCCTAGACAGAAGTCAAATTTGTGTAGGTTTTTAATCCCAGGTGGTCTGGCTGTCTATGGCTGAATGAAACAGCACCATGTATATATATAGAAGGGAAATGTAGTGATCCTATTGAGCAGCCAATGACTAGCTAGTGCACTGTGTGTGGTTTGTATATATACCGTATTTGCTCGATTTTAAACGGACCTCCCAAAATTTGAATATTGGGAGGTCGTCTTATAATATATATATAGGAAAAAAAGAAAAAGCCTTAATATAAGACTACCCTATAAGAAAAAAAATATTAGTAAATATTAATGTAAACTATTTTTTCATATTTAATAAAAACTATGATTAAGATTTTTTTTTATTTTCTTTTATTTGCCAACCTGCCCCCCTCATGCTTGCCACTTTGCCCCCCAGGAATACCTTATACCCTGCTATATGCCACTCTGCCCCCCAGGAATGCCATATACCCTGCTATGTGCCACTCTGCCTCCCTGATATGCCTTATACCCCCCTATATGCCACTCTGTCCCCCAGAAATGCCTTTTACCCCCTATATGCCACTCTGCCTCCTCAAAAATGTCTTATACCCTCTACATGCCACTCTGCCCCAGATATGCCTTATACCCCCTACATGCCACTCTGCCTCCAGAAATGCCTTATACCCCCCCATATGCCACTCCCTCCCATCGATATACATATTATATACTGATGCCGGACGAGCAGCACTGGGCAGGAAAAGAGTTTCCTTGCACAGTGTGCAAGCTCCACAGCCTTTAGGCGGCCATTCCATTTCCCTTTAGGTGGCACCCCCCAGATGGGTGGCACATGGGGCAGACTACCCCCCCCCAGGTACTATACTGGTTTGTGCTGGTCAACAAATGTGTGAAAGGTACACGTGCCCTTGAAAACATAGCTGTGTTGGTCACCCTACTTCCCTCCTAGTTTTGTTACCTGTCATTGATCTGCATTTAATGTTCTAATGCCAGCTGTGAGCTTCAGTGGGCCATTTGTAGTACACAGGGCACTGTAGTGACTCATTGTACTATTTGTGGCTAACCTAGCTCAAGACGTATTCCCTTGAATTTATTGTTGACCCTTCTGGAAAAATGCTTGAAAGCATACATGACCATAGAACTACTACTTGTCCTTTTTAAGATGCTAGACCCCTTCCTGTGGAGTAACTGTGAACCAAATGTGGCTACATGCAATACAAAACAATTTGCCCCTTGTCACATTGGAGAAAAGTAAAATCAGTATATCAAACGATAGATATAAATAATATCATACAGTATATTGTTTGCTTGAGAAGGTTAAGTTGAATAAAGATCTTGTATATTTAGATATTTGTTTACATTTATTTAAATATAGATACACACACACTCTCATTGACCAGTCCCATATATGCAAATACATGTGTTTCCCGATTCTTCATTTTCTCTTCATGTTTCATATATGATTTCTTCTCTCTCAGGTTACTAAAGCTATTATTGTCTCCCTTTTGTGTATTCCTTGATGTCAAGTAGTTTCTCAGAATCCTCTGACAATTCTAAAGGTATCAGAACAACTATGATAGGGGACAGTGGAATCTATAAACAGGAAACGCTTTATTCTGCAACGGTAATTAAACTTAAATTCATCTAGATTGGCAAGAAAGTATGTCACTTTCTCCTAATTATTAAAAAAATTGTGTTCTACTATATATATATATATATATATATATATATATATATATATATATATATATACACTGTATATTAGTTAATTATTAATTAATTATATGTAAGGCAACATGAGCATACATATCACTAAAAAGCATTGGAAAAGGTTAAAATACCAAAAGCTACATTCTTTTTTTTTCATTACCTAAGTAATTAGCAATCTGATCGATTGGTTCATCTTGTTTTTCCACGAGTGATAATTATAGCACAGTAGCAATCCAAGCATCAGATGACTTTGTTAACAGTATAAAGGCTTCCAAAGAAAACACCTGTAACCGTAGAGGAAAAAAAACTATAATTCATTTCAAAATACCTTCTACTGCCCTATTTCCTGAACAATTGTGTACGTGGTGAGAACCATCGCCTTTAATAATGTCTACCATGTTTCTGAGGAGATGCTTGGCATTCCTTATGTTTTAATACTTTGGTTACTCTGCTATTTATACATTCTACACGGTGCTGCTCCCGCACATTAAAATTCCATCCCCGCAGTCAAACTGATTGTGTATTCTGCTAGAGCAGGGACCTTCACTCCACTTCACAAATGGCAATATTTTTCATTATGCCCTTACACTGCAAGCAGCAGAAGAGAAAGCCACCCAAGCACCTCGTAAAAATGTGGGCAGAAATTCTCATACCAAAACAATTACACAGGATCACATCATATAAAGAGGCAGCAGGATTTTGGAGATTGTTACAGGTCATCCTGACCCAATGGAGTAGAAGTACCTTGTAAATATATTAGTTATTATCTATCTATTAGATATAGATGGAGAGACAGACACAGATACATTATATTAAATGTATATCATCTTCTGAGATTTCTACAAAATATTTGTAAAATGTTTTTACTATTGTTATTACTTAGTTCATAACAAGTTTTTAGATTTGACATGTATGTATTAATTACCTGCATGGAAACCATCATTTAGTATAGAGTGAGTCACACATAGGAAAAGTATCTGTATTGACCTGCATAGAAAAAGGACAACATGTTTCAACTATATATTTCTGAACTTGCTCTTCCCTACTTTATACTTATAAATTGATTATTTATATATATATATATATAATGTTTTTGAGCTATTTCTTTAAACACATAAGGAAATATAAAAGGTCTCAAACCTTATTGTGCTCACCCATTATATTATAATGAGATGGTGTCATCTAAAAAACATGTAAATCAGTCAGGAGATCTGAATACAAACAGAATGACAATGTTGACAGTGTTGGCTGGGTTCATACCTGGGCAAAATGTTGTGGTCTAGAATGTAATTCTTGGGCTGACTTCCCAACAATGGGGAAGTATTAATTTAGAGGGTGATTTAGGGTCTGCTCATTCAGCGTGGCACAGTCAACTGTCCAACCCACCACTAGCTGGATTATGTTTATGTCAAATATAATGCCCACAATTTCTACTCATAGATCATTTATGGATGTATTCAGGACAATTTTATTCCGCATTGCTGTGCAATTGGTAAACGGGACATTTAGTACATCACACAACAATATTTTTGTTTATAGAAACAAAAGGGGTTGAGGACCCTGCTCAAGCATGCTTACAAGCTTGAAGCCTGTCATCCTTATAGTTTCGAGAAGAAATAAGAACAAAAATTCTGTTATTTAGTGTACTGCTTGCATTGACATTGACAGTAAAGGAAGACGATTAGAGTATGACAAGTACATGAGGGAGCAGGGGAGAGATGTGTTCCAAGCTATCTTGCGGTTGATACCATGGACAGCGTTTGTATAATGTGCAGTTGCCTTCACAAATCAAAAGCTCTGCAGGTCTGCTATCAGCTTATGCATGAACCGGGTGCTGTCACCGTAGCTAGATTCTATTATTCAATTCAATTATTATTGTTTTTGAGATATTCACTTTAGAAGTCCACAGTGGCAAGGACAGCATTATCTAATTAATTTCCTGTAACAAGGTTGTCTCTTTTCTCCCCATTCACCGTTACAAAGGCTGCTGGAACCAATAAACTACAATCAGAAACATGCGATAGACGACTTAATGGGAAAAAATAATCATACGAACATAGTTATGCTGGCTTCTCCCTTGCTATACGCATAAGCTGGGTTTTTAATAAATGTATATTGCTTATGTTAATCTTCAAAGACTATATATATATTTTTAATGTACTGAACCGTTAAATGCAGGATCTGAGGAAAGTGACATCACTACTTTGATAGTAGTTTAATTAGTTTGGAATTATCTTTTTAATATTAGGAACAATTGTTCGATTGTAACACCCTTCTGCTGCCATAACCCGATTTATGGCGCATTAAATTTTGCATAAAGAGTACTTGGACACTACAAAATACCTAGTGGAATTAAACAGATTGAAGCCACATTATCATGCTAACCAACAAAATTAGCATTGTGCACATTAATTCAAATATTGTTGGTATGAATTATTTTCAATTGTAATTGGAGGAAATACAATTAACATAATAATTACAATAATAGATTTATTGCAAACAAAACTAAACAAGCACTTCATTAAGAATTTGTGAATTACTGAATATTTTGACTGTACAGGTGGTAAGCCAACAAAAATGCAAATAATCAAAACTGAACTATATGGAATATATATATATCCATACATGAATTTAATTGTTTCCATAAAGCTGTACAATAACATTGAAAATACGTTACTATTATTATGACATCTTAACTGGAAATGATATAAATATGACATTTTTTACATTCTGCTGCTTAATGCTCCTTAAATTCTTTAATTGATGTCCCATGCCATCGGTAACAATTTGCTTAATTTTGCATAACATTTTACAGTTCGAAAAATGCTGTCAGAGAGCAGACAGTTTTAAGATTATTATTTTAGGTATAATAAGATTATCTGTGGCAATATTTTACCTTGCATTGAAAAAAATAAGTAAAAATTAAATTAGGTGGAATAAGTAAAAAAACCTCTAAATCATGTTTACCATTTCATGTTTTTAAAAATATTATTATTTGACACAACAAAGGTGTATCAGAGTAATTTTAAGTGATATAAACAGAGGGATACAGTATATAAATGGCAAAATATACCGTAATTAATTGAAAGAAGTGGTGGGCAACGATTCGGCAGACCCATTATAGCCTTTATCAAGACAGAAACGAAGACAGAAAGTGAAAAATCATAGGTGAAATAAAAGCAAATGTTAGTGTACATGCTATACATCAATGTTTCTGTGTGAATGCAGAAATAGAATAAGAAACTAATATTTTACATGGGAAGTACTTACAAAAAAAAAAAACCAAAGTGTGAAGTTGCAACATATTTCCTGTTTCACCCGTTAAGGCATTTGGCACTGTAGTCAAAAAACCTCCAATCTACTTGCTATGAACATAATGGAGAGACACTTTTTGGAAAGAAAAAGAAGAAAAGAAACTATATATATATATATATATATATATGTATGTGTATATATTTTCAAAATCCCAGTGGTTCAGTCCTTAATGGGTCATTATTGCATTATATATCGGCACCACCAGTACCCCAGTGATCTTCCTTACTGTGCTGTCATGTTACATTAACAGAATAGGTAAATACATGATCTACAGAGTACATCTATGAGATATGAAAAGAAACCATTAGATAAAAGCTGAAACTGAGTCACAGTAATCTAATTGAAACTTTTTTACTGGTCTCTTGTATACTGGTTAAATGAGAAGGTCATGTAAGCCTCCTCTCTTTACCTCAATGATCCGCAATGAGAGAGTATGCCACTTGTAATCTTTATTTGATTTCTCTCAAGAGGGAGATTTGTTTTTATTACCCCTTCACATTCTGTTTCTTTCACTATATTTTAGGAGCGCCGTAGCTTAGAAACAGAAACATTGAGCCTGAATAAGATTTGGCAGATGTGATACATGTCAACTTCTAAAACAGGTTCCGCTGCATAATGCTTATTAACATAAGGGGAAGAGTGCAGGAAAGAAAGGCTTAGCATTAAACAATGATTGCTTTTTAAATGCTGGGAAATACGAGGCTATCGTATCACCTTTCTCATAAAGCCAAAGTTTAAATATAGGCATGGAATGAACTTTGCAAGGTGGTTGCATTGTTACCTTACTCTACACAAAAATGAATATGGCAAGTCTCAAATATATATTAAACCCTTAATGACAAAGCCCGTACATGTACGTGCTCAAAATGCATGTTTTTCAATGGGTTTAAGGGCCGCCCATTGTCCTTAAGGGGTTAAATATGCTTGTTAAGTAATCATAAACTATTAATATTACTGTATATTTCTAAAAATAGTGAATAATAAATGGAGTGAATAACCTGGGTGAATAATAATATTCTTTTTCCTTTGTTAGGATATAAAAGGACAGTATATTGTCCCAGATGGCCTGTCACACAAACAAATGCATATTAAGGTATGCATAGTACTTTATGAGTAATAATAATAATAATAATAAAGAGACATAGCTTAGAAACAGAAACATTTCAGTAAATTTAGTTCGAATATGATTTGGCAGATGCAATACATGTCAACAGGTTCTGTTGCATAAGGCTTATTAACAAAAAAGGACAAACGCAGGAAGGAAAAGTCTAGCGTTAAACAATAAAATAAGGGTTGCAGAAAAATAAAGAGATACACAAATTGGTGGACTGGTGATAGATAGGAGCAAAGCAAAGGCTTTTGAGAAGCCAATAATATGACCTTGAGAACAGTTACATGGGTGGGGGAGGGGATGGTCAATACATACATGCTTAGGAACCCTTCTGATTGAGAAATAATCTTTGCATGGCACAATTTTTCAGAGCTTATCATGTGGTCTGTGATCTGAGCCATATTTTGCTCTCCCAACATTGCTTCAGGATTTCTTTATGGCAGAGAACAGTCTTTAGTCTTTCCATATATACCTAAATTGGTCCTATTGGGAGGCCAGAATACAGTGAGATAAGAAAAAATAGATAATAAACATGAATCACTAGGTGGTAGTATTCAAAAGGCTCTACAAAGTTGACTTGCCTTATGGCTATTGGTCCCAGGGCACTGGAGACTCATAGTGGCCTGTCTAGTGTGCATTAATGAGGTTCACAGACTTTTTTTTCCTGCTTGCCTGCTGACTTAAAATGTATTGGAGAAGTGTTTGCATGCAGTACCAACCTTTAACCTCTGTGTTCTTTTCTCATAATGAGTTACCGGAGAAACTGAGCCATGCAGTGAAATCCATGAAGCAACATTAACATTGACTTTTTGGTTACTTTTGGTAAGGTGGGAGCAAAATACTGCTCAATTGTTCATGGCTTCTGGCCGAATGGCTGAGAATTCTAGTGGAATGAGATGTTTAAAAATGATGGAATTGTGCGACTTTGTATACTAGCCTAAATGGTTAGTAATTAAAGTAATTAAACATACCTAGGGCAAGTGTGGTTTGATCATGTAGTATACATACTATACATATATGCATAGCCCACATTTATCACTTTATCACCAAGACACCTTTATAGATTCATCCACCCAATGTTTAAAGAATCATTCAAGTTTTTTTCCACTTCATAAAATGTTTAAAACATTTCTTACTCTTATTTCTTACTCTTATTTTTTCCTTTCTTTTTATTATAATAATATAGCAACTTCCTTTCCATGTTCACTTCCTGGAATGGGTCTCTTCTCAGCACCGGCAGTACAGTTGTCGGCAGTGCCCACACACGTACTGTCAGATCTTCGAGCCCTGCATTTACTGTTCTAGCAGATGTCGCGGCTCACATAATAGCACCAGCATGCTAATTTGTCATACAGACAGTACATTCTACAGCACACGCATTAACAAGATTTTTCATGTCGACCATGTTAAAAATGGCAATTATTTGCATATATATATGTTAGCCCGGGCACGATAACAAGGTTAAGATAATGCTGTCTGCGTTTAAGTATTACCTACTTTGTTAAAGTAGGTAATACTTAAATGGCCCACAATATGCCTTTTGTACAAAGAAATGCTGATAATAATATTAAACTATAATTGATAGTAGATCCAGCAGACATCCCTGATAAGGAGGAAGTGGGACTCCCATTCCAGGCCCCTCACTAAGGATTTTTTTGTAGTATCGCTGCTTACTCAACCTCATGGTCTCTCCACGTCTGATTGAAGCCGTGCATTCGCATATGATGTCATATTCCAGCACTACACTTCTCTCAACAGTGCAAAGACCACAAGGATGGTTGAAAGTGGGAATTCATCTTCCCCTTAACCCCTTAAGGACAGTGGGCGGTCCCTAAACCCATTAAAAACAATGTATTTTGAGCCCGTACATGTACAGGCTTTGTCATTAAGGGGTTAAAAATACTCTTTCTGCCAAGATGTTATCAATTAGCTATGTATTTAGTCTACTGGAAATATAGCCTTGATTTATCCCTGCAACATCAATAGTCATGAGGCCCCTTGCATTAAGGACTGGGATGGAAATCTCTCCATGGGATCAGTTAAAAAAAGTTTTACTGATACTACTTAAAATCTAATACAATCATATGGTTACATTATGGTTACAGTGACTAAATGACAGGTTTATTATATATGCTGTGGACATTTTGTACTTTATGATGTCATACCTTAAAACACATATATTTACGTAGTACATTGGTACATACTGCACTGTAGAAATGAATGCCATTGAATTACCAGGCTGCAGTGCTTACCAATTGGAGTAATATTTCATTGTTTCATTTTGTTCCTAAAAAAACCTTTGCATGATAGGTATGTTTATATTTTTGTGTGAATGAGACAGCATATGTATTCAGAAATAATGTACTTGCGTCATTGAAAGCACAGTACATACAGTATTTTTCACAGCTTGAAATAAAAAAAACAGGGTTATTTATCATGATCATGAAATCAGAGTAATGGTGTATTCAAGTCCACTGAAGGTATTTCTATGTCATGATTTTTGTGAGGATTGCAATTAGTACAGGCCCCTATTCATCATCATGCACTAATTTAATTAAGTAAATTGCTAATCAACTCATTAGCATTAACACAGTATGCCGCTATAGTATAATGCCGGTAACTCACTAATGAGCCACGGTTCATTTAAAGAGCACAGATTATATACACATTCATCAGAAAAGAGATTAGAACGCAGTGAATATCTCAGCAAAATCAGTGCATGGGACAATCTGGAGCGATTCCAGATCAAGGATTATGATCTAGCTTTAGCAGCACAAAAGGACTCTTTTCTGTCCCCTTCTTTGTTAATATCTAGCCGGTGCCGTCCGGTGTGATGCATTGCTAAGGATAAAAAAGGGAATGGGTCAAGGACTGCTTGTGATGCCTTATTGTAAAAAATATAGACATAACAACTGAATCACTGTTAGGAAATAACTCCGTTTAAATGCATCTGTTTCTAGTTTACTGGTTATACGTTTATGTGTATGTACATACTTGGTATCATGTTGTTTTTCTGATGATATTTGTTATCCCTACTACCGTCATGATTTTCCATTTCCGTGACATACTGAGTAGCTCTTGTAAAACTCTGTGTGATTGAGTTTGACACCTCTGCTCCACTACAAACATTCAGACGCAGTCAAGTCCAGGCTGTGATCTGGGGACGGCAAAAGATACATATCCCCAAATACAGTGCAAATCATTAATCAAAACTTTCATTAAGTCAGTGCATATGGGTGGTAAAAGTGTTCTGCAAATCTTCCAGATTTTTGTAGCTCAGGTAATTTACACAGATTAACAAATTAAGTGATATGATGCAGCACCTCCACCTAAAGTACTGCATTAAGTGCACTTATCTTTCTAAACAACTAACCTCCAGGAAAATGTTAATCAATTCTAATAAGCATAAAATTGAAGTTAAATGCACTGCCAGGTACTGCAGTAAGAACCTCATACAGAGTTTTAAATACAAGGAAAATACGTATTATATACACTGAAGCAAGAATGTGTAATGTTAACTGTATCATGCTGATGTGTAACGGGAAACTCTACATTCTGTGATTTTGGCTTTCAATGTAAGCTTATTGCCTCATAATTAGAAAGTTATTCACATTGATTAATAAACCTGGATAGCAGTTAAATGTTACACTTGTTACTCAATTTATGGAAACAGCTATACTTAGGGACAGCTGTGTATCTCATGCAGGGAATGATGTGAAAAGTATGCTCAGGCCTACTGACCCATTAGGCAATAGCCCTATATGCTCTATGGTCAGTCTAAGCCGGATGTCGATTGTACATTGCTATCTATTGATATAATGTCGAATGCCTGCCATGTTCTGGTTGTAAAATTGATGATTCTGAATGTTGTCCTCCTATACCAATGAGTAATTCAGTGCCTTCCATTTATTTTACAGAGATATTAGTGTAATGTAGTTTGCCCATCTAAATAGCCACTTAACGCCATTAGGACATGCTATTAGGTCCCAATTGAAGTGGCCCAAAGACCCTTAGGCCTGGAATCTCCCTTGTTAGGTGGCTTCATGCTGACTGATCAAGTGAAATAGCACTCATTACACTTGAGATCAGCTATAGTTCTCCAACTCTGCAGAGAGTATATCCAGACCCTGCTGGCATCTCTGCTGATCACATGCACTGCAATCAGGAATGCAGGATTATAGTGGGAAAAAGTGAGAAATAAATATTCATACCCCAGCTTTGCCACCACGAATTCATAAGGAGTACTGTGTGGAGAAAGAATTACATAAATAAAAGAAAACGCATACTATGGATATAGAAAAGAATAAATATCCTACTACGTCTTAGTGGATGTATTTTACCTTACATTATACTTTGAATTTTTATTGATCCAATGTTTTCATTTTTGTTTTTATAAGAATGAAACTAGATAGTCTAATCACCATTTATCTGCAGTACAGTACTTGTATGACCTACAAAACCCCTTCATCGTTTGCTAATCTTTTTTTCTTGTGTGTTGAGCCACAGATTTTCTCACTTTATTTATCAATTTTTAAAGACATGTTCTTTATTGCGATGTATTATGATTTTAGTTGCACTGAGTATGCACATGGCACTATCAATCTTGCGTTTTAGAATCCAGCCTACTACAATTTCAAAACTGAGAATTTGTGTTCTATTATATACCATTGGAGTTTTGGAAATAGTTTTTTTTTTAATACTGATTAATGCAGTTGAGCAGGGTACAAAATGTCCAAACGCTGTGTTCTAGAGTGAATGTGTTATGGAATTTTTTATTAGCCTTCACGTAAAGGTAAAGACATCTTCAAAATAGACACAAAGTGGTTGAAAACTTTTAAGAGATGGGCCTTCTTCTCTTTCTACACCAGTATTAAAATGTTCATGTTACGGATCATTTTGTATATGTTAAATGTTAACGTTAAGTAATTTAGCTAGTTTTGCATTCCCCCAATTGTAATAGCGCTATAGAATCTGCTAGCTCTTTATAAATAAAATGTAATGTAATAATAGAGATATAGCTAATTTTACTTCAAGGGACATTCCGTTTCTGTTTTGTCATCACTGTCTCATACAAACATAATGCACACTTGTAGTTACTTATATTTTCCACACACTTACAATTATTTCATAGAATGTACACATTTCACAGGCAGTGTTCATTTTATTCAAAAAATAAAGAGTTGGCACGTATAGTGCTTATTCACTGATAGGCTGAAAAAGTTATTTTTCAGTTTGACATTCAGATAATTGACCTACATACAATTCCTGGTCTAAATGATCATGAATATGACTCTTTTGGAATATTTTCTAGTAATATCTGTCATAATAATTAACTGCTATACTGTGACTATAAAGATACGTGGACAATAGAATCAATTGTTATGGGGTTTTATCATGGGTGCCGTAATTAGCAAGGCATTGTTTCTTGGAAAATGTGCAGCGAAGGAAATTGCTGGAGAAAACCAAAATTACAGTGACGGGAAAATATATCTTGGAGCTCTAACCAGATAACATGGTTTATTAAAGTATTAAAGGGATATTATAAGGTTAAGAAACAAGTGACAACATTTGAAATTTCAGGCTTTTTCTATGCCTAGATATCCCTTTTAATAAAAGTTGTTTTTTTTAACATCCCTTTAAAGTAGAATAAAATTATTTTTTTTATTTTATTATTTGGAAAAAATATTTTACATTTTAGATTTAATTGGAAAAATTATTTATCAGATATCAAAGTTGTAGAATGCAAATTTAAATATGGACTTAGTGTATGATTAATTTCATGATGCGCATTCATTATGTCCATGTACTAAAATGAAAGTGAAATTAAGTTGGCCATTCCTGGCTTTCGGTCTGGGAGTGAAAATCAGCCCTATAACTTTAAGAGCATGGATGGGGTCTCCTGTAGAATGCAAAGTCAACACTTTTACATCAAGCTCTGTATGCACCATAGAACAGAGTGGCATGACCTACAGGATAACATGGACTGTTTGAGCGGTTATTCCCATGAGTGCTATTAGGAGGGAGACACTT
This sequence comes from Sceloporus occidentalis, assembly GCA_023333645.1. NCBI lineage: Eukaryota > Metazoa > Chordata > Lepidosauria > Squamata > Phrynosomatidae > Sceloporus > Sceloporus occidentalis. Next base: position 12,097,728 of record JALMGF010000027.1, on the reverse strand, counting down.
GGCCAGTGGCCTGTCCCAGCTTTTCTCTTGTCGAAATCGGATTTAGAATGACTAACACTACAAAAAGTAAGAGAAAGGGAGCTATTTTAAACCAAAAGAAGAGATGACCTTCCCTTCTCCTAGCATACCATCTGGTCACATGGTGTACGTTTTTAGTTCATTTTGTATACATTTTGTACACGTAAGGCTTGTTTCTTCTTAAACGATATGTTTTGTTTCAAGGACAAGAGCATCTAGAAAATCAGCTGTTACAAACACTTCCCATTGTGCAGCAATGTTCTAAATATAGGGTAAGCAGATTTCCAATTTTTGTAAAGGTCACTTATGAACAATGCATACAATAGGGAAGCAATTATTTAAATGCATATTTTCCATAATGTTCTCTAGCAGCAAGTGAAGTCCGGTCAATCTAAATTGCAATGGGAGTTGATACCCCATCTAAAGTTCAAAGGTTGTGTATCATTGAACTGGCTTGTGTGTTCACTGATTTTAACAGAAACAGACTTATGATTCTGTTCACACCCTTGACCAAACAACCAATCACATTTCATAGGTAAAAGTGCATTACTTTCAGCCTTTAGCCTTGAATTATTTATCTGTAACTTCAGATGAAGGGCATGAGTGAATCCATTAGCTGTCTATTTATAAGTATAATATATGTGCAATGCGACTTTTAAAGTCCACAACATATTTGCTCTGAAGAAAGTTTGCTTTTATTAGATCTAATTTTGTTACCTTTTAAAATGTGTTTGATACTTATGAGCTTTAATTTAACCCTGTTATGGACAGACCACTTCTATCTGTTAGAACGGTGCTAAAAAAAACTTTTAAATAAACATATTAGCAGGCAGTCTAATATGGCTGCCTGCTACCATGGTAACAGATGTTGTAAGGGGGTGGGGGATTAAAGAGCCAGAATGCAGCCGAGGTGCATGCATTATTAAAGTATCAGACCAACTGGCTACTAAGCCGGATCCCTGCTACATTTATAATGGTTGGGACCCACAAATAAGTGGCACACTTATATGGTAATACGGTTACATAAATTTAGGTCACCTGAACAGGCGCTAAATATTCCTTTGGCTGTTCAAGTACACTATACTGGGAGTTGCAATTCACAACTGCCGGATCGTCAGAAAGCACCTCGTGCTGTGCTATCTGTTTTGGATTTACAGACATAACATTACCAATAAAACTATTTAGTTCATTCATGATTCAAATATGGTAAACATCAAATGTTAGTGTACAAAGTCACCAATATCTCAAATCCCCCCCGAACCACAATTTTTATATAAATAGACAACTGATACAGAAGGCCAGAGAAAAAGATCAAAGAAAACAAGATGTTTCTTTTTTTAATTAAGAGAGCAAAATGTATATAATGAAATGAAAGAGAAGCTTTGGAGTGGCCATCCCAGATCTGCGCTCTGTTATTGATGTCCTAACCTTTTGAAAGTCATTGTATTGAGTATTTCTGTGGCTGGCTCCAATACTATTTCGTCTCCACCACAGAAAGCCTACTTTGCAATATTACCTTTAACTTGGCTCCTGAAATCTGACAAGCTCCAAAGATATATATATATATATATATATATATATATATATATATATATATATATATATATACACACACACAACGTTTAATGTCTACTAGCGCTCATATTTCTATTGTTTTTAGTATAAAACAGAATTGATATACAGATAGTTGGCATTCTGTATGACTGAATATGCTGCACTACGTATCTGTTTCTGTATTAGAAGGGTCCTATGTGATAAGATAACACAATTGACCAATTTCTACAGAACACACACTTCTCACTTGTTGGATGTGTGGGAACTTGTCTTGTCCCCATAAACAAAGGGAATAGGTTAAGGTGGGCATTCTTAGAATCCTTCCCTCCCACAGTTCACTAAAGGAACTGATGAAACAGGACGTGATGTCAAATGAAGGGTATATAATATAATACCACACATGGACTCCTTCAGTTCTTTTTCCTTTTCCTCCATGGTGGATGTGGTGAGAGTCAGCTCCCAGCAGTGAGCTATTATCGGATCTGGAGGCTTAACATTGGGTGAGATCAAATTGTGTTGAAGGGAATTGTTATGTAGAGAGAGAGAGAGAGAGAGAGAGATAAAAGGGGGTTGTTGTCCTGTGGGGTTTGGCTATGCGTGTGTATATGAGATAAATGTGTTTGCTGTGTTGTTACCTTATAATAAATACCTTTTAATGTAGACGAACTTTTGTGAGATATATTTTTATTTTTGGTTTAAGCACCACAGGATGCATAACTGAGTAACTTATTCTTTTCTGTAAGATTATGCTTCACACATACTGCAAAGGCAGAACTTTACATATGCTGCTCAAAAACATGCGACATGAATAAAAAACATGGGAAAAAAGACTGATGTGGTCATCTTGGGGCTTCTCGAGGTATTAGGAGGGCCCTCAACAGTAGATTAATTATCTTATATACATAGCTCTACCTCAGATTGTTCCTCTACATTCACTCTCCAACTATGTGTATTTCAGAGGTCAATCTCAAAATAATGACTACATGCCTGTCATATTATCCTTTTATTTTCTCTATCATTTATTCAGTTAAATCATCCAATAAATATCACATATCTAATTTAATCTTAGATAAAGATGGCTTAGTGCACATAACTAAAGATTAATCATACATACCGGGGTTGTCAAGCACAGTCCTTGAGGGTTATTAACCTGCCGGAGTTACACACATTATCTAATTAATATAAATTTAAACAATTAGCTGTGTGCAACACTGAGCAATATGATATAAATTAATCTGAACGCTGTGGATGCATTTGGAGACCAAAGTTAGATAGTGGCATGAATACAAACATACCAACGAACCTTTTAAATGATTTGACCCTGATGTTATGTTCTCTGAACATAATTAATACTATATCAAAATAGGGCTCAACTCAGACTCAGTATATACCGTATTTACTTGATTATAAGACGAGGTTTTTTTCAGAGCAAATGCTCTGAAAAATACCCCTCGTCTTCTAATCGGGGTCGTCTTCTAATCAGACCTCAAATAGAGGTCTGATTATGAGACTAAGATCCAGATCCCCTCACAGCTGCAGGGGACCAGGATCCTCCTGTCCCCGCCCCCATTTAACACCCCCCCCCACACACTTACCGGTGCTTCCTGCTGTATTGCCGGGGCAGCGGGTTGACGTCTACGCGATCCGCGTAGACAACGTCCGCTGCAGCCGGAAGGAGGTGTGGCTAGCAGCGGGGGTTGCCTGCGTCCGTTGCGCATACCTTCCCGACTGTCAGAGATCAGAGTTCCCCGCACCGGTGCGGGGGAACTCTGATCTCTGACAGCTGGGGAAGGTATGCACGATGGACGCAGACAAACCCCCGCTGCCAACTGCACCTCCTCCCGGCTGCAGCAGAAGGAGACTTCAACCCGCTGCCCCGGCAGTACAGCAGGAAATTGGAAGCACCGGTAAGTGTGTGTGTGTGTTAAATGGGGGCATAGGGCATTTCTGGAATGCCTTATACCCCTATATGCCACTCTGGCACTTAGGGGGTTAAAAGGCATATTATGGGACAGAGTGGCATATAGGGAGGTATAAGGCATTTCAGGAGGCAGAGTGGCGTTAAGGGGGCATTTAATAGAGCACTCTGCCTCCTGAAATGCCTTATACCTCCCTATATGCCACTCTGCCCCATAATATGCCTTTTAACCCCCTAAATGCCAGAATGGGATATAGGGGTATAAGGCATTTCTGGAGGCAGAGTGCTCTATACAATGCATTTTAACTCCCTTAATGCCACTCTGCCTCCTGGAATGCCTTATACCTCCCTATATGCCACTCTGCCCCATAATATGCATTTTAACCCCCTAAATGCCAGAATGGGATATAGGGGTATAAGGCATTTCTGGAGGCAGAGTGGCACATAGGGGGTCAAAAGGCATACCATGGGGCACAGTGGCATATAGAGGGTTAAAAGGCATATCATGGGCCACAGTGCCATATTGGTGTGGCAAGCCTGGGGGCAGATGTGCGTAACTGGGGGACAGGTTGGAAAATACAAGGAAATAAAAACAAAAAAAATATTTTTCTCAATCATAGCTTTTATTTAAAAAAATAGTTTACATGAATTAACATTTACTGGTAAAACTTTTTTCCTTTAGGGTCGTCTTATATTCAGACTTTTTCTTTTTTTCCTAAGTTAATATTCAGATTTTGGGGGGTCGTCTTATAATCAGGGTCGTCTTATAATCGAGCAAATACGGTATATGAAGAGGACAAAAAAAAAAAGAAAAAAAGTGAAGTAAGTGCTTAAAAGCCAAAGTTCTAGCAGTTAGCTGGTCTGTGGACATCCATTGCAGTTGCATACTTCTCTACCTCCTGATCAATCATTGGCCTCCAAACGTATGCATTGCTTGTTGGTTTAGTCTCCCTGGATGTCCTTCACACAGCCAATATCTGATGTATGGTTTTGGGTACAATCACTGTTTCTCCCCAAAGAACACAACTATCCGACAAAGTCAATTTGTTTTTTGTTGAATAATCTTCAGGTTTTGAGGAATTTTTTAGGCCATATGTGGCTTGTATATGTTAACACCAAGACAAAATCTTTGTGTGTTTCTCTCGCAATAATTGTTGATGTAAGTGATGACAGAGTTGTAAAATGACAGGACTTGAGATTTGGTGTTTCCAGATTTTGCCATAGCACTAATTCTACCACCAGCCTTTGTAAAAGTTTGTGGTAGCATTACTACCATAAAACGTGACGAAGCCTAATGGTAGAATTAGAACATTTAGACTAATTCTGTTTATACATATTGTGCAGAAGCAGAGTTTTCAGCATTGTACTTATCTTGTGTTTGTGATACCTTTTATACATTACCCCTAATACATTTTTAAGTTAAACTGTATGATGTTGTTTGATTACAGGCATATTTAAATATCATCTTACAGACCTGCAAGTATTAAATAAGGGATTTTGGACTTTGCCAAAATGTTGGGCAAACAATAGTGTTTCATTGGTAATTTTTTTTTCAAATGTGACATTATAAATTTAAAGGACCTTGTTTTAATTACTTTATTGTTTTAGTTTCTGGTTCAGTAACGTCAATGGACGCTTCACATTCTGCTTGCAACGGCAACTGTTTGCTCTATACAGGCTGCAAAAGCATAAGAATATGCTGCCTGCTGCTGGATAAACATATAGTGATTGCATCCTCCTATCTATACTACGTGAGCATGTGTATTTAGTTGGTGGCAGCACATCATATTTATGACAATAAAAGTAAGTGTGAGGCATAAATGGCCAGTTTTGCTCCCTACAACATATCTTGAGGTACCCCACTCTATGCATGTAGCATGTTTTGGATCGAAATGAAACGCTTACATGTGTGAAATGGATTTATACTTGGGTGGTTATATTATTAAGCAAGTAAACACATCTTTGCACAAAATAAGCAGCTGATTTGATATCTATGTGCAATGTGTCTCGTTAAATCCCCTGGAACTCTCACGCAAGGCAGGGCTGGAGCTTGCTGGAGGCAAGTATACCACGCGTGAGCTTCGGGAGGCCCAGCTGAACACATCTCTTGCAAGCTTAGGAGCTAAGGGGAAAGAGGCTGGGGATCCAGCAGAAGCCCTTTACAAGGGGACAGAATTAATATACAGTGAAGATTTTACAAAATGATTCAATTACAGTTCTATTTTGAATATGTATGAAAATATATATATATATATATATATATATATATTCAAAATTGAACAGTAATTGAATCACTTATTTGTAATCATCATACACAGCCTGACTAAAGGCATTTTACTGACTGCTTTGAATGGCATTGTTTCACATGCTTTGTCTCTAAGTGTTCTGCATTAATTTTTAACATGTTATCTAGCAAACAGGCTAATGTCCAAAAGTGATGTAATTCGATTGCTGTAGCATTAGCTAAGGAGAGCCATCTTCTGCATATGAGAGGAAGCATACTCAGTTATTCAACCACAGTCAGACTATATCAGTGCCATGCACATCTTCCCAAGGTATATCTTACAACAAGAAACACATCATAAGAGTTTTAAGAAACAAACATTTTAAACATGATATTAACCCTTCGTGTGTCATTGAGATCAGGTGTATATAAATCCACAAATGTAAATTCCTCAAACCTCTACTAATGTACCAGTAGAGGCAGGGCCGAGCCCAAGACATAATGCCGCCTGGGACGAAGTTTGAAATGACGCGACGCCCCCCCCCCCGTGCCGACGCCACTGCTCATTATCTAGCCCCCCTTGTACTTCACTTACCTTTCAGCAGTCCTGCGGCGAGTCTCCCTGCTCTTCCACGGTGCGCGCTGCTTTACTGCTGAGCGCTGGAAATTACGTCATATTCCGGCGCTCAGCATTACAAGCCGGCACCAAGACCAAGCTAGAGGGCTCGCAGAGGAGAGAGAGGGGCGCCGAGCGGGTACAGCGAAAACCACTTCAAAAGTGCTGCCTGGGGCAATCGCCCCACTCTGCTCCTGAATAGAGGGAACATACAGTAATTTGACTTCAGGTTTAATTAAAAGTTTGAAACACATACATTAAAAATAGATGTAAACAAAAAATTACCAATTTCTATCTTTTTGACTTTTAAGTATTTTTTTTGGTATTGTCTTCGATGACTTCTTTCATCGTTAGGGTACAGTGACACTTGGGAGAGGGGTTCATTGAGAATACGACTCGCTATTTAGAGACTTATGCACAGTAATTCAAACATATACATGTATTTGTTATACAAAAGCAACTTAAATATACATTTAAGTATGCACAACTTCCCTCTACAGGCAGCTTATCACTTTGCTCATTAGATGGTAGCTTATCCTGAATTTGACTTAATATGTACACAAGCACCTCTATGGTGGTTCTCCATCATCATCATGCAGACTTAAGTGTATTGTGAAATACCTGCTCACTCCGAACACATGCAAGCTGTGCAACACATTTTCATTCTAGGACATTCCATTGAGCTAGACTAGGATTTCCTGGAAAATGAAACAGGTCAGCTGATTCCAAGTCTGTCCCAGATCAGCAACCACCCTAGTATAGTCTACGTGTGAGTTATATAGTTACCATTATTATACCAGTCTGTGTAGTTAAGACTCCAGTGCTCTATATTGCCTGCCCTTTCTCAATTTCCAAGGTATCATTACAGTGGCAGATATTGATTCTTGCATTGAATATTTGTATAAGTACCTGTATTGCTGAATCACCCTAATGTATTAGCACCTGTTACGTCACCCGGAAGGCAATTCCACATATAAACCATAACTGCCTCAAGATGTCAAAAATGCCCTATATCTGCACTTGCAGGTGCATGTACTGTTTCCCCAGAGTATTTCTGCCTTATGGCAAGACAATAAAACTTGTGAAACAGGGAGTCTTTACACAAAGCATAGTATTTAAGATTGGAATATGGTGTATAAGAAAGAGTGAGGGATTTCACATAAAAAATTAGCAAAAAAGAAACTAAAATGCAAAGCAACACCCCTGAAGTATCATTAAGCATTCATCTTATCACATGTTAAGTGTTAAGCAGTTATTCATTCATAATAAAACATAATCTTTAAAACCTTCTTAGGACCATCAGATTCATTAGATCCAGATGATCTATTTGATAACAATGACAATGTTCTTTTGATGAAAAATGAACAAATAATATTTAAAGCTGATATTCCTGTAGTTTAGAGTCACCAAGTTAACCACCTTTTAGAATCCTATATCAAATTACTTATTTAACTTCTAAAATATATACAAAGTTTAAAATCTTTAAAATGTTGGGTCATATTTTTTTTAAAGGAATATTTTATTCTATGTTTTACTTTTTTTCAACATATCAACTAAGCAGTCTCAATAATTCTTTTACTACGTATTTCAAATTTACTAGTTATCGACAATATTTCCTAAAACCAACTTTGTACTTTTTCTTGTCTGGAAAGCGGCCTTTTAAATTACCTTATTAAACAATTAAACATCCCAGAGGCATTGAATAGCAACTGTGCCTTGCTTATTTTTTTATGTGAAGCATACTCTCATGATCTGTGTAATCTGATATATGGAATCAAAGACAGATCACCTACCCTGTACTTAAAGAGAGTGGGGTAGAAACATGGAAAGTTCTTCAACTGTTTACTAGTTTTTGGTTAATGCTTTGGAGCATTAATAAAAAGTTGTGAATGGGACCTCTAAAAGAGGCTAATGAAGCCTCACTCATCTTCTTGAATTTGTAAACCGAAAGATAAGATTAGTGACATTGTTTTCAGGTATAGTATGGCATGGCAGGTCTTTTTAAATGACTATGCATTCTTTAAATATGATTATTTTTTTTGCCATGCCTTACACCAGACCAATTCTTGTAAGGATGCTGGGGCAGGTAGATCTGGATGGAGGTGCTTCTGCACCTTGTTAGTCACTCCAGCACTTTTCATTAGCGTCCCATAGAATCTGGAAACCAGAGGAATAACAAAACCGTGTGGACATATGGTCCCTATAGGTATACTTGGTAGACAAGTGAGGCATCAATAAAAAAAAATTTCTTTGTTAAAAAAGTCCTACTTTTCTTGTTTGCCCAGTATAAGGTGCATCACATAGCAAGACAAGATATGATAAATGCATTAAGGAGAAATATTACATTTTGATATGATTATTACTTTTTTTCTATTGGGCCAAGACTTTTTTTTTCCTTTATGTAAACTTTTTACATTATGAGTCTATTATTCTATGCAACTAGTAGAATGACTGTGGGATGCAATGAAACCTTTGGGGGGGAAAAAACCCTCACCATTCTGAATGGACAGAAATGTCCCGGTGGTGCTCCTGCTGTTACTGTTTCCCTAACCTGAAATTGTTATAGTAAATTAATTCAGAACCAAGGAAGCAGAAGTTACACAAAACAGCTGGTGCAAAGCGATTCATTTACCAAAAAAAAGAAAAGAGAGAGAAGGCAAAATTAGCATATTTTAGTTGCAGGATGGAAAGCAGGTCACATTTTCCATCAGATAGCATGTTATATATATCATGAGGACCCTACTTGACCGCAGGTGTTTCAGAGAGCAGTATACCCTCTGGAAAATGTGAGTGATCACTCTATTGGTCTAATGTGGATATACATTATTTTTGATTGCATATACTACACTATATATATATATATATATATATATATATATATATATATATATATATATAATGTAGTATAGTATGTTCCCAGTATGTTCCTGGGTCAAATACTGTATTATGTGTGGGTTGGGGCAGAACAGTTTTACAAAGAGGATGAAAAATATAAAAAGCAGACAATATAAAAGAAAACAGAGACAGACGATATATAAAAAGTGAGAAAAAAAGATGTCAGATGTGAGGTGTAAAAAGAAAGCAGAGAAACAAGGGAAAAGAGCTTGCTAAAAGCAGGAAATCCAAAAATGGGACCCTTACTGTGTGATTCCTGCAGAGCCCAAAGCTCCTTAATTCAGCCTTGGGGCAGGGACCACTGCATTCACCTGGAAAGGGCTAACATTGCAGTATTAACCCTTCCAGGCCACTAGAGTAATCCATGTAGAAGCTTCCTTTACTCTTTGTATATGTTTATGGGTTGTTCCAAGTGCTGATGTTACTTTACTTCACTTGATATTGTTTTACATTCTATAAACAATATAGAATAATAATATAAACAGATGTTAAAATAATGTGTACAAGAGTCATCCTAGCAGATATAATTCCGCTTTTTGGGCTAGTCAGACTATTTCTCTCTTGTTGATGTTTTCTTCATCCTTGGGTGCAAGAAGCAATTTCTAAAGGCACTTCTCTGTGTCTCCAACATAATCTGAAGCTCCAGGGCTCCTGGAAGGAACTATGATTCTTGACTCAGCTGGAAAATGTTAGAAATGAAATATAGCCCCTGGAGAGAAGTAAGCTGTAAAATAATACACTCATTAATAACACTTTCATGGTTTGCATTGTGTCTGATGAAAAATGATAAGGGCAAGTATATTATTAAAATAGCCCATATTTAGCACTCTCCTGGGGTATTTACTGTAGGTTTACTCATTCCATGAAGAAAATGGGCTCAATAACTCAGTGTATAAACAGATTATACGCCAGAAGACATCTATTTTACAGCAGACGAACAACAATTGTGACACTAAAAATTTAAGACAAAAGTAGTTAGCTTTGGTATTTTCCCTCAAAAATAACACTCATTAGTTTACACAGGATTTATGATCAAGTTTTTCAAGGATGGTATGGGGTTAATGTGTGATCCATAGAAATAATGACTTAAAAATATTTTGTCCTTACTCTACTGAGAAACCATTATTTTACCGTTGGGTAAAATAAAAAATGTAAACTATGTTACATTCAGGCTTCTTTAGTACCAGTATATAATCTAAATGTGTTCTTCATTAACCATTGTTTGCCTTCCACAGAAGGACGGTATATTGATTTTCACAGACTTTGTGGGATCCAAATCCCTCTTTTTTTTTTTGGAAATCAGAATTCTGGTTGATAGAAGTACCCTTCAGCATTAAGGGTCACAATAATGTGTATGTAAACCAAAAATGTAAATAAATTAAAATGTATAAATAAAACACATTATTATTCTGCTAAATGCCTTACTCCAATGGATAAATAGCTACCAAGAGGTTATAAATTCGTGTAAAACCCTATATTTGATCCATACCTTTAAGCATACCCGCCTCTTTGCACATTTCAATTATTGAAAGTTATGGGGCATACTTACTCTTCAGACACCAGGGTCCTTGTGAGCATCTTTCTCGATATATTTGAGTACCCCAAAAAAGAAGGGGAAGGGTAGAATTCTTAGATAGCTATCTGCTCTTGCCCTTATGGTGAAATCAGCCATCCAGGTGAAATCTGGAGAGGTGGCAACCATAATTGAACTCTAGTCCCCATTGGCTTGACTGGCTTTTGCCAATTTTCTAAATATATCTACATTCTCATAATATTTATTATTTTCCTAGTTTTACTTACAAAAACTATTAATCATTTAAGTAATTACTGTACACTATGGGTTACAGTATGTGCCGTATTAATGATTCAATATTATTATTATTACTAGTCACACAAATATCATTTTTTTTCACAAGGACATTGTATAATCAGCATACCTGGGAACCTTCTAGTTCAGGCGATTTGATGCCCTTCCTGTTCACGGGAAGTGGCTTAAGTGAGGGGGCTTGTCTGAAATAAAGGTGGGTAGCATACATTTGTATGGGAGTGGAAAGAGAATAGGGCATGCTTAAATACTGCTCCAGTAACCTAGAGACAGTAACAAAGAAAACTGGAGAAGCAGTACTTTTGTCGGAGACTCTGGGTGAAACCCGGAGAGCTCCCAGTTATTATAATCAGTACTTGCAAGTATGTTGTGCCTGGGCTGTATCATATTCTTCAACTTTACTGAATATCTATATATATTAATATTTGGTTCCTTCCTTAGCTGAAAGTTTTACATCAATGCAGGGAATGTCACGTTTTCTTTGTCATTTAAGAGAAAACCTTTCACTTGTACTGTGATTTTTCCGTAATTTGCTATTTCAGAAACCATTATAAAAATACTATGAAAAAGACATAATTTGCAAACAAAAAAGTGACAAAACAAACTGTATTTTTGTGTACTTACTTAGAACCTCTTTTAAAAACATATTCGTTTAGTAATCAAATGGACTTTGAAGAAACTATCTGTTGACATTTAAAATAACAAAGCCGGAAAAAGGCCAAAAAAAGAAAAATCAAAACAATACATTCTGCAAATGGCAAATTCAGAACAAATACCCACTTCAACAGTCCTTGATACAAGAGATTTTGTGACTTAACGATTTTAGTTTAACATCACACGCAGATGTGGTTATAACTGATCTAATAATATCAAAATCTATTCTTGTAGGTTAGAAAAAATATGAAAAATGTAATTTGTATTTGAGTTTAGGATTTTATATAAAAAATAAAATTAAAAATAATAAACATTTGTTGTACATTATACACCAAGTACTTGCAGATTTGTAAATTATGTGTAGTAGAGATTCAAAATATTTGCTTTATTATCTCTCAGGTCATTTTAGAAACATAATCAAATAAAAGTAATAAACCAGGCTCTCATTCCAACTAAAACAAAATGATTCAACATAGATTTTCCCCATCATTTTAATTACACAGTCATAGTAAGTGTTTTTCTTTAACTTGAGTTTTATGTAACATTAGCTATGCATCATTCATTTTATTTTTTACTTTTTATTTTTATACTATATCAAAAAATGTTAAGGTAAAATCTACCATTTTATTTTTAGTTCTTGTAATCCACATTACACAAAATTGGGTATTATACCTGGCCTTGGCAAATGATCATGTAGAACTCAGTAAAAAGTGCCAGCAACATGAGTAGCCATGTCTTATGTTATGCTATCCTTATCATGTTTGCCTAGGATGAAGAAATTCCTTAACTTTATCTGTCTCGCTGCTCTGGAATTTCACTTCTGTGCAGTATGCGTCATATTGCTTCTGTTTATATCACTTACTTCATAGTCTAGCTCCTATGTAAGTACATTTTGTTACATTAGGGTGGAAATGCTAATTATTTGAGAAAAAGTAATGAAATTAACTGTTACGTGAAAATATAATGTACTTGTCTCATTTAGGTTATAATAACATGATACATTTATATCTGGGATTTTTTATTAGGTTTTATTTTAACATCCTGTAAATGTTACATAATAAAGTATAAAGTAAGAGAGTGTGTGTGTGTAGCGCTGTGCAGACTTTAGAAACAGTAGAAGTATGGGATTCAGCTGCATTTTTTTGCAAAAATAAAGCAGGCACAAGTCACACAAAAAATGGACCACCCTCCTCTATTTTTTCATAATATTATTCCTTTAAACATTGAGCGGAAGGTGGTATCTTAATCTGTCACAATGTAAATTTAGTTTATGTAACCAAATCCCACATACAGACATCATAGCCATGCTGTTATGTGGTATACTGTTTATACTGTTTTGGCTTTTTATTAGAAATATTGCCTGTTTTGTAATGTGCAATCAATAAAGACCAGACACTTTTTATATTTGATAATGAAGCAAGAAAAAACACCTTCACGTGAATATAAATGTATAAAAATAAAGGAATATATATACCCCTACAAGTTCCGCAGCTCCCAAAACAACACTCCTCACAAGTGTATCACAACGGTATATCGACAGAACATGTGGAAAAAATAAATACAATACAATAGTGTAATAAGTTCAAAAAATGTTGTGTAGTGAATAATATATTGCACTCACAAAGGTAACTTGAAAAAGAGGCTCATCAAAAAAAAGCTTTTCTTCATACGGTCTGCAATGCAAATGAGAAAGCCACAAATGGTGCAGTATTGTCAAACGAATATTTAATAAGAAAAAAGCGGATCAACTCACAAATAAGTTGGCATAACGGTAATGTTATGCAAAAGTGTAATATAAGGATAAAAGTCCAACGGGTAAAGAATGTCCGTGTAGCACAAACATGATCTCAACGCGTTTCGCCAAACTCCGTTGGCTTCTTCAGGAGAAAATATATTAAAAGACAAATGTATATAATAAAGCTGCAGTCTGTATGTCCTCATCCTTGGGTCTTGCTTTGAAAGGGTTCCCGGTAGCGTCCTCACACAGCCGCGCATTGACGTAATCGCAAGATATTATTATGAGGGATCATTCAATAAATTAACCAAATATTCTTTTTAAAATAGATTAGGAAATGTCTTATTTTATTGTATGGCATTTTAAATAAAACAATTCCAATTGCTGTGAAATTTTGTCTAAATCTGAGCCTCGTTACTAAAAAACATTTTGGAAACATCTCTTACTCAGTGATTACATTCAGTATTTTATCTTTTTTTTTTAAACTTCTTTATTACACGGAGAAGACAGAGCATACAGCATAAGAACAAAGGTACAAATAGACATGGTGACAGACTAGATGTGTACAGGTACAAGTAATGCACAATTCCAATAATACATACAGTGTAGGTAATATCACCTCCTCAATCACAGAACACCGGACCGCAACACAGGTACATCCCGCAACGAGATCAGAACCCCGGTATGGGGCGAATACCTTTTAGGACCTGAAGACAATACCACTCTGTGGTATTGAACGTTTGAAACAGTGACAATCTGGTAGTGCTATCTAGTGTTGCGATAAATGGGGACCAGCGATTGAAAAGATATTTGACCTTGCTCTCCTTATGAAGGACAGCTTCGAGCCAGTCCATATGAAACAAAAAGTGCAGTCGCGACAGGACCAGAGGAAGCAACGGAGGTTGTGGAGCAATCCATTGGGACAATATTGCCCGTTTTGCCACTGCGGAAAGAATGAGCAAAATAAATTTTGCCCTCGCTACAGGTGGGGGAATCTGGTCAGGGAATATGCCAAAAATAGCCCATTCAACAGATATTACAAAACGAATGCCCAGAGTGTCATTGATGTATGATTGTAGAGCTTCCCAAAATGGGACAATAGAGCTACAAGACCACAAGCCATGCAAAAGATCGGCCTCAGGTAATTGACATTTTAAGCATCGGGAGTGATCCGCTAAGCCCATTAAAAACCAAAGTTTAGGGGTGACATACGCTCTATGCACAATCTTGAACATTTCACTATAGTCCCTAGAGACCAGGACTTTAGAATTGAACATATACGCCTGAAGAATCCGGTTCGATGTTAGATTTGGAAAATCAGCCCTCCAGGAGGGAAGACCTGCACCGTGGGACTCCCAGTCGATGACAGGTCTGATCAGATTATAGATTGTGGACATCTTGAGCATTATGACGGGGGACAATATCGTTACCTGGTCTAAGGGGTTGTTAGAATTAGCCCCAGAGAGATAAGGAAGCAGTGTATTAATATAATTGCGAAGTTGAAGGTAGTGAATGGGGTGAACGTTAATAGTAGGAAATTTAGAATGGAGCCGCAAAAAAGACAACAATTTACCCTCACGTGGGTCCAAAAAAATCGCCAATGGTGCGACCCCCCTCCCGGGCCAGGCGTCGAAAGACAACATCCTCCCTCCCATGCTGGAATTGCGGGTAACGGATCAATGGCAGGAATTTAGAGTAGTGAACCTCCAGGCCCAGGCGCCATCTAACACGCCCCCAAGCCTTTAAAGTGTGATACAGCATTGGGTTGGAGACAGCCTCAGGGGGTAGGTTAACTTTAGATAGATGCAGGAGAGAGTCCAAAGAAATGGTTGGAGATAGGTGTTGCTCCAGGGTCACATTGGTGAATTTAGACCCGCCACGCAACCAATCAGCGGCAAAACGATAGTTAGATGCCAGATTATAGTCCAATAGATTAGGTAAATTCACCCCTCCATTGCAAGCAGGCTGTTGGAGTTTAATCAGTGAAATTCTAGCTTTTTTATTGCACCACAGGAATTTACGCAGTAGTGCATTATGATGTTGGATATCTTTTTTTCTTAAGGTAATAGGCAACATTTGGATCGGATATAGGAGCTTGGGGAAAAAGGCCATTTTGTACAGGTGGCATCTTCCCAAGAAGGAGAGGTTAAATTTGGACCAGGTTTTGAAAGAATCCTCCATTTGACGCAACAGAAAGTTGTGCCAAATTTGTTGGGATAATGAGACCCAAATACTTCAAAGAGGGATGTTGGGTCCAATTGAAGGGGAACGTCCCTCCCCAGCCACGTTTAGCCTGAGGGAAAATGGGAAGCGCCTCGGTTTTGAGTTTATTTATTAGAAATCCTGAGGCTTTATGAAAACAATCAAATAGATTAAGAAGGAATGGCATTGCCGCTTTAGGGTTAGAAAGATATAATAAAAGATCGTCAGCAAAGGCAGCGATTTTGAGCTCAACATCACCTATTCGGATTCCCTCAAGCTCGGCGGAACGCTCAATAACTCGTATGAGGGGCTCGAGTGCTAGGTTAAAAAGAAGAGGGGACAGGGGACAGCCCTGACGAGTACCCCTGCCTAGAGAGAACCAGCGGGAATTCACATTATTCACTGTAACTTGAGCCATAGGCAAATGATACAATGCTCGAAACATCTGTATGAAGGGTAAACCAAAATGATGGAATTTAAAGAAACTAACAAGATAAGGCCAGGAAATTCTGTCAAAAGCCTTATCAACGTCACAACTAATTACGATAGAGGCTTTACTATTTGTAAGTTTAGCAGTAAAGATTGCCGAAATAAGGCCTCTAATATTTCGCGTAGAGTGGCGACCCTTAACAAAACCCGTTTGAGAGGGGGAGGTAAGTTTCATTAAAACAGGTTGTAGTCGAGAAGCCATGATTTTGGCATATATTTTAAGATCCTGGTTCAGTAGGGAGATGGGGCGATAAGAGGATAGCAGGGCAGGGTCCCTGTTGGGTTTCGGAAGGACTATAATGCGGGAAGCCGTAAATTCCTTAGGGGGTATCTTTCCTTGTAGAAATCCATTAAAAACATCAGTAAGATGTGTCGGTAAATAAGTAGAAAGTAATTTATAATATTCGGCTCCCAGGCCATCTGGTCCCGGGGATTTACCGTTAGGGAGGGATTTTATGGCAGCAGCAATTTCGGAGATGGTAAACGGTTTAACCAAACGTTCTCGGTCGTCAGGCGTCAATTTAGGAATATCAGCCTGCCGAAACATTTGAAGCATCATATCAGGATCATTGGATTCTGAGGAATAAAAATCCTCAAAATAGTCAGCAAAGAGCTGTGTGATTTTATCGGGTTCAGTCACAACCGATTGAGAACCATCTCGAAGCTGAGTTAAACTATGATATTTAGATTTAGAGTGGCGGAAAAGGTTGCCCAAGAGCTTACCGGGCCTATTGCCCCAGCGAAAAAAGGCGTTACGAGTGTAGTTATGGGAAAGCTGTGCCTTATCAGTAACCCAGGCATCGTAGAGAGATTTAATTTCTTTATACGTTTTCAGGGTATCAGGACTAGGATGAGTTTTATGAGCAACATACGCCGTAGAGAGATCCTCCGTAAGTCGAACAAGTTTAGCTTCGTAGAAATAATTCAGGTAGGAACAGGTAGTCCAGCCTGGAAAACGAATTATGGGGATGAGAGTAGAACGTGTATTGTTTATCCGTTGGATTAAGAAACCTCCAAGCATCTCGCAAACGGAGATGATCCAGCATGGGTAGGGAGGAGAGTCCGAGAGGGTGGGAGGAAGGGCCAGAGACATCTAAAGAAACATTAGCCACTAAGTTAAAATCACCCCCCAAAATTACGTTAGGGGCCGAAATCTCCAGCAATAGCGAATAAACTTTGGCCAAAAAAGCGGACTGGTCAGAATTTGGAGCGTATAAATTGACAAAAGTAAAAGATTCATTAAACAACTGTTAGACTGTAAGAATAATGTATCGCCCTTCCGGGTCAGCAATCTCCGATTCGACAACGAAAGGCAACTTTTTGGAGTGTAGGATAGTGGCACCTCTAGAGTTCTTGGTGTACATAGCGGAGTAACAAGCGCGCAGCCACGGCACCTTTAGCGTGTTTTTGACAGGGTCACACCAATGGGTTTCTTGGAGGTAAATAACATCCGGACGCATACGCTTGAGATGGGTGAGAACTTTTTTACGCTTAACAGGGGTGTTTAAACCTTTTACATTCCATGATACAATACGCAAGGAAGATGGCACATCGCACCTATTATCGGATTGCATCATATCTATTATGGCAATGGAGCCAGGTTTTCACCCGATGCCCCGCGGAGGAAGAGACAAAACATAGAATAAGCCGGAACAGGTCGGTCTAGGGAGGTCCCAGCCAGCCCCCCCAAACACCCTACAGACGAGACATAAAATGGAATCGTACATCACCATTTGAAAAGAGCTATGCTTCTCCCATTTTTTGTTTTTTTTTGCATAAACCAGAACTCGGCACATGTAATTTTGTGCCTAGAAACACAACAAAATAACCAAAAACAATAACAGTAACCAAGAGCCAACAAAACATTGTATGACAGAAAATGATGACTCGAAAGATACAAAGCCAGGCACCAACGGCTGTCTGAGTTCTCAAGCCCTAGGGGAGACAGACGGAGAGGAGCCAGGCAAAGAAGCAGGGCGAGAGCGAGAAGGAGGGGGGGAGGCCTCAGGCGCCACGGAACCATCATCTGGAGAGGGAGAAGACCTGGACCCAACATGAAGAAATTCCTTGGCTGCCGTAGGGGTGTCAAAAAAGTAGGTACGCCCCTCATGGGTAATCCTGAGCTTAGCCGGGTAGAGAAGAGCAAATTTCACTCGCTTATTGTAAAGTTCCCTACAAATCTCAGAGAACTGGCGACGTTTGATCGTTACGGCTCCAGAAAAATCTTGAAAGAGTAACAGTTTATGATTGTGATAAGAGAGAGACGTAGCCTTCCTGTAAGTGTCCAGAACCTTGACCTTGTCGGTATAGTTTAGGACACGAAAAATCACTGCCCTGGGACGAGATGTAGTGAAGGCTGGAAGCTGACCAATGCGATGCACTTGTTCAATGATCAGTTCACCCTGAGGAAACGCCAGGCCCAAGGACTTGGGAAGCCAGGTCGTAACTAGGTCGTGTAACGCTGTTCCCTTAACCTCCTCAGGCAGGCCAACTAGGCGCAGGTTATTGCGTCTGTTACGATTTTCAAGATCATCAATACGTTCCTGTAGTGATGAGATAAGGAGATCTTGCGAACGGAGGGAAGTAGCCATGGAGACGTTCTCATCTTCCATATCAGAGACCCTGGATTCTAGAGTAGTAATCCTCTGGCCCTGAGAGACCAATTCAGCGAGAACGGCATTGATAGAATCAGACAATTTGTCAAGCTTGACGTCCAAGAGCGGGGATATAACTCCAACAAGGTCTTGAGCCGTCAGTGGATCTTTTCGGAAGCGCCGGACACGGGTTGCCCCTCTGCTGCAACAACGTTCGACCCAAGGAAAGATGGAGGCTTAAGGGTCGCTGTGGATTTATCTCTTGTCTTGCTTTGTCGGGTGGATGTTTTAGGCGGCGGATCCATATATTTTTCCATGTGTAGACAAGGAGCCGTGAGGAACTTCCCCCAAGAGTAGAAGAGAATAGGGTAACACAAGAAAGAAAAGTAATATGGGGGTAGACACAGTGTGTATAGCCGGGTCACAAATCTCTTGATAATAGAAAGTAGCAGAGCATATATGAACACAGATCAATATACCATGGAAACAGTGAGCGTAGCTCTGCAACCTCAGATAAAAGAAAAGATAACACAACCCCCAAAAATTAAAGAAAAAACCTGTACCCCGCCACCCCACCTAACTAGAGCCCAACCTATCCCCCGTCTAAATAAGTGAGGAGAATGTCAGTAAATCAAAGCAGGAGTAGTCGCAGCGGTATGTAGCCTTGTGTACTTGAAGATCAGTGAAGTTCTATGTTTCTTGTTATGTACACCCCCCAAAACCTTGCCCAAACCTCCCAACCTAACTAGAACCCACCCTGAACCCTTACCTAACTAATGATGAACCTCAATAATGAGAAGAGCCAGATAAAATTAAAAAAACAAACAAAAAAAACCCACACCCTTTGTTAACCCTTCCCAACCCTCCCAACCTAACTAAATCCCTCCCATAACCCTTACTAGCTAATGATCGATGAAAATAAAGATACGAAAGTAAAATAACAAAAGAAAATCAGCCCCGCAGGGATGCTTCCGGGGCCTACCTGACCGTGTAATCGGGTCAGCCGCAGGATGTAAATTCGTGTAATGTAAAATAGCGTAGAGCCGTCGAGCAGCAGCAGACGGGATCGCGGTCGCGGTGAAACACAGCCACAGATGCAGCGCGGTCGTTGGTGCAGATCAGCCGGGGACACGCAGAAGAGTCCACGGGACAGCAGAGGCCCCCATCAAGCGCACGTGAAGCAGGGAGACAGCCACGGGGGATCCCACCGGCACAACGCATCCGCAACGCATGGAGGTAGCACCTCACTCCAGGCCGAACATGTGCGGTCCGCACACGGCTCCCGGGGAGTAAAGGAAAGAGGGCAGCGTATCCAATGGACCCACGAGCCAATGCTGGGTAGTGTGTCCACAGCAGCGGTGATGAGTTGGATCAAAATGTATAAGTATAGTGCGTGGATGGATGTTAATTGCGCAAGCCCTCACGGAGCTCATCTAAAAAGCGGCCATCTCAAGGGCCCGCCTCCCGGAAGTATTTTATCTTTTAATATTATCACTACTAGGAACTATTGCTACAAGGATTTTCAAGTATCATTCATGTTACTAATCAATAGACATGTAAAACATGTGTGATCCATTCAGAATGTGACTGAGTGGATTTTATTTACCAATTATCTGTTGGATCCTTATATATAACTCCATAACTATATTCCTAAACAAAATAATTTTGCATTTTGAATAAAGCTGGATTTTGTTTTTAATATTAATACTGGCTTCATTTCCTGATTCTGAATAGATCTTGTCATTTGTTCTCAAATTCGGATGGGATATTCAGTCAACTCCAGTTTTATGTGTCAGTTTTGTGGTAAGGTCAATTGTTTATTTGGTAAGGATACAATCAGTTGCAACCTCTAACCATTTATCTTTTTTTATCATAACATGAATTCTGTAGTCAAGATATAGGAGTTCTTCTAATTTTTCATTTTGGGGTTTAATCACTAAAATAAGTTGATTGGAGAGTATGCAGGAGAGTTGTGGTTTCAGCTCATTGACTATAGATTATATATATTATGAAAAGCCAACACTGGCAAGTTACCAATAATAAGGGCTGAGCTGGCCCTCCAGATTGTTTATTTAACGGGTGAGGAGACCAAAGAAATGTCACAGATTGCATTATTATATGATTACAACTACACATTATACAGAGCCAGCTAAGTTATTCTTGCAGCCAAAAGCCATAAATGAAGCCAGTTAAATGTTCCTTATAATTTAGTTGGTGAACATGACTAACACTTAAAAAGATCTCAATGAAACAGGAAAATATGATTCTTAGGCAATGAAAGTAAAATAATTATGTTTTCAAAGGACTTTGACCTTTGTTCCCGTCTAGTGAATATTAGAAATGTGCAAATGGGCCAAAAGCGATTCAGACAATTTTTTTTTTAGTTTTTGGCCCATTCGTGTTTGGGTAATGAATTTTGCTCCCTGTCGATTCGGTTCTGACAAAAGCTTGGGGGCATTTTTAATTTGGGGACAAAATTATTTGCCCAGTGCCCATATTTACTCTCACTCACTGACACTCTCATTCTGGTTCACTCTCTCTCACACACTCTCTAAATGTTTCCCTACCTTCAACGCTGACCACTTTAACATCTCATTCATCTTCTATCTTTTTTCTTCTATCTTCAATCTGCTATCTTCGTCGGCATCTCCGCGGACATAACCCGGCACTTGCTGTGACGTCCTCTCCTTGATTGGAGGATCAGGGAGAGGACATCACCGCAAGCCTTGCCATGTTGCCCACGTTCAAGTGAGGGAAAAATTACAGCGCTTTTAGTGACCCCTTCTCCCTAGGAATCCGAATGCACAAGTCAATCAAGTCAATTAATTCAAATATTTTTCTAAAACAGATGCCATCTGATGTTGTGTGGCTACCACTGTTTTTTTGGCTACACCTGTTTCTACTACCATGATATAGAAGGCTAGGAATTGTGGGACTTGTACATAAATAAATTACGTTATTACTTCTGTAGTATTGTCTGGTTGTAAGCAAGTGCACAGTAAATTTATTGACAAACCTAAACTAGAATATTGTTTAACAGGTGGCAACTTTCAGTATATTTTGAGACTTAGTTCGTTTACTTATAACTTGAAAAGTAGATTTATCACTAAGCAAAGAATGCAATGGTCCATTTTTACATTTACTTCTATTGTTATGAAAGACAAATTTCCAAGGGGAGCCTTTTTAAACAGTTTTTTTTATAATTAGCCCCATTTTATCACAGATAAGTCCAACTGTTTTTTTTTAGAAAAGCTGGATTGCACATATGCTGCTGTCTGTTTTATTGCCTCTTAAATATTTCAGAAAAGAGTCTAAACTAAAAGTTTTGTTAAAAGTTATGTAATCACTTTATTAGAACAAATGCTTCACACGTACACAATCTAATTAATAACATGCATTTATTCACATATACTAGGCCTGTTGAAAGCTTGTTACAATCCATATGCAACAAATAAGGAGGGTAAGAGGTTCAATGGAAGTTCTGGTAATACATAAATTATACCCATCTCAGCCCACTTGTTTTCACATTTTAGAGACACGTCTAAGCTAATAGTACATTTTTAGAACATTTTCTCCTACACTGTTTTCTGTTTAGCAAATGGAAAATGCCACCTGTTCAAAAAATATTTTACTAAACTTTTGTAGTATTTTACATAAAATAGCACCTCTTAGGCAGCAGCTGCCAATTTTCATGATGCAAATGTTAACAAAATATAATAGGTATGTAGAATAAACACAGCATAAAACTTTAGTCACATATAATGTACAAAACAAACACACAATAACGGGTGATTACAAAAATCGGTGTGTATTTGATATATATTACTAGAGAATAAAGCCTGCGGTACCGCAGACACAGCACATGGGATGATGATTTATTCTCTCTTTCTCTGGTAAAGCATAGAGAATGGGCATTGTCCACCGGCAACCGAGCAACTCCCGCATGCTGCTTCTCACCATAGGACAAGCTCTTCCCTTTGAAACTAATGCAATGAAATACTGTGTTTTTCACTTAATTAGTTACACAAAACTATTCTTGATTCGTTCTTTCCCTGCACCACACTGAGTTGACTGTTTATGGCAATGCTAATGAAACCCTTTCCTCCTAAGACTTTTAATGGTCAGAGCGTTAGTCTCTGGGTGATTAAAAATGAGTCATTCTATTGCTTACCACAAGCCATTATGATATGGAGACTAGAACACATACACACATGGCTAATATGCATCTGTCTGAAATAGGTAATATTATGAAATACTAGAACTGTTTAAAAAAAGGAAACAGGACAATACCTTTGAAAACTAATGTTTAATCTGATAGTACTGATGAAAAAATGGGTGAGAATCCCAATAATTTCAGTACCCTTATGCCATTGCTAGAGTGTACAGTTAAGAATTCTCTCAAAGAAGTAAATGGGGAGAAATGTGACATTTTATTACTGGGTTAGGCTTAGGTACTTTACAGTACTATGTACACTATGTTGTTTGTAGAGCACAGGACCCTTCACAAAACTAAGCTACCTAGTTTTATAGCACAGTGGAATTAACCCCTTCCGTACCGGTGACGTACCTTGGGCCTGTAAAGGACAGGGATACATTTTTTATTCAAGGAAAATTAAGACAAAAAGTGGTCACTTTAAGTATTCTTGTATCATCTCTTGAAGCTTCAGCTCTCTGCGACTGGGGCTGCCTGGCAATGCAGTGTGAGTGCTAGTTTGTTTTGGCCCTTTTAAAATGGCATGAAAAAACTGAACGATGCCAATGGCAACTGACACCGATGATTAATATGATTTTATGTAAGCTGTGATTTAATCTGCATCCTCCTCATTCATTTTAATGAATGTAAGCCTTTCCACACTGCTACTAAACAAATTGGTTCTACAATCTGTTTCGATGGACTCTGCTTTGCTGAACACTTATTAAGTCAGCATGCGGACTGGTGGGCAGCTGAGACATTCTGGTGTTTGGCACACCATATATTTTTTTCCCGTTCAAAAGTTATAGAAGATCCAGGTTTTGCCATTCATATAATCGGTACAAAAGCAGTAATGCCATGATTCATGTTCCAGAAGCCACAGTGTATCGCATAAGGAATCAGATAATAAAGTGGCATTTGGACATGCTACAGCCACACCAAGTTGGCCAATATACAACATATAACGTAAACAAAAATAAAACGTATTTGTTGGGAAAATACGTCAAAATGCAAATATAAAAATCTGGATTTCCATTTACAATTTTACGATTTGCTATCCAAATTGGTCTATCTGTATTACAAAAAATGAGTCCTTTTTATTTTCTATTAGACATTAATGTGTGTCTGACATATATTCTCTTTATCATACTGTTCATGTTGATCATATCCAAACACTTTAAATAATTTTGTAATGTCTTTTTGTTGGACGTTAGACTTAAGCAAATGGACCAAAAATGATTGGAACAAGTTTTTCATATAATGTTTGGTCCATTTGGACAACAAATTTCATTTTCTGCCCTTTCAGTTTGGCCAAAATTTAGAGGGCGTTTTATATTTGGAAATTAAATTAAGGTCTGCTGTGAATAAATGCCTTCTTTTAACACATGATTTCATGTTTGTTAATGTAGCCACTATGTTATTTAACAAACAAAATATACATACAAAGCAATTCAATCTCTAAACATCTAAAATGTGAGATTTTGACTTCACACATAGTCGTAAGCCTTTTTGTGTGTGTTATGTGCAAATATATATGCGATACCGTATAATTATGTTAAAATCTATGCGATAAAACCAGTATACCTCATTTTTTTTTTTTTACAAAAATCTTGCGCTGTTTTGCTGTGAGTCTTGCTTGCTTGTTTTGTGACAACAACAAGCCATATGGAGGTCTGCTAATCACGGCTAAACTGCGATGCAGTTCTGTGAGTTAAAACAAAATGAATAATTTCATGGCTGGCTAATCAAACTTCATGTTCTAATGTAATCTTGGAACCAGCAGTTGAAAGGGGCTAATGTTCCAAAAAGGAAAAAAAAAAAAAGCAAAACAAGATTTCCAGGTCTTATGTTGTACCTTTATACGATTAAATGTTAATTAACTATTTCAAAGATTTTTAAAAAATTGCTGTTTGTCTGTATAAAATGAATTATATGTGAAGAAAAATGTGCCAGCATTCACTAGTTAAACCTGGTTTATATATGTTTTATAGGAAACAGTTTTTGTTGCAATATGGACATGTGCGATTTATTAATTAAAGAACTATTCGTGCAAATATAGTATATTTTAAATGTTTCCCAATATGATTTTTAAGAAACATCATACAGATATATGCTGGGAACATTCAAATATACTAAGGGTGCCTTTTCCAGAAGAAGATAACTTATATGCTTAAATCCATACTCCCTCAACATTTTAGGTGACCAAATCAGGACACCGGTGCAGTCTCAAAAGTAGTTCTAGAAGAAAGACAGTACTAGAAATGTGTGAGACAGGAGATGTGGTAACCTTACCTAAATAGCCACTTGCCATTGCTAGTGTCATGAGGATGTGATATGGGAGCTGCAGTGCAGGTCTCTGCTGAAACTACTCAGACTTCCATTAATTTTCACCTCCCCGTGTTGGTCAGGGGAGACCCCAACTGGAACATATTCCCAGTGCCCGCAAAAACAGGACAGTGGGGGAGTGCCAGAAAACAAGACTATCATTTGAAAACCATGGCTGTTGGGAGGTATGCATAAATGTAAGCACTGGGCATCAACAACATGTCAATTGTGGGTATTGGTTAGTGTGTTCGTTCATGGGGAAATTGAAATTAAAGGTGGAATGGAAACTCATGGGGATTTTAGCATTAACCCTCAACTTTAAAACAGGCTAGTTGGTTCAGCAATTAAAAGTATTATACAATTCCTTGAGACTTATGATTAAGTCGTACTTACCCTCTTTTCTTGATTTACCTGACCTTGTTGGACCCATTATGCTTGTTCTTCCAAACTTCACCTTTTCCTTCCCATGCATATTTTTCTTCAAGTACAACGTGTTAGGTGGGAGCTCTGCGAGTCTCCTTGTGGTTCTTGGGATAAACATTATGTGTTGATGACATGACTTGAACTACTTCTTTAAATCCTGATGAGGGTTAAATTAGAATGGCAACAACCAAGTTTGCCAAGATGCCTGTCTGCTTGCAATGGGGACAGAATGTGATAGGACATAGTCAGTGGGTAGAGCTGCAACAGTATATAATGTTTGTATTGTATGGATAGAAATTCTGTGACAATGTCATGTCAACACTGCACTTACAAAGCCAATGAAGGCCATCCTGTTAGGACACTGGTCGTCACAGGTCACTATTAGGACTGTCCAGAATGTAATTGGAAGTTGGCAACAACACAATAACCACAATAACCTTTCAGCTGTTAGTACAAATTTGTGCAAGTCCATGGTTTTGTTTGGCCTTTCTCCCAATATTTTTTTCTTGCAGGTATGCAGTTATGTTTGTCTTTTTTTTTTGTAGCTATGCAAACTTCAATCCTGTGGTCAAAAATTATATATTCTGAGCTTGAAATGTCTTTTCATTCCCACAAAAATCTATTATTACATTCTTGGATTTTCCAATTGGGTACACTCGGCAAATAGTTTTAAAAGTCATTCACTGTTTTTTCTCTTTATTGTATTGCAGGAAGGTGTTAGAAAATGAGCTACTTGCAAAGTGATTAGAAACTATTGTACTGAAAGTATTAGCAAAGGCATTACATTTTATTGAGATTTTCTGAAAATGAGTGAGCCAGAATTCTCTAAAGTAAGAATAGATTTTGCAGAGCTGTGAAAATGTTGGAATAGGTTTATAGCTTCTGCAGTAACTTTATATTATTTTTTTTTAAGACAGTATATTTCAAATGGTTCTTCTTTTGCGATGTCTCCAAAAAATTCACTCACGGATAAATGTTTCAAAGTGATATAATCCCCGATAATGAACAGTAATATCCACTTTAATATGCAGCCATTCGGAATTGAACCTTAGAGAATATAACAATTTTAAAAATACGGATAGGAACTTAAGATCAAATTTACACAGGTAAACCTAGTGCAATTTTAGGGGCAGAGTGTAAACGCACATTGTCGGAAACACTGCAATTGTTTTGATGGATTTTTGTATGCTGGTTTCTTAAAATTAGGTCTGGTTTTGATTCTCAATATCACATACTGATACTCCGAAATGTGATAATCAGAGCACAATAAGAAAACCCCACAAACAGGCCTGGACTGGCCATCTGACACACACTGGTCAACCACACTCACAATCTGCGGCTCCAGTGCACCCCCCCCCCATTTTGGTCGGTCTGTGCCTATGCCCTATGTTTGAGCCTAGCCACTCCAATTTACCCCATCAAACCATTAATTCTTTTGAATTAGGCACCCCTTGGGTATTTGAAATGCTTTTACTTTCCATGTCAAGATTTTTGGGAAGATACAGCGCTAATTTTAACACTTGCTCATAATAATAAACTTTATTTTATTTATTTTATTCTTTTTGGACTTTTTTTTACATTTTGCTGGAACTGGATGGTTCCTCTGATGCATAATTATTTTTAAATGTTACCACTTTTTTTGTAGCTTTTTTTTCCATATTTTTTTTAAATTATTTTTTAAATATTTTACTAATCACATTGTAATTAGAAAGCTGGGCTCCATTCACTTACATGGTTGAATGCAGTACCTGTATTCAACCTGTCTGGAGACCCTCTAGTGAACTTTCCCAACTCCTTTATTGGCGGATGTTGATCCCCCGGAGGGAGGGGCCAGACATGGCCCTTGATGCTGATCTCGGTGCTGATCTCGACAGCGAGGCATTACAGCAACACCGTTTAAGCGAGGCAGCCCTGGGCCGTCATTAGGTGTTAAAGAGTTAAACATACTATAAAGCTATGTTGAATCTGAAACCAAGCCAAAGTTTGTTAACGTTTGAGTCCTTACAGCATGCAAAATACAGGCAGACTAGATGGGTCGAATTCTGTGTTTCTATCTTGTACGTGTATCTATTAACAAAAATAAAAAACACACAAGTGTTGTACATATGTCATTTTAGTTCAATGTATTTCTTTTCTGAATATATTAGAAAAAAATGACTAGTTCTATATTAATCTAGCCCACAGATTTTTCTTCACCAAACAGAGAGCTTGTGGGAACTTATAGCATCTTCAACAAAGGGACCAATTACTGTAGCAAACTTAAACCTCCGGTGAGAAACATTATGTAGTTTCAGATCAGGTCATGTTAGATACTAGCGCAAACCAAAATACTATCCCACAGCTGACTTAACCGAACGCATTAGGAGTGACCCCAGGCATATGTAGAGCATAAGTTGTCCTTAGAGATATGGTTCATTCAATTGAAGTGCTTTATTTTGTTATGATGCAATGATGGCAATAAATGATTTGTGCTCAGATAAGGACATTCACCTTTCACAGTTTTTGCCGGTTATGTTATTTTAATTGGAGCAAAATATTTGATTAAAAAACATAGTCTGTGTTCTTTGAATCTATTTCAGTTGTTCTATTGTTTTTCTGCTTTAACTATAAAGTAAGGTCTGTGCAACAGAATTTACCTATGTACATGACCTGTCCCCAGTTATTACCAAAGAAAGGACATTATTGCCACACCAGCTGCTGTTTGAAATAACTCCTATAACACTTAGATGTCTGAGGCTATTTGGGGTTCTGTAGGAGAAAGCTATTATTTGGAGGGCATGAGGCTACCCACTTTCGCTGCATAGTATTATGCAATAGCTATACCATTGAAACTCATAAAAGATATTCATAGTATTATCTGAAATATAAGACTCCTTTTTCAGAAAAAAAGTCATCATACAAAAAATACTACTAATTATCATTATTATTATGATACGAATGCAAATATATAGAAATTGCTTGGAATTTGAAAAAGGTAATAATTGTACTGATGCACAGAAGTTAACGATTCCCACGCACATGGGGGTCATCTGTCCCCACTGAGTGTCTGTCAGATTTAGTATTAGATAAGCAGCTTTAAGCATCCTTGAAATCAGCAAGGAGGTAAAATAAAGGTAAAGATGACAATGTTTAAATCTCACCATCACTGGCTTATTCTCAAACGATCTTCATACTTTTTTGCCTGGTTGTTATCTGATTCTGGTCTATATCACCCCCAACTTCTAGCTTTTCTGCATAAATGCCATTTTATTACTATGACGAAACAGTACAAAAGAAGAAATCGATTTCTGATGCTAGACTTCTTGTTAATTATAATAAAATTTTGCACTTTATTCATTCTTGTCTAAAGCTTATTCTCTAACTATACTTCGACATGATGCATGTTATTAGCTGACATGAAGACATTTCTCATACCTCTGTGTGCTTTTTATACATATATATACCTATAATTAGAATTTGTATTTTATAAATATATTTCTATATTTGTTATATAATGGAAGAAAAATGCTAAATAAAATGTAACATTTATTAATTCTGAATGACTAACATACTTCAGACAGGCCAATGTCTGGGCTACATGCCAATATCTGTCTGCTACCCTAGTATAACTCGCTGTATCATACGTTACATAAAAAGAGATACAGAAAAAAACAGTATGTAAGTAGACACATAACGTAACGTACCATAAACGCACAGTAAAAATAACACAAATACAGCCCACGTCTAATTACCGTAATTTATGATAAAAAGTGGATGAAGAGAGGCTATAATGTGCTTGGCCTTTTTTCCCAACCACTTTTTGCCCATGCCCATTGTCTATATATGTATTCCTATGACCTAAAACTTAAAGCCCGTAGGCAGAATGAGGCATACAACCCTGTATTTATTCCTGACACTTTATGGCATCATGTGATGACTGGTGGATATAATACTCTTATTAGCTGCAATGAATAAATTAAGGTAAATGTTCTCTCATTCAGATGATTTGTTCTGTTACTGTTTATGATTAAATAAGATGAGGAAATTTGCTTTTGACTTCCTGTTCTTAATACGTTAAATACTTATTCCCATTGCAGGGGTCTTCAATCAATCTGATTTGTTCACAAAATGGTTACTGCTCTAGTAGAAGCATATGATCGATATTCATATTATTGCCAGGAGTCCGTGGTGTCCAAAGTCCAGAGCAGACGAAAGCATATGTATGAGAGCACTGAGGATTTTCCTTTACTATCCTTTACTATCTCACCTTGTAAGCAGAGGACAATCAACTATATTGTCTCCTTTTGACAACTGTTGGTTAATGATTGAAACAAACTACTTAATGTGTGTCACATTTATTCATAATCTCAATACTCTGAATGCCAAGCTTCATCACTTATTTTAGTTTATGCCATTCTGCTCATGAAATTGTGAAAGGTATTTGTTAAAAGACAGCTCAGAGCTAGACACAGAAAACAAACAAGTGCCACTGCTAATAAGATAAAGGTTAGAAGACCTAGGAGCATATTTTGAAAAGGGGTCTCTTTCGTAGAGATCCTAGAAGCAGACAAAATTGCCCGCTATTCTAAAACTATTCTAGATTATCTAATAAAATTTAGGTTATAAACGTTTGGGCTTTCCGTCAAACTTTTTGTCCATAGTCCCAGATGACACAAATTGACATATGCTTTGAAATATATAAAATATAAAAGCTACATAAATAAACTCAGCAGTGTTATAATATGAATACTCCACTAATCTCCTATTAATAATGGTAATTAGGTTACAGATTTGCCACCATATCATTTTTGTAGCATTAAACTATGTCAATGTAGTTATGGTAGTTGTTAGAGGCCTTGATACTCTTGAACATGACAACAATAAAGTTGATGCATAAAGAGAGGCAAGCTCTGGGTAAAATAGCCAGGATTGTTTAATGATAACACCTTCAGATAAGGGAGGAAATATAGTACTCATGGATCAAGATAAATATATTGATGTATAATAAGATCTTATTGGATCCCAAAGGATATGACATTCTTAGTACAGATCCTACTGATATGTTAAAGAACTGGAAAGCTTAGAGAAGTGAAAGGTACAATAGTATATATCGAAAGAAGACTTCTCAAGATCCTTAAGAACGTATTGAACTTATTAAACCTATTGTCTCCAGAAATCTGGAAAAAGTACCAGCTTCCGCACTCGCATTTCTAATATTTAAGTAGTTTATAAAGTATTTTTATGTATTAAATAAAATTAATATTTATATTAGACACAGTGTACTTCTGTACTTCTACAACAGCAGGAGAAATGCTTTTTGATTTGTTATGACCTAGAGCAATTAAAATGGTACATTGTTTAACGCTACAAATATTTAAATATGATAAATACCTTTTCCAATGAGATGTCCAAGTTCCCAGTAGGCCAAACTGTGCAATCACAAACTACAGTAACAATGTGCCGTATCATGGATACAGTTAGAAGGCAAAAAAATATTAGATTATTATTATCATTATCATGATTACACTCACAAGTTAAAAATCATATTGTGAACTGGTCTTCATTATCAACAGAATTTTCATATATCAATCTGACATTACAGTAGCCATATTCAGTCCTAAGAGGCCTTGCCATTTTTTATTTTTTTTTAGTACCAGGGACTTTATGACCTACTTTTCATCGCCTCTCTTATTTGTTTGCTTAAGCACGCCTAATTCATATTTTGAATGAACTCCTTAGGGAAAAATCTTACAGTCTTACACAGGTTTCAACAAATGGATTCTACCCTTTAACCCAATTTAGATTTCTGTAACAATATTCCTGTTTTGGCGAATAATGTGTGCCCTATCGGAGTGTACGTAATTGTCTTTGCAGTTGCTTTTTTCAGTAAACAGTAAAAGGGTTCCTCTGTATTGTAACTCATTTTATTATTCCAGTATCAATGTTGTCATTGAATTCTTCTACATCTTATGAATTTCTTAATTGCATATCACATCTTTGAGAGAATCAGCACAAATCACTCTGACTTTTCTCCATTATAGAACTGTAAATATAATTTAATTCCTAGACTAGCGACAAATTCATTATATAGTGTTTGCCTAAATTTGTATGTATTGATTATAGAATGAAAGAAGCACGGTAATGCATCAACAGTTAGTTCCTAATATGCAATCTTTTTTCAGTAGCAACATTGTTACAGTTGCCTAGCAACTAGAAAGACGGATGATAGATGATTCCAGGACAGAGATCAAATATATAAATTGAAGATCAAACGTCAGTTTTGTGGAAGCGTAGAGGTTGCCAATGTTTTTATGTCTCTTTCTTTCTTGGATCTTTTTTTTAAATTAAAATA
Organism: Sceloporus occidentalis; assembly: GCA_023333645.1. Taxonomy (NCBI): domain Eukaryota; kingdom Metazoa; phylum Chordata; class Lepidosauria; order Squamata; family Phrynosomatidae; genus Sceloporus; species Sceloporus occidentalis. The sequence continues at coordinate 12,065,733 of JALMGF010000027.1, read as the reverse complement.
AAATACCTTTTCAGCATCATTGGATACTGGGCTAACTCTATATTTATATTTTATGTTACACGATAATATCATTATGTACAAGACATTAGTTAGTATAAAAGATCAGTAACAGATGGGGTGGTTACTCCTAACAACTTGTAGCGTATGCTGCAGGCCTGCTTCAGTAATATGCTGGTTATATGGATTCCTGGGATCCCTTCCTCTTTGGGCAGCCTGATGATGTTGATGAGCAGGGCTGATGACATTGGTGGGTCTGATATCGTCGGTGGGCATGACTGGTGAGTGGGGCCGGTGATGTTGTGGGGGCTACCCCAACCGCTTTGGATTTCTATTGGGATAGGAGGAGGAAATGGCTATGGGCAGGGACTGGGACCTGGAGATTTCACAATGTGACTCTAAGGCCTGGAGAAGCGACACTTCACCCGGCATTCAGTAAACCACTAAGTTATACAGGTGTAAGAAATAATAATCTGAAATGTGAAAGTTCCTCTTTACGTTAATCTTTACATTAATAATGTTTGTTCAGGGTTTTGATATATGGATGACCAGCCCTTCCATGCAGAGGTTGGTGGATATATTTCTGTATGCATATGTCAGGAAGTATGATGACTCCTGTCTCAGGGAGGTAAAATTATTACTGCTTGTACAGTACAGCGAATCGACCTTACCCATTATTCTCCGCTTGTATTGGTAAAATATATGTAGCCATGATTTCAGCTGTAAATTAACTCTGTATCCGATAAAACAATACATTTTGTTTAATGTTGAACCCCTCTGGTTCCATGTGTATGTAATCAGTAATAGACTGTTCTTACACAATATCAATACGCCATTAATGACACAACTTAATTTTAATACATTAATCTGAGCAATACTTATTATACCTTAAAATCAAAAATATGTGATACATCAACCAGCTGGACCTGTTATTTTGGGGCCATAAATCACTATCCCCTCGTAGATGGACAGAACTGTTATCATTTTTTAATAATTGGACTCCAGAAATCTTTATCTTGCAGTGCAAATATTTGGTCTTTCTACCTTACTTGCCTGAGACCTGTTTTTTTGGATGGATTGTCTCTATCACATCTTCCATGAAAAAGAGAATAAATGCTATAATGTGCACACAAGTTGCTTTGAATACAATACTCTATTGAGGTGTAGTTGCCACATTGATGTGTTGTAACCTCATACTGCAGGTTGTCAGGTTTCTGGCTGTGTTTACATGGATACATGGTGTTGAGCATATGGGGGTCACTCTAATCTACTGCTGTTCAATAATAATGCCTGGAGCTGTACTGTCTAATTCTACAAATGTGTAGGTTTTGTGAACATTATCTTCTAGTGTTGTTATTCGGTATAAAAAAACCATTCAAACTCCTTATTTATTTGTATCCAATTTCTTGAAACTCCCAAAGAAAAACATGGAAAAAATGTTTATTTTACTATCGCTAAAATCGCAAAATGAAATGCTGTCCTACTACTCACCGCCTGAGGTCACTGTTCTTTTTTTGGAGGGCTATGTTCCTCAGCAAGCATTTCTTCTGGCATCTGGATTTAAGACTGAGAACAGTGGAGCACTGTCTTATGAGCCTAATGCCTTACGCTCTTGTATTAAGCAGGCTAGGGTCTGGACATTAACAAAGAGGAAGTGCTTATATTTCATGTATCATACTCCTCAACATTTTTGGTGTCCTAATATCGGGAAAGCTGGCACTCGGCTTCAGAGTGTTACAAGGTGACCATGAGCTGCAATGGTGGCTTGTGGTACAACAGCACAAACTTTAGATTTTACAGCTCACACTGCCGGTCACAGAGTTCAGACAATCTCTCCAACTGATTCATGATTCCCACCATTTGCAAAAGCAAGACACTGGGGCCGCTACCTGAAAATTGGGTCTGTCTTACTCAGTCCTACCTGTCACGCACAGCGTAAGATAGAACCTGTAATCAGGTAGAACAGCGTGTGCAAGTCCAAATAGACAGATACCAGAGTCCAGTACAGAATAGCCAATGAGCAAGCCAAGGTCAGGAAGCCAGAAGTCAGGATCGTTGCAGGGTAAGCCGAGGTCAGGAAGCCAGAGGTCAGAATCGTCGTGAGGAAAGCCAGAGTCAAACACCAGGGAATCGGTAACAGGAACAAGCCGGGTCGGTAACGGGAAATCAACAGGAACGCGTACTGAGAAGACACTATGCAAGATAGGTACAACCATCAGAAGGCAAAGCTGGAAGGTTTCTGAGGCTCTTAAATAGGAAGAGGAAGTCTGGACCTCAATTAGTGTTTTCCCGCCATAATTTCAAAATCCCGTTATGTCACTTCCGGTCCGCGGCCATCTTGGGATTGGCGAGGTCTCAAATTCTTAAAAAGACCTGTAGTACCGGCTGGCGCCACTAGGTGGCATGAGGAACGAGTACACGCGGCAGGTCCGGACCGGTTTCCAATAGACGGCGGCCGCCGTGTGGAGCTGCGGGGTCTTCCCCGTCCTCGCGGCGGCAGAAGCTGTCTTGCGGAGGAGGGAGGTCTTCCTCTCCTCCGCGGCGGCTGAAGCTGCTGTGGCAGGGCGGGGGGTCTCCCCCTTCTCCGTGGAGGTCGCTGCGGCAAGGTGGGGGGTCTCCCCCTCCTCCGTGGCGGCTGATGCCGTTGCGGTGAAGCCGGCGGTCTCCCTCCTCTCCGCAGCGGCTGAAGATCCGCGGACCCAGAGGAACCGGCAGCCAGGTACGTAACACTACCTTAAAATAGCATATAAATAATACTATTTATGCATATACACACACACACATATACTTACAGTAAACAGTATTTAATTTTGATATTCTGATCTTCACAAAGTGTTCATGTAGGTCTCTCTGCCTTTGTGATTCATATGGAATTATGATATAAGCTTCTGAAACTGAATCATTTTTATTTATCTTGTGCAATTTAAAATATCCAGTGAAAATGCGAAACGCTTAATCTGCACGCAATACTTCCACTTACCAAATATGTAAGTTCCACCACTTGGGCACAAATCCAATAACAGCGATAATCTTGATTCTGCATTAATAAACACACATTGCTATTTTTAGTAGGAAAGGCGGAATGGGAGATGCATTCAAGAACAGCTCTAGCTCAATGACCCTCTTGAAGTAGAAAATGCATTTGTTTTGTCTTCAAATTTACTAAACCAGTCTGGCACTTTTAAAAGAGCCTGCAATATGCATCTGACAATTATATGGGCACACAAACAACGGCTGCAGTATTGTTTAAAAGAGCTTCTTCTAAAGTGTTGGTTCCCAAACTTTCTTTAGTGGCCAAAAATGCATATAGGAATATACTGGAGATTCTTATAGGCCATGTTTCCCGCTGCAAGAACAGTATTAAGTTTTAGCTTGCCTTATACTTAGAGCAGCCTTATGCCTATCACATGTATGTTTCAATTACCTTACTGCATTAGCTTCTACCACTTCAGTTGGAAGGCTATTCCACTTATCACCCTCAGTAAAGTTAAATGTATGTATGCACATACGCATTCAAATCCACACATGTAGACCCCTGTTCCATATATATATATATATATATATATATATATATATATATATATATATATATATATACACATATAGTCTTCTTTGTTCAAGCATACACTGTGATGAATGATACTGCCATGTATGGAGGGAACCTGTGATTATTGCAAAACCACAGATTTTAGCACTAAGACCTGTTCAAGCGTTCAACTGACATTTCACATACCGTAGTACGGCCGCTTACACTGGTGCTCTACTTTGTCCGTGAACTAGACTGCTCTTGTGCAACTACAACCACAGTGCTTTTCACTACTGTTTACTGCTGGTGACAAAGTTCATTTCAACTCTTAAATGGAAATACCTCATTTCACCTCAAAACCCCTAAAATGTATTTCTGGAGTAGGTATGGATAAATGACTATGGCTTTTATATGCGCTGTTTTCCAGTGGATTAGGCTTCACTATTTTATCATAACATCATAACATTTTAAAATGCTTAGTTTAATTTTATATTGTTATACGATTTTGGTGCCTACTATCTCCCTGATAGAGGATTCATTACTCTCGTATTTAGAAACTTCATATCTTTGACAAAAAGATATAAGACATAAAGTTTTTGATAATTTACAAAATTGTATCCATCAGAACAAAGGGAAACAAACTTGTAGAAAACAGAGGCATTACCTGTACAGATGCACCCATTGTTTTTTTTTTTTCTTTTTGGCTCCAACCTCAGATATAGCTGGGTGAGCCAGAAGATTTTGGGTCAGTGAAGGGCTAGTTAAAACACCTGTTATGTGGCCCATGTGCGTGACTGTATAAACATGCATAAATGCATTATGCAAGTTCAGTTAACATATTGCTCGATGACCTAAGCCAGGTCTGTCTTGACCATAGGCCTTTTTCCTGCTGTGCCGCTGGCCTGTTCACCCATTGACAACAAATATTCTTAAGTTTATAAAAACTGACTCAGAATACATCATAGTTTTTTGTAATATGTTTTATTTCCACTGCTGCTTCAGTACTAAATGTTGGAAGTTTTTATACATTTTGAGCTGACCCACCTCAATGTAATGATAACAACAATTGGTTCACCAAGATTTCCAGGATGATGCACCAAATTCTGCTAATACTGTTCGGACCTATTTAAGCGTCTACTTCAGTTCTAAAAGCTACGAGGCCATCTCATATTAGGAGGTCATGTTGACAGCTCCTAAATTAAGAAGAAAGTGATGTTCCTGGAAATCTGCTTGGGTTACTGAGCATCCTGGTTTAAGACCATAATTAATTGTATTGGACATCACAGAGGCAAGTCTCTGCTGCCCCAATGCCTGGGATTATAACATCTGAATACAGAAGTATATTACAGATGTTGTTGCTTGCTTGCCCCTCAATGTATGTTTGCTAAATTCCTTGTGTGTCAGGTTTTCAACAGACAGAAGATACGTGGCTAATGCTTCCCTATAAAGCCAGGATTAGAAATACATTATGTAAAGTGCACACTAATCTGTTTGAAATAAGTTTCTTTTACCTTTCCTTTTTTCAACCAACCACCAGAAAGGGCACGTTCCATTTGTGGTGGAAATGAGGAATATATATTCTATTGCAATTAACAAAGCATCAACTACAATTAAAGATAACGGTAACATATCTTAATACATGAATAATACATAATAATGACTAAAACTGATATGAGTAGCCTTTTCCATAATAATACATTTTTTTTACTGTTAACTATTAGGCCTCAGAAGTATTGAGCTTCTATGAATGAAAAAATGTGCAGAAGAAATTCAACTTGTCCCCCCCTGCACTTCCTATTGATGTCTTCAGAAGACATTAACAATGAGACTTCATTACTGAGAGCTCTGCACATTACCACCTTGTATTGACATACATTAAAGTAGCACTTAGGTTATATTAATATATTTTCTCAAGTTGTTAGATCATTACATGCATCGATGTTAAAGAAAAAAAGCCGATGAGAAATGTCTACAGAAAATATTGTTTAAAAATTGTACATATTGTTCAAAGAACATAGACAATTGAATTGTAAATGACTGTGTGCCATTCCGAGCAGTACATTGATCAATGCTCCAACTGTTTCTAACAAGTTTACATTAAAAAAAGAACACTTGCCAAAAAGAGCATTTAAAAATAAGTACCCAAAATACGATTACAAGTGCAGTCCAATGTTATACATTCAATCAACAAAAAATAATTCAAATTATACTTCACATTTAGGCTTTTCCGTGCCAGGTGTGCGTACAATGTAGTCACGCACCACATCTATACTTTTGAAGTATTAAAGATAATAGTATTGCAACTCTAGCTCATGCATCTCCAGGAACCACCTTAGTAAAAGTTGAATTCCATACTAAGCCAGCTGTGTCTGCATTTGCATGTCGTAGAAAACAAGAGAAATGCTTTAAAATACACTGACTTGATTTAGACGTTAATGTGGATGTCTGGAAACCTCCCCAAATTCCTTTTCCACATACACCTCAGAGATTAAATCCCTGTGATTTTTCTCGAGGAGGTTTTGAGTGACCATTAGGCAAATTGGGCAAATGTCTGGTAGGCCAATGCCTGAAGCTGCCACACTTTTAGTTTGCCACTTGTATGGCAGATACCATCTTCCGTGTGCAGTCACTGGCGTGTTTCCAGCAGGCAGTAGACAATTTTACTGGGAACTGCTGGGGCTGATTTTAATCCACAGCCTACCCTTTATAATTATTGCCTGAAGCTATTTGATTTTGTTGCGAGACCACAAGTGGCCATTCCCACATATGTTCATATGGAACCCATTCGTCTTCCTTTATAGCAGTGGTTCTTAACCTTTTTGGTGTCACACTTCCCTTTTGAAAAATCTTATGACTTACGCCTCCCATGTTTTAAATGCCCAAAATTTTGGCTTAGGCAGGATGAGTTTGCATAAAACAATTTACAGTTGATAGGTTACTTACACCTCCCCAGGAGCTGGTCCAAATTTCCCTATGCATACCCCACCCCACAGGTTAAGAATCCTTGCTTTATAGCATTGCCTTGAGAACAGAAAGAAACCTTGTCCATGGCAGATAGTACAGGTGATGTTGCATCTATCCTGCTAGATTTAAAATGAATACTAAAGGTAGCATTAAAAGCATCAATCCTACTACTTTTGAATACTTAATCCCTTTCTAGAAGGGAAAAAATATCTTATTTCTTTGACTCATTCATAGTTTTTCAATACTTCTACTACCCCTTAAATTTAAGTGGAAGGGTTTCCATCACCTTTTACCCACCATAACTTATGTAATGATAGTTTTTCAAGCAACACTTAACTGTGTGACAGAAAAGCAGGCATTGATATGCCTAAACCTTCTTGCTAACGTAAATTTTTGTGATTTACAAGTGTGGTCCAGTAGTGGTCTGTCTATGTGGAACACTTCTATGGAATCATATTTTCCTATAGATTTTAAAGGTTTTTGTGGTGTTATGTATAATCATTTAAATGCAAATGATCAGTTGCAATGTGTTTATAATGGTTGATCAAACAAGATTAAACAAGCAACTGTGAAATAATGCATTGCTAATTAGGAAGGCTTTTTTGCTAATATTTCTAAAATATACTGTAAATATGTTCAGCAGTGCTTAATTCAAAGAACTTAATGCACCGTTTATCCACTGGAGAATTTGTTCATTACTGTTATTTCCTTATCAGCATGATTACTGCATACGTCTATTTTTGTTTTTTTTCATACTAAATGACAACTGAGCTTCCCCCAAACGCCTAACTACCTGAGCCAAAACACTTGCACGTAAAACAGACATTAAGGTTAAGTCAGTTTCCTCTCTCTTGGTGGACAGAGGTTCACTGGTTTGACTGGAAGAACTCCCACCACCTCCATCAGAGTTCTTCAAGATACACCATGCCACCAAATTACTGAAAGAACAATAGTATAGAATGTCGAACAATGTGACAAATATATAGTGTATGGTTATAATTAGACTTGGGCGCCAGCCAACTCTTCGTGTTCGCCTTCATGTTCGTGGGGAAAAAAATCTTCGTATACCACGAATATTCACCCGTTCCTGTGTTCGGCTTGGGCGAATATTCGTGTACATTCTTTGTGATCCTTTTTTTCTTTGTTTTTTTGTAGAAGGGGTTAATACGAGTTAAATCAGTATGCAACAGCTTTGGCGACGGGATTTTAAAGGTCCATATGAGCAACTCTATTGGTCGCTGGCAGGGGCCTCCTCTGGCATCAACCAATGAAGCCCTCTGCTGGCGACCAATAGTGTCGCTCGCCGGAGGAGCTCCCTGCCAGTGACCAATAGAGTCACTTGTACGGACCTTTAACTCTTGGAGCCATCAGGAGTTAAAGGGCCGTGCGAGCGCCTGCAGGGGCCTCCTCTGGCATCAACCAAGAGTTAAAGGTCTTTAACTTGTGACAGCTGTGTTCGTTTTCATGTTCGCCCGAATACGAATGCACAAGTCTAGTTATAATGCACTCACAAACTTTATACATAACCTTTTTCAAATTTTTTTTACACATCTTTCCACACACACAAATTTGTTTCATACAGTGCTATGAGTACCCATCATCCCACCAGAACCAGAAGTTACTTACATTTAACAATTGTAGCTTATACACATACTGTAGGTTACATTTAAAAACTGTAGATTGCAGTCTTTGTTGTGAACTGATTACAAACCACTTATTTTACTTACATCTAAAAAGTTAACAAAGTTAACAAATTGGTATATAATTAGTTAACAAATAATGGGAGGGAACATAAACGGAACCAAGAATCATCACAACACACGTCCATTTGAAGATGCTCATTAAGCAAAATGCGTAAAGTGATGGAGGCTGGAGGAGCCAGATGGAAACTACAACTACACAGAGCATGCATTACACCACTTGGACATTTAAAAATATTCGTCAGCCAAAAGGTTGTGATACAAAGTGGGCTTGAGGGGATGGGTAAATAAAATATCCTATCGCAATATACCTGGTAGATTTAGTAAAATAAAGATCCATCTAAAAGACACTTGATTAAGTACATATTGGAGTTTATCATCAGTACTGAAAAAAATGAAGATTGCTAGATTGAAATCTAGCCAAAGGGCTGTTTAAAAGAGACACGTATGCCTGAAGCAATTGAAAAGATAACAAGCACATAAAGATAATTGGTTATATGTATTTAACATACACCGATGGGCTTGACTTCTGGACATATTATTTTTAAATGCTCGGAAGATGATATAAACATTCTAAGTAGGTCTTTCCTTCCTTGAGGATACAATGATCAAAATAAACCTGCTCAGAAAAGGAAGGATGCTGGCTTAGGCTTTATTAATTAAAATGTTAATTATTACTAGAATATTTTATATTTGGTCCACCTGTGACTTACAGATCTTGCATCTTTTTAACAAACATAAGAACTGTACAAGGTTGCCTGCAGATTAAATAATTTACAATGGGTTACAGTAAATGTGGGCTTCTATATGTGTATTCATTTGAATGTTTGTGCATGTGTATTCACAAGGGTGTAAATAGATTGTAATATAAATAGATAATATCTCCTGTGATATATTCAGAAAAAATAAGACTTAGACACCAAACCACATATGAATTGTTATTGGTGTAGTGATGCTTTAACCCCTTTGTGACAAAGGCTGATTTTATTTTTTTGTCCCCTTTGTGTCAAAACTGCTTTAACATTTCTGCGGTGCTCATGTTTAGCTGTAGTTTTCTTCTTTCTCGTTTACTGAACACAAGTTATATATTGTTTTTTTCAGGACAAGAAGGGCTTTCTTTAGATGTCATTGTTTTGATAAATATGGTGAAAAATTTAGACCTTTTCTAACTTTTACTTGAAAAATCTTTAACTCATCTATAATAGCTAATGAAAAAATGGGCATCCGCCGCCACACAGTGTATGACGGACGTTGACGCGCAGGGAGGGGCCAGACATGGCCCCTGATGCTGATCTCAGTGTTGCTGAATGCCTCGACATCAAGGCATTACAGCAAGCCCGTATGGGTGCAGAAAGCGAACGTAGATCACTTACTGCACCCGTTTAAAGCCATGACGGTCCTGGCATGTCAATTGTCACTAACTGGATGTTAGTGCATGATGTGCCAGAACTGGCAATTGTCATTAAGGGGTTAAATATACACTATAAAGCATCAAAATATATATATATATATATAGACAAAAGTATTCGGACTCCTGATCATTCGAAATGCATACACATTAATGTGAGGTTGGTCCCCCCTTAAAGTGTTTCTGTGGGAATTCTTGCCAATTCATCCAGTAGAGCATTTACGAGGTCAGGCCTTGATATTGGACAAGATAGTCTGGCTTACAATCTCTGTTCCAGTTCATCCCAAAGGTGTTCAGTGGGGTTGAGGTCAGGGCTCTGTGCGAGCCAGTCAAGTTCAAAAATGAAGCTCAGAGCCCCAAATTTTTCACACTTACTCTCTGACATGCCCTGTTACACTCTCTGTAACATTCTCTATCTCAATGCATGCCTACCATCTCCGTCTCCTTTTTCACAGCTTCTTGTTCTACACTTCTTCTCATTCTTTGTGTTCTCCACGTCCTGGTGATCCGCTGCATTACCCTGGCTTGCTGGGGCACTTCCACATCAGTGCAGAGCCTTGGCGTGCAGCGATCGGGACAACCTCTTCCCAGATTGAAGGAAAAGAGGAGAGGTTGTTCCAAGGGGCGTACCTAGAGTATTTGGCACTCGCAGCCGACCCTGTGGCACCCCTAGAAACCCACAAAAAAAATTAATGTTGGCAAGAATATTTATTTCACTAATTTGTAAACCGTATGTCAGCTCAAAAAAAAATAGAAATCTGGAATAAAAATATTAACTTATAAATAAATTAAATACGTAAATTCAGTTTAATTTACTGAACAGATATGATACAGCATAACTCCTATAACTTTATATACTAAGCCAGACATTGATAGTGGTACAGCATAACCCCCATTACTATACACTGAGCCAGACATTGATGGTAGTATAGCGTAACCCTCTTCACTATATACTAAGCCAGAAATTTACATGTTAGGGCTCTGCCCCTGAAACAGGTAGCCTGCCTGTGCCACCTCTGTCCCTGAAACAGGCATCATGCCTGTGCCACCTCTGTCCCTGAAACAGGTAGCCTGCCTGTGCCACCTCTTTCCCTGAAACAGGCAGCCTGCCTGTGTCACTTCTGCCTCTGACATATAGTTCTGTAGAACATTGTAAACCACTAACCAAATACCCTCCAAACATTCTTCGCAAAGAGAGATCAAGGGTTGTAAATCCCAAAGAGAAACTATCCCTTCTAGACAAGGACATTTTGGAGGTAAATTTGTATTTGTGTCCAATCTAATATATTTCATTACTTTAAATATCAGAATGCAGAAGGCAAAGTTAATCCAGATGTTTTATTAATTCTAACAACTGCTAGCAGTTTAGTTATTGAATATTCATGCAACTAAAATAGACTTTGTCAGACAGTTCTCTCTTTATCCTTCTTCCAATTTAATAACTAAAGTGACAAGAAAAGTTAAATTTAGCAAAGAAATGTGATTTGACACATTTCCATCTAGAAACTGTTTAAGTGCAGGAGATCTGAGAAGATTTAAATTAAAAATTAAATAGGCTTCTGTTTGCTGATATTTTAGTTTTAGGAAACATATTATTATTGATCAAACATTGTTATCACCTTATCGTTAAAGATGCACAGCACCAAATACATTTTAATTAATTATCTTTATGTTATGGTTTGTCTAAGTCGGTCAGTTCTAGTCTTGTCATACCCCTTGAATAAATGTATGGTAAGAAGCGCTGCATAAATTGTTGGCGCTATATAAATAAAAGATAATAATAATAATAATGCACAGATCAGGATATTTGTAGCTGTGGTTATCATTTTAAATGTTCAGTGGTATGTCAAACAGATGGCCTTTGTGAAATCAAGAGAATAATTAAGAAAGAAAGAAAGAAAGAAACAAAGAAAGAGAAAAAGAAAGAGAAAGAAAAGAGAAAGAAAGAAAAAAGATTAGTATGTTTCTAGTTTAAGCTAATATTTCTTTGCTATAAAACCGCAAACCAGTATAAGGAGATAAATAGCACTGAAGCAATGAAGCAGCCAAAGACATTTATCAATAACCATGAAATAGTGCTAATAGACAAATGGCCTGAATCAATTTATATGTCACTTTTTTTTATAGCACTTAGTCATATTTTGGAGAAAAATGCAGGGCGAGCCAGTCTGGGTTCTTACATAAATCAGTATAAAGTGACATCAGTTTTGATTTGGTGCTTCTCCTAACCTCTTGATAAATATCCTGCGGATGGCAGAACTATTGATAAGCTGTTGCAGTAACAACTAGAACAATGAAACAAGTTGCAAAACAAGCTCGTCTTTATACACGATCAATTGCCAAAGAAACAGATTACTGAATGTGTTCAAATTATTCAGAAGTAAAAAAAATTTAGTATTGTGGTGACCAACACTCAAGGCAGGGTATTGTGAAACCTGGGCCAAAATCATTAGAACCCTGCAGTCCTGTATCTATATCTCACCACCACACTGTTTTACATTTTTAAGATTATCCATTTTTAAGATTATCCATACTTCACTTCTTAATTTGTCCAGTTTTGTCCGGTGCATCTAAGTTTGTTCCTTACATTTTTATGTACCTCCATACTTTAGTACCAATCACTCTTGTTTGTTTCCCATGCCTTGATTTCAGTTATTTCCCTCTTTTTCCCCAAATCTCATAACTGACCCTATCCTACATTAATAGTGTTTTTTTTTGTTTGTTTTTTAAGAGGGACAATGTATGCTGTAAGGGTTACTTTGCCCACAGTATATTCTAAGGGTGTTAAGGGGTTAAGTTATCTGGTTGATTACTTATGTCTACTAAGTGATTGCCCAAAATTGGTAACCTTGATACCCCTGTTGGTGTGTGGACGTACTCAAAAGGATTGATTTGCTTGTTTTACAGAATTTAGTTAAACATTTCCATTGTTGTGGAACATAGGAATCATCTGCCTGTGGTTGGAAAGTCTTAAATAACCAGGGAAACTGTTTGGATTTCCTATGAGGGATAGCGACAAGAAAACACATGCAACTACCTCCGATTGCAATTTGCTCATTTACACTTTAATGAATAAATTAGTATTCTGCATCAGTTCTGCTTAACAGTCATGATAATACTTGCATTTATATAAGTTATAATCAGTTTCAATATAGACACAAGGGAGAAAGCATATTTTTAAATTGAAATCCAGAAATATTTTTTTTTGTATTATCATGATTTTATAATTGAAATGACTTGTTGAAATGTTAAAAAGAAAGGCACGCTTATAGCTTTATTGTTAAATGATAATCAAAATCTGCATATTTATTTTACTTATGGGATTTCCTTTTTGTAACAATTACTGAAATGAAACATTTTCCCTTGTAAAAAAAAAATATGGTCCAAATCTACATAATAAAAAAAACCCCTTAAAACTTGGTTCCGTTTCTAAAGTTCCAATCAGAGCAATAGCACGAGGTCACCAGTGAACTTTTCTATGCTCGCTAACAAAGAACCCACAAGTGCCTTTTACGAAAATGAGGTAACCCAAGATGTGATAAAGCATTCATGCATAATTGGTGTCAATTCTTTTAATATTTAGTGGTTTAAACATGCATAGAAAGTAGAGTCCTTTGATCAGGCTAGTCTAGTAGATTGCGCTAAGATTCAGGCTCTTAAGTGAAGTCATTTTTATGGCAAAGTCCATGTTAGCTCTTTACAGAGTGCTTGAAATCCTCTTTAATACACTGCTTGAAATTTAGGCAGATTGTTTTAGGTCTCTGTTGCATATACTTGATTTAGATCACAGTGCTGAGTTAAATTCAACAAGACTAAATATGCTTCATCAAAACGTACAGAATGGAAAAAGGGTGAGATTTTGACACAATTTAAAACCTTGGTTATATTTGCACCACTTCAATTGTCCTACCAATGCTGTTATTTGTCAACAACATATATGCTGGTATATATGCAGAGATAATTATGTTATGGTGATCAGTTATAGTTAGAATAGTGCATAAATAAGCCTACAGTGAGTATACAGGGTGAACAAAATCTTTTATGGTAAAACTAAATACAGGAGTAGGGTTGCCAACTTTTTCCCAAGTCATTGGTAAAACAATAGATAAAAGGGATATATGAGAAAGGAATGAGAATAGGTTGAGTAGAGTCAAGAAAGGAGAGGGGAGATTGGAAAAAGAAGAGAAAATGAGAGATGGGGTGGATGAGTGATAAGAAGAGAGTAAAGAAGAAAAGAGAAAGACAGAATAGACAAAAATGGAAGGAGAGACAGATGAGACACCTGAGACTCACACCAACACACATAGACACACACTAACATACACATACCCAGACATTAGCACATACCCTGGCGATCACACTAACACACCCAGACACTGACAGACACACACACAAAGACACTGACACTCTCACACACACTGACACACACAGCCAAAGACTGACACACAACCACCAACACATCAAACACACAAACATACCCAGACACTAAGAAACATACTAACATAAACAGACACTCACACTAACACAGATACACAACACACCCAGACACTCATGCTAACACACATACTCAGAATCGAACACACACATACACAAACATACGCCTCACTTACCTTGCACGAAGCCTCAGCCCCTCTTCAATACTGCTTGCACAGTGCAAGCTGCTGCACTACTATCACGTAAAGGCACAATGAACGGTTATTTATAAACCTCAGAAGAAGCAATGTGCCAATTATTCTGTTCTACTATATATATATATAACAAAAAAATGTGAACACATTACTGATACTTAAAGACAATGTTTTTAGACTGAATTATCATAATATTAGTTATATGAAAGCAATTGATTAAATATACAGTAAAATCCAGTAGGCTGTGTTAGGCTAGGATTTCATTAGGTTGTTTTAACATATTTGCATTGGGATTTAGCCAGAAATACTGAAATATGTTTATGGAATTCTTGCAATAAAAGGATGAGTGATAGCCTTTTACTAACGCATTGTTCATATTCATTTTTAGTCGTTCTGTAGATTCAATAAAGGAAAAACAATGCAAATTGTTGGCAAATGTGTGTCGGTGAATTACATCCATTTTAATTCAGCTTCAGAAAATAACGGCAAATATAATTGACAGCAAGGTCCATTGCTTCAAGGACAGCACGTCTTACTATAAGGTATATTCTGAGATTGATATACAACATGTAGCATTACTGATTATTGTTTACTATGGTACATCAAGGTCACATATGTGAATACTCAAGGTTATTTATGGTTAGCATGTAACAGAGCCTTAATTGCTTTAATAAAGCTTTCATAAGAATGTAGCATGCAAAACAGTAATATTATTTATATATTATACAGTTATATAATTATTATAAATAGTTTAAGACCACATGTTTCTTTAAAGGAACAGTCATATTTGTTTCCATTAGGTCCCTCCAGGCCCAGGATAGTTTTCCAGCAAACTGTCATGGTTTCTCAGGTTATCCTCCTCAAAGCTTGATGGAATAAACCTAAATAAGGCTTTAATTCAGGTTTAAACTTGGTGGTCATTTTTCCTAAATTACTATAATGCTATGTTTTCTTGAAATACCTTAATTTAAAAAAATAATAATACATGTATTCAAAATGTATAAGAAAAACCTATAAAAATGTGACAAAAAGTAGCCATATAAAAAATACAGTCAGTTAAGTTACCAAAACTTTAATACTGGAACATTGTAAACGATGTATGATACTAATATTGAAAACCGTATTGACAATATAAAGTGTATAGGGTCATATGTGACATAGTATATATTTTTTTAATTCAGTTAGCTAATGCAGGTAACTTAATTTCTCAACATAGCTTCCCACACAGTGGAGGGTTTTCTTTATCATCTTACAGGATCAAAATTATCTCTAGGTGGCACAAGAGAAACTGACAATTATTTCACCAACTTTGCTCATCTGAAGAGCTACTCCTGGGACTTGAAGAGGTCGTTATCTGCAACAAACCTACAGGAACAACCACACCAGCCCTCAGAGGCCATGGGTAGTTTATTTATTAAAGGATGATGAAATGCTGCTTTCTTTACACATTGGAGCACATTGGAAGCTTAATAGCCATTACGTCTGTTTTATTCAGCCAGTGTTCCAGAATGATCTCAGTTGCCCACTTAAGTATGTAGAGGATGGTTGTTAAGACAGGCATAAGGTAAGATATCTACAACATATTCTAAGTATTGGAGGAGCATTGGTGTCCTCAGCCTTTGAAGTCAAATAACCTTAACTAAAAGAGCTTTCACTGGACAGAGTCTAAAGGTACCATCTCCTAAAACAAAGAAGGAAGAACATAGTATGTGCTCTAACCATACTTAATATACTTAATAAATAAACACATGCAACCTTGTGTTTAGTTAATGGATGGCTCTCAATAGCAACCGCATTAAGCGAAATACCCACATCTGGGTTAGCAGGGAGACAATAAGAAATTTGCAGGCAGGCATTAATCAGAAAATGAGTTATAGTGCATGAAGAAATCGAACAATTTGTAATTATTTCCTGAAAAATATTTTACATATTTCTAGAAATCATTATATCCTGGCTTGGACATTATGGGGAGATTAAAAATGCATGACTCAACCCATCCTGCTTTAATCTCGTCCTGCTTCCTAGCTACCAAACTAGTGCCTAGCTAAAGTTTAACTACACATACGCTATCCACTAGAACAAAGTTAATAGAAACAAATGCTGAACGTATTTGTTACATTGTGAAATGCGTCATTGATAGTGGTCCCTTTATTTAATGCTCATTTATAGCAACTAGTTTGTTAAATGGAATCTTTAGCTCATAGCATTATATATATATATATATATATATATATATATATATATACACACACACACACACTGGCTCTGTTGTAACAGGTACTAAGAAGACTTCAGTAGAATTCAAAGCACTTTTGGAAAAAAAAACTTCAATAAAACTCATAAAAGCATTAAGAAGGGCAAGGAAAAGAAAAGGAGATTATTAGGGGAAAGAAAATGAAAGAGCATATATAAAACTGATTAAATCATAACTGTTTGACTACATTTACACACATCGTATGTGTACAAGCTACTTGCTGCTCAGCATGTCTGTGAAATCTAAATTTGAGCTTCTGGTTTGCTTACTTTAGTCCTTCCCAAAGCAATCTGCATCTTTACTATATTCTATATATCCTGACCATCAATTCTGCAGAAGTCTCCTCCTCATCTCCATAGGACAATTTAATCATGAGGAGGAAGAGTTCTGGTTTCCACTGTGATTGTTCCACATCCAGAACTTTCTCTTCAAATTGGTCTTTATAAATAAGACCCAGAAATGTTGCAAAGTATGTTCCTGATAAAGTGCGTGTGCGTGATTATAAATACTGCAGTGAGCAGGTACAACAATGGCAATGTCTAGATTAGGCAATTATTTAGGCGACACAGAATGTGTTCAGATTGAAGGTAGAGACAGTAAGAGTAGATAAAATGACACAAGGATGGATAACCCATTCTGTACCAGATTTCTGCACCTTCAAATAGTATTGGGAAGCACATCCTGGACAGTTATTTAAGCCGTGCTGATCCAGGCTCACAATATTACATAACGATATACCTTTATATGAGTCCATAAGGACAGGAGGAATTCGACTTTGCTTGACTCTGGCCTTTACTCATTTTCTTTTGAGAAGCCTAAGTGGCATCAAGCCTGGCTCGCACAGCTATACTTTAAAGGGTCACTCGAGCCCCTTCTTAATGTTGAACACAGATTGGAGTCTGTCTTGCATGCTTCTTTTAAATATGTTAACTTTACTTACCACAGCGGGGGGAAAGAAGGTATTTGACGGTATGCTAGGGGTATGTAGGAATATGTCATGCGATTTAGTTAAATAGGCTGCATAAACATATGGAATATATTTTAACTGAGCTTGTTTGTGATCATGCATTAACAAAAAACACAGTCTCCAGAAATATGCAACGTAAACATAGCAAACATGATGTTTTGTTTGTTTCATTAACTGGATAATAATTGCACAAAAGAAAGTCCATAACCCATATCCTTTGCTGGATAATCAGTCCCTTCCAGACAATGTCGTACTTAATGAGTACTTCAGATATATTAGGATATTATTAATGAAGGGTACAGCGTCGTCTGTATACCTGTTTACTTTGGTGGTTTATATGACTATTACTTTCACGTTTGGTGTAGGCATACATTCGCATTAACAGACAATGACAGAACACCTTTTTGATGGGTATTGTATAGGCACATAATATTCAGACTAGTTTTTAAAGGGACAGTTACCTTAAAAGTCAATTAAAGTGAATATGAAACAAGACTCAAGGTTGTTATGTAGTGAGAACACAAATTTAACTTCTTGGGTATGTGTGTTGTTAAATGTTTTCAAGCAGTGCTTTGGGAGGGTGTGAAATATTTTAAATATATAACTATCCTAAATTAAACATTAAATGTTGTATGTAGAGTACCAAAATATGTATCTGCCTTAAACTGTTTTACAGTTTCATACTCATACAAGTTATCTTTAGACTATATGGGGACAGTGCAGCTAAAAAGCATGTAAAGTAATTTATAGGTATATAAAATGTACTTAACACACTTACTGTACAGTCATCATTGTAAACACACTGCATACTTGCATTATTATTTTTTCATCACAGTAAATAATATATCTCCCATTGTTAGTTTGCTGATTGATTAGATAATGCTTCTTACAGATTAGTGTCCCTTACTTTAAAACTAATTACAATCTCTAAAAACAATTACACTCACTGACAAAAGCACAAGCCTTAGATATTTTGATAAATACATTTATTTATGCTAAAAGTTGCAAAAGTGACAGTTTTCCTTTGACATCATGAAAAACATAATTGGTCTATTATAGCTACACACTTCCTAGCTGACATTTGGACAAAAAAATTAGGTCTATTTAATTAAACGTTTAATGTCTAATAACAGGCTTACCCAATGGTAACAGTTTCCTATCAAACAACTCAATTGTTTACCCTATATTGCCATTATCTTTACTATTACTATAAATGTGTTGCTAATATTGGTATACTAAGGTAACAAGGTAGTTTCCTTTAGAAATCAATACATTCCTTATAATTTATCAGCTGTAAGGAGGCATGTTTCCAGGTCACGTCTTTCTTAAAGCATAGTTTGTTTAGTTTAGATGATAATGGTATTTGACTACCATAAATCTAGTATGTGAACTGAAAAAATGGGTATTTATTTTAGAAAAACTATTTTATTTTATCCTCTCTGGTGACATATGTAGAAGATAAACTGTACAGATGGATGGTATGCACAATCCAAAATAATACAGAAAAAAACTGCAAGTTATATTTATCAAACAAATAAATTGTGACTTTCTAGTAATTCTAAAATACACGTCTTGTCAAATTGGTTTTACATTGTTTCTCTATAAGATCCGGAACCCAAGGTTTTCATTGATATACTGAATACAATAGTTGCATTGAAGAAGATATTGGGTCCTCTAAATGATAAATGTTACTGATAACATCTGTAACAAAACAACTAAAGCCACTTAGAAACTATTAGATAAACTCTCCGGTGTATTAAGTAAATAAACCCTAGCAAATCTGTAATTTTCTTCTATAGCAACAGTTTATCACAACTTGCGTTACTATCACATGGCAATTAATCCAAGCCAGAAATATTTTACTTGTCTAAGGAAATGTTTATGAGAAATATTTGGGCATTTAACAGTGCTAGTATTAATTGTTTCTGCCCATTATTGTTTGTTAAATAACAAAACCTAAGTTTTATTGATGCTAATATACTTTTTGTTGGCCAATTCAACGCTGCAGGGCATAAATCAATATTGGTAATGGTTAAATTTAATTACTATACAAAATAACCCCTAATCCTAAATGAATCCGGAATATTACAGAAGCATATATTCTCGTTATGCAATCCTTCAACAAATATGGCTTTATCTATTAAAGTAGGTTATATGTATTATTTATAGGGCATCTCTTCAGTGAAACAGCCATGTAATTTTTCTTTCAGTTCCAGAACAGCTTTACTGCATGAAATGTTATGACTTATCTGCTATCAGAGACTTTATTTCAGTTATCCTGCCGTGTCAGTAGCAGATATCAAATATATGTGTAACAATCTAATGCTAGCCAGAGACTTATGCCAACTGATACGTGGTTTAATTAAATCGGCACATTTTTTTCCTTCTGAAAGCAAGTTTGCCCTTTTTACAGCAAGAGTTCTGCTTAAGGATCTTCATTTTCTGGGTAGCTTTTCTCAAGAAGTAATTCAAGTACTTTGAGACAAATGGAATGAGTAGTTGTTCTCATGGTGATTTGTTGGAATTTCTAGCCTTAGGTTGATGGTGTGTGTACTACAATTATAGTACAGTTTACAACATATAAATAGTCCCAGAATATCTGAGATTAATATTCAAACTGGAATTGTCAAATTGGATGGCTACTTGTGTTTACCGACCTGGCAATATGTCTAAAAAAGGATTAACCAATGGGTAGCTCCCCAATGTTCACCATCTCTCCTCTTATGCCTCATGTGCCCTACTTTTACAGTGTTTGAAATACAGTTGTACAGCACTGTGGGATATGATTGCTTAATATTATAGTATTGCCATCAACAATAGTAATATTTGTATTATAGAGTGTAAAATCTTACATTATGAAGTTACTGTATTTGCTTGAATATAAGACGAGTTTTTTTCAGAGCAAATTCTCTGAAAAATAACCCTTCTCTTATATTCAAGGTCGTTTTATAATCTGACCTGAATAGAAATCTGACTATAACACTAAGATCCAGATTCCCCACAGCGCTGCAGGGGACCTGGATCCTCCTCTCTGGCAGCCGGTGGACGCCTGCGCGGGGCTTCTATGATGGTGTGACATGACCTTCCGGCATTGCACGGCGGGCAAGTCTGGGTATGCATTGTTAAGTCTGGGGGGGGCAGAGTGACATATCAGGGTGGCAGAGGAACATATAGGGGGTATAAGGCATATCTGGGGGGCAGAGTGGCATATCTGGAGGGCAAAGTGACAAGCTTGGGGGCAGATGTGCATAACTGGGGGGGCAGGTTGCCAAATGAAATGATTTTTTTTTCAATCATAGTGTTACCTACCTGAGGAGAAGGGGGAGACCTCCCACCTCCGTTCCACAGCAGCCTCAGCCACTGTAAAGAAGGAGGAGACCTCCCGCCTAAGTTCCACAGTAGCCTCAGCCGCTGGGAAGAAGGAGGATACCCCCCCGCCTCCGCTCCACAGCAGCCGCTGCGAAGAAGGGGGAGACCTCCCGCCTCCGTTCTACAGCAGCCACTGTAAAGAAGGGGGAGACCTTCAGCCTCCATTCCACAGCAGCCTCAGCCACTGCGAAGGAGGAGACCCCAGCCTCCACATAGCAGCCTCAGCCACAGCGGAGAAGGGGGAGACCCTCCGCCTCCACACAGCAGCTGCCGCAAGCTGGAGACAGGTCCGGCTCCCCCATCCGGACACGGTCCTCTTCACACCCTCTAGTGGCGCTGGAGGAAATTACCTCGCCTTATATAGGGAGGTTACCTGCACGCCACACTCAAGATGGCCGTGGGATGGGAGTGCCGTAACGGGACATTTGAAATTTGGAGGGAAATTTAAAATTGGCGCAGGACCTTTCTACCTATTTAAGAAACTCAGAAACCCTCAGACCTTGCCATCTGATGGTTGTGCCTATTCCTGTTGCTGATCTGGCTTTTTTATTCATTGCTCCTGATTTCTGGTGTCCTGACCTTGGCTTACTCTACGACGTTTCTGCTCTCTGGTTCCCTGACCACGGTTTGGGGGGTTGTCTTATAAATGTGCAAATGCGGTACAGTTTTTCTCAATTTAAGGGCATTTAGGTATTTGTATTATACTGAAATACAAAATGGCACAATCTGTATATAAAGTTTTCCTTAAAATGTAGGTCAAAGCTATGCATGCTAATTATATATATATATATATATATATGTGTGTGTGGATTTTATACAGTACTTTACACTATATAAAAATGTATACTAGTTTTATTGATGTCAATTGAATGCATGTCTAACATCGTCCATTTGAAGTCTGAATATACTTAATGCAAAAGAGCTCTTAAGGGACGTCTTGGAAGTGTTTCAAGACGACAGTAAACTGCATCATTTTCTATTCAGGTTTCAATTTTATGGTGCACGCTTAGCAATGTGAACTTAGTTCTTAGCAATAGAAAAAGTAAGTGACAATCTTCCATTCAGCTCAATGATAGTATTGTATCGTCTTTTCTTATTCCCTGTTATTGAATGAAATTGGTTTGGAGAGTCAAGTACAAAAAAAAAAGTGTGGCAAGAAAAGTTCATTTATTCTGTACATTTAGTTCACTCATTATTTAAAGATGTATATTGTCTTGGCACATACTCACTATTTATTAATCCTCTAAGCTCCGAAAGGTTTCAGAATCCAAAGCTAAACTGCATTGCTTGGCTAGACATGACCACGGAATATCACCTTCCAATACAAAGTAATGGGAAACTCTCATGTTGTGTTATATTGTTCATAAGGATTAGTATTTCAAGTGTGCTCTGAGTAAAGAAAAACATGTTGAAAGTCCTCTCATGATATGTTTACTCATACCTTACCTATGTTGGCCTGTCTTTCTTATGTTGTGGCATATGTTGTGAAGCCTGGATCCCATGAATCTCACATTAAGGCCAGCTCTTAAATATTTTACTAGGACGAAAAAATAGAGATTTCTCTCATTTTCATGCACGTTCATACAAGAACAAAGTTGCATATATTACAATCAAATACAAACGAATAAAGTTAAATTGAACAATCACAGAGTAAATACAAGCTGACAGACATTTCCAAGGTTCTGGAAGAATATTTAGGGTTGTTGGGAGGATTAATTATATATCAATTTCCTTCTTTCTTGTAATTTGGAACTGTGACCAAAGATTGTAGACTTTAGGTGACCATACTGCTAAGGTAGGGAGGGTAATAAAGATGGGCCCAAGACAAATGTCAGCCACTTTATGTAACTTGGCATATCCCAATAATGGGTACTATTATCACATTGGAAAAAAAAGTAGAGTGAGTTGAACAAAATGCTGAGTTTGTCAAGATGCACTTGCAGCACAGATGCTTATACTATATCCCCATATTCGTTGCAATTTGTTTTCTTGCTAGAGGATTTTAACCAAGTTTTTGTACTAGGCACCTATTCTGTGATAGAGTTTACCTGATCTTTTATTAATACTAAGACTGTGTGAGAGGTTTGGGTGGACTAGCCACTTGTCTAGATCTGTCAAAAAAAAATTGCAAATTCATTAATTTACTTTATTTTGATATCCAACTGGGCATTGTTTAAGTGCTTTTTGCATTGTTCCAAAAAACATTCATAAACCATTATATCACCAGTTTGGAATAACTTGTTTTTGGCGATTCATCTTTTAAACTTTGTAAACTAATTCAGCTTCATGCTGTGATATGCTTTTTTTTTGTGTTTATTATGGTGCTGTCTGTATACATATGTTGTGTTCTTTCACAGTAAAAAAGACACAACATTTCTACTGTATTCAATTAAAATATAACTTCAATTGTGTCAGTAAGACAAACAGTTTTAGGCTATAGATTAACTGATAAAGACTTTGCTATGTCGTAACATCCTCTGTCTTACTAGCTCAATAAAAGTCACATTTTGGTTTTAATATGCAGATGTATTAGGTCTTCATTTTGCTTTTCAATTACATTTTTACAGGCTGCTGCATGTCTGGGGGTGCAGCAGCCCATCTGCCACCAAAACAGTGGCACATCTACCTATTGGGTTATCAGGCTCCCCAGTGTGCCGCTGCTAAATGGGCTGATTGAGGGGGATCTCTGATCTCCTTAACCAGTCCATGTACACTATGGAGGTCGATGCTGACCCAGCACAGCTTCCATAGCATGCGGTTCCATAGGAACCGTGCATCCTTTATAAGCAGAGATCTTGGATATGAGCAGTAAGGCAGTAAGGGCGCCAGCCGCAGAGAGGCCACTACCTCAGGTCAGGAATAGGGTAGCGGCAAATATAAATACGTAGTTAGTTAAGGCAGGTCGATGGACCACTGTAAAAGTTATGAAGAATACCCCAAAAGGGTTTTCTGTTTTGTTTTCATATAGTGCAAATGGCAGCATAAGTAAAATTCAGTAGAACTTTGAATGCGTATTAGATTTGTTTAACACCAGTCAGCAATTCTGTTCTAAAATTCATGTAATGGGGTTAAGCACAGGAAAGACAATTATTATGTTAAGGAATATTGGAAAGAGAAAACTGAAATTACAAGCTTGTATGCAAACGTTTTCATTGTATAATAAATCCTAGAAGGTTACCAGTTTACCAGGAACAGAAGAGTTAAGATAAAGTGAAGCTAAAGGCCAAAAACCTTTGTGTGGAAACATCTGTAAAATACAGAATGTGTTCATGTTTTATAGACACTCCAATGGTAATGGAACACTAGTGACTCAGCACTCAATAGCAACCAGGCATGAGCCAAATTCTTGACATGTTACATGTGTGTTTGTCATTAAGAGACCAAGCATACTACATAGACAAAAATACAAGACCGGAATAAGGATGGTGAAATGTCCCATAAAAGTGTGGCAAAAGGGCAAAATCACACAAGATCCCTTATTTGACCAATGGATTGAGCCAGCCACATACTGGCTCAATTAGCTGGTCTGGGATTTAGCCGAGCTCTGACACAGTTTGTACTGTCCTTCAACCACTTGCTTACGTCTACCTGACAGGTACGTTTCACCAATATTTGAAAAAAGGACGCTTTTTAATTTTTTATACTTCACAAAAAAGTACAACAGAGGACAATCCTTATGTCACCAAACATAAGTAACAAAAACAAACCCTACCTATCAGAAGAAGCAAAGGCAAATCTATTCCTGTAACAAGAACATCCACCATTTCCAGCATAAAAATTGGTTATTTATTCATGGATAATGCAGCAGACTGAAATGAGGAATATAAACTCAAGTATGGATGCTTATGGTAAGACTCTTTAGTGTGAGATTCTAATCAATCTATAGGATAATATATTGATGGAATATGTCATTGAACTTTTAATCCTGGAAATGGAACAGCTTTGTGTTTCAGCCTATCAAGAGAACAAGAACAGAATAAAAGGGCAAAGCAGATTACGTGTTCAGTGGTAAGGATTTTCCCTTGTCACATTCTTCCCAAATGTGACATTGTCACTGCATTTGTTATTCAAATACAACAACTGAATTCAGTATACAATCTAAAATCCGTAGGATTTATATGAGCAAGAGTGATGCTACCAGCATTCAAAATATATGTAATTTATCTTAAGAAGAAGACATGTCCGTGTTTCCATTTATGAAAAGGCTCTGTAATTCTGATCATCTACAATCTGAATGGAGATAATTACTTAGATTGGCATTAGTGGTGTTTAAATAAGATAAATGTCAATGATAGTTGGGGATTATGTCACACTGGCTCCTTTGAGAAAAATTAACTTAGCTACGAGTTGTTATTAAATGGCTTGTTCATTACTGCAGAAATAATGTAGGGAATAAGTCAACAGGTATTTAACATGAATAAAAATAGCTGCTGACGGAAGAATGAAAATGAAGCATGGTGTATCACAAATTAAATCAATCCACGGTATTTTTGCTAGTAAAATTAGGGTGGATCACCTTTATATGAATATTCAAAGGAACTAGAGACATTAGAGGCATAATTCCTAGTACTGTAAAATGTAGATGCATTCAGAATTTTTCAGGGAATGGTTAATTGTAATTGTAATTAAAGAGTACCCCTTGCTTATATAAAAAAAATGAGAAAAATAAATAAAGAATTGGGCATTCCATATAATCGCATGCTAAGAACCTTCCAATTATCACATCATTTCTAAAGTGGTTATGTCATAACTCAAGTAAGTGAATTATGACACATATGAAACATCCTTCAAAATGTAAAATATACAGGCAAAGATTACCGTAAAACCAGAGGCATTACAGTAAATCAGAGTAAACGAGGAATCATTGCTTTACCTCAGAGTCACCTCTGCTGTAAGAAATATAAGTGTTGTCAAGGGATCTGTCACTTTGCCAAATTCCACTATTTAAAAGAGAATTTTGAAGCAGTCTATCCCATGAAGTATTACACACGTAAATCTCCGTTTTTCATAATAATGTGGGGGGGTGAATTTGTCCTCTCTCAATAAAAATGTTCATTGCGTACGGTTCTCAAATTCTTTAAACATTCCTATACTACAGATTTACTGCAATTACGTAAATACTTTTTTTTCAGTTAGCTTCCACACTTTCCATACAGCATGCTAGGCGCATTCGAATTACATAAAATATGTGACATTTCGCACATGTGCAGCAGCCATTTTGTTTTACTGGCCTAGGCATTACAATGAATAGCAGTGGCCATTTTGTTTATTGGCGGCTGTCGTTTTGCTGATGACTTTAAAATCCATGTAATGTGCAAAATTGTCAGTAAACAATCTTTGATCCAAATGATATTTTATGCAATATGCATGTGTCCAGTATGCTTTATGGGGAGTGTGGGAGCTGAAACAAGTTATTATTTTCAATATAATTTATTTTTAAAGTGTTACTGGTGTTATGTTGTTATTAGTGTTTTAATTTGCCCTTTTATGTTTTGTGCTTGAATATTTTGAAAGGAAACAAATATTTCTTTTGATTTTCTGTTGGATACTTCACCACTGTAAACTGGGCCTGCAATGGAGATGCATTTAGACATTATTAACAATTTTATTATTACATGAGAAGAATTTGCCATTATGCTTCAGTATGTAACACACGTGGTATATTTGGCAAGATTTTGCTCAAGGTTTATGTCTAAGGTTATAGAAGCATGGGATTTTACCTTTTTTTCTTGATGCAAAGATCTTAAATCAGTTCTTGGTCTTTTCTTAGATTCGGGATAGCTTTTTGCTTATCCAATGCAAGTTAAAATTCTCTGTGTTACTATTGCCAGATAATTCAAAAACATTGTACATCTGGCAAGTACGCAGTTATCTACATTTTTTGCAATGAGCCTAGACAAAGATGGCTTCTCTTTTAGTCGATCACAATTTGTTAACAAATAAACCCAAACACAAACAATCCAATAAAATAACCTTGCCACATAATGTAAAAAACCCCATTGTTTCTGCTACGAAACCCCTTTAACCACTTGTGTAAGGTCAATTTTGTCATCTGTGCACCATTACCTTAAAAAAAATTAAATAGTGTTTGAAACTCATGTAGTTCTATGCTTTTAAGGTTAAAGTGGAAATAAAAAGGAAGGTTCTCAATGGTTGCCACAAACTCCTCCTTGTCCTCTGTCAACTTTCCAGGCATTTTTATACATTGTCCATTTCATGTCTATGCATCTTGTACAAGTCCTTATTAATGTTTAATGTTTTGTTAAAGGAACTCCAAAGGACTTTGTGCCTGGGGTGTGTTGGGGTTTTCTACAATGATATTTAGATATAAAAGCACCTTTGTGGTCTAGTTCATTTTTCATAGATATATCACCTATGTTCTGTTATGGAATACATGATATGAATTTTAAGAGGCTGCATGGAGTTTTGTGTTCAGTAAATGGGGGAGGTAACAGCATTTAAGATATGTTTATTATCTTCCTTGACATCCCATTAACCTTGTGCAACCTTTTGATTATCTATTTACCGAGAAAGTAATTCTAATCCCATGTTAGATTAACCCAACTGCTGTTCTTCTAAACTCTACGCTGTAAAGAAATCAAGAGGATTTTGCTGTAGTCTCTGTCATTTCCATGATGAAATAGGATATGCATTTTTAGATTAACATCACTGCTTCTCATACGTGTTTTGATTTGTATTTTATGGAGAATAATCCGTAGGGCTATTGCATAAACATATCTGCTATGAGTATTCAAAACCTATTTTTGTTAATACCCAAAATGCTATAAAGTATTGCATTTTAACCCTTTCATGGCCAGGGGTTTCATACATTTGTTGATCACAGTTCTTCGTTTTATGTTTAAAGTACCCACACATGTTTTCCTGGCTGTTTTTTTTTTTGTCATGGACAGACAGGGAAAATTCATTTGTATAGCCCAAAATTTAGTATGAATAATATGTTAAAAAATTATATAAATTTAAAAAAAACCTCACATTCTTGAAATGTTTTATTTAGCACTGTACATCACTGTAAGAAAGCTCCTGCAAAAGAGTTTGGGCATTCACAATGTATTCAAGTGTAGCTGTGACATGTGTCCACATAATGCCCCTGTCTCCTCTTCTTTTATAGCCATGCAGTTTTCTTTTAGAGCATTATTTATGCAGAAGCGCCAGCAGTCCCACCATCTGTGACGCTAGCCAAGACAGGCAATAACCAGGACATAGGTCCGGTTGCCAGGACTGCTCAAGCTAATACTGGACTGTTAGCAAATGTTTTGTAAACAATATGTATTGTTACCCCCTCAAAATGAATGTTAAATCTGCGAATACACATAACATACAGCTTTAAAATCAGAACGTGAAAGCTATGAAGCAAAAAAAAAAAATGTCATGGCTCTTGTCACAACCAATCCGCTCTTCCTAACAAGGGCTGTCTCCTTCTTCACTAAGCACTGGATGAATAGCCATTTATGTGTTCTTGGCTGAAAATCCTGCCTTTAACAAGTACATTTGATGAAGCATGTATATGGTCTCCTGGCTGTTTGTACTCCTGCCCATCTGTTTAGATGGCAAGATGCCGATGTGAGTTAATTTCACAAGGGTAAAAGGAATGAAGAACTGCAATTTCAGCTGCATAGTATGCAAAATAAACAATGTGCATCCTTCCAAAGACTCTACATGTGGCAGGGAGTAATTACACAATTTGATAAATATTTTCTAGTGTTGCGTGAAACATTATTAAGGTTTATGTAACTACAAAAATCTAAATATAACAAGGTCTCTCTGTTCCTACCCTGAGAATACATTTCAAATCTAGGACCCTGTTTCCAAGGTAGGCCTTGGTTGGCTAGAGGCAACGTTTCTTAATGATTTTATTTTAAGGTTATAAAATACGCTTTCCAAGGAATTTTGCTGGAATATGAATTTGCTTGCTAATCAATGTACAATCATTTTATTAACTGCTAGGGTTTTTTTTATCGTCACCAAAAGCTCCAAACCTATGGTGTCTGGTCACAAGGCTAATGTAGCATTGTCGATATGTCAAAAATGAGGCGCAAGGAACATGTGGAAAAATAAAAATAAAAAGAACTTATAGTGTAATAAGTAAATACACTGTGATAAATATTAGTGTTGAATTGGAGAAGGCTCATCAAGAATCACTGTGGCTTTAAATCTTCTTAAAATCTGGAATATATATATTCACTTTTAATAAACAAAGGTAAAAAACTTACAAAAGAGATGGCATAACTATAGAATGTTATGCATACAGGCAATATGTATAAAAAGTCCTGGACATCCGTTGGTTAATGTAAGTCCGTAGATCTTTCTGATCCAAGAAGTCTCAGTTCTGTCAAGTCTCAAACGCTTTCATATGGTATTTTTATTGAATGTTTTTTAAACTGTAAAGTGCATCTGCTTAATAAATAAAAATATATATTATACATATCACTGTATGTATAACGTATACATGAAATATATATAATCCATTAAAAAAACAAGCTCTGGTAAAAATAATTTCTAAGGCTTGTGGAAAGCTTTTACTTTAAATTCAGTCGGGTATAGTGTAGTGTTAGTGCACGGAAAACACCAGCCCTTGCTTTGAATATAGCTTGTTTAGCTACATGAATCCACTTCACTTTAAACTGTTGCTTAGAAATCCGGTTTGACAGGCAAAGAATCTTATTCATTGAGCACTTTAAACATGTTTTCTTTACACCGGGGAGCAGTGCTATCAAGAATATTTCATAGGCTACTCAAAGAAAAAAAACATCAAAAACGCCTTATTTACACTTCATAAAAGTTCATTTAAAATATTTATATAGAAATTTGGCAAAATGATACATATTTTGAATTGCATACGCTGTTTCCGATGAGGCTGGAAAGACTTTTACTTCTAGCTATTACAGAATTACAGAAGAGATGTAAGTAAACAGCTTTGTCTCTGTATTTTAGCTTGTGTTTTAATGAGAATGTCCCTTTTAAAGGAATAGATCACACTAATGCTTTACAAAAAGACTTCTTTTGAGTGGCAGACATGTAACTCTGAGACTCATGCGTATGCTTTATCTGTCAGTTCTAACCTTTCCGGTGAGTGTCAGAGGCACAGTTAATGGGCTGTGCGTTCATTTCCAGCTCATAACGTAAATTAATAAGTAATCAGCATTTCCTACACGAGGAACAAGAATCAGAGCCCAGATGACTCGTGCTACCATGTCGACTAAATGGGGCCTTATTCAGAACTGGAGGCAGAACAACATAAACTATGTGTTGTTTGAGTTTTTGTAGATTTCTTTTAAGCTGGCATTTGCACAACATTAACTGTATGGGTTCTTTGTAACAGTTTTGAGTATTTTCAAAACATAGTATTTTCATTGTTTGTTTCACATATTTTAATTAAAGGATCAGGAATAAATATTTTTGCAGTAACTTTGTGGACATTAAAGACTTAAGGACCTGAGAGGAACCAATGTCAATGATCTGTGTGATTTAGTTAATGATGTTATAAGTATATATTTATATATATATATATATATATATATATATATCCCATGTGTAGTTTTGTCAAGATAGCAGGAATAGTTAGGGTTCACTGAAGCAATTTTTATTTGCTTCTGCAGATAAGCCAATGGAAGGCCGAAGATGAGAAGAAAGGGATGTGAGTAAACCTGAATTTTATTTTCATAATTTCTTTAATAATTTAAAATTAATTATTATTAAGTATATGTGGCTTAATAAAAATCATGGTTTTTATATAAACCTCACAGCCCATTACAGGGACAGGACCCTCACAGCCTGCTACCCATGTCTGGGCTCTTGTGGGGTTTGGGGCCCAGATGGCTCCCTTTCTACGAATGGGGTGCAATTGGCCCCTTTCTGGTCTTTGGGACCT
This sequence comes from Sceloporus occidentalis, assembly GCA_023333645.1. Taxonomy (NCBI): domain Eukaryota; kingdom Metazoa; phylum Chordata; class Lepidosauria; order Squamata; family Phrynosomatidae; genus Sceloporus; species Sceloporus occidentalis. Next base: position 12,035,031 of record JALMGF010000027.1, on the reverse strand, counting down.
GGTGGCACTATTGCGAATATATGGGATGGGGTAGTGGGAAGACTATGGTTGGGAAGGAGCAGTAAACCCCTCTTATTAGGTTTGCACTGGGCCTAAAGAGTTTTAATGGCAGCCCTAACACGGTTTAGTACATTATAAACATCAAATGCTTAAGAATATGTGAAATTTGTGGTAGACATATTTAAAGTGACTTAACTAAGTATATGAGGGAGGTTTATTTCAAAGGAGGAGAAATGTTAGACCAGAGGTTATAGTCTAACACTAGAGGGTCAGAAGGGGTATGTATTGGATGTATTCTACTGTACAGAGAGGGTGGTAGACAAATGGAACAGTCTCCCATCAGCATGGGATAGGCATAAAAGTATCTTGAATTTATGACCATGGACTGATTAAGGTTTGACACGGACAGACTAGATGGGCTGCTGTGAAGTTCTGTGTTTAAATATTTCTGGCAATTTCGACACATAGAGAATTAAGCGCAGAAAATGTTGGCTTGCCACATAAGTTGGTTTGCTTGCATTTGATTTGAGGGTCATCAAAACATTAGCAAATTAACACGGTAAATCAGGGAGCCCACCAAAAGTGCAACCCTACCCCCACAGCCAGTAGATGCAAAACACTAGCTCCGTGGCCACCACGCTCCATTTTATTTTATTAACCTCAGCTACCAATACATAATACATTTACTTAGGGTTGCAACCAGACCTGAATGACGATATGCTTCTCCTACCTTAAAGGTGGGCAAGAAAGTTCTTCTGTGTAAAAGATGTAGAAGCCTCTGTTTACATTCTATTTATCTATACATATTAGTCTATACCAATGAATCCCAACCCTTATACATTAACAACTCCCAGATTAATGTTTAACCCCCCTGTCCTTCCAAGCCTTCCTCCCCTTTCATACAGCCCTTACACTTGGAAAAGGAATTACGACTTTTTTGATAGCTACACGTTTTTAGCTGTATCAGATAAAAACAATTAAAAAAAGAGTTTTACAGTACACAATGTCATACATTTAGCCCCCCTTAATTAACTGAGCAACCTTTAAGATACAGGTTGAGCATCCCTAATCTGGAATGCTTGGGACGACAAGTATTTCAGATAAGGGATAATTTTGCATAATGTATCCTCAACTCACTGTGCTTTCTGTTGTTCAGGCTTCTCCCTGCTATCCCAAAATGCTTCCAGTCCTTCGTTCAGGCTTCCCCAGAGCACTTTCTGTCCATGAAAGCAAGCAGGAGGGCTCTAGGGAATCATGACCAACAGACTGGAATCACTCTGGGACAGCAAGGAGAAGCCTAGACAATGCAGCGGACAGCAGGAGGAGCCGAAGAGGAGGCAGAGAAATAATCTGATGAGGTAAGACACCTCTTTTCGGTTCCCCTTCAGTAGTGAGTATACCTTATCTGAACTTCCCTTATCCAAGAAATTATTTCAGGTTTCGTATCATTTCGGATAAGGAATACTGAACCTGTATATAAATGAAAGCACCATGCCACTGACACAGATAAGAGTTCTTGGCATCAAGTATATAATGTGAGGTTTCAACAGATAAAACACATATGTTTATATGCACAGAAATTACTACAAAGAGGCATGATTCAACCAACCAGGGAAATTAGCTATTATCTGGGGGTTCAGGACAACTGCCTACAGGGTGCTATGGATGGAAGGTAATAGGCCAAAAGAATATATTGTTCTTGCAATTTCACGTATAACCATAAAGTTCTAGAATATCAGATTGTTTACGCAGTGACTAGAGCCTTACTATGCTCCCTTCTTGTGAAGTCTATTTAGTAAATGCCTTGGCAGGATAGTGTATTGTCAGTGTGTTTACTAATGGTTGCGTTTTAGGGTTATTCCCCTGAGCTGTTAGGGCCATCTCTCCCCTGAATTTTATACATGTATAATTTAATAGATAAAATGCACTGAGACATTGTCCTCTGTCAATGACACACACAAAATGCTTACATTTTCAAATTCTGGGTTAGATGAAAATTCTAAGAAGTCAAATCACGGTTGATGTGACAGGGGCAAAAATAAAGTGAGAGGAAGGATAATTGCATCAGAAAGACAATGAGAATGTAAGAGGAAATTCTAAAAAGATCCACATTCTAGTTTTTATACAACTATTCTTTTATTCAATAAATTAAATTATACTGACATGCAACATATGTCCTGTCTGAACACATTAACTTCCAATAAATCTGTCCTCTGGAGTTTTGTATTCTCTTATAGTATAAGCAGGTGAAGTAAACTTCACTGAAATGTTAAATCTAACAGATTAAATACATCTGTTATACCACAAAATAAATATGTATGTTATGGTATATAAATTAATATGTACAACATATGGGACTGCATACCAAAAGTATGAGTTGAATTTTTCTCACCTTATTTGACTTTAGATTAAGTCTCTAGAATTGCTCAGCAGGAGTACTTTTTTGAGAATGAGTGATTACAATTTTCACTGCAGTATAATAGTTTGTTATTTGAAAAAATAAATTGGACAGCCAATAAAACACTGCCGGACTGGATCCAAAAACTCCTAAATTCTATGATAGTATGTTATAGCTTAGTCTCAAATCTTGCCATGATTCTAATGTAATGTTCTCTGGGAATAGTAACAAACTGTTAACAAGTGGCTGCTGTTGTGGCTTTAAATGCTGGTCATTCATAAAACATCTAAGGGATATTTACATTCAATTGTGTCTGCTTTCCTATACCACCTGTCTTTAAGGTAAATTAATTACATTTATTTCGGTCAACGTATGGTTGGGTTTCCTCAAGCCTGAGCATTCTCATACATTCCACAATTATGAATGGACAGTCTAATACCTGCTTAACACAATCTATTTAGAATGTTAACTATGTAGGGAAACAGCAATTGTAATACTATCCGAACCATAGGTAGATTGAAAGAAACTTAATTAATTTACCTTCCATCTGCCTGCCCCATGTCCATCCCATTGTCATACCCATTGCTCCCCCCATCACTCCCAATAAGCACACTTTATGACAACAGGGGTGAGCCTTTGGCTAGTGGCGCCTGGGTGTCATATTTCCTCAGGCCCCCCATTTAACTAACACACATGCACACTAACATGCAAACTTGCTATAACATCCACTCACTCTAACACAGTACACTTACATAAACACTTACACAGTCTTTCTCCTGTTCTTCTTCTTCCCCTCCTAAGTACAACTAACCCTCTGTTTACCCCTGACACTTCAACACCATATTCTGACACACTAGCTCATAGTAACATCATACATTGACAACCAAACACACACACATGCTAACATCAAATACTACACACACTCTACTTCCCATCCCCCTCATACCTCGCTGAGTCTTGTCTCCCATGTAGCTCACACTCACTTCCGTCCCCCCCGGCGAGACATACTGTTGAGACCCCCAAGATCCTCCTACACACACGGAGTAACACACTTACACATACACTAACATGCTTTCACACACCCAGTAAAATGCTTACACGTACTAATATACTTACACACACTTACATATGTACTTACACATAGTAATATACTAGCACACACATCAACTAACATATTTACACGCACGTCAAAATACTTGCACACAGCAACATACTGACATAAATAAACACACACTAAATAACACTTATTATTACTGTGAGTTTTGAGCTCTGATCTGACACAGACAGTTTAATAGCACCTGTTGTGAGCTTAAATACCAAATCGAAGTATGAGCCTTTCTTTGGTGTAAGTGTTGATACAGTGAGAGGGTTACATCAGTGTAGTAAAGACTCTGGAGACCCTTCTGGAGTCTCTGATGACCCCACCCGTCGCTGATTACAAAGAATAGGAGTGGGAGGTGAAAATAATCAAATAATTAAACAAAAATAGCTAAAAAGTGACCAAGTGCCTTAATGGTTTTCCATGTGTTACAGCAAATAAAACACTTAAGATATGTGGTTATCCGCACAGTAATATACGTTAATGATGATGATTGAATATAGCTTTTTATGGATTGATTGGTGGATGTTTTGCATTCTTCCTTTCACCTCCATTGACTTGTAACGTGTCCTTATGAACAGCTGTGCTTAGACTGTTTACTGTACATGACAATTTCAAATGAATCTGTCGCATCACAGCTGGGGAGGCGTATTATGAATTTTCACAAATAGTTCTTCATTAATAATTTTGTCTTGACTTTCCAATACTTAAAAATTAATAATCATATTTTCAAAAGTGTCACTAGTAAGGTCATGTAGCTTTTTTAATGACTGAGTCAAGTTAGCAAGAAATGAATTTGTGTTTCATTACAACATGTATTATTGCACAAATGAATGAAGTGGTTTATTGGGATTGTATGAAATGCCCTTGTAGTAAAGAGTAAATCATAGCAAATGCGAGTTACCATAAAGTGGAATTAAATTATTCGAACAGACATAATTTATTCCTGAATTAATTACGAGTATTAATTTGGAGTTTTTCTAAGAAGGAAGTAAACATTAAAAAAAACAAATGCAGATAATATTGAAGTGCTAATGGAAGAACTGACTATTTACCTTGGCAAACCCCCCAAGTAATTTAATTGTCGAAGTTGGGATGTTAAATCCCTCCTATGATGTCACCACAGTAAACTTACTGGTCAACATGGACAGCAGCATTGAAATATTGTCTGTAGTTGCATTAAAGTGTGTTCGGGGCAATGTCCTTACAAACAAAAAAGTCATCTTTGGTAAACACTATTTTGGGGGGTTTAAACTCGTAATCGGTATAAATGTCTACATGCATAAGGTCCAGGCATTATAAGCAAAACAGCCGTGCACAGATATCTGTATAAAAGAAAAATGGAAAGGCTAGAATCAAAGCTTTTATTGGAGATATCCAGTCTTAAGTGCCAATGATCTTAAAGGAGAACTACCTCAAACTCTTATATGCTTTATTGTAACATTTTCAGTGCCATCCATGAGTGGGTACGCAGTTGGCAAAGTGGACTTCAGTACAATTAAGTAAATAAAAAAAAAGACACACCACAATTCTATTTTTGTTTTCCCCACATCCCTAGTATTTGTTTCCTTTTCCAACATGGTCAAAATGTTAATTCACATATACCGGTGGAAATAAATCAATACTATTGCATCCGTTTCATCATTTTAGATTTTCTAATTTCATAGATTATTATGGTGTTTGATTTTGTTTGTATACAATTAAAATGATCACAGTTATTGCCAAGTACAATTACCTGTTGCTTGATGGCATACCAGTACGTATCATATCTATACTATGTTTTAAATATGTTTCTCTATTAGACAGGTGAAAGGGTGAGTCAATGCTAAGTCATCATCTGCAATTGAAATTAGTGTTTGTTTGACTTCAGCTGTCTAAAAAATGAATCAACACTTAATTAGAAATGTTTCTTTCTTAAGAAAACAGGTATTACAGAGCTTAAAAATGACAAATATGTAAGCTTTGACTTTTATCAATAAAATTGACAGTGTATTATTTGTGGGATAAATATTTAAAGAATAATAAAAATAATACATTTTGTTTACTTACTCTTTTACAAAAAAACAATTTTTATAATAATTTTACTTTACCCTCTTTGCGACATCATGAAAAGATGTCCCTGGAGCAGGGCCGGCCTTTGGGGTGTGCGACCTGGCCACCGTAGCGTACCGCTGCCGCCAGCAGCCTACCTAGCGGCGGGGGGGGGGGGGCGAGCGGCACCCGTTGCCGCTCATCAGGGGGGCACCCGGCACCCCTCCAGAGACGGACAGTAATGTCCGCCGCTGGAGGAGCAGGCTCGCAAGGGAGCGGTATCGGAGGTCTTTAACAGACCTCCGGCTCCCTTGAGTGATTTTAAGCCGGTTCAAGGATCTCCCTTGAACCCGGCTTAACATCACTCAAGGGAGCCGGAGGTCTGTTAAAGACCTCCGATACCGCTCCCTTGTGATCCGCGCGGCAACAGATGCTGTGCGCCGGGGTTTGTTGTCAGACCCCGGCGCACAACACTGAAGCCGCGCCCACCACTGTCCGTGCCCTCTGAACCGGAAGAAGACAGAAGAACTGAAGAAGAAGAACGAAGAGGAGGAAAAGGAGCTGTAAGGAGAAAAGTGGAAAGGTAGGAAAGCATTCAGTGAGAGTGGATTGGTATATGTGTGTGTGGATTAGTGTATATATGTGTGGATTGGTATATATGTGTGGATTAGTGTATATATGTGTGGATTGGTATATATGTGTGGATTAGTGTATATGTGTGGATTAGTGTATATGTGTGGATTAGTGTATATGTGTGGATTAGTGTATATGTGTGGATTGGTATACGTGTGGATTAGTGTATATATGTGTGGATTGGTATATATGCGTGGATTGGTATATATGTGTGGATTGGTATATATGTGTGGATTAGTGTATATGTGTGGATTAGTGTATATGTGTGGATTGGTATATATGTGTGGATTGGTATATATGTGTGGATTGGTATACGTGTGGATTGGTATGTGTGTGGATTGGTATATATGTGTGGATTGGTATATATGTGTGGATTAGTGTATACGTGTGGATTGGTATATATGTGTGGATTGGTATACGTGTGGATTGGTATGCGTGTGGATTGGTATACGTGTGGATTGGTATACGTGTGGATTGGTATACGTGTAGATTGGTATACGTGTGGATTAGTATATGTGTGGATTGGTAACTGTGTGAGAGTGATGGGTGTTATGCTGTACCATTTCCAATGTCTTTTTCATGATCTAATTATGCTCTAAAAGTACATCATAACTCCCATCATTCTATACTGTTCCATACAGTGGCAAAGCTGGGAGCTAGAGGCCTTGCACCCCCACCGCAGGACTCCTGAAAGGTAAGTGAACTTCAAAGAGGGAAAGGGTAGATAGTTAGGAGGGCGTATATAGGGAGAAGGGAGTGAGACAGGGGAAAGGGGGTAGATAGGGAGAAGGGAGTGAGAAGGGGTAGATACGGCAGAAGAGCGTGAGAAGGGGTAGATAGGGCAATCATACTCCTATCATGCCAAGTCTGCGAGTAAATCCTGGAATCTGGGTATGCCTGGGCATGATAGGAATGTGATTGCTGTTAATCATATATATATATGATATATATAGACTTGAAAAACCGAAGTTGTTTGTGTGGTTATTTGGAAAGTCCCTGGAGTGCCGGTAACTATTTTTGGACTTTATATATATATATATATATATATATATATATAATATTATTTAATTGTTTTCTCCTATTTTGGTGTGTTACTTACTTTAAATAAAAGTGTTAGATTTTTTATGGTGTTGGGGGGGTCATATTCGGTTTTGGCCAGGTAAATGCTGCACTTTCGGTTTCAGTCCAGAATTCGTTTCGGTGCATCCCTACTACCAAGCCAGACAATTAAGTGGTAGGCCTAGACCACATCAATGTTTGGCGTAGTATATAGTGATTGGGGTTTTGTTACAAGTTTTTATTCCTTTCTTTTTTTGGGATGGGGGGGCGCCAGAGGAGTAGTCCGCACAGGGCGCCAGAACACCTAAGGCCGGCTCTGCCCTGGAGGACCAATGACGTACTTGCTACATTATTGGTATTGTTACTGTAATCACTGTGATCACATGGTCTACTCTGCAGCTAATGCTCCATCGAAGGCGCGATAAGCCAACAGTAGATCCCCTGCACTTCTGTGCGTGTGATCGCTGCTACAGCCAATCAAACTGCCTTTGTCTCTGTTTCTCTCCTTTTCACTTTGATCGTTAGCTGGAGAGACACAGAAAATAATAGGTTCCAGGACCCAGGTTTAATTTTTTTAAGGGGTCATTTTTATTTTGTAATTTTCAATGTATATTGGGTAGTTAGTGTAGTAGAGGTTAGTTAGTGGGGAAGTAGACATGGTAAAGGGTAGATTTAGGTTAAAAAAACCCCAACTAAATAATGAAAAAATAAAAACAAAGAAATTCTAAAATCTAAAATAAATGCAGTTTAAATAGGAATATAGAGTGTTTTTAAAATTAGTGCAATTTAATATGATTTTTTCACATTTATACTAGCTGTGGATAATGTATGTAATAAATATTATATGATTATTATATGTGAATAATTGTCTTTTTTTTTTTAAATGGCCTACTTGTCCAGAAATAAATACTTTGTATGGGTATTCTAAAGGAAAAAGAGGAAAATAACAGCTGAAGAAAGAAATATCAAAAACACAAAAATTGCTCTGGTCCTATAGCCCTGGTTTAATCTGACAAAAGCCCAGATCATTAATTAGTCATTCTGCCAGTTTATCACAAGCTAATCACAGTTAATGTCAGTGTTACTCTTGTTTTGGTCTTTGACCCATTGACTTCTTTCTTTCTACATAGTATCACTAGGATTCGCATAAAAGACTTAAATGTGTAAATGTAGATTCTGTGTAAGTATTGCTTAAGGTAGACATAGGAAGTGGCAGTAAAGGGTGACAGGAGCTCTTGCAGAGAATAATAAGTTGTTTTACCTTCCTATATAAATGCAGTAATAGAGCAGAACAATTTATGTCTGTAGGGATACTAACAAGCAGATGAGGCATGCAAGATTTTCTACACATAGTAACATTAAACACCCCGCTGCCTGAGGGGCTGAAACACTATGTGAATGTATAACAAAATGCAGGTAGTTGATTTGCATCGCATGGAATCAGCAAATGAATTAAACACCTTTCTGGTTATGCGATTTGCTAGCTTATGCCAATTATGTTTGTCAATGAACTTGTTAAATGCCTTGCTGCTTGTCTAGTTCAGAATTATTTTCTGTCAGCTTTTTTCTATACCTATACTACTATTTTTGTGAAAAGGTTATATGTTGTATTTTTCTTTACCCCAAGATATACTTTGAAGCTCAGGTTTGTAGATGATCACCTTTCAGAATAGGTACAGCAATGTCAAAGGGTGACCATGTAAGATTCTGTATTCGCTGATCTGTTCGAATAAGAAACGCCGGAGCAGTGTAGTGAATACTAATAGACCTTCAGAGACAAAACAACAGACACACCAGCAGAATGAAAATGTGCTAAATTGATTCAAGGCATCTGCTTGAAATGCAAGAATGACTTGCATTATAGACACAATGAATGAGTTAATAAGAGAATTCAGCCCCATAACAAATGTGTACAATGTACACTTCAGCAGTCAAAGCTTGACGTTAACTGATTTAATGTGAAGGAGTCATTAAGTAAAAGAAGAAGGTGCTGTGTTGCCATCCCTGATGTTAGTTTTACGCAAGAAGCTCATTAGGAAATGTCATGTCACACACAGTTGGTTCAGTCAGAGAAAAGGATTCAGCCAGCCAATCGCGGTTGTTGCCAATATTATGAATAGAGCTGTAACATTGCAGTAATGTGATTTAAGAATATACAGGGCATAAGGAAAGGTCATATTGCAAAGGTGGTATTTTTATATGTTAGAGGGGCTATTTTCCTAACCTGTGATGCCTTGACCAGAGTGGCACCAACAGCGATGCCATAAAATGCACCCGTGATGTGTAAAAGTCAGTCTGGTACCTGACAGAGGTGCAACAGAGCGCTCCACAATTTGTACAAGAGATCTATACCTACACTGGCATTCAGTTCTAAATGTATGAAAAAGACGTGACGTTTGTGTATGTGGGGTGACAATGGCGCTTCTTACCCGCTATTTGGTCTTCAATGTGCTTTGGGCCCTGTACATTATAGATAGATAGATAGATAGATAGGGTTGAGTCTAATAAATATCAAGTCCATCAAATACCTAGGTTGTTTAAAATAACTTAAGTAATGGTGAAATCATATAAATCTAATTACTGTATAGCATTTCTCATCTAAAAAGTATCTTATAACGACATGCACAATTACAGCTTATATCAAACAGTTAGCAATGTATGTGCTTTTCATCATATGAAAAATCAGTGTTTCTGAAGCTCAGTTAATTCATTATACCATATTTCATTATTAATCAACCTGTTCAATATAAATTTCAATATATTATCCACAAGACAAAAAAGCTATATATAATATATATATTTTCTGGCTCAGATAGTTTCAGCTTTTTTTTTCTCAGCTTGGACTATATTTAAGGCTTTAGCATTAGAGGTCACTTTATCTAGCAAGGAATGAGCGCATCATGTTTCTGGTACCAAACCACAGGTTCAATCAGCAATTCTACAGTGGTAGGATCACTTGGTAAAATGAGATTCCTGTTTCCGATTACCATACATTAATATAAAGTAAGTCTCTCAGGTCACTTTTTCAACCTTGTTTAGTATGTCATTCCATACAGAAAACCTTGTTTCAGACATAAAAATATTCGTTATGTTCACTGTAGTAGAATTATGCATCTAAGCGCTCAAGCCAGCGTGATACATTGCAAAGTACTTGGTATGCATGTGGCTTTCCAGTGACATATATGTATCAGAAAATCTGGAATCAGCTTAGTTTAAAAGTGGCAGTGTCTCATACTGCCTTCTATACGTAAGCAGGGACTATCAATCTATTATTCTTTAAACTGAACATGTGAGAATGTGGGAACTATGATAAGCTAAAAATATGCAGTGAATTAAAAAAATATATCATGGATATACCTAGGAGCTCACCAGAGGAAGCCCGGCTTTCCTGGGTCTCCAGGTCAGTTTCATGTTTCTTTGGGCAGGGGAGCAATATTTGGCCACACCCTCTCCCCTCCTACTTCCCACCTACTCCCCACCTAATTCTCTCCTACTCCCGCCAATTAAAGGCTCTTTACCTCTACCTGAAGCCACTCCAGTTAACCTGTGTAGTTCCCAGGTACGAACAAGGGTAGTGGTATGTGCCCCCCTCTCGCCCATCAAAAGCTGCATTGTTGGGGTCCTTTTCTATCTGTATATGCTATGTTTCACAACATGTTATCACACCTGTTTATAACTGGTACGCAACCATGTGAAGTTATACTGTGGAGCAAATAAGCACAACATGTACATTTTGTCCAAATAAAAAGTTAGTGATATTGTAACATCTTGTGCATGCTTGTTATAATTACAGAAGGGTCTCTTAATATAGAATTATAGAAACGTCTTATCGTATGCTCTAGAAATCACTGTATCTGTAACCAAATAATTGTCGTTAATCATCTAAAATTAAATCTAATATGGTTAAGCTGTATTGTGCTGTGATCCATAGTGATATATTTTTTAAAAAATCAAGCTTTAATTCTTCTCAGCAGCAGATCAAGGAAACATGTTTCAATGAAATATGTTACTTGTCACCTTTGGTGCAACTCTATCAAACTGTTTTAGATGATTCTAACTATATTCTATCTATTTTCATGCTATTACCCGTTTATATTGGAGATTGTCAACTGTTGCATTTAAGGCAAATTGTATTATTTAGAAAAAAATGCTAAAAAAGATTATTAATATTCTTTTTTCTAATGAACCTGAGCAGAGACCGCAGCAGAGCCATATTGCAACTGTATGTGGATGGCATAGAACGTTAACATTGTAAAATGATACATACAACGGTATTCCGGACACATCATCCTAACCTGTTTCAATGGCACATATTATTTTGAGTTGAACTGTTTCCTTGATAGCTAGAACCATCCCCTTAGGCGCACAGACTCTCTGATTGCATAACTAAAAGTATTTCTTTCTTACAAAGTACCCGCTGCGTGAACCACAGCCTGTGGATATAAGCGGGCTTCTTTCCTAGATATGGATACGATTTTAAGGAGGAGGATGACATTGTAGCAGTATGTATGCAACAGATGGGAAAATCTGCAACCTTTGCTCCAGTGTGATCATCATCTCTATAAAAAAAAAAAATCCATCACAGCCTAAAGACAGCGAATACTTACAGTAATCCCCTTCTGCCATACAATTGTAAATTCAAAAGTCTCATAATAATAGCATTGTACATGGATTTGCAGAGTATTTAGCTGTTTTTCTACCTGTCAATGCTGTCAGGAAGGTTGATTTTTTTAAGGATAATCCATGGTATTTTTAACCATGATTGTGAATGTTATTTGGAGCGAGTTAAATTAAAGAAAATTAATGAAAAATTGCTAGGCCTGTGCACAACTATTGATTGTTAAATAATTTTTTGCTAGGAGCCATTTTTTGTAGGGTATAATCTAGTGTCAGAGTAAGACCTCCTGTGCCCCTAAGTATATAGCTTTGGGTAAGAAAACCCCAGACACTAAAAATAAATAAGAAGGATGTCAGCATGCTTCATGTAGGGATAAAAGACTCAGGACTTACCTAATGCAAAAGAGGCAAGGTTGAGCAAGGTCACGTAGCATCCCATTACGTGACCCTGCGGGAGTAGCCTGGCAGCTTGTACTGTGTCTGTGAGCTGTGTTGAAGACAAGCGGAAGACAGGGATAAATGAGATGTGTGTGTGTCTGACTGGGAATGTTTGTCTCTGGCTATGTTAGTGTATGTGTCTGGGTATGTTAGTGTGTGTCTGTGTATGTTGGGGTTTGTGTGTGTGTGCATCTGGGCATCTTAGTGTGTTTGTGTATGTTTGTGTGTGTCTGGGTATGTTAGTGTGGATATGTTAGTGTAAGTGTGTACTATTTGTACTATTTACTGAAAACCAATAACCTTTTATCTGTACCAGTGCTATAAGGTAAATGTGTTATTTGGGAATGTTGATGCATTGATGCATTGATGAAGGGATTGGTAAAGTATATATGGCCCATAATTCTTCTCACTATAGTATTGTACAAAATGACATTGTAAAGACATGTAACAATAAAATACAAAATGTTCAAATTTTTACACTCTGTTCAAACATAAATTTCAAGCTGTATAACAACGTACACCAGGGGCGTAACTAGAAACCACTGGGCCCTGGTGCAAAAATTGTCACAGGACCCCCCACCTTCACAACTTGTCTGTGCCTTCTTTGCCCCTTGCCCCCCTCTTCCAACATACACTTTAGCACACATATGTAAACACACTTACACAAATTACACACATTTACTCATACTCACTAACACACATGTACACATCCATTCTAACACACACTTGCACATCCATGCTCACATACACATATATATATACACAAACACATTTACACATAGACATAGACGTACATACCTCCCAACCTCTCACCTCTCTTTTAGCTTGCAATCTGGCTGTTCACACAGACCCCGATATGCTCAGTCTCCCCGTGCCAGTTCAAAATAGTTTAGGAAGGGCCATTCTGACCTGGATCGGTGCGGTCCTTGACGGAAGGGCTCTTTTGACCGATGCGACCCATGTAGTTATGCCAGTGACATACACTAAAGGAATGCATAAATTCGGGACCTGCTCAAATAATGTTAAATAATGACTAAGGCTTAAGCTGTTTAGGAATCCAAAGTTTGGACATTATGTGCCATTCCTTGACAAAGCCTTAAGTCATGGGGCACTTGACATGGGCAGATTTCAGTGGACTTTACATTGAAGAGTAAAGCTTTAGATAACCATAAATATTGAGTTATACTTCAGCGAAAGCAATATGTCATACGGTTATGTTTAACACATTGTGAGTTCTTGGGTCATACACCTAAAACTACTATTATTTGATTGATTATAAGACGACCCTCAAATTTGAATATGAATTTAGGAAAAAAATAAAAAGCCTGACTATAAGATTACCCTCAAAAAATACCAATTCACATGTAAACTATTTTTTCATATTTAATAAAAACTATGATTGAGAAAAATGCATTTCTTGTTTTTATTTGCCAACCTGCCCTCCAGTTATACACATCTGCCCCCAGTTATGCACATGTGCCCCAGGCTTGCCACTCTGCCTCCTAGATGTGCCACATACCCCCTATATGCCACTCTGCCACCCCCCAGACTTACCAATGCATCCCCAGACTTTCCCCCTGTGCTCCAGACTCCCTAGTGTCTAGTGAGGGCAGCTGGTGGACGTCTGCGCATAGCATTTGCTGCTGTCTGGCACTTCCGCCAGAGCTTCTATGGTGGAGCACTGGAAGGTCATGTCACGCCGGTGCTCCGTCATAGAAGCTCCGGCAGAAGTGCCAGGCAGCGGCGGAGGTTGTCTGCGCGCCTCATGCAGATGTCCACTGGCTGCCAGGGAGGAGGATCCAGGTCCCCTGTAGCGCTGCGGGGGATCTGGATCTTAAGATGACTGCAAATATAAGACGAAGGTTTTTTTTCAAAGCATTTGCTAAAAAAAACCCTCATCTTATATTCGGGCAAATACGGTATTAATCTGCTTGTGGTGTAGACATCAATGAAAGTGAGGTCAGGAGTAGAATTAAAAAACGAATACAGGAACTAGATGCTAGATATTTTGTTATGATTCTCTGAGATAGTAATCATAAACCTTTTCCTTATTTTGAAACTAGATATTTTTAAATCTAAAATAGATACAGTAAATTGATCCATCGATATTTATTTATCTAGAGTATCTATCTATCTATACCTATAGATACCTATACCTACACACTTTAAGAATAGCATAGTAACTGTTAAATGTAACTTGTTTGTGCTCAGAAAAGATAAAAAAAAACACAACCTCACAAATAAAATCAGAACCAAATATGAGAATCTGACTTTAACAATAGTCATATTGCCACTAATTATTTTTTAATGTCCTTGAATGTATTTAAAAATCATTGGCAAGAAAAATTACTGTTGTTGAAACAAAACTGCTTTAAAGTGAAACTTGTTACAGAGCACGCTAAGAATTTTAGCTTTTCTGTTGCATGCTAAATGTAAAAAGTTTCGTGGTAATCGAGTGGCCCTTAATGCTCTAAGCTGACAAAGTCCCAGGGGGAAATGAAATTTGTAGTAGTCGTTGTCAAATGGAATCAAAATCTTAAGCATGTTGCCTTTGAGTGTTTTAGTAAGGTAATCCTTGTGTTACAGCACGCTATTGAGTTTTCTAAAGAAAAGATGCTTTCAATGTATTAATACTAAATGACTCATTTTATGATTATATGAGAATAATGAAAAATACAAGGGGTGTTCCTAGTTTTAGTCTGAATTATGATGTTTATTGTTGTTCTGGTTTAAGAAAGAGGGGATCTAGCATATGCTATTAAGAAGAAGACAGTAGCTGACCCTTTATACATTTTCATATAGATTGGTTTTCTAAAATGCATTACATTAATTAATAGAGAGCCAGCAGATTCAGTAGTTCTATTACAATAGTGTAGAGTGAAAATAAAAAATGTGCAAAATTGTCGAAATCATTCACAAATGTTAAGATAAACTGGTGGAGCTTTCTCTTGTGAGCTTACACTCTAATAGGAGGTTGACAGTGGAAGGTTAGGGACTGCTTGGGGACGATGATTTTATTGTTGAGATGGTCATGTAGAGAAGTCAGGGAATGTGGAGCAGGGGCTGGCCTGAGAGGCAGGGGCAATTGCCAACATGAGCTGTTCCAAAATTCTTCAAACCGACCAGGTCCGACTTGGATCACCCACTTGCAAAGTCCAGAATGTGGTGGGGTTATGCAACATGATGTTATGTGACCCCTAAGTAAAAGCACGACTGCTTGCAATGTGTGTAAGTAGCTATTAAAAATACAAACAAGATAAAGGGATAATGGGGTGAGTGAGTATGTATGTGCATATGTAGGTTAGAATGAGTCTGAGGGTATTAGCATGAGTAAGTGTGTGTTAGCATGGGTGTGTCAATGTGTGTTAGCATGTGTGTGTATGTTTATTTGAGTGTGTAAGTGTGTGTTAGCAAAAGTATGTCTCTGTGTCAGCCTGTGTGTAAGTGTGAGAGTGTGTATAAATATGTGTGTTAGTATGTATGTTTGTTACCAGTGGGCAAGGAGCCGATGTGGCCACTTTGCTTTACCTGCCACCCTTGGGCCAGAAGGTACCAGCCCACCCATGGTGTGGAGGTGACAAGAACAGGTGGTTTCTTTTCAGACTTCAGGTTGTCGCTTTTTTGTATATTTCTGTCATGTCAAAACAAGAGAGATTATCAACACAAACTGATATTACATGACAAAGATACATGGAAAGAGACATGGTTTGTAAATACTTTGACATGTTGACCAGACTGGCAGGGAATTTGGCAATCAATTCATTATAGTGGTATTAATTAGACTTGCGCATTGGTCTTCGGGCGAACATGAAAACGAGCACGAAGAGGCCGTTTTTTTGTTCGTTCCGAAGGAACGTAGAACAGAATACAGTGCCTGCAAACCGTAGGCGAAGACGAAGACTCACAACCACGAAGAATTGAAGATCGTCTTCATTTTTGCCGCGCAACCGACCCTCGTCTCTCCAATCAGCTCACTCTTGTGACGTCACGCTAAGGGTCTCGTCCAATGCCTGTGCTGCTGTTTTTTTAATTCTGAAGGCGCCTTTATAAGACCAGAGCTTGCCTGAGAGATCCATTCATTTTTCGCTGTGACTGCATCCGAGCGTTACAGAGAGAGATTGTTCTGTTCTGTGTGAGACTGGTAAGCCTCAGTCTGCCATTTCTCACAGTGTACTGTGTTCAGTTCTACTTGATTAATAATTTTATTAATTTAATCATTTTTTAATTTAATTTTTTTCAGTGCTTTTGTCTGTCATCAACTGTGGCACTGGGGTGCCCTTGCCCTGGGCTGCCTGTCCTGCTTAGATAAATTAAATAATAGAATTTATAAATAATTTAATAGAATATATTATTAATAATTTAATACATTATAAAATTAGATATATATTTGTCAGTTATATATACTATAGTTAGTATACTAGTGTAGAGTGTACTGTAGACATTCAAGACATCTACTAGTGTCTAATCTAAAATCATTCAGTAATATTAATAATTCTATAATTCATTTTAGTTCATATAATTTCATTTATAGTTCAGCTAATCTTATTAGTACTGGTGCTGTAGCTCTTTAGTTTGCGCTTTGTTTTAGCAACAGCAAGAGACCAAGTCAATTTTTCTTAATTAATAATATTTCATTTTATTTCATTTGTTTTGCTCACCTCAGTCCATCAGTGAAGTGAACTTGTTGGGCTAGTGAGCGCAGCCGCATAAGTGCTGTGTTCTTTTTTGATCAGCAAGCAGTGACGTTAACTGTTTTGCAAAGATTTTCTCATTTATTTTACATTTTATTTTAATTTTATTAAAAGTACCCTGTTTTGCTCACCTCAGTCCATCAGTGAAGTGAACTTGTTGGGCTAGTGAGTGCAGCCGCATAAGTGCTGTGTGTTTCAGCAAGCAGTGAAGCTGTTTTGCTGTGACATTTTATTTTATTTCTAATTTCTTTTCAAGAAAGATTGACTGTGTGACGACAATAACTGTACTAAGCAAAGCTTCAAGCTACTAGCTGTAGTACTAAAATAATTCTAATCTTTAATCTTAATCTATAATATATTATATAACATAATATAAATTCTAATTCATAATCTATAATATAAGTAATTATAAATTCTAATTTATAATCTATATTCTTCTATCTATAATCCATAATATAAGTAATTCTTCTAATATTTTTTAAATAACATAATATAATAAATTCTAATTCATAATCTATAATATATATAATTTTTTCTAATTCAAAATCTATATTCTATCTATAATCCTTAATATAAGTAATTCTAATCTATTAATAATATAATATTATATATAACTTAACCTCACTTTAGCTTAGTGGGCTTGAGAGCGTCTGCCTAGAGTCAGATTAGAATACTAAGAAATATAGCTTTAGGCTTAGCATAGTAGTAGGATAGGCTCTTAGGCCCGTGTAAATTCAAAGTCTTTAATTTTTTTATCCCCTTTTTTTATTTTTTTATTTATTTATTTTTAAGTGTTTTTAAACACTACACTACACACACAACACAAAATTTGAAATGGATCCTCCTTTTTGGACTAAGGAGGGATAAACTCCATCTACCACCACCACCAGCAGCACCACCACCAGTTCTAAGATGCAGCCTTTGCGTCAGTCTAGTCGGCTTGAAGGATCATCAAGTAAAGTAAAGGCACCAAAAGCAGGCAGTAGTAGTGCTGCTAGGCCCACAAGCTCTATGGTTTTTTACGGAAAGCCTAAAGCACCAGAAGCACGCTCAAAGTTAAAGGGTAGCACAACTAGTACTTCTACTAGCCCAGTGAGTAAAAAGAAGTGCCTTTTGCCCCAAGCAGCATCTTCCCCATCCACAAGCAGCATGCAAGGTACCAAGCAGAGCCAAATTAGCAGCAAGACTCAGAGGGGTTTTCCCAAACCAAAGCGATCTCATTCCTTCGTAGGGAAAACCACCACCACCACCTCTACCACCACTAGTGCTGGGCCTACTGTTCCCACCGGTACCGCCACATCATGTCCTCCTAGTACCTCTAGCAAGCCACCAAGTCCTTACAATATTTCTGTAAAGACAGTTAGAGAGAGGACTCCACCTAGCGAGGTAGCAGAGGAGCCTGAGACTGAGAGACCAAGTGCAGAGTCTGTTCTTCCTGCTCGCACTACTACTAGTCACGACGATATCAGTCTTAGCTCCAGCCTAGCAGGAATTCCATTTGATCTGGCTAATGAAGAACTAGACTATGAGCCAGAGGAAGTACAGGAGATGAGTGGTCAGGAATCAGATTCCTCAGGGAGCAGTGTCTAAATGACTAGTGCACAATTTTCCCCTGAGCCTCCACCTTCTCCGCTACGATCATCACCACCACCACCAGCAGCAGCAAAACCTACCAAATCTAGAGTTAAAGCAATTAGCAGTCCCACTATGGCCAGTACTGTTACCACCAGTCCCACCACCACTAGTTCTGCCTCTGTTCATCCACCCCGAGCAATAGGAGCAGCACCCAAGGCACACTCCAAGGCTATGCGCGCCCCAATTTGGGAGCACTTTGAAAATGTTGAAGAAGGGCGCTATGGAAAGTGCAAACATTGTGGGAAGCTAATAAGCAGAGGGAAAGTGTCTGGCCATTTTACCAGTGCTAGCATGAAGCATCACCTCAGCACTCAACACAACGCTGTGCTATTGGGGAAAGATGCAGAAGTAAAACTTAGTGCAGGCAGCATAGCTGGTGGCTGTGGAAAAACCCCAACAGCTGCTTCTGAGCCAATAGCAGCAGCAGCAGCGAGTGCTGGCAGCCAGAGACCAAGGCAGGTTGGAGCACTGCATGTCCAGCCCACCCTGGAACAATTTGTGGCATTCCAATCAAAAAGGTCAATGTCCAAACAGCAGGCCAATAAAGTAACGCAACTTATTGGTCAGTTCATTGCTGTTGGAGGGGCATCCTTCTCTATGATTGAAGGGGAGCCTTTAAAACAATTGATGGCGGCTGTGGCTCCACAATATACAGTTCCATCACGTTCAACTTTCAGCAGGAACATTGTCCCCTCATTGTATCGGTCCTGTGTTGCAGCAGTGAAAGAGGAGCTTTCCAAGGCTGCTGGTCAGTCTGTTCATTTCACAACAGATTTGTGGAGTGCACCTAGCGGCCAGCATGCCTTTCTTTCTTTGACAGCACACTGGTGGCAGCCCGGTGTGCCCAAGGAAGCTGCTGCAGCAGGTTACTGATCATTCCTTCTCCATGCAGAAGTGATGGATGAAAAGCACACTTCCCAAAATATTCTGCATGCCATGAGGAAAATGTTTAGCCTTTGGGTGGGAGCAGAGGCAGGCACCAATAGTAACATAGTTCATAAGGTTGAAAAAAGACCAAAGTCCATCAAGTTCAACCTATATACATATTGTGTCCCTACTGTGTTGATCCAGAGGAAGGCAAAAAACCCTTATGAAGCAGATGCCAATTGCCCCATACCAGGGGGAAAATTCCTTCCCGACTCCAAATATGGCAATCAGAATAAATCCCTGGATCAACGTTCTGTCCCTATTAATCTAATATCCATAACTTGTAATATTATTGCTTTCAAGAAACACGTCCAGGCTCCTTTTGAACTCTTTTATTGAGTTTACCATCACCACTTCCTCTGGCAGAGAGTTCCATAATCTCACCGCTCTTACTGTAAAGAACCCCCGTCTGTGCTGGTGTAGAAACCTTCTTTCCTCCAGCCGTAGAGGATGTCCCCTTGTTATAGATACAGTCCTGGGTATAAATAGGTCCTGGGAGTGATCTCTGTACTGTCCCCTTATATATTTATACATAGTTATTAAGTCCCCCCTAAGCCGTCTTTTTTCCAAACTAAATAACCCCAATTCTAATAATCTTTCTGGGTACTGTAGTCCTCCCATTCCCCTTATTACTCTGGTTGCCCGTCTTTGAACCCTCTCCAGCTCCACTATATCTTTCTTGTACACTGGTGCCCAGTACTGTACACAGTATTCCATGTGTGGTCTGACTAGTGACTTGTACAGGGGTAGAATTATTTCCTTGTCGTGGGCATCTATGCCCCTTTTGATGCACCCCATGATTTTATTTGCCTTAGCAGCAGCTGCCTGACACTGGTCGCTACAGGTAAATTTACTGTTAACTAAAACTCCTAAGTCCTTTTCCATGTCAGTCGTCCCCAGTGTTTTCCCATTTAATACATATTCCCAGCCTGGATTTTTCTTCCCCATGCGCATAACCTTACATTTATCTGTGTTGAACCTCATCTGCCACATCCCAGCCCAAGCCTCCAACCTATGCAGATCCATTTGTAATCGTGCGCTGTCCTCTATTGTGTTAACCACGTTACAGAGCTTAGTATCGTCTGCAAAGATTGATACTTTACTATGCAATCCCTCTACAAGGTCATTAATAAATATATTAAAAAGAATAGGACCCAAAACTGACCCCTGTGGTACCCCACTAGCAACAGTCACCCACTCAGAGTATGTACCATTAATAACCACCCTCTGTTTCCTATCACTGAGCCAGTTACTTACCCACATACACACATTCTCCCCCAGCCCAAGCATTCTCATTTTATGTACGAGCCTTTTATGTGGCACCGTATCAAATGCTTTGGAAAAATCAAGATATACGACATCCAGCGATTCACCCCGATCCAGTCTTGAGCTCACCTCCTCATAAAAGCTGATCAGGTTAGTTTGACAGGACCGATCCCTTGTAAACCCATGCTGATATGGAGTCATACACTTATTTTCATTGAGATACTCCAAAATAGCATCTCTTAGGAAACCCTCAAACAGTTTACACACAACAGAAGTTAAACTAACAGGCCTATAATTCCCCGGGTCACTTTTTGTCCCCTTTTTGAATATTGGCACAACATTTGCTATGCGCCAGTCCTGGGGAACAGACCCTGTCACTATAGAGTCCTTGAATATTAGAAATAGGGGTCTGTCTATTACATTACTTAACTCCCTTAGAACGCGGGGGTGAATACCATCTGGACCTGGTGATTTGTCTATTTTGATTTTTTTTAGGCGGCACTACACGTCTTCCTGGGTTAGACAGGCGACATGTACTGGGGCATTTATCTCATCCTGCTGTATATTACCTGGCATTTCATTTTCCTCTGTGAATACAGCAGAGAAGAATATATTTAATAGATTAGCTTTTTCCTGATCCCCGTCTATAACTTCTCCCTCATTACTTTTTAAGGGGCCAACGCTTTCATTGTTAACCTTTTTACTATTTATATAGTTAAGGAACATTTTGGGGTTTGTTTTACTCTCTTTGGCAATGAGTCTTTCTGTCTCCAATTTTGCTGCTTTTATCTGATTTTTACATATTTTATTTTTTCCCCGATAGCTTTTTAGTGCTTCCTCACTGCCTTCCTGTTTTAGTAGCTTAAATGCCTTTTTTTTTGCCATTTATTGCCCCCTTTACATTTTTATTTATCCACATTGGTTTTCTCTTGTTCCTGACTCTTTTATTCCCATACGGTATGTACCTTTCACAGTGAGAATTTAAGATATTCTTAAAAATCTCCCATTGAGTGTTTTTGAGGACATTTTCCCAATTTACAGTGTTAAGGGCTTCTCTTAGTTGATCAAACTTTGCCCTCCTAAAGTGCATAGTTCTTGTGGCTCCTCTAAGAGTTCCCTTATTGAAGGACAAGTTATAATGCATCATATTGTGATCACTATTTCCTAGATGTCCCCTGACCTGCACATTAGTTACTCTGTCAGGTCTGTTGGTTAATATTAAGTCCAGTAGGGCGCCCCCTCTGGTCGGGTCCTGTACCATTTGGGACAGATAATTATCCTTACTTATAGTCAGAAACCGGTTTCCTTTATGAGATTCACAGGTCTCGGTTTCCCAGTTTATGTCGGGATAGTTAAAGTCCCCCATAATAACCACCTCATTGTGATTAGCTGCCTTGTTTATTTGCTTTAATAATTGATCTTCTGCTGCTTCCATTATATTTGGTGGCTTATAGCAAACCCCGATCAGTATTTTATTATTTTTCTTTCCATATATTTCTACCCATAATGACTCCACATTATCATTTCCCTCACATATATTCTCCCGCAGTGTGGCCTTTAGGCTGGACTTTACATAAAGGCAAACTCCTCCCCCTTTTCGTTTTTTCCGATCCTTCCTGAATAGACTATACCCCTGTATGTTAACCGCCCAGTCATAGCTATCATCCAACCATGTCTCTGTTATACCCACTATGTCATAATTTTCTTCAGACATTATTAACTCCAGTTCGTCAGTTTTATTGGTCAGACTTCTGGCATTAGTAAGCATACAATTTAGAGGTGTATGGTTTTTTTCCCTATGAAGCCTATCCCTATTAACTATTCTAACCCCTCCCTCTGCTCCACCCCCAGGTACATTTATAAGCCCCAGCTCTCTATCTACACTATCTTCCCCTTCTATATTGTAGTTTCCCTCCCCCCCTTTCCCTAGTTTAAACACTCCTCCACCCTTCTGACCATCTTCTCCCCAAGCACAGCTGCACCCTCCCCATTGAGGTGCAGCCCGTCCCTACCGTAGAGCCTGTATCCGACAGAGAAGTCGGCCCAGTTCTCCATGAACCCAAACCCCTCCTTCCTACACCAGCTTCTGAGCCACTTGTTTAGCTCCCTAATCTCCCGCTGCCTCTCTGGTGTGGCACGTGGTACAGGTAATATTTCAGAAAATACTACCTTGGAGGTCCTTGCCTTAAGCTTGCTACCTAAGTCCCTGAAATCATTTTTAAGGACACTCCGCCTCCCTCTCACTTTGTCATTGGTGCCAATGTGCACCATGACTGCTGGGTCTTCTCCAGCCCCTCCCAGTAATCTGTCAACCCGATCCGCGATGTGCCGAACTCGAGCGCCAGGCAGACAACACACTGTTCGGCGATCCCGGTCTTTGTGACAGATCGCCCTGTCTGTCCCCCTAATAATTGAGTCCCCCACTACCAGCACCTGTCTGGCCTGCCCTGCGCTCCTCCTTCCCTCCTTACTGGAGCAGACACCCCTCTGGTGGTCAGAGGCAGTGACTTGCTGCAGTACTGCTAACTCTGAACTAACATCCCCCTCATCTGCCAACCGGGCAAACTTGTTGGGGTGTGCTAGATCAGGACTAGCCTCCCTGGCGCTTTTCCCCCTACCCCGCCTTCTAACTGTAACCCAGCTAGCTGCCTGACTGTCCTGTACCTCCATCCCACTATCCTCCACCACCTCTACCTGCGAGAGAGCTTGCTCAGTGAGCAGCAGACTCCTCTCCAAGTTGTCAATAGATCTCAGTGTTGCCAGTTGCTCCTCTAGACTCAGGATTTGTGCTTCCAAATGAGCAACCCGCACACATCTCGCACAGCAATATGCACCCTCGAAGCGCTGCTCAAGGATTGCATACATTGAGCAAGATGTACACCTGACCGCATTGTCAAACATGGAGGACATCTTGGCAATGGGGATAGCTCCAATAACTGGCAAAAACAGACAGTAAGGCGCAAAATATATATAAATATATTATATGCAATCACAAGGATTTATACTTTACCCTCCTTCTTGCTTTTTAACTCCTTTTTGCTTTTTAACTCCTTCTTTGCTTGTAACTCCTCACTTAGAGATGTCACTTAGGAGATTCGCCCCAGCTCAGGATTCGCTTGTGTGTCCAAGCTAAATGCAACTGCAAAAGCCAAGCAGAACTCAATGTTGAAGTTGGTTTTGTGGTAACTGACGGAGGTGCCAATATGGTGAAAGCGCTGCGAGATGGTCATATTGTTGGTGTGCGCTGTGCAGCCCACATCATCCATCTTGTAGTGAAGGCAGCAATGTCAGAAGGAACTAATGTAGCAGCAGTAGTTCTGTCCCGCTGCAGAAAGATCGCTGGGCACTTTCACTATAGTGTTAAGGCTAGCCAACTTTTGAGGGAAGAGCAAGAGAGGTCAGGTCTTCCCGTACACCTGCCTACGTCAGGATGTGAGTACACGGTGGAACTCCACGTTAGACATGCTGGAGAGGATTTTGGAGCAGCAGAGGGCAATCCATAATCTTGCCTCAGAGCATAATATTGGGATTACATCTCCATTGAATAGGGAGGATTGGACAGTGATCGCCCAGCTAGTGGCAGTCCTTAAACCATTCAGGGATGCCACTGAAAATTTAAGCTCAAACACTGCCAGTCTGGCCCAGGTAATCCCAGTGTTCTCCCATCTAGGCAGCAAGATGGATGTGTTCCTTCGAAAACCGTGAGGCTGTTCAAGGTGGAACTCTACATCCTGACGTAGCAGCCATGGTCAGGAAGCTGAAGGATCTGCTAAAAGTACACCTTCGCAAACGCATGGAAGAGAGTCCCGAAATGATGCTAGCGTGCCTTTGCGATCCAAGAATTAAGGGAAAGCTAGCGATGAAATTCAATGTTCTCAGTAGCTACCGGGAGCAATTGGTCAACAAGGTGCGTGACTGGCAGCGTAAAATGGGAATGCTGTCCGAGGAGGGAGAGGTGCAGGAGGAGGAAGATATTATGTGGTCTGCTACTCCTAGCAGCAGCATCAGCAGCAGTGCCACAAGCAGCACAACAGGAGAAGCTGCGTTTTGGGAAGAGGCACTTGGGAGTATAGTTGGACCATCTGACAGAGCTAGCAGCAGAAAGGAGAGTAGTGCTGCTGAAATGGTCAAACTTTACCTCTGTGAAGTTCCTTCTGCACCTAATGTTGATCCTCTTAGCTACTGGGATGAAAAGAAAAGTGTGTGGCCTGCACTCTCATGTTTTCTTTCTCTAATGTTCAAGGTAGTTTCTCCCCCTGGTTGCACGTGTTTATGGTGTGGCAACGTCTGCTACCTCCGCCGGTGTAGCCAATTTACGCTAGGGCCTAGTGTCTGAGTTCTGGAAGTCCGCTCCCAAACGCCTAGGACTGACAGTTGTTTGGATGCTTTGCCCTGGGGTGAAACAGGTGAGCGGGTCGTCAATTGCCCACTCATTCGCCTTTCCCAATGCTGCTGCTGCTGCTGGTGGTGGTGCCAGCGTCTCATTTCTGCCAGTTTGCTTCTTGGCTAGTGTCATGCCTCAAATGTCCAAAATGTTCAAGGTAGTTTCTCCCCCTGGTTGCACGTGTTTGCGGTATGGCAACGTCTGCTACTTTGGCCGGTGTAGCCAGCTTACGCTAGGGCCTTGTGTCTGACTTCTGTAAGTCCGCTCCCAAACGCCTAGGACTGACAGTATTTGGATGCTTTGCTCTGGGGTGAAACAGGTGAGCGGGTTGTCAATTGCCCACTCATTCGCCTTTCCCAATGCTGCTGCTGCTGCTGCTGGTGGTGGTGCCAGCGTCTCTTTTCTGCCAGTTCGCTTCTTGGCTAGTGTCATGCCTCAAATGTCCCTAATGGTAAGAGTAGTTTCTCCCCCCTGGCTGTGTCTGTTTGCGGTGTGGCAACGCCTGCTACCTCCGCCGGAGTAGCCAGCTTACGCTAGGGCCTAGTGTCTGAGCTTTGGAGGTCCGCTGCCAAACGTCTAGGACTGACAGTTGTTTGGATGCTTTGCCCTGGGGTGAAACAGGTGAGTTGGGTCGCCAATTGCCCACTCATTCGCCTTTTCCATTTCCTTTTCCATTTCCATTACATTTTTTTCCGTCAAATCACAAGGACCTTTCCTCCTGTTATTTGCCCTGGCCTTCACTTCTACACTCACTAGCATTAACGCTATAACTCACACTTCACCCTATAACATTTTTCCATCCACATACCTGCCAACAGACCCAACTTTTTAGGGACAGTCCTGCTTTTTTCCTGTCCCATCAAATTTAGCTAAACTAGGTATGCTAGTGCACATAGGTATAGCTGGGTAGGGTAGCACTACAACATTAAATAAATATAATAAAGTAAATAATAATAAATATAACTTTAAAATAAAATTAAATAAACCCATTGAAATTAACATTAAATTATATTTAGACATAATACATCTTTAACCAAAACAGTGCACTGCTAATAATCTTAAAAATAACCCTACATTAACCCTAAGCTATTTTTTAGTTCTTGTCCAACATTTTTCCATTCGCATACCTGCCAACACACCCAACATTTTCGTGGACAGTCCTGCTTTTTTCCAGTAAAAGTTAGGTTGTTGCAAAGTATGCCATTATAAATAGGTAGCAAATGTTAGGCATGTATTACAAGTGGTCCAAAATCGATTTAAAAATGTAAAATAATCCCTATTCTTTTATTAAACATCTATGGATGTGTGACTGTGTATGATAAAAAGGAGGCCAAGTTCCTTGGAGCATTTGTCTAGGTCTCAGACAAGACAACTGCTCGGAGGAACTTGGCCCTCAGTTTTGGGCAATGTGTATTATGTACAGTACACCTCGGTACGTGTGTGCAACTCTATTGGTCGTTTCGGCAGGGGGCTCGCCTGCCATAAACGAATGAGGTACATTCTTCAGTTCTGCAATTCATTTGTTGATGCCAGACCAGCCCCCTTCCGGCGACCAATAGAGTCGCACACACGTACCTTCATGGCGCGAACGCATCTGCTGCTGCTGCTGCTCCGATGTGTTCTTAACCCCGTATTAACCCCTGCTACGCACCCGGGAGAAAACGAAGATGAAACGAGCACGAAGAATGTCCACGAATAGTCGCCCGAAAAGAAGACAGGAACGGGCGATTATTCGCGGAATACGAAGGTTTTTTTTTCTCCGAAGACGAGTACGAAGACGAACACGAAGAGCCCCTGGTGCCCAAGTCTAGTATTAATATGGTATTAGGATATATTATATGCTTCATTCAACTCACCGGCTCTTAGTGAATGTTTAAAGTCAGAATAAGTAAAGAGAGTCTGCTCTTAGACTCACATACATAGCATTGATAGATAAAAAAATTGCCTATTGAATTTAGAATCCTCCTGCAAATTTCAATTTTAGTGAATAAACCCCTAAATACTGTATGTGATGATAAATCTCTAAATATTAATTTATTCCCAGCAAATAAAATGTATAAATGAGTATGTGGAGTATGTGTAAATGAGTGAATGAGTATTTGTGAATAAATATGTGTGAGTGAGTAAATGAATGAGCATTTTTGAATGGGTATTTGTGAATGAGTAAATGAATGAGTATGTGTGTGATAGCATAGATGTGTAAGGGGGGCAAAGATGGCACAGGAAGACTGTTTGGGGGGAAAGATGGTACAGACAGGCTCTTTGGGGCAAAGATGGCACAGGGAGGCTGCTCGAGGCAAGCATGGCACAGGGAGGCTGTTAGGGGGCAAAGATGGCACAGGAAGTCTGTTTGGGGCAAATATGGCACAGGGAGGCTGGGGCAAAGATGGCACTGAGAGGCTGTTTGGGGCCAAGATGACTCACGGAGGTTGTTTGGGGCAGAGATGGCACAGGCAGGCTGTTTGGGGCAAAAGGTGGCACAGGCTGTTTGGGGCAAAGATGGCAAGTCCTATGCATTTAGTCTGGGTGCTGGGCAGGTCCTGTGGATGCAATCTGGGTGCTAGGGCTGGCTTTTGTGGTTTGCGACCTGTGAGCTATGTCTGCAGTTTAGGATGTCTATGCATTATTTATTTGATACCTTCAATGCTGAGTTTGCTTGTGATTTTTCAGTTGATCTATATTTTTAAGGCAGGGTTTGTGTGTTATTTAGTTTCTCTGTACCTGCAATGTTATGTTCCATGTGTTATTTATTAACACCTGTAAATACAGAGTTTGTGTGCCTTATTCAGTTGATCTATACATGCAATGCTGTGTTTCCATCTGTTGATCTATACCTGAACTACTTGCGGGAAGAAAAGACAGGTGTGGTACAGTGAAGGAAGGGACAAAGGGACTCTGGGGGTGATGACTGGGGAGGGGTGACCAGGGGTGGCCCGCACAGGATGCCTGAACACCTAAAGCTGGCCCTGATCATGACTTGCACTCCCTTTTCAGATCATTTGCCGGACCTGCACCATTCATTTGCTATGCTATCTGCATAATATTGTGCTCCTCCCCTGTCCTGCGCGTGTGGTGTGAGGGCATCTCACGCGGAGTCACAAAGAAGGGAAGACTGCACTGACTCTGACAGTCTCCTCCTAATCTGCAGAGTCAGTGTGGCAGGTACTTTTGTTTTTTTTGTGTGTGTTTTTGGTGTTGGAGTGGAGGAGATTGTATGCCAGTAAGTGTGGGGTGGTGGGGGCCCAAGCGAATGCGTTCCCAGGGTCCAATCAATATTAGAGGCGACCATGAGGATTATGAAAGTTTGATACCTCTCTCTCCCTGTATATATATATATATATATATATATATATATATATATATATATATATATATAATTTTGTCATTTAGGGAAATATTACTACAGTAAATCCTGGGTAAAGTAAGGACACTAAAACTACAAGTAAAAAATGATTTTTACTAGTAGTTCACAATTTATGACTGGAATAACATGTATTTATGTGCAATGGTTTGGGACCTTTTGCCAGCTCTTCTACCAAACTTGTTGTTCCCTTTCTAGCTATCTACCTTTAATTAACTATGACATTGAAGTGATTAATGAACCATGTTACAGGGAAATATTGTAAAACTGAGTTTTTATAGCCTGAAGCAAACTTCCCTTGAAGATTTCACAATTTACTGCTTTTTTTACACCAAAGATTGCACTGACATAACTATAGATCTCTCTACTGGGCCATTAATACAGTGATCAGATGTTATAGTGCAGATTACCTGCAGGGTGGGAAAGCAATGATACTGTACACCACCCTAACATGTTATTACAGCTTAGCCAGCAATAAAACAGCAGTACTAGAGTCAGTCAATATGTCTCAAGGGTGCATATGTGTTTGAGAAGGATGGTCCAAGGGAAGTTTAAAAGATGTGCTCCACCTTAAATATTATCTTCATCTTGCATGACATTGTATTCAACAATAGTTCTATAACGAGGTTTGTTTTTGAGCCAGGTTCACACATTTTGTTTTAGAAATGAAAAGATATTGCAGCAAAATTGTTCATAGCCATAGTGTTCTTTATTCCACATCCGGAATCAAGTGCACTAAATGCTGTGGTTAGTTAAAGGTCAAAGGAGAATAGTAGATTACATGGATCAATAAAAAGTCTCTATCAGTAAACCGCTTCTATCTATCTATCTATCTATCTATCTATCTATCTATCTGCCTATCTATCTATCTCATATGTGAACACTCATTTTCTATATTTATAAAACCTGCTTGTTTTATAATAAATATGCACTTTGGATAGGAGGTCGGAAGAATGTTGTTCTGTGTTTCTTATATTTTGAAATATTACAGCCTGGGGGATTATTGGGGTTTCTGTATTATACTTTGTTTCACATTATGTTAGCAATGGATATCTTATTTTAGAAACAGTTCACATTCATACTGTTCTGTACTCTCAAACCGTGCCTACTGTAGGTACTGTGTTCCTTCTGTTATATATATATATATATATATATATATATATATATATATATATATATATATATATATATAGTGCCATCATATTCCACAGCGCTACTGTATAAAGTCTTCAGGGTGTGTGTCACACAAAGCTTGTGTGATTGTATAATGTTTAGCTGCACACACAGGTGGGATTCCTAGTGTATTCCACCGCCTTTAGCATTATTGCTACTAAATCACATATACTGACGAATGATCAGCCCTCTTTACAATAAACACAATTCTAAGTAGGGAATAAACTACTGAAGGATCAGGCAGAATCTAGCAGTTGCAACTGAGTTCATCATATATGGTAGTTCAGTAATTAATGTTTCTATTAGTATAAAAGTTGTAAAAGTAAAGCAATTGTCCTGAAGCATTTACTGTATATGCGGGTAAAATGTTAATTTGTGTGTAAACTATATATGAAACATACTTTCAGTGGCGCATGATGTACAGTAGATTCCTTGTTAGAAATACTAATAAACTGTAGGGAAATATAATTTTACTTATTTTTAGCAGAGCCTTATTTGATACAGTTTTTTCTTAAAAGTGCAAGGATAACATTGGCACATTGAGGCTGAATTATTAAGGCATTTTAAGTGCATAATTTGTATAAAATATTCTTGTTGTGAAAATTCCTACGAAATATCTTGCCCCCCCTCCCCCAAATATGATACATACATACAAAGCAGTTGTGCATTTTGTGCCAGTGGCATATTTAAAAACCAACCCTTTCCATTTACGTTGTATTTGAGTATACAAGCCTTTACATTTTGCATTAAAACATTTCAAACAATCAACATTTTGTCAATTATACCTTTTACAAACAAAAGCACCTGTTTAGTACACCTGAATCTAAAGCACTTTGCCACTTGTTTTTACATTTATATATACAAATTGATATCACTTTTTTTCTGTTCATTTTCCAGACTGTCTACAAATCCTGGCTATGTTCCCAGTATTTTGAAGTCACGCAATCTGAATGCAGTAGCAAAATCCCTTGCAAGCAATACTGTTTGGAGGTACAAACAAGATGTCCCTTTATATTACCAGATAATGATGATGTCGTCTACGGAGGACTATCAAGCTTCATCTGTACAGGTAAATATATTACTTGAAAATACGCTAATTCTTGTTTTAAAGGGACAGTTGTGCCTGTTATTTTTCCAGGCATTGGTGAATATACCATGCTTGTTACACTGAAAAGTGATAAGGGTGTCACAAGTTTATCTTCCCAGATCTCGCTGGTAATCTCCAGGTGCACTCCCAATACATTTCCCCAAAGGGGCACTGTTCCACATTGAACCCAGAATGGATACCGTCTTCTTATATGAAAAGTGGTCAAGTGGCTCAAGAACACACAGGGTCATATCAGAAACAGGACAACTAATTATATGGCTGTTTCATTAAAACCATCTTTTAGTTTAGGTTTGCCATATTAATAAATACATTAGTCTTTGTTGAAGAAGATAGGAGGGAGGGAGAGTGAAAGGGAGGAAATGAGAGAGGGAGAGAGAGTGCTCCAGTTTAAATTGTATTTCTGTTTTGCTTTTAACAATCAATAAATAAGGTGTTGGATGTGTTAGTCATTGTGGTAATTATTTTCAGTGAATTAGAAAAGGTTATGAATTCCATGAGGGATGCATCACGATACTTGTCAGTGCAAGCCTGTAAATAATTGTGAAAGCAGGACTGAACATTACAATCAATGCATTCCCACAGGGCAATAATATATTCACTAATCTGCAGGACATATCACAGTTTGTCATGCATAGAGACTAGTTCTAGCACATCATGAAAATAGAGGTTACATAAAAAAGCAGTCTTTGTTTGTGCTAACTCCTAAGGAAGTGGGCAGATTTTGCCATTTTCCAACTACCACCTACCCACCTTCCACAGATGCAGGAAGCTCTAGATTTATCAAATTAAAATCATATCTCTTGGTAATGCACCTGTTTGTTAGGGATTACCATGATTTTCCATGAGCCCTTCATCAGGATGTTTGGGCATCACTGAGTGACAGTCCAAGACCAAGACAAGGTGACCAAGTATTTTTTTATTGTAGGGAACTACATCACCACTTCCCCTATGGAATCCCCCCAAATATATGCCACATACATGCCTAGTCTGCTTTGATGATAATCCAGCTTTAAAACATATAGACTAGACCATTCTCCAAAGTTTAATTCGATAAAGCTACTCAGGCAACCCTCTTCATTTCACATTTTCCGTTTAAAGTGTTAATTGGATTACATACATCTTGATTGGAGAAAAACAATGTTCACATTTTTTACTTAATAATGAAGATACATGTTTTCTACCTAAACAGGACTTCTGTGTTTTCCAATGCACTAATACCAAATATATCTACTTGAGAATGTTAAAGAAACTTACATTCTAAGTATGATTTTAAGCATATTTTTATCTAGGTCTCAAACACACAGAGTTAAAATGTATTAGTGAAAGAGAGTATAATCATGATGTCAATCTTTCTAACTGCATAATGTACAACCTTATAAAAATATATTATCAGAGACAACATTCTTTGAAATGTCTTAGAAAGGTCACGAGCCTGCATGTTGAGGTTACTGACATTAACTGTTACTATGACAGATGTCCCACAGCTTTGAATGGCAGCTCAAACAAGACACAGCAGTGGCAATTTGACCTCATCATAATTACTGACCTTTAAAGTATGCACCTTTCTCTAATTTTGTCTAATGAAGAGCACTTCGCTTCTATCAATAATACATTAAGTTTGATTTTTACTGTGTCAGAACATAGAATGTGTACAGTATGTTGAGTGAAGAGTTTAAATAACTTCTATGAAATTCAATATTCATTTGGATCACCCAAAACTTATAATGTTACCAGTTTTATAGCTTGCAGAATGAGATATTTCCTGAAATAATTATTGCTCTAACCATTTGTGAAAATAAGAAACTAGTAAGTTTCATCAACAATACAGAGCTTAAAGAAAAACAATAATCATGTGCTCCATTGCCCCAACATGAACAGTTATTCCATTTACTTTCCTTCTAGTATACAAAATAAATTGACAGCTATTGTGTGGAGCACAGGTAATGTGTAGGAGGAAAAAACATGGCTGGGCAGCCACATTTTAACAGTGGAAATAATAGTTATCTCTTTCTGCTTATCTGCTTTGCTCATCTGCAAGCTCTACAAATATATGAGTATTTAAGGAACTAGTGACAATTTCTTCTGCTGAAAAAAAGGTAGCAAACAAACAAAAAAGGACTTGTCATATCAAGAAGACCTTGCGAAAATTGTACACGCATGCCAGCAATTGTGGATTTTTGTTATCAATGGCCAAAATTCCTTCATTTACTATTTGCTCTTTCATGACCCAACTCTCAAGGGTAGATGGAAATACGCTTAGGAATTTTTCTTGAAACAAAAAAGAGGGTTCTGGTGTGGTTCCTTATAAATTAAGGAGGGGTTAATCTTACCTAAATTAGTAAATTAAATAAACTATCCCAGTCTGTAAAATTGTTTAAAAAACAAATAGAAGTAGGAAGGAACTGCCAGTGGGATTTGTTAACTATAAGAGCAATATGTATTCAATCTTCATCAAGTAATGGCAGATATAAATCATTTAATTGCTATTTTTAAATTCTATTTGAGATATTTTTTTTGCTTTTAACTTTTTTACCAAAGGTGGTCCTATCGTATAAGAAGATTTTGTAGTAGGACCTTTAGAGGACATTGGAGATGCTGTAGATCAATGCCACATTATATCTGTATCATAATGCTACATTATGTTTTTTTTATATATATATATACAAGAAATCCAGAATGTATTTCATACTTACTTGTGTATCCACAGCTTCTGTCAAGGGTGCACCCTAGTGTCCCCTAAAAAACTATTGATGAAGAATACATATTAAAGTAAAGTATAAAGTACTTTAAAGTATAAGGTAGTAAGTGCATTCATTAACCAGTAAGGGAGAAAATAAAGTATAGATAAACACCAGAGCATTTGAAACGATTGCCAGAGCGTTTGAAACGATTGATTGCACAGTAGGAAAACTACACTTAATTTCATAAGTCTGAAACTTTTTCAATGGTCTTTCAAAGACCCCCTTGTGTCCACAGCAATCTTATTACAGTGACTGGAAGTTGACCGCAGATAGGATAATTCATGTAAAGCAACTTTTGTCCCCACAAAAATGCATCAAAGTTTTTATCCGTCCAAACATTACCAAGTATCTGTCAGAGAAGGATAGAAATAATACTTTACATATGTCATGGTCATGGAAGCACACATATTACTTATTTTCTTTTGCTGCTATGCTAATATACATAGACACAAAAAAGTAGACATCAAGGTATTTTTGTAATATATAAAATATTAAATGCAAGTTAAGCCTAAAGGAGGAACCTCAGCGTCTTGAAAGCTTGCACACCTTGATGCCTGTCCTTGATGCATGTCCTTTCTAAATATTAGATGACTAGCATATGTGGCCCAAAATCTTTTTTCTCTTTCTCTCTCCTTCTCCCCCATTCTATTTCTCCCCCATTATGTCTCTCCCCATCTTTTCTAAATTGTCTCATTCTCTCTCTCCCCCTTCATCCCTCTTCTTATTCTCTCCATCCCCCTCTATTTTTCCCTCCCTCATCCTCGCCCTTCCTCTCTACACTTCACCTCTACCATCTTTTTCAGTTCACATATCTTCTCCTTTCCTCCACTCTCCTCCACTGGCATCTGCTTACTTCTCCTTCCCTTGCTTCATCTTACCTCCCTCCATATACCCTCTTCTTTCATCACTTGCCCTCTCCTCACCTGATCGCACATACCCTCACCCTCAGGGGTGAGATTAGTCTTAGTAGTTCTTGGGCACAATATTTATTTGGTCCCTCATATAACTAAAACACATGCACAAATTTAACTCGCAAACTCACTCTAACACCCACTCACTCTAACACAATACACCCACATTCTCCAACACTACACACTAATGCACACTCACTCTAACACTTTATGAGACAGTCCCATTTTTGGAGTAGCATCCTACCCAGATTATGGGCCATTTAGGGAATATCTTCTGTGACTGACCCACTGAGATGTAAAATCCTCCTTACGGTACATTGAAGGTGTAATGTAATATTCTAGGTTTCTGTCTCAGTGATGCAAGGTACTAAGGTAATTCCATATCTTGTCACTGCCTCCGACCATACCCCGAACGGCTGGGTCCTGATTTGGGAACCTGAAATGCAGAGGGGCAATTGGATTAAGTTTAAATCATGGGGGATTTCAGTTACCTAGATACTGACTAGAATACTGGAACGAGTAGTCCAGCAAAGGGTAGCTAGTATTTGAACCCACTAGATGACAGCTTAATGTGTCAATTGGAGAGTACACCAGCTTAAAAAAAGACACCTGTTTGGACCTGCTGATAAATAACAATATAGTAAGGTAACATTTGGGGAAAAGTGACCATAGAATGGTGAAATTGAGTTTGGTTCAAAAAGCACATTTGAATTTTAGTAAGGCCAAGTTCCGCAGGATAAGCATTTTTTGAAGATCACTGACCGGGATTAGCTGTTCTAACAAAAAACAACAACACAGGAGATAAGTAGAATATCTTCAAACAAGCATTAATAAAATACACTCAAGCATGTACCCTTGGGTAACAAATACAAAAGAAGCAAACTAAAATCAATGTGGCTTAACAGAAAGGTCAGTCAGGAAATAAAAAAGAAAATGGCATTATATATATGTCAAAAATATAAAAGTCAAAAGGATCAGCAGCATCATTTATAAAATACAAAGATGTTAACAAAAATTGCAAAAGGGCAAGTAGATGGGCTAAAATAGAAAATGAGAAATGGATAGCCATTGACAGCAAGATACCCCCCCCCAAATTTTTAAATACACCAATTAAAAATTTAAACTGATGGCCCATTGAAATTTGAAATGTGTACGTTGGTTAGTGAAGATCGGGAGTTTTAAAATTAAAACATTTTAAGTATTTTTTTGCTTGTGTGCCAATAAACAACCAAATGACTGTAGGATTGCAAATTAATGCAGCATACATGTGATTGGCTGACACAAAAAAAATAGCTAGACTGTGTCACATACCCGGCGGTTAGACCTGCCTGGCAGCAACCGCAGCCACCGCGAGGTAGGGGGAGACCCCCCCCTTCGGTCCGGCAGAGGGATACCAGGGAGACCCCCCGCTTCGGATCAGCAGCCGCCGCGAAGAAGGGGGAGACCCCCCGCCTCTGCACGGCAGCTCCAGCCGCAGCTGCCGCGAAGAAGGGGGAGACCCCCCGCCTCTACACAGCAGCCGCAGCCGCCGCGAAGAAGGGGGAGACCCCCCGCTTCTACACAGCAGCAGCCACTGCGAGGAAGAGGGAGACCGCCTACCTGCACGGTGCGTCCCCAGCAGCTGCAGCCGGGAGACGGGTCCTCTTCTGGAATCCGGACTCGTTCTTCCTCGCGCCACCTAGTGGCGCCGGCAGGTACTACCTCGACTTATATGGGAAGACTACGTAATCGCCAACCACAAGATGGCCGCGCAGGAAGTGACGTAACGGCACTTTGAATATTTGGCGGGAAATCTCCAATTAGTGCCTAATTGCCTGTGCCTATTTAAGAGACTTCCTAACTCTGAGACTTTGCCTTCTGATGGTCGTGCCTATCTCGGTAGTGCCTTCCCAGTACGCGTTCTTGTTGTTTCCTGTTGTTCCTGTTATTGACCTCGGCTTGTTCCACGACTACTCTGATCTCTGGTATCCTGACCTCAGCTTGCTCCTCGACTATCCTGATATCTGGTATTCTGACCTCGGCTTGCTCCTCGACTATCCGGCTCTCCGGTATCCTGACCTCGGCTCTCTGGACCATCCTTTGCCAGTCCTACCTGACTACGGTGTCTCCTCTGTACGCTGTGCCGTGACAGACTGGTGCTTTTGATATTAACATATCCTCTCTTGTCTGGTATGGTGCCAAAAGATTGGCATAAAGCAGAAGAACTACCGATATTTAAAAAGATATCAGATTCTTAGACAGGTGATTAGATACCTATGATCTTGACATCTGTGGTGGGGAGATTATGTGAAAGCTTGTTAAGGGATAATATTCAGTAATACATTTTGGCCAACATATAATTAGTAGGATGCAAGGCGGTTTTATGAAGTAATGATAGTTTTAGACTAGTGTAACATTTAAAAAATGGGGTAGATATGTCAGGAACCAGACTTATTATTAAAAATTAAAAAATTACATTTAATATAATAAAGAATACTGACATACAAAATACATCTAATTTTATACATCATATAAAAAATGAAATAGTCTACATTTCCCCTAAAACACATTTACCGTATTTGCTCGATTATAAGACGACCCCCCAAAATCTGAATATTAACTTAGGAAAAAAGAAAAAGCCTGAATATAAGACGACCCTAAAGGAAAAAAGTTTTACCAGTAAATGTTAATTCATGTAAACTATTTTTTTTAATAAAAGCTATGATTGAGAAAAATATTTTTTTTGTTTTTATTTCTTGTATTTTCCAGCCTGTCCCCCAGTTACGCACATCTGCCCCCAGGCTTGCCACACCAATATGGCACTGTGGCCCATGATATGCCTTTTAACCCTCTATATGCCACTGTGCCCCATGGTATGCCTTTTGACCCCCTATATGCCACTCTGCCTCCAGAAATGCCTTATACCCCTATATCCCATTCTGGCATTTAGGGGGTTAAAATGCATATTATGGGGCAGAGTGGCATATAGGGAGGTATAAGGCATTTCAGGAGGCAGAGTGGCATTAAGGGAGTTAAAAGGCATTGTATAGAGCACTCTGCCTCCAGAAATGCCTTATACCCCTATATGCCACTCTGGCATTTAGGGGGTTAAAAGGCATATTATGGGGCAGAGTGGCATATAGGGAGGTATAAGGCATTTCAGGAGGCAGAGTGCTCTATTAAATGCCCCCTTAACGCCACTCCAGAAATGCCCTATGCCCCCATTTAACTAACACACACACACACACTCTCTCCCCCCCCTCCCCTCCCCTCCCCTCTCCTCTCCTCTCCTCCCTCTCAGCCCTCTCTTACCGGTGCTTCCAGCCGGGGCAGCGGGTTGACGTCGCCTTCTGCTGCAGCCGGAAGGAGGTGGAGTTGGCAGCGGGGGTTTGTATGCGTCCGTCGCGTATACTTTCCCCGGCTGTCAGAGATCAGAGATCTCTGACAGTCGGGGAAGGTCTACGCGACGGACGCAGACAACCCCCGCTGCTAGCCACACCTCCTTCCGGCTGCAGCGGACGTTGTCTACGCGGATCGCGTAGACGTCAACCCGCTGCCCCGGCAATACAGCAGGAAGCACCGGTAAGTGTGTATGATGGGGGGGGGGTGAGACAGGAGGATCCAGGTCCCCTGCAGCGGTGCGGGGGATCTGGATCTTAGTCTCCTAATCAGACTCTATTTGAGGTCTGATTAGAAGACGACCCCGATTAGAAGACGAGGGGTATTTTTCAGAGCATTTGCTCTGAAAAAAACCTCGTCTTATAATCGAGCAAATACGGTATATTGAGCTTTAAAGTTATTTAGCAATTCATAAAAAAACTTTTAAAATATCTGTATTTTTATGTAAAAATGTAATATTCGATGCATGTACCTGACATCTAGTTTTGTTTGCGTTTTGTTGTTTTAAGCAAGATAAGCTGTTTAAGGTCTTAAAAAAATGAAACATGTCGAAAACAAAAGTAGGACAACATTTTGTACACTGAAGATTGAACTTTTTTGAACTGATGAATAGTAAAATTGTCTAAAACATTAAAGACAAATTTCTAATCTTACTACTGAGAAAACTATAATAAATCATTTTTAATATTGATGGTTGCATTATTACTAGATTTCATAGAATTTCAAAATGAGCAGTCATTTTGCTTTTCTCTAATCCTTTCAAACTAGGGAATCACCTAAATTTGACATATTTTCTGGAAATGTATTTTTCTGCAAACTTTTGATTTGTATTTCTTTCCAACTAACAAACCAATTGACTTTGAATGGGCCTAGCACCCCCTTGTGGTTAACCTCATAAAGGCACTTCAGCAAAGCTAAATATGATTATATGTAATTTCTCCATGCTATCTGGACTATGACACACATTTACACAGAAAACAGTCTTATGTCACAAAACAATGAAATGTCCTAGGATTCTTTATTATTCTCCAGCAAAGGTTACAATAGGTTACATATGTTACACCAAATTTCTGTTATTCTATGCCATCATTATTCCATACCCCACTTAAAGTTTGACTATACCCTTTCCAAATAGCATCAACGGTTTTTGAGCCTAGTGTCTCACTTGGTGCATGTAAATTTGATTTTGCTTTACTTTTAAGCATATTCCACCCATTTTGCCCACAGCTTGCCAGTTATTTTATGACTACCTTTTTTATAACTTTGGGGAGGATGGTCACACATTTTTATGTGTAACGATGCCTGGGAGTTAAATCAGGCAGTGCTGACAATTCGTCATTCAAAACAATACCTCAGATTTCTTCCATGCAGCATTTCAAACATTGTGTTCACTCATATACAAAAGGATAAGACATTCTATGCACCAAATGTTTTAGTGTTATGTATAGAAATGATAGGGATATTGGTAAAGGTATAATAGAGGTTACGTCGATCCTTTCTCTATATGCCTAGCCTAACCTCAGATGCTCAAGTTGGTGGACCTGCTAGTACCGAATAATCAGTCAATCAAGTATAATACTACATTAAAATAGTAGTTGGCACCACCACATTTGTGGGCCCTAGAGTAACTTACTTTTTGGTGTATTGCTCATTCATGGTGTCAACGTAATTAGAAAGCACTGGAGCTATAAGTGCAAGCATGACTAGGGATATGAACAACCTGTAGCCAGGCCATTTATATTATGCGTGTCTTACACGTGCTGCCAACAATCCACAAAAGAAGGGAGCATGAGAATAAGAAATTATAAACAGTGCAGGTCGAGCTACAGGGGAAATGTAACGTAAGGTATTTCTACGTGCAGATGATATAAAGGTCTGCAACAGGGTAGATATTCATGGTGGAAAAAGCTGCATGATTTCAGTGAATTAGAAGAATGGCAGCTGCAGTTTAATGTTGATAAACGTTGAATAAAGCAGTTGGGATGTAAAAAACCCAAGGCAGAGTATAGCATGAGGGTAACTGTTCTGTCAAAGACAACAAAAGAGAGGGACTTGGGAGTAATTGTCTGTGAGAGCTTGTGAGAATTTGCAATGCAATAAAGTGTTGAAGAAAGCAAGCATGGTGCTGGGTTGTATAGCCAGAGTCATTAGTCACGGGAAGCGAGAGGTGGTTCTGCCACAGATCAGACCACACCTTGAGTACAGTGTACAGCGAGACCCCATCTCCAGAAGGATTTTCTACATGGTGGATTGATTGAGGGAAATGCTACTATAGCTTAGTGTTATATGACAACATGTACATACCTTCTAATCAGACACAACAGAGGCAGGAACAATTACTGACCTCGTAGAGAATATGGCAGTCCAGGCGTATAATGTGGAGTTTGAGGCAGTCCTAATTCTCAATGGTGGATGTGAGGGCATGGTACTAACCTCAAATGGTGGTAGTAGAAGCATTATTAAACACTCATCTACAGACACCAGGCAAGCCAGAAGGCTTGTTTTTCCCTCAGAAATTTCATGGTGCTGCCACAACCACAAAGGGATTCTGGGTAGGCGCATGCAAATAAGTTTAACAATTATCACCTTTTGCCTCTTTTTGGGATGGTACTCTTTTTCATGTATTTTATATACACATACTGTGGCAATTATTACTCTGATTTTGTGTCTGAGTAGTTATAAATGTCTAGAAATTAAACATTGCGATTTTTATTTGCCCTTATTATTTTGTCTTGCAGGGCTGTATGAAAAGTATCCAACCAATCCAGAACCAGAATGCTGTGATGTCAGGTGGGAATTATTAGCAGATAACCAATCCAAAGGGACTAAAAAAACACATGACTCAACGTTGTGCCACAGGACATCACTCACAGCTTCATCAGCATCCAGACTGTGTAACTGCAGACTCAAGCTGTGTGTATTTGTACTCATACTATTACATACAGTTCTAGTGGTCTCAGCAGCACAAAACTCAACAGGACTGGGTTTTGGAAACATAATTTTGGAAGACAATTCAACAAATGAGGAATAGAAGAATGGAATAATTTCATCCGAGAGAAACACAACTGGCCCATTCCAGCAAGCTACGAGAGTCACGTTATTGAAAAGAGGTGTTTGTACCTTCAAATTAATTTTTACATGGCAGTCTGGATAAAAATGAAAAGAGACAGGCCAATCTCTATATTTCAAGGACACAAAGGGACAGCTTTTTATTGACTAAAAGGCTGTGTGATGACTGAAATTTATCACACCATTTTATACACTGTGTTTTAATGTTCAAATTTGTTTGTTTTTTTGTTTTTTTTATTTTGCACAGGATTTTATTTTTATTCTTTGAGATGATTTCTCGAAGCTAAACTAAGTCTTTTCACTTTATATTTCTAGTCATTTTGTGTATTCATCTTTATGTCCCGTCAATTTTTACTTTTAAGATGAGTACTATGAATGCATTCACAGCAAACAATATTGAAAACTGTCCATTCTATTCATTATGTTTTTTACCCATCTCCCCAAACCAAAAATGAAAAAAAAAATACAACAAAAAAAGAACACATTTGCTTGGTTCTGTCTGTGTAATCACAATGAATGGGTACACACTATTGTGGTGTGTCTACCGCAGATGCACAAATCAGATGACTGAGCATACCCTATATATTTGGGCTTGGAGAGGGTATATACAGTGGAAACAACAAATAATCAGAAACTATATTTTAAACAAGTTGGACAGTTACCCAATTTCTGTGTGAGCCTATAACAAACTGTGTTGCTCCAGTTCCCATATACAAAAACGTCCAGTCTTTTCACTGGTCAGTTGAACAGGAGCAGCCTTTAGAAATCCAGTATGTGGAACCAGTTAAGCTCAGTGTGTAATATAGTTGAAGAACCTTCACATTGGAGGTAATTTGGTGGCATTCATTGTGAATTACGTTTTATTTTCTGTTGCAGTCACCTTTTAAAGGTGCTGTTCCACCTACTTTGCTGAATCTATCATTTTTCTCTATTTGAATGCAGCATTAGAAACATCATTAAAACATGGAAAAGTGGGACAACATCACCTTTAACCAGCGCATATACTTGCATATATAGCGGTAACATGTCTGTCCAAATCAGACAAAAAGGATGAGGCCTTCATACAACCTATAACACGCATTAAAATATTTGGCTTGGTAAAACACTGATGTCTATATGTCAAACTCAATAAACAGTGTATAGCCTAGTATGACGGAATTACTGTGTATATATATTATTTGGACAGAAAAAAGTAAAATATGCTCAAGGTCCACCCACAGTGGTTGACAGATACTTAATATTTTTCTTTTTCAGATGACTCACAAAATAATTGGTTATATTAGCTCAATATTTTAACACACTGTTAATTAAGCTTGATGTATAGACAATATAGAATTTGTGAACATTTAGTCGAACACTGGCCATATTGTCTTTTACATAGAGCTGCAAATTCTGACACGGAAAATTGTAGTCTAAAAGACAATCGTTAATTGAGAATCGGCCTGATTTTCTCATAAACCCCACTGAGTGCGACAAGAACACACTAAGGACTAAATGCAAATTAATGGCAGAATACCAGGTCATTCGAGATCAGATACACTCATAAGTGCTGTCTGTATTTGTTTAATTTTTTGTTGTTGCCACATTTTATCCACTGAATGAATGATATATTTTAGTTCACAGGAAAATAAGGAAACGTTAAATAAGGGCTGTAAACATAAAAAAAAAAAAAATCACCTCCCTTCGTATTCCATAACTACACTTGGGAAGTGCACTTCAAAGATGTTTGCTGTGTAGTTGGAATATAAAGGAAAACATATGGAAAATTATTTTTTAAACAAATAAAATTATACGACTAAAGATAAGGCCTCCCCTTTTTGTATACATTCAGTCTTAGCTTCAAGTTTCTGTTTCATCAAATACCAGAAAAAAACCTAAATGAACCAATACTATGCATTTTTTTTCACATGAATACAAGTCTTCTGCTGAATTTTTAATCAGAAAAAAAGACAAGCTTAAATGTCATTGAGGAGGTATTTGTACATAATAGCGCAATAGTATGAAAAATGCACCAAAAACAAAACAAAATGTATTGTTTAGTGACACTTTTGTTTTCCATATCCAGTTTTGATATCATTTTATGTTTGAGAAGACATGGTG
Source organism: Sceloporus occidentalis (assembly GCA_023333645.1). NCBI lineage: Eukaryota > Metazoa > Chordata > Lepidosauria > Squamata > Phrynosomatidae > Sceloporus > Sceloporus occidentalis. The sequence goes on along the minus strand of JALMGF010000027.1, from coordinate 11,992,012 downwards.
CTTTTTCTTGGGGGGGGGGACATAATTGTAACTTCATCTACATATTGCAAAAACAAGACTTATAGAATGAATATTAAAATAAAGCCTTAAATAGTGGTAGAATGTAGACTTAAGTAGATAGTGTATTTAAATATAGTGGAGCAATAACTGGGTGGCACTGTTGGAAAGATGGCGCTGTATTAAAAGCACTTAATAGGTGAGCTCTTGTTCAACTGATCTACTATTTAAGTGTGTGTGGTCAGTAAACAGTTTGTTATAACCTTTATCTACCTCTGCTGGGCAAAGGCCATCATTCAACAGTCCTTTCTTTATGTGACGTGATGTGTATATTTTGTGTCATATCAACTCCATGTCCATTTACCGTTTTACATATTGCACCGTTGCAGTACTGGTAAGGTTCTTGTAAACCACATCAATAAACTGGTACTTTGGATTCTCAGAATACATACAATAATATTTTCGGATAATTTTGGAGCTGCTGTATACTTGTACGGTGTTTTTGGTAAATAAGACTGTGATTATATTCCTTGCTTCCGTCCAACTGCTTATTGACTACAGTAATTCAGAATTCAGCTAAAGTGTCCTTGCATATTTAACATAGCTCATTTTAGCTCTAAATCTATTTAAGACTGAAAGTGCTGTAGCATATATCCAATCATGGTCTGATTTATATATATATATATATATATATATATATATATATATATATATATATTTAGGGCAAAGTTACATTAATGCATAAAAAGACATTTATGATATGGTGCACTATGGCAAAATTGTTGTGCAACATAAATGTCCTGAAAAAAATCACTCAGCAAATAGGATAAAGATGAGCGTTTAGTTACTCTTTTGGACATAAGATCAGGGCTGCTAGGCAGACTATGCATGTGCCTAGAATGTTTTTTAGTGGAAAAGTAAAAATGCCCATGAAAAGATGGAGCTTACCTAAAAAGTAAACCTTGACAAAACTAAAATACATGGATCTGCTGACATAAAACACTACATGATACAAAAAAAATGATCACTTTGATCATTTGTAAATTTATAATGCTTTAAGCTCAAACGAGCCTTGCATTTCTCAGTACTGTATATGACGTTTCAAAAGTTAATATGGGATTACTAACAGAAGAAGGAACCAACCACAGTCTTTCTTACCAAAAAGAACATGTCATGATAAAAATCTACTGCCTTCTAATGTCTGATCACCAATAACGTTATGTATCATGAATGCATATATTTCTATTGTATGTTTGTCTTATGTTTTCTTTATGTTTTTGTTTTTTTTAAATGTAGTTTTATGTTTTCCCGTCTGCTCTCTATTTATTTATTTCCCTTAATTCCAAGTTAAAGGGATGGCTACTGCTGTATTATGTGTTGTCTTTAAACACAATACTTCCGGTGTAGCAGTGCGGTATGCATCTCCATTTTGGAGACAGCTATAAAACTGTAAGCAGACAAGTACATGCATTTGAAATGCGACAATAATAATCATGTATGCTGCAGATTTCATTCCATCCCTTTGGCATCAGTAACTGTTTTTAAAGGCACAGATCTGAGCATGCTTGTGTTGTATGCATCTTACTTTGCCAGAATGAATTTTTGCATCTTGCCACCATTGTATTAACTGCCATCTTTTTTCCACTTCCCCTCATGCTGTATGCTTATACATACATGATTAAAAATGGTTTTAAAAAATCAAAATACAAAACAATATTTCTGCAAGTCATAATAACGGATTTTATTTTTGTATTCTTGTGGTACAGAATATTGCAATGTCTCTTAATGTCTTATTTCTCAGCAATAGGGAAAATCCACATTTTGTGCAATATGTTAAAATCGCTAAGCCAAATGTCATGGATACACAATCAGAGCTATATGTTATTATTACTTGGCATTAACATTTGGTATTACATGATACTGGGATTTTTGTTCATTAAAGAGACAGTATTCATTTTTCAAATGTAGCAGCTGAAGGGTGTCCTTGATTACAGTCACATATCAGAGCTAACTGGTTTCTAGATGCAGAAAACTTACCAAGAGATCTATAATAGACAGACACTACATAGTATAATTATTATATCTGACTTTAGAACAGTGTGACAAATTGAAAGTATGGGTTCTATAGAAAGTATGGGTTCTATAGAAAATTATAGAACATTACAACATTTTTAGTTATTTTATTGTCCTGTCTAATTGAAATCAAACAGATGTTAAGTATATATTGCTTGAAGCGATGGTATGTAAGTAATGAAATGAAATTTGGAAAGGTGCAAGATGATATGTGTGAGAGGTGCGTGTGAGACACAGCCCAGTGGCCTCCAATGTACCCTTATTGCAGGTTGTGCATACAGCAAGTATCCAGTGGGTACACAAAATTGGCCTAGGGTGCAAGGGCTTATTTTCATACCCTGTTTCTAGGAATATACACTTTATTGGAAAAAAATTACTTTTTTTGGAAACTAAAAATATACTAAAACTGTTGTTTTGGGAAACAAATAATATACCAGACTTTCATGCAGCATACGGCTTTCTTTTCAACACGGGCTCTTTAATATACAGCTTGTTCCACTGGCAGTCGAAGATTGTAGGGTTTTTAGCATGTTACCCTTCACCCCAATCTGTTGAAATCCTATTTTTTCTTATTTCCTCTCATTTATTTGTGACACAAATATGAAAAATGTTGTTGATTTTTTTTTAAATATGAAAGGATAGTTTCACTATAAATATTGCATATTGAATTAAGGAAAAAGTAGACACATTTTATCATAAAATAGCAGCCCGAACTATGTATTCCATTGTTAATTGTTTTAATTTCATCTTTTCTTTACAATACAAAGTGGATATATAAGGTTTTGATTTAATTTAAATGGTAAAATTTGAAAATTATATATTTCACAGAGCATATTTGTGTGATCGCTTATAATCTTTAATAATATATAAAGTTGAAATTTAGTAAAATATATACTGGGAAAAAAATATAATTCAGGAATATTAGTACTAATTGAATTTGAGTAAATTCAGTAAAAAGCATAATGTATTCAGTCTGAAGTGATACTTTTTAGTGGGTCAAGGTATTTAAAGATAAGAAGTGGAGTCACACAAACATTCAAAGCCCCTAGACAAGTAGCCTCCATAGTAGGTGCTTTATTATTCATATTTGTAGTATACTTAGCCATTGTGCTTTTCAAATGTTATCGTTTGTTCATCAAATTCATCAATGAGAATAAGATAAAATAATATTTTCAAGACAATAGGGACAAAACTGGTAAGTAATTAGGATATGGTGTAAATTTGTAGGGAGCAATTAATATGGGCAAGGGTTGAAAAAAGGGGGAACAGTAAGACCGAGTGGTGGCTTATAGGATGGGAGATGTCCAATGTTAGGATGTTAGGAGGAAGAATTAGCTGAATTAAGAAGGCCCTTGTGGATGAGGGCATGAGGTAATAGTTGTGATGGCTTGGAATCAAAGTGCTTAAGTAGGAATCATGGGCAGAAACACTAAAACTCAAAAAAACCACAAAAAACTATGCTGATTGTTCCAATAGTGGACCTTTGACTAATATTCCAACTATTTAGTTTTGCTAAATGTTTCAGCCTTGACCAAAGACATTATTATTATTATTATTATTATTATTATTATTGTTACCAACAGTTATAGCTCCTATGGAAGCAGTAAGGGTATACTTAGTATTTCATACATGGCTTCTCTATTTCGGCTTTATTTTTGTTGAATAAATCATGACACAGTGTAATATGTCATATGTTTTTGTTCATCTGAGGTTGTATTAACCTAATTTGTAGACCTGCTAAGGAACAGATCATTGTTATGTCCTGCCACAGAATTCAAAGCGGGTGTACTATCTTTTTCACAGGACTGTACATACTGGGACCGTAAAGTCCTTGAAGTTGGACCATGAAGTTAAGTTCGAAAGCTCTGTCCTAACCCCTATACTTGTCCCCTAAATTTAACTGCATGAATAGGATTGGAGAGAGACAGGAGGAGGCCTGGCCTTATGCAGAATCAAGCAGAGATTCCTCCTTGGGCCTGCACTAAATGCTTAGGGAAGACACGTACTGCTCTTCCACATACTGATGGTCTCTTCATGTCTGAATGAAGTGGAGATGTAAGATATAATGTAATCCCAGCGTTTTTTAGACTTGCAGAGACTATAATCATAAGGGAGTTCTGCTTGCACCTCCCAAAGTACAAAGGGGCTCTGAATATTGTAATTGCCCCATAAACCTTAAAGTGAACTCCCAGCAGGAGTAAAACATTTTCCTATACATGTAACCTTTAGTGGGATTGTTAGGTTAACTGTTAATTTGCCATAAACAAGCAAAATACCCAACTCACTGCTGGAAATTCCGTCTTTTGTACCTATTATATGCTTTTTCTTAAGGAGAAACACAATTACAAGAGTACAATTGATGATGTATTTGTCTAATGGGATCATCACCTTTTAGTAAAACTATGAACACATCGCAGAAAAAAATCCTTGGGGTACCCTAAGATTCAAGTAAAACCACAATGGGCCCTGTGTATCATAATGAGTCCCTGTTATCCATGTAAAGTGCTATAAAGATCGTCACTAAGATAATATCAATCACTCATATTTTAGGTAATGTTTCCATAGGCTCAGACTCAAAATGTTTTTTGAGAATTTTAAACATCTTCAAGCTGAGTTAGTTTTCTGCATTAATTCATTATAGTTTTCTTTTACAGAATAAACCACTAAACCACAAAGTTGTAATTTGGATGAAGCCATCAAAAAGTGTAAATGATCTCTATGATTAAACCATGTTATGAAGATTATACTACATTACCTGTGCTAGATGCCATGAGCACTTAGCCAGTACAGTATCATGGATACCACGTCGATTTGGTACCCCCGTGGTGATTTCTCCTTTCACTTTGAAACAAAGGCAATTTTGATATTTAAGAATTATCAACCTATCCACTGTGTCTGAGCTGCTGTAGGCTTTATTACGTAGGAAATCCATAATTCCATAAACCCACTTAGTAGGTGAATTACAAAGCTTCCCCCAAAAAACAGACCCAGGATTTAGCATATTCAAGAAAAAGAATGTCTACATGGGCTATCCAGGCATCTTCATAACATGGTCAGCTCATCAACTATGCTACACAAATATGGAACAGGTAAGAAGAATAAATAAAAAAAAATGAATAGTCTGGAAGATGGTAACAGCATGTCCCCATTCCCATCTGTACCAGCGTGCCTTATGTGTGTTAATGTTATTTCCAATGTCAAATGTAACATTGTTAATGTTTAATATCTGCTGATGCTTGAAAAATAAAATGAAATGTTATGTAATGCAATAATTAATTTCAAAGTATTGCATGGTAACTAAAGGTAAGTACTATATCTAGAGTCATTACATATCCCAACTTCATCTACTAGGTTGCCACTTCTGTAATGGAGCACTTGTTAGCAATATAATCCTACATTCTGTTCAGAAACCTGTTGTGCACCTTTTAGTACCCTAATTGTTAGTCTTCTGTTTTTGACAACAGAATGGTCAGCAGATGCAGAGAATTCCAGTTGCCAGTATATAATATTATTCAATGCTAGAATCTTTACTTTACTAAATTTGCCTGTTTTCGTGTGTTCATATGAATCTCCAATAACGAGGAGGGTTCTCGACCAAACACGAATTGCAAAAGCACCACAATTTTGGTAAGATTTATCCAATTGTTTGCCTCATTTGGTCGTTGTGGTGCCTTTACAAGACGTTTTGGCGCTCTTTAAATATAACTGGGGCAAAACCTCTAATTTTTGGTCAAACACGAAATAAAAATATTTGAGACAAAGTTGGACATTTGACTGTGTTTCCACACACTGTGTTTTTTGTTGTTTAAATTTTAAAAACTCTACTTTGTGGACACCACAAAAAATATTATCGTATTCATTGGTAAATGTTGGTGACAAAATCATGCATTTGATGGACTAATGCACAGTGTGGCTGTGTTTTAGTTGCCAAAATACTGTTCCTTGGTAGAGTTTAATAAAACTATTACCCATTTGTGCTACAAGCCAAATCTCTAGTTTATGGACAACACAAAATATGATTATTATTGTGGTGCTTCCTTAGCCCAGGATGACACTAGCCACTCCACTAGCCAGGAACAGCAGAATCCACAGACAAATCGACTGAAGCATGAGAAATGATTATAGCTCAATTCCCCAAGTCACTGGCCAAGGGGGGGGGGGGGCACACTCTTTTATTAGATGCATACAGAAGAATTTATACACATAAAACAGTATTAACATACAATAGAACACTGTTCCTATGCGCCCAGTAGTTCCACAGAGTTTCTAGGTTTGTCCCAGTCAGGCATATGGAGCCCTCAAAGTTTGTCTGTAGAACTCTGGATTGAGCAGGCCAGACTGGGATTCCCAGTCACCCTGTACCCCCAATATGCAAAGGGTGACTTAGACATAAGAGGGGACTGGGGAGCTTCCCTATAAATCTGCCATTGCCCACCTCACAAACTTACCCCCACGTGTCTCCAGACAGCAACACATCCCAACGGTAAGCATGGATCCACGTGTTTCCAGCCCAGGGTAGTTCCACGTCACAATTATATCATTAATTGATAAATATTGGTGGCAGAATCAGACATTTGAATGTGGTTGTGCTCAGTGTGACTGTGTTTACACAACCAGCCAAACGTCTTGTTAATGGACAAAACAAAAAAATATGGAAATCAGCAAAATCAGAATAAAAGCCAGTAGCCACAAGGGAAGTCAGCCAAGCCAGGTCAAACACAGGAATATATTGAATAGCAGGAAATGCACTTAGTATCTGGAAACAACACAAGGCAAAGAGATAATGAGACTTGCTGCTTAAATAGACTGGCCTGAGTAGGACTAGCTGATAGCAACCAGGTGAGGAGAGAGAGAGAAACAGGGGAAAGGTTCTAGCACATTTGAGTGCTGATTGAACTATTGTCCTTGAGTATCCTCTTTGTGGAAACCTGATCTTCGGTAGCTGATTTTCATCTCTCGCTGGGTCTGAATTATTTCTAATGACTGGGAATAGGGCTACGCATCTTTCATGTTATTAGATGCATGAAATTGTTTCTATCTGTGGATTTTGCATACAAGGCATCACCCAATCTGCAAGAATCCTTAAAGATCTCCACATCCAAAAATGGTATATTCTTAGAATCATAGGGATTTCCTGTATACCAAGCTGGTGTTGCTAAATGGTTAAGTTTGCTAAGTGGCTAATAGACCAGGATCCCCGAAGTCCATATAACAAACCGATATTTTAATATTAAGGTATTAAATTGTGACAAAATATATTCCTGTTCATACACATGCATATATACATTTGCATACGTGGGTGCCATTGCCTACTGGTTGAATGCAAAAATCCTTTTTAAACAAAAAATAAGTCAGTCCTATCTTGATGAAGTATGATGGTATGCAAACTACACACATCCATAGTTACTAATCATATGTCAAGTTTACTAAGTTGGCCCCAAAAAAGTGGGGTGACTTTCACATAAATGGTGAACACAATGCTGTAAGTTCAAAATGGAAATGCAACCACTTTGCTATTGGTTCAAATAAACTTCCTTTTGCCGCCATGGTAGGTCTTCCGAGAGGTGAATGTATACTTTTATGTAGTTTTGGTAGCATGCATAAAACCTGACACATTGGATGTTGTTCACATAAAAACTGTTTTGTGTATTCAGCATTTGAACCCTTCAATACTCCAAAATGTAATCATTGACCAATTTTATGGGCAACTTGTCCACATGGATCATATGATATTTTTCTCTAGTCTCATCCAATAATTTTTGCTAAATTTTTCGTCTATAATCTTGATAATTAAACACTGTATTGCTCTGCCTTTATCACTTGGGAGGATCACAATTGTGGGATCAGTTGCTCACAATTTAATATCCATTTATAGTGTTTTTTCTGTGTTACTCATTTCCTATCTGCATCAACTGATAAATAATGGCAGGAAGGAGAAGTACAGTACATTATTCTCATAAATGTTTAATAAAATGCAGTAAAAACAAAATGAATTTCTACCATTGCTGTTGAATTGTTAGCAGCAGGACATCTAGTGGTTAATCTGCTAAATACACCTTTGCAAGAAAACTCAATAATGCTCACAAACTAGACATGTGCAGATAAGCTAAAAACAATGCAGACAAATCTGCTCATTCTGTACGGGGCATTCAAGAGCATTTTTTCATTCTGTGTTCTATCTTCTTGCTTTTCTTCTGTATTCTATTATCAACCTAGTATCTTCTTTCTTCTTAACATCTCTGCAGACATGACCTGGCAAATTCCGCCAAAATGGCTGCGCTGCAGTGACGTCCTCTCCTGACTCTCCATTTCAAGGAAAGGACTTCACACAAGGCTTTTTGGCCTTGTTTTCGGGGCTTCTTTCAAATCATCAAATTTACCAAAATTTGCTATTCGTACAAATCCGAATGCACAAGTCTACCACAAACTGCACCACTGATAAAGAGGGAAATTTCAAACTGACACTTCTTTTAAAAGACTTTGACAAGTAATTATGGCGCCTTTAGCTGAAGTTGATACATTTTTTTGGGTCATCGAGGATGTAAAGTTACATCCCCTTTTATCTAATTTCCATGTGAAAATTAGACCTCTGAGGTCCAGAAAGCATATGCATCTTTATATCGTTTCTCCATGTAAGCCCAATAAAAGGTATCAACTTCAGCTAAAGATTTACTTTTTTCTTGGGCTTATACAGTTATTTCTTAAGAAGTATTTCTGCAAAGCACCTGCATACATTGATGAAACAATTTAATAGGTGTTTTTTTTAATTTAACGTGTATTTGGTGTTTTCCTTTGATTGTAATGTACAATGAACTGGATTTATTGTTGTTTTGCTATTTCTCAACAGGAGGCTGCTGGGAGACACAAGGACAGAAGAACGGTTGGAAAAAAAACATTTTACTGGCACCTCTTGATGTTTGTAATGGTTTTACAAATCAGGCTGTTGTCCCATGACAAGTCCCCTAAAGTAGACCTCTACGGAACCTGCTGGTGCTATATACAGCATATAAATGTAATGTAATGCTATTATATGGATGGGACATAACTGGCCATCTACTAAGACCTTAAGCAGTAAAGGAAAGCATTTTACAAGAAACTTTTTCACTGATGCTCAATGTAGCCTCAACACAGGCATCCTTTGTTGCAGGTCTTAGCGCCTTAATTAGATATGTTAATGTAATTTTTGGTAAAGAATCATTTATACTTGCTCATTATTCTTATGATCAATAAAGATGGAAAAAGATAATGATATTTAATCCAATACATACATTCATAAATCATAGGCTTTTAAGCAGGTATTTTCAGCTCATGTTTCCCCTAATAAAGCTAATAAAAGCTTAAGTTAACAACCAAACTAAGTTGCTGCTAGTGATTCTAATATTAAGAGAGACTGCTCTTTTGTCCCATTACCTGCCTCTCCCTGATTTCACTGATGTGCTGAAGAAGTAGCTAGCTACATGTTGTACAACACTTTGGAATAGGAAGGTGCTATATAAAAACAAAAAACAATAAAAATATTATACAAGATCAGAAAGATCAAACAAAACTGCTGTATTTAAAAGACTTCAGCATATTGCTAAAATATTAACATGATACGAACATATGTGCATATTATCTAATAAAACACATTGTTTGTAGTGGGTTTACAAATAACTTATAATTGCATAAATGTTATTTAAGAATAAAATAAAAATAGCTTTGAAATGATCATTGGAAGTGTGTGGAGTTCTTGATCGAGGAATTGTTGATTTTGTGGGCCCCAGGGTCAGATTAATGTAGGGGCTGGAGCTCCAGTCCCCTACTCGAAAACAGGCCCAATCAGGGCCAGGCTGGGCCACCAGGAAATTTCCAGGTTGGACTGCCGCCCACTGAAGTGGATGAAGCAGCCGCACGATCACTTCCACAGGGGCCCTGCTGCTTAACCATGCGTTGCACGCACAGACTGTGCGAGCAACGTCTCTTGTACCGCCCTGGGGAAGCAGAACCCCAGCAGTCATGTAAATTTACGTTACATGACCCTGCTTCCCCTGGGCAACAACCCAGAGGCACGCAGCGCCCCCTGTGAAAGTCTGCGGGTGGCACCGAAAGGCCAAAAACACAAAAGGAGGGGTCAACGACAAAGCAATGTGGAAAATACTTTTTTATTGTTGTAGCTTAGCCCGTCCGGATGCGGCGTTAATGTGGCAGAGCTTGTCCTGGTGTGTGTGTGTGTGTGTGTTTGGCTGGGAGTGAAAACACAAAAGGGGGGTCAACGACAAAGCAGTGTGGAAAATACATTTTTTTTTTTTTTGTTGTACCTTAGCCTGTCAGTGTCGCAGAGCCTATACTGGTGTGTGTGTTTGGGTTTCGGTGTGGCAGAGCCTGTTCTGGTATGTGTGTGGTATGCTCTGGCATGGTCTCCCGCTCCAGGAGTTAAAGGTCCGTAAGGGCAACCAATAGTCGCTCGTACGGACCTTTGCGACTCTATTGCACTATTTCACTTCATTGTTTGCATTGATTGATGGCAGACGAGCCCCATGCTGGCGACCACATACTTGTACAGACTTTTTAAAATCCTGGTGCCGAAACTCGGCCTGGGGAGACTGCTCCAGGAGATAAAGGTCCTTATGAGTGACCAATAGAGTTGCTCATACTTAGGGTCACCGTCAGGGGTTAAAGGGCTGTGCAAGCTACTCTATTGGTCGCGTGCAAGCTACTCTATTGGTCACCAGCAGGGGGTTCATCTGCCATCAACCAAAGAAGTACAGGTGTACTTCATTGGTTGATGGCAGAGGAGGCCCCTGCAGGCTACCAATAGAGTTGCTTGTACAGACATTTAAAATCCTGGCGCCAAAGCTTCTGCGTAATCCATACCGCATTAACCCCGTATTAACCCCTTCTACAAAAAAAGGCAAAAAAGGAACACGAAGAATGTACACGAATATTCACCCGAACCGAACACAGGAAGGGGCGAATATTCGCGGAATACGAAGATTTCCCCCACGAAGACAAACACAGAGACGAACACGAAGAGTTGGCCAGTGCCCAAGTCTAATCTAAACCAAAAACACACTATTTCCAATTAACCAACCATTATTCCACCCCCCACATCACCTTACACTGACCAGACCCACCACTGTGACATACTAATAACAAGGAGGGAGGGAAGATTCAAGTAAGAAAAACTGGTTAAACGTGAAGGGATCTATTTATACAGGACCTCCCAGTCCCTTAACCAGTGTCCCTTAGCCCCATTATCCTAAACCCACCTATAACGGAGTGGACCTTGTTGGATGAAACCCCAGCCAAATGTATCTTTTCTGTAGTCTTTTATTGTATGGAGTTCCCAACTCCTCTTCTCAGCACACAAATTATGCAACACGGTTGCATTCACAGTGACATACAATATACAGGTTACACATATCACAGGGGTTTTTTTCTGCAGTGGGCCACTTCTTCAGAAATGAATGTGTGCGTGGGCCGCACTCATTTTTCACTGAGAGAAAATGTGGCCTTTTAGCTTTATAATGTTACATTCCATGTTTGACCAAAAACATATCATAATAATGTATTTTGAAACAAATATATAGCATTAATGGATATTTAACCATTTTAGGAACAAATAGTGAAAACAAACAACCCCCCCCCCCCGTGTCTATCGCTATTATTAAGTCCTTTTTGTATCCGGTGTTGTTCGGACTATTTTGTGTTTGGCAGTCTCATTCCCCACAGCGTTGGATCATTTTCTCTATATCTTCATTTTGTATATCAAGCTTTGGATTATGCTATTGGAGTAGCACCAAATTTTACATTGTTGATTATATCCTTGTTATTTTGACCCAGCATTGTTAATGCCAGCAGGGTGGCCCTATTTTGGAACTATTTTCCTGCACCCACAAGTTTGCACAATCCAAAGACCTTTGTCTTTACTAACACGTAGAGGACAGCATCCAAGTGCTTGGAGTCTAGTTGCAGCTACATCGAGACCCAGTGGTGTAACTACAGTGGCCACAACGGTCGCAACTGCAACGGGGCCCACCTCTCTAGGGAGCCTGGGCAACCCCTGCAACCACTTATTCCTGTCTCTCTCCATACCACTTAAAAATTGTTCAGAAAGGGCTTTTCTGACCTGGACTGCGCTGGTCCAGGCTAGAAGGGCCCTTTCTAAGCACTTTTGAGCTGGCACGGAGAGAAACATGCACACAGCAGTGTTGTCATGTGACTCCACCGTGAAACCGAGGCTGCTCCCATTACTGAGAGCTGCAGGAAAGGTAAGGAGTTGCGTGCGGGCAGGAGGTGGGGAGGGGGTATGCATGTTTGTATGTATGTGATCATGCATGTGTATGTATCAGTGTGTGTGGACATGCATGTTTATGTATCAATGTATGTGAGCATTAATGTGAATGTATGAGTATGTGAGCATGACTTTCTATGTATAAGTGTATGTGAGCTTGCATGTCGATGTATAAGTATATGTGTGAGCATGGATGTGTATGTGCTGTGAGATGGAGTGTGTGTTAGCGTGAGTGTGTACGTGTGTGCTAGCCTGTGTAAATTTGTGTAAGTGTATTTACATATGTGAGCCACAGTGTATGTTGGAGGGGGGCAAGGGGCAATGATGGCACAGACAAGCTGTTTGGGGGCAAAGATGGCACGGAGGGACATGCTGCTTGGTGAAGTTGGGGGCCCCAGGGCAATTTTCTTACCAGGGCCCTGCGGTTTCTAGTTATAGCACCTAGATATTTTGTTTACAACTTTCCTAAATATTTCAATAATCATGTACTCCTCTTGTATACGTTAAATAAACATATTCCTGATTGTAAATAATGTACCATTTTTCTGCAGATTCTTGTTGAACCTTTCAGTTGTGTCTCTAAATTGTATCTGCTCTGACTGCTTGTCAATTTCTGATATCACACAAAGGGTATTTGCTTGAAGGTCTTCTAGTTTGAAGGAGACTAGGGTTGTAGGAGGTCAGACTTCTGTAATGCAATACAAAGAGTAGGGCTTGTGTAACAACTCTAATTGTCTTAAGTACAGTTTTTAAGTGACAGGTAGCACAGAGGAGAAAAGTAAAATGACAGTTAGTTTTACTTTTCTTTACAATATGCAATAATAATCTGGTGATATTCCTAAAACACCCAAGGTGGGACACCAGAGGCGTATCTACTGAAAATAGCGCCTATGGCAAGCACTGAAATTGCGCCCCTGTCCAAATAAAAACCCATTTACTAGCCCCTGCTGCCTATATATATATATATATATATTAGTCCCTGCTGCCGATAGCGGGTATAGATCAACACGCAAACCCAGATCAATTGAAATTCACTTGTGATCTCAGCACTGAAGGTATATATCAAATAAACAGAATCAGACATACAAGTCCTGTATTTGCAGGTATACAATAATAATATATGAAACGTAGCATCGCAGGTATAGATCAACTGAATAAGACATATTAACCCTGTATTTGCAGGTACACATAAATAATGTATGGAAACATAGCATAGCAGATATGGATCTACAGAATAACACAAAAACCCAGCTTTGCAGGTAAAGATCAATTGAAATTCACATAAAAACACGGCATTAAAGGTATATTTAAAACCCCCTAAATTACAGGCATAGATCACAGGTTGCACACCGCAAAGCCAGCCCTGGCGTCCACACTGCCCACATAGAACCTGACCAGCACCCAGATTACACACATAAGATTTGCCATCTTTGTCCCCAAATAGCCCACCACAAGTCAACTTTGTCCCCAAACAGTCCGGCCAGTGCCATCTTTGTCCCATATACACCCTGCCTGTGCCATCTCGGTCCCCAAGGCTCAAACCTCCTGCTAGTGCCATCTTTGCCCTTCCACAATTATACATCTATGATACACAAACACTTTTACAGTCACTCACTAATTCACACTTTAATTCAGAGAACTCATCCACACATTAACTCATGCTCTCCCTCATTCACTCAATGCATCCACACATTAACTCATGCTCTCCCTCATTCAGACAATACATTCACATATTAACTCATGCTCACCCTCATTCAGACAACTCATCCACACATTAACTGCCGCATATTGCGGCGCTCTGCATGAAATGCCGGCACCGGGATGGGGGTAGAGGGCTCGTGGAGGAGAATGAGGGGCGCCGAGCGGTTGCTAGGCGCCCCTCTCTCTCCTCCGCATCAAAAAAAAATAAAAATGCCGGTGAGCGGCATTTAAAAGCCGCTCACCGGCGCCCCCCTTGAGATGGCGCCCATGGCACGTGCCATGGCTGCCATACCCTATGTACGCCTCTGTGGGACACACCGCCTCATACAGTCCTTTATACTTTCAAATATATTGTCATTATGCGTAAAAGGCACTAGATGGCAGTGTTGCACAAGATTTTTTTATTTGTATTTGCATATCTATAAATCATTATACAACTCAAATAGCTCAAATACAGATGATAATTACTGGCTACAACTTAGGTCTCCAGAGAAATATGGGCATATTGTGCAAATGAAAAAGGAATTGTTAAGACTGATTGCATCAGACACTATTTTGTTCAAGTTCTCTTGATATGTCTTTGTTTAAAACTTTATTCCAAAATTGTATTGTAGAAATAAAAAAAAAATATCTGAATCACAGAGCGCCCGAATGATTTGCAATTTCCACTACATTATAAATTGTTAAAATTCTAAATAGTTTGCCAGTTAAATGTATTGGTCCATACAAGTCTTTTTATACAAATCTTTTGGTCTGTGAGCATTCACACAGTGGATCCACTTTTTTTACTACATTTTTCTTAATCCCCCATGACAGGTTAGATTACTTAACTACTTTCTATGGAGTTAACTGTTTTTGAAAGGCTGGTGCGGCTTTTGTTAGGAAGTTTATTTTGCTTTGCATGTTGATAATGTGCATCTATTAAAAGCCCATTGAAGCAGAGTCAGATGAGGAGAGACGGCAAAAAAGAAGGCAGACACAAGAACATTCCTGGCCTGAGATATACTGCGACTGACAGACAGACAGCAGAACCTTCTTATCTAATCATATGCTTGTATTTCTGGACAGCTGACTGCACATGTGTGTTCGCTTCTTGTTCTTCAGGAAATTGAGAAAATATATTAGCAAAGGTTGTAAGCAGTCACATTTCCTGTGTTAACTATGTTACCTGCACATTAAAAAGTAGTACCGACTTTGTACTATATAGCACTGGATACAAAACAGCCAGAAATAATATTGTCAGAAATTCTCTACAATTGTTGAGCCATCATTGTGCCTTGTGTTTTTAAGGCTAGTTTCAGCTATGAATTCATAGCTGAAACTACCATGTTCAGTCATAAGACAAATATATGTGTTTTATGCATCACCTCCCATCACCTCTTAAATGTGCATTTTAATCCCACGGATGTCTTATGGGTAAGCAAAACATTGTAAGACACTGGTACAAGCTGGGTTAAAACTGCAGATAGTGCAGGTACCCGCATTAACAACAGTAGCCCAGCCTTCAGAATCACCAGCCTGCACGTTGTGTGGAAACGTTCTAGGTAAACAAGCTTCAGTTTTACAAATAACTGCAACTGAAAATATCTGTGTGTTATCATTCCCTTTATCGACAAATGGTACACAGCACATTAATATATACGCCAGATCATAATGGAATTTATCAAATCGATAAATTGTTAGAAATGCACATTCTTATGTATTATTTGTTCACCTTTTTAATATTTTGTATTGTATATTTTTATCAGCATTACATATTTATTGTTTTTATTTGCAACTGTCCATATCCAAGATTTGGACAAATGATTACGATATACAGGTACACTCAAGGACAATGCAAGGTCTGTAGACCTTTTCACTGAGTACTTTACAACACGGTGACATAACTTAACTTTATTTAACAATTCTTTTAAGAGAAGTTAAGGTGTGGAATGTACTGCCAAGTAAAATGGGTTTTGGCAAATTCAGTGAATCCTTCAAAAAAGTTGGATACCTTTAAAGTGAACACTGGCATTTCGGATTATCTTAATTTAACTTTACCACAGGTAATGTTGACCTAGGGAAATATTAGATTTTTTTTTTAACCTAGTTTGCCATGTTTCTGCAAACATAAATAAGTCCCTTTCTAAACCCTTTGGATTCATTCTCTAGGTCAAGTTAATGTAAGCTGGCAGTTGATGCACATTTTGCAGGATTCACACAAAACTGAGTTGCACTTTATTACTGCTAACTCAAATGCACACTCAACTAAAACACAAATTGAAATACAACAGGATTTGTTAACCACCGTTTATCTAGTTAGTTAATTGGGCATTTTATTATTATTTATATAGTGCCATCATATTCTGCAGTGCTATGCAATGGGTAAGTAGGACAGTAAGTAGTGTATCACATTTGTACTTAGAGAAGCCAAAGGTGGGGAGTGTCCTGCTCAAATTAGCTTTTATCTTTTACTCCCCACCGCATTTTATTTTTAACCTTACTGCAAATGTTATGTGGTGGCAAGGAAGGGACATGGGAAGAGATGTCTTTTTTAAACACCCATTCCATTCTATAAAAAATAGGGGAGATAAGGGTTCCATGCTCCCCAAGGGCAAAGACCCACACTCCTTCCATATAAGTTAACTCAATTTCCAACGTCCAAGTCTTCAGGCACATGCAAACAGCTCACTTTACATGCTGTGACAAAACCCTGTTAGCTGAGGGCCACAAATGTCACTTTTAGGAATCTCAAGTACATTCCTCTAGGACAATAAAGCTCAGGAATAAAGCTAAAAGAGTCCTCTCCCCTGATTGGATGTCACCGAGAGGTCCACCATTTTAGCGGAAGTTCGCCGGGAGGTTATGCCCGCGGAGATAAAGGATAAAGAAGGAGAAAGAACAAGCAGATGCACAACAAGAATATGTGAGACACGGAAGCGGAGATGTGAGACATGTAGTGGAAGAGAGCATGAGAGATTGTTAAGAAATGAAAATGAGTGTGAGAGTATCTGATAGAGTGAGTGAAAATAAATGTGGGCGTCGACGTATTTTGCTTCTAAATCTAAAATGATCCCAATTTTTCCATCTGAAATAAACGGGCTAGAAAATGAAATATCTTGTCCAAAAACAAACAGGCCAAAAAAACCGAGCCAAAAAATGAATCCGAAATATTTTTGACCCTTTTTTACATGTTTACAGCCAATGCTAGTTCCTCCTCTTTCACAAGCATGGTAGTCTTCATATGCATTAGCTGGGCTTCTGCGGTCCATAGCTGATCCTCCAATGTTTATGAATGAGGGTTTTGTCAATTGAGTTCCTCAGCATCTCAACTTCCGAACCTCCCACTTTAAATACCGAGTTTGTTTCACTTATGTATAAAAGTAAAGGCAAAAAAGGCTGCTCCATTAAGGGTTTATTGTGTTTCTTGGTCAGCATACTTTAATATGCATTCTTTAACCTGTTAAAGAAAGTTACTTACCTTTAGGAGAAGTTACTGCTCAGGAGGTGCTTGAAGCCAGTCAATCAGTAGGAACACTTTCTGCACATGAGGGGTCTCATTAGACCCTGTCTCCACCAGAACTCTTGCTAAGCCAACTCTGGGGGTTACTGGTGTATATGAAATGGGCACAGCTGGCAGCAGATGTCGTTTGTTGATCCCATCTCATGCAAGCCTTGGCGCTGATAGTATGGCATTTGCAAAGGGGAAAAAATATTATATGCAAAACTATCATATGCAAGAGCATATAATGACTGCACTGTCCCTTTAACATACTTGAAAAAAAATTGTGGTATATATCATTTCACGTTTTTATCATGCTTCTCAGCATACTACTCTGATGTTAAAATTATTGGCTTTGAAAATGTAATTAAGGCAATGATCTGTGAACCACATAGTTTTCATGTTATTGTAATGGAGCATATACTTTTTCTGCATGTATTATAAGATGTGCTTAACATAAAGATATGATTCAAATCATTAAACACACAAACCCTAGTTGATCCAGTTTCACACATCACGTTTTCTTGTTTCACAAATCAACATGTCATATCATGTCTTAGATGTGAAGCTGTAGGTCTATGGTACAATCACTGGCTGGAACCTGCACTCTTACATTTTGCAGTGCGCTTCCCTTATCTTTTTCAGAAAAGCTGGGGGATTACAATGCAGACCTAGAAAGTGCCTCAAGTATTTTATTCAGTATATGTAACGGCATATTTTGGCCATGACAGCGGTGGACTCCATGCTGTTTTACCAGGGCATCTCTTTATTAGCCTTTGCTTCTCCACACCATACCGCTATTAAAGCAATGTTCTACAACAGCCTCACCAATGATAAATGTAAGGCTGGTCCTCCACCAAGGCACCAGCAGCCAAGGCAAGAGGTCTCTCTGTTACCTAGTTCCATATACACATAATGCCTGTTTATTTTACTTTTTTGAATACCAATGCAGGCACAGACCTCATAACAAACACCAGAACTATATCCACACATATTGCTAAAATAATTACATTACATTAAAAACAAAATAAGTTATAGGTAGTTTTTACAAATTTTAACTAAGCATAGTACCGTATTTGCTCGATTATAAGACGACCCCCCAAAATCTAAATATTAATTTAGGAAAAAACAAAAAGCCCGAATATAAGACGACCCTATATGAAAAAAAGTTTTACTAGTAAATATTAATTCATGTAAACAATATTTTCATATTTAATCAAAGCTATGATTGAGAAAAATATATATTTTTTTATTTCCTTTTATTTGCCAACCTGCCCCCCCAGTTATGCACATCTGCCCCCAGGGTTGCCACTCTGCCCCAGAAATGCCTTATACCCCCTATTTGCCACTCTGCCCCATGATGTGCCTTTTAACCCTCTATATGCCACTCTGCCTCCAAAAATGTCTTATACCCTCCTATATGCCACTCTGCCCCATGATATGCCTTTTAATCCCCTATATGCCAGAGTGGCATATAGGGGGTTAAAAGGCATATCATGGGGCAGAGTGGCATATAGGGGGTTAAAAGGCATTTCTGGAGGTATATATATATATAACTGCTAACAGCAATCACACTCCTATCAAGCCAAGGCAGCCAGTACATGCTGGAACTTGGGGATGATAGGAGTGTGAGTACAGCCTCCCTATGCCATGCTACCACCACTACCCCCCTTACACATCCATACTAACACACACTCATTCACAAACATTTAAATACTCATTCATTCCATTAATCACACATACTTGCTCAAAAACCCTCCCCCACCCCCTTACCTGAACTGCAGATCTCTCACTTAAAGACTTCTGCAGGGGCCCGGCTGTGTGAGCAACTTCTCTGGCCCCGCCCCCAGAGGAAGGAGGGGGGAGGCAGAGTTATGTGACACTCTTCTAGCTTCCTGTTCTCCTGCTGCTCGCGACCAAAGCACCGGTAAGCAGCCTGGTAAGCAGACATTTTGAGGTCTGATTATAAGACGACCTCGATTATAAGACGAGGGGTATTTTTCAGAGCAATTGCTCTGAAAAAAACCTCTTCTTATAATCGAGCAAATACGGTATGTTGGTAGTTTGTGATAAAATATAGTGCTAATTACTCAAATAATGATGAGAAAGTGGTGTTGCAGATAGTACTGACGTAAAGTGATGCAGTGCTGTGAAGAGAAGAATTGCAGCTGAAAGGTATTCACAGTTTTAACAAGGAAAAGGATATAGTATAGACTTATTGTTTAACCCCTTCAATCCCAGGGGTTTTTGGTACCTCAAAGCCCAGAGCAATTTTGCCATTTTTGGGGTATGTCGGTTTAGCGATGATTCTCTTTTCCTGTGAATAGTGTACCCATATAAACTATATATTGTTTTTTCAAGGAGAGATAGAGCTTTCGTTTGATACCATAGTTGGATGATTAGCTGAAAATTTAGAATGAGAAATTTAGTAAAAACTAGCGAAGATTAGAAAATTAAACTAATTTTTTTTACATTTTCCCTCTGAATCCTCACAAAATTAAAGTGATGGAAAATCCCCTCCAAGTTTATCAATTCAGGTGTCCTGATTTCAGAAATACCTAATTTATATAGATTTTCCAGACTTTCCCAGCACCAGGGAGAATACTATAAGGTGTACAATTTTGTATAATTTTTATGCCTATGGCTTGACGGGTTTGGGGGTTGTGAACGGGGGCAGAAGGGTTATACTGGCTAGATGTTATGCTAGGGCAATGGGAAGTAAGGTTTTTTAATAATTTTTTATTATCTTTTTTTATATATTTTTTTTTAATTTTAATTTTTTTACATTTTTTTTTATTTTTTATATATTATTTTTTCACAGAAATGGTTAGAGGTCCTCCTAGGGACCTCCTGAACATGCCAGTGATGTCACAATGACATCACAGCTCACATTATAATTTTTTTTTGTATTATATATATTATTATTTTAATGATTTATTTAATATTATTTTTTAAATGAATTAACTTTTTTTTTTCTGCTTTTCTCTTTCAGGACGGGAGGGGGAGTGAGAGAGATGGTTTCTCACTCCCCTCCCCGCGATCCCCCTGCACTGATCACACTGTGATCTCTATGCAGGTCCTCACAGACCTGCATAGAGATCGCAGCGTCTCTGTGCCTCATCGGAGGGCAGGATATCCCCGCAGGGGATATCCTGTCCTCCGATGACCTTCCGGGTTACGTCAGCAGTGACGTAACCCGGAAGGGAATGCCCGATCGCACGTTTGCGATTGCGCGATCGGGCACTTTCAACCGTAACGGGAGATCGGGCAGCAGAAAGCCAGTGATGCCGGCTTCTGCTGCCAGGGGGGAGTCCAGGTCCAGGGGGGAGTCAGGATGTGTCCCTGACGCTGCACGAAGGGCTGGACGTACCGGGACGTCCATAGGGGTTTCTTTGTGGGCGTTTTTTGGACGTCCCGGTACGTCTATAGGGGATTGAAGGGGTTAATAACTTTGTCGCTGCTTCTTTAAAACAGGCAAAAGCAATTAAAACTGATCCCTTTGTATAAGACAGCAAAAACCAGAGCAGTGTTCTCCAGTTTACATTATAATTAATGTAAAGAGATTGTGTCTACAGATATACATACAGAGATTGACATTGACAAAATATTCACTTTTTGTTTTCCAAAAAATCAATCTCATTAATCTATTTTGGTCAAATGTATATCAGAACCAATATGTACGACCTGGATACTGATAATTTTTTACAAAAAAAATTTACAATGTTATTGTTTGGGGGGATTAGCTAAAAATGCAAGTTATGGAATATTTGACACATGCTTTGTTGAATGCAAGAGACTATACAAAGACACATTTATACCACACTGGATTAGGATAGAGAGAGCAAACATATTAAAATTGTTTTAATGTTTAATTAATGTAAACATATAAAAAGAGTTTTAATGTTTAATTAGTGTAAACAAAATAGTTTCTTCATAGAAACCCACTGCTTGGGAAATACTGAAAGTGTGTGAACTTCAGACCATTAAAAAAATAAAATGTAAAAATATATGCATAAAGAATAAAAAACACAAACAAAGTGAAAATGCTATTGGATCTTTTTTTTTTTTTTTTTTTTTTAGCTTAAAGCTAAACTATATGTTCACATAATTATGTAACTTTACTGGGTGTATATATATTGGCGCCGGTGAAGTCTTTGTGTTGGTCTTCATAATCTATAAATATTCGCCCGTTCCCGTGTTCTTTTCAGGTGAATTTTCGTGTATGTTCTTCGCGTAGATTTTTTTCTTCTTCTTCGTTTTTTACCGTTATTTTAGTGGGGGTTACTACAGGGTTCACACGATAACAGTACGACTACGCAGCAGCTTTGGCGCTAGGAATTTAAGGGTCGGTAAGTGCGACTTTATTGCTCGCCGACAGGGGCCTCTTCTGGCATCAACCAACGAAGGGCAGCTGCTCCTCATTGGTTGATGCCAGCCAACCCCCTTGGCGGCAACCAACAGAGTCGCTCTTATGGAGCTTTAACTCCTAACGCCAAAGCCATTAGTCTCCCCAGGCCAAGTTGCCCATTCCTGTTAACCCCTGTGATGTTACATATACAACGTAGGCCAGAGGCAGTGACTTGTATGGGAGGAAGGGACCAGGAAAATTAGCTAGGAGATATTAACGAAGACGAACATGAAGATTCTTTGTGTTGTTCTTCTTCATCTTCATGTACATTTACATAAATATTGGCATGGTTTAAACATGTTGTCACTCTCATTAAATACTATTGTTATGTTTTATGTAAAGCAGGGCTCGACAAATCCCAGGCGCCAGGTCGCCATGGCGACAGAGAATTTTGTCCTGGCGCCTAGGTTTTGTCAGCCTCTTACATCCCCCAAAAAAATGTGGATGTAAGAGGCTGAGTAACCACACGGGGGCGCTGCTGCTGCTGTCTGCCCAGGAGTCTGGGCAGACAGCACAGCCACTCAGAGCCCGCCCCCGAGCCTGAGATCACTCCCACGGAGTGATCCTGTAGGCTGAAACCGCGGTTGCTGCAAAACCAGCAATCGTGTTATCAGCTGCCACAGGCAGCTTCAGGGAAGGGGGTTGTGTGTTGATTTGTTCCCCACACAAGTGTGGGGACCTGACACAACAACCCCCTGCTGCCTGATCGCTCCATGAGAGCGACAGTGCAGCGTTAACCCCTTCAATGCCACACTTGTGTATGACACATTCGTGGCATTGCAGGGGTTAACATTTTTCCCTACAAGCTTGTGGGGACTAAATATCAGTCAATGCTGTGCTCCAATGGAACATCAGCATCGAAAGAGTTAAAAAATAATAATAATTAATAATAAAAAAAAACCCAGCACTGACCTGAAAGTCCAGGGTGCTTCCAGGTCAAACGCTGTGAGTTTAGTAAGCGGGCTGATGATGATCCGATCACTCCTAACCAACTGTTAGTTTAAAAAAATCCTGGCTCCTAACTTTTTTACCTGGCGCCTAGATTCACAACTAATTTGTCAAGCCCTGATGTAAAGCAACCTATGTAATGGTGTTTATAGACCGAAATAAATAATAAATCCATAGCATTAAGAAGTCTATTCACTAAAAAGTTCAGTGTTCAGTTGAGCAGCGGGGTGTAGATATTTGGAGAAGGTAGTGATTCACAAATCACGTTTGATCTCTGTGAGGATATAAGGAGAAGTTGGAACTTTTTTGCTTAATTCAAATCAACTTGATTCTCACGCAGTTCCATTGATGCTAGTCAGGTGTTAATATATGCAAATGCAATTTGGCAATATTCAATACGCTAATTGTACTGCAAACTCACATTTTTGCTAATTTACATAGACTCACAGTTTAACGAATAAACAGCGCTCAATCCTGATTTACTGGGAGACAGCAATGACATGAAACTTAGCATTATTCAATAAACAAACAGGAACAAATTACTTGCTCTCAAATCCAAACCAGTCAATACACACGTTGAGAAAGAAAGGATGAAAGTGAAAAGAGAAAAGGAGAGGAAGACAAGAGAAGAGTAGAGAGAGAAAATCCATTTACCTATTACATCTTTAAAAAGACAGAAAATCCGCTCAAGGTTCTAGTGTTCAAAACATTTTCAGTCACCATCTCCTACCTACATGATCTGCACTGAGAAGACCATGGGTCATCATCATAGGTTAGAAAAAGCTAGCACATGCATACCTCAATACTGTATCTCAACTTTCCTCAACTAACCTCAGACCACCTAATCTCAAGCTTTCTGTCCCCTTTCTGTTAAGTTGCTTTTGGAGCTTTTATATCTTATTTATTTTATAACCTAATAACATAAAACACATGAACAGGAACTAAAGATGTATTCTCCCATATATACAGATAAGGTGTTTTTAATACATCTATATTGCTGTTTAGTGTACTAAACTGGAAAATGTGATACTTGGTAAAAGTGACTTATCTGCTTCAATTTACTATTGGAACATGCTATTTTAAACTAGTATACTCTAATTTTGTAAGTATAGATGAAGTTCACAGGAGAAACATGTATTGTATAAACCTTCTATATCAGACAATTAAACAATGAACTGTTAAGTGAGGAGACATGGAATTCCCCTCGGGTATCTCCCACAAATATTTCTGCAGCTCTGAAATCATTAGTATATAGCACTGCTCTGCAGTTTTTCAAATTTATTTGACAGAGTGGCTATAACATTATATATCTTCCCTATGTTAAACAGAGATGATCAGTAAAAATGCATAATCTTTAGACTCCACTGAGTTTTAATGGCATAAGTAGAACATTTGAAAGATGGATAATGCAAAATTATTGTCAGCTATAAAACTAAACATACTAAAAATTATAAAAAAAAATAAAATTAAAGGTACTTAAAAGTGTTGAAATGGCTGCAGAAAATATTACCATGTAAGATATGAAAATATTTCTAAAGAGCGGATGACGCAGGTATCACATATCAAAAATAAATAAAATGTAGCTTCTGATATATACAGTTGTGATCAAAAGCTTGGAGAATTGGTAATATATGCACAACATGACTGAGCAGGCAAAACACATTTCTTTTATTTCTTAAGGGATTCATATTCAATTGCAGGTTATAACAGAACGGCACAATAATACAACAAAGCAAGACAACAACAATAAAAATGAAATGACTCCTGTTCAAAAGTCCGTATACCCTTAGTTCGTAATACTGTGTATTGCCTCCTTAAGCATCAAATTCTTGCAAGTGGTATAGCTGCCCATTCGTCATGGGAAAATGCCTCCAGATCATGCAAAGTCTTTGGTCGTCTTGCATGAACCGCACATTTGTGATCTCCCCAGAGTGGCTCGATGATATTAAGGTCAGGAGACTGATGGGCACTCCATAAACGTCACCTTATTCTGCTGTAACCACTGGAGGGTCAACTTGGCCTTGTGCTTAGGGCCAATGTCGTGCTGGAGCATCCCATGCACAGCATTCATGCTCAAGAATGCAAATTGTCTGCCAGTATTTTCTGATAACATGCTGCATTCATCCTGCCATCAATTTTCACATGATTCCCTGTGCCTTTAGAGCTAACCCCCCCTCCCCAAAAAACCATCAGTGAGCTAACACCATGGTTCACAGTGGTGATGTTATTCTTTTTGCTATAGGCCTTGTTGACTCCAAACAAAGTGCTTATGGTTGTGACCATAAAGCTCTATTTTGGTCTTGTCTCTTGTCACTCCAAATTACAGTGAGCAATGGAAGAAGGTGGCCTGGTCTGATGAATCATGTTACCAGGATGCACTATGGGATGAAGGCAAGCCGGCTGAGGCAGTTGAATGCTCTGAGCAATGTTCTGCTGGGAAACCTGTGGATGTTACTTTGACACGTACCACCTACCTAAGCATTATTGCAGACCATATATACCCTTTCATGGACATGGTATTATTTGATGGCATTGGCCTCTTTCAGCAGGGTAATGCATCCTGCTGAAAGAAAAGGAAAAATCATTTAGGAATGGCTTGAGGAACAATGAGGAAAAAGGTGTTGACTTGACCTCCAAATTTCCAAGATCCCAATCGAGCATCTGTGGGATGTGCTGGACAAACAATTCCAATCCACAGAGGCCCCACCTCTCAATTTACAGGACTTCAAGGATCTGCTACTAACGTCTTGGTGCCAGCACACCTTCAGAGGTCTAGTGGAGTCCATGCCTCCATCTTGAAGATTGCCTTAAAGTCAGAGTATTCATACCAGGAGATTAGGTGAGTCAAATGGTTCTTATCTGCTGCCAAATTCTGTGTTTCTATGTTACCCTACTAGATGCATGCATCTGCACACACACATACATACATACATGTAGCATGCACACACTCATACAAAAATATTCACCTTAGCTATGGAGCCCTGCTTGTTCATTACATTGTAATCAGCACAGATGGATCAGGAGAAAGGGAAAAATGAAATAAATTATAAAAATAAATAAATAGGGATATAATGAAATATAATAAAAAAAAGAAACAAAATATATTGGGATAATAAAAGTATGAAAGCTCCCCAAAGGTATCTGGAGCCATATTGCACTGTAAACAAAAAACACACTCAATGTTGCTGTTAGAAAATTAGAAATATAGAGATAATAATAATATTATTAGAACTTTTATAATAACTTAAGTCTGTCCATAGTTCAATACATACACAAGTTTTGCTATTTGATACAATACAATATGTTTTTTCTCTAAAATGTAAACAAAAAAACACAAAAATTGTACTAGGTAATAAAATAATGTTTATTCATATTTAATTGTTTATGATTTGTATTGGTGGGTATGCCTTTTTTTCGGCTGTACAATCTGTAAAATATTGGGTATGAAAACATACAATATGCATGCATGATTTAAAAATTTAATTTTCAGGAAAACTTTAGATAGTGGTCAAGTTGTTTTGTACTTTTATATAGTGAACAGTCCTAAAAAAGGCAAAAAGTTCAATTGGGTGCAAGTTTTACCATAATTAATGGGTAATTGGAGGTTTTCAAAAATTTTGACACTGTTAGTTATTACCGTATTCCCCTAGTCTGACCAACCTATATCTCAGGTACTGTGCTCCAATATGAGGTTGCCTTCTAAAACCCATATTAAAAGCCACATCAAATTAGCAATTAAAAAAAGTTATCCAGGAAGTATATTTTTAAGCATGTGTGCAAAAAATAAAAAGATGGAAACCAGACAGAATCCAGCTAAAGAAAACAACAATAGAACAGTTGTTCTTTCAAAAAAAAACACAAAAAACCCAACAAAAGGCCACCTCTGTCATCAACATTTGCCAATCTGTTAGTTTTTGACAAAATACATTTCCTGGCTTCCATTGCTCTGATACATAGTTCTTCTAATTAGGATGTTTAAAAAAATTTATTCATGAACAGACTACTTGAGACAAATTGTTGCTTCTGGGTTTGTATTAGACAATATGGTTTATTTATGGTGGAGTATAAAGTGATATTTTCTGGTAGCCTTTGCTTACATAAGTCATCTCTCTACTGCCAGATCATTTGTAAAACAAATAAACCTTACACAGCCGTTTTTTTTCTTTCTAAGAGAGCGCAATTAAGTTTACTATATAAATCTTCTGCTAAGGAAGACAGAAATATTAAGAAATCAAACTATAGCACTCTGTAAGAATAGTGAAATATACACACACCATACAAATAGCAATACAGTGTGACTTTTATACCATTGTATGCTAATTTTTTATATTCAATATGAATATTTATCAAGGGCATAAAGTAGGCTACTGTCAAATCAGCCCTGGTGTTGCTCCCAGATCTCAGTGGGGCTCCTATCCCTTATGATCCACTGAAAAGGCATGGCATGGCTGTTAAAGACCTTTGTTATTTACCGTATTGGCTCGATTATAGACCGCACCTGATTTTAGGCCGCACCCTAAAAGTTAGGTGCTTTTTTTTTAAAGAAAAATGTATACTTTTAGAAAAAAATACACATTAGTGGAATAGTAAAACAGTATTCTACCAAACATACTGTATTTTAACATTTTTGGTATCTATCATGCAGTTAGCCAGCATATATTACATACAAACAGAAAACTAATAGCCATTTGAATGCACCTTACTTATAGATATGCCCCTCTGCCCCCAGATATGCCATTCTGCTCCCAAGATATGCTGCTACACTGCCCCCCAGATATGCTGCCACTCTGCCCCCCAGATATGCTGCCACTCTGCCCCCCAGATATGCTGCCACTCTGCCACCCCAGATATGCTGCCACTCTGCCCCCCAGATATGCTGCCACTCTGACTGCCCCACAGATATGCTGCCACTCTGACTCCCCACAGATATGCTGCCACTCTGCCTCCCCAGATATGCTGCTACTCTGCCCCATGGATATGCTGCCACTCTGCCCCCCCAGATATGCTGCCACTCTGCCTCCCCTGATATGCTGCTACTCTGCCCCACAGATATGCTGCCACTCTGCACCCCCCCCAGACTTACCAATGCAGACTCCTGGTGTCTGCGCGATTCGCGTAGACAACTTCCGGTGCCGACAAGGGAGGTTGTTTAATTGCATCACGCAAGCAACCTCCCCTGCCGGCGGAAGTGCTGGAACCGGAAGTTGTCTATGCGTATCGCGCAGACGTCAACCTGCTGCCGGAGAGTAGTATCCAGTTCCCATGTAGCGCTGCGGGGATCTGGATCCTAACCCTGCTGCCTGCCCGGCAACTGGAACTGCATAAAGTTTTAAAGTGGAGGAAAAAAGTACATACGGTATTTTCAGGGTTGGTTAATATAGTAGTTTCTATTTTAAAAAAATATGATACCTTGACTTGTTCCAAGAGGGGTGCAAGATGAGTATTTGCCTTGGGCTCTGGCCAGGGGCGGGTTGGCCTCCCCCCCAGACCACCATAAATCTAAACAAAACACGCACTAAAGCGCCGATGATTGAGTATCTGTGAATGGTTTTGTATCTATGAACGAGTAAATGAATGTTTGTGAATGAGTAAATACATTAATATGTGTGTGATTGCATGGATGTGTATATGGGGGGAAAGCATGGCACAGGGAAGCTGTTTGAGGCTAGGATGGCACAGGCAGGCTTTTGGGGGCAAAAATGGCAAGTCCTATGCTTCCAATCTGGGTGTTGGCAGATCCTGTGGATGCAATCAGGGTCCCAGGACTGACATCATACTAAAGGGGGGGCATTAAGTGGGTGCTGGCTGGGGGCATCACATAAATCAATACTAAAGGGGGGGCTGGGTGGTGGGATAAATATACAATGTGGGGCTAGCTGGGGGTGGCCACATCTGCCATGCTTTCCAGGACACATTTAACTTTTACATATTGCTGACCAGATAAAATGCTGCCCTGCAGTATGGGGATGTATAGACTCATGAAAGAAACCAGTTAGTCAAATATACATCCCTCATACTGCAGGGCAGCATTTTTTCCGGCATAAATACACAAGGGGGGAAGCTGGGACCATTATATAAATCAATACTAAAGCAATAGGCAGGCTGGGGGCATAAATACTCATAGTGCTGGATGGGGGCGACACAGAAGGGGACAAAAGCAAATGGGGGGGTCAACGACAAAGCAGTGTGGAAAATACTTTTTATTTATTGTTGTAGCTTCGCCTGTCCTGATGTGGGTAACAGTGTGGCAGAGCCTTTACTGGTGTGTGTGTGTTTGGGTGTCTGCATATTTTATTAAAAATCAATACTGGCACTAAATTGTTGCTTCAGGTCCCATGTATGATGACTTGATTTTTAGTGTACTGAATTCCAATCCTGTCACATAAGATTCTAACCTAAATTATCTGCATAGCATTGATGTCATCTTTATCCAGTACTATGTATACCATGTGATGCAGAGGAGTTAAGATTCTGTCTATTTTATTTATTTCCATAAAAAGGCCCACCAAAATTCTCAGCACCAGGCCCATGATGCTCTTAATCCAGCCCTGCCCAAAAGATATTTTTTTTAATCTCATGGACAAAATGTGAGAAATAACAATCACTTCATAAACACATACCAAATACACTGCATATACAGTTTGAAGAAATTATGTTTATAAAATAGTTTTTTTTATCATTTACCAATTTAAAAAAAGTCCCCAGATTTTTTTTAAAAAATCTGGTCACCTTACTTAAGAGACTATTCAAAATGTCTCTTGCCATATACAGAAGCCTGTATGCTGACCAAAAAACAGCAAGTGTCTAGATACAGTCAGATACAGGCAACCATGGAAAGAATATAGCAATCAAGACCCCAACCAACAAGCCATTACCTCTTTCACCAGGACACACCATGAAGCCAATCAGCAAAGAACAAAGCAAAGTAAGTAGGTGACCTGTCTACTTCATGTTCTTTGTTCTTTGACCATGGAAAGAAGCTTACCCAAGCCGACAACTCTACCTGGAACGTATTCAAGGTTTGACAGCTGCAGAGCCAATTTAGCCCTTGCTAGATACCGAATTTCTCTTGCACAAAGGGCTCAGCTGGCACCGCATAATGCATTAATCCATTTGTGATGGGACTTTTAAGAAATGTTAAATGTTAATTAAGTTAAATTAGCAAGTATCTTAAGAACTCGTACTTTAGTTAATAGACCACTCTGATAAGAACCAATTTTTCTGTCTCCTTTAGAAAAATATCACCCTTGGGCTCCCCTGTTCACTCTACTTTTTTGTCAATAAAGTACTACTAAAATCCATCAGCATTTATGAAGACAATGCTATTCATTAAGTAGGTAATGTATTTAAGTGAAAATTGCACTTTAGTTAAGATGCTTTTGCTTAAATTATATTTATGTAACACTGTTACTTCCATGTTTTGACAAAGCTAATAATTGATAGCGTGAAAACAGCAAACTTTACAAATTTTCCTTTATCCAGAAGCATTATTAGAAAATATGTACACACGTCATGACAGCATAATTCATCATCATGTGGCTTGCAACGAATAGCAGATCTATCTAATCACTGCTTAACTTACACATAGTATATATTGGGTGTGGATGCCAGGCAAGACAAGGTTTGACATGAACTCTATGTGACTCCTTTGTTTGGCAAACGTTTTTGTGTATTGCAAAATTTTGGTTAACGTAAAAAAAAAATAATGAGCACCTGGATTCTCGGAAAACAAGCTAACTACTCATCAAAAGAACAAGTATAGTTAATTAAAGCTATGATGTGCCAAAAGATAAAGCTATGTGCGTGGGACACAAAAGGTAAAATTGCCTAGTGCCAAATGATCTATGTCCACAAACATTCAAGGAAGTTTCTTTTTTTAAAAATCAAAAAGTAGTAAACATGCTTCTAATATAAATCAGCAAGTTGGGATATTCTCAATGACTAAATATGTAGGCTTGTACTTTAATGCAATACAATGGCCATTACCAGATAACCCAAATCAATAGGATTGTTAAATATGAGTGTGCATCTTTTTAAAATCCAGTTTAAAAATACATAAATATAATATAGACGGGGATTCCACTGAAACCAAGTTTTAAAAAACACAACCACAATATGGCTACTGAATGAAGCAGTTCTGGTTGAGTTAGCCAATGATTTTGACGGACATTCTGCTGAAGACAAAAATATGGAGCCTATGATTATATCTTTATATTTCCTTCATCAATTTTATGGAGGAAATGTGACTTGTGCAGGTCCAAGACAATAACTACAAGCAGAATATTTGGAGAGTAATAGCACACTGCTGAAAGATTGTTTTGTTTTTTTTTATTAAAAAGTGGTTGGTATTCAAAAAGTGTCTATATTGTGATATTGCATATTTAGACATCTTAAATCAGATCTATTTTCATGTGTTATATCTTAATAACGCAAATA
Organism: Sceloporus occidentalis; assembly: GCA_023333645.1. Taxonomy (NCBI): domain Eukaryota; kingdom Metazoa; phylum Chordata; class Lepidosauria; order Squamata; family Phrynosomatidae; genus Sceloporus; species Sceloporus occidentalis. The sequence continues at coordinate 11,960,695 of JALMGF010000027.1, read as the reverse complement.
TTTTAATCGTAAAAAATGTTGTATAAATTCATCACCTTGGATGACAATATCTGTGCTACTCCCCACCATCCTGAGAGTGACTAATGGACGGAATTATATACACGTCTATTATAGAGAAACATTTTATCTTTGGCATTTTACAAGGAATTTCATAAATTCAACATATTAATAAGAATGCTTTGAAGTATTTATTTAAGTATTAACCCTCAGTAAAACTGTTTAATGGCATATATAAACATTACAAATAAATGACCTAGGACTGATGATATAATCTGATTTTCAGATAACAAATCAATGCACTGAATGAAAGTAGAACAGTAGCAGAATACTAGCCAGAATCATCTCTGAGAAATGCTAATTTGATCATATATCTGTTGGACTGAGGAAACTTAATTGGCAACAGCGTTCAAACGCCTCACAATGATACACTTGGCACTATATAAAAGTAGACCATTATATCTACAGGAGATGTTCACCATACGCCTTTCCTCCACTGCCCTTGCAACAAGCAAGACATTCTGCAAGGAAAAATGAGGAGGCCGTTCACCTTCTGTAGTAGGTACACAGTTTTGGAACGTCTGCCTTCCATATATCAGGACAACAGAATACCAACCCACGTTCAAGAGGAAACAAAAAACATGGCTGTTTGACAAGGCATTCCCAATCATCACCTCTTAATAGCTTTTAAGTTTATCTGGAAATCCGCCCACATACACCCCAGCCTTTTTTCTGGCCCCCTTAACCAGTTAATGCAATATGTAAGCTGATGATGATAGATAACTAGACAGATAGATAGATAGTACAGCTACTCCATACAATACATTGAATATACTGTACTTCATATTGTATACACTAAATGAGTTTGATAGGAACTTGTGTGATTGCCTAACAATCTGCAGGGGGATTATTTTTCTGTATATGTGTCTACATATGAAAACTCTTTTAGAAACCTTAAAACCATACCTTATATCCCCAAGTTTTTTTGCTTGCCTCTCAGACCATCAGGTAGTTAGAAGGAGACAATGAATTAGCATTATATGAAACATTTAATTCAAATAGTTAAAATAGAGTTTATCAGTGTATTGTCCCTCATACGAAGAGTTCAGACAAGTGTCATCTACGATTAAAGGTTAGAATATTGAAAGGCCATGTAAACATACTATATTCTAGAACGAGTAGTTCTTGAAGTGTACTAGGTAAGCACTAAGCAGACACTGTTAGTAGCTATTAGAATAAAGGGAGAAACCATAGGCCAGATAGCAAAATGAAAATATTTAGCCTAGACTAGAAGTGATTTTTGGTATTCACGCAACATAGTAAAATGATCAAACTTTACACTACCTTATTTTTTTTTACTTAAAAAAAATACAAAAAAATACATGCTTATTGACTATGTTTACAAAGTGGAAGGAAGTGGCAGAGTTGCTTTTAAAAATGTGGCTGTAGCACAACTGACCTCTTTGTTTAGTTCTTGACAGTGTCGAAGACCTTTGTGACCTGTTGGTGTAGAACAAGCTAGCACAAAGTGATAAGGAATGTGAAAGACATGGTAATATGGATGCTGTCTTTTTAGAAGCCTTTCAGTCTAGGAATTCCCTAACATTTCTTCCTCCTGTGTCAGTACGTACTACATCTCTCAGGAATTTTTAGCCATGCGTAGAAAAAAAATAAATAACCTGTATTTTGAAAACCTATATAGAAGCATTCTTGCCATATCTTGATGCAATCCTGAACAGTCACATTTGTGCTACTGTTGATTTAAGTCAATCTTTAGTTTTAAGCTACATTAAGTCATTGTTATTTTTTTTCTTTGTTTTATTTTATATTTCATATTGAAAGAAAAATGAGGAATAGATTTACATTTATGTATGTTTTTAAAAAGTTTATGCATTGCACAATTAACCTTGTAATGAACCTTAACACAGAAATTATAAATAGCACTTAAATACCTTTCAAATATACATGCGTCGTTTCAATTGTTTTAACACTTTCATTGTGCACTCATACCTTTATATTACACTTTATCTTTACAAACATGTGAAGTTTGAACCAACTTCTTTGACTGACATATGATATAAGCATTTTTTTCAAAAGCTTCTAGGATTTAAACCAGCACCAGGGTCCAACTTAAGGTTTAAATAAAAATATATGCAAACCATGTAAATGTGGCAGGTAACACTGCTTACATCATAATGGACATTTTTATTATTGTGTGTTTTTTTCCAATTTATTTTATTGGAGATGTTGATGCCTCCCGTTTGTTGATAAGTTTGGCCCAGATGTTCTAAACAAAAGATGCTTTGTAATTTTTTTTGTCATTTTGCCATTCATGTCTTTTTAAAAGATAATTTTTTTTTCAAAGAGACGTGAATATTAGCTTTGTTTCTTATCACAATAACAAGACTTTTCTGGAGGCAGTATCCAAGTCAAATATTATATTCTTCCTGTATATTTAATTTGTTGAATGGCACTATATATCTTTTTTAATTATTTTTAACAATAATAACCATACCTGGGAACTCTCCGGGTTTGCCCGGAGATTGCCGGGTGAAACAACGATTCTCCGCTTCTCCGGGTCAGGGCCGGAATCCTCCGGTCGCGGGAGCGGGTCTTGACATCAGCTGGACCGTTCACTGACATCAGGGGAACGCCCACCGATGTCAGTGGGACCTCCCACCGACGTCACGGGACCGCCCGCTAATGTTAGTGGGCAGTCCTGCCCGCGACCCACAAGGGAAGGCTCCGGAAAGCCGGAGCCCAGAAGTTTCCAGGTATGATAATAACAATAATATGGAGGCAGCAATGTATGAGCACAGGCAACTATTCATATAAATTAGGCATTTCCAATCAAAATACTAGATGGCTTGTAATTATTATTGTTGTGAATTGTTTTTTATGGTTATGTTTTAACCATATGTACAGAATTATTTTTATACATCTAATCTATACACATTATATACAGTGCCTTGCAAAATTATTTATACCAAATACCTATTCACTCATAGTTTTGAATTACAAGTGGTATGTTTGTATATTTACAAATATTGAAATTATTAAAATGCAACAATGGTTTTATTTTGCTAAATTGTATTGAGAAAAATACTGTAAAAAAGTTAAGTATTTAGTAGAGCCAACTTTTGCTTCAGTAGCAGCTTTATGTCTTCTGGGGTAAGTATGCACCAGCTTTGCACATTTTTCTTGACAGATTTCCATTCAGTTGTTCAGACTGGTTTTACGCTTGTACGTATACGTTATTTTCGAATAATGCCATAGATTTTTAATCGGATTGAGATCAAGACTTTGACATGGACACACAAGGATATTCAGTTTTTCCTCTCAAGCCACCATTGCTTTGGCCTTGTCCGTGGGATCACGTGGGAAGGTGAACTTCCTCTCATATTTCTGCTCTTATGGTGGCCTATGAATGATTGCTTCCCTCAACCTTTCATATGCCTTAAGTCTTTCATGTTTCCTTACTCAAGCCTCTTACTGGTAATAAGTTTACTAAGAAAGCTTTGTCCTCAGGCGGTGTTAGTGCACTCTCATCTGGAATATAAGGTGCAGGACATTCTTGATTTTAGAATTCAATTCAATACCTTGTGCATTGGAAGGGTTATGGTCCAGAGGACAGGTTGTAGGTTCCATCGTGTGATATATTGCGGTCTTTGGCTGGTAATCAAGGAGAGGCTAATGCCACATATAGGATACTCGCTTGCGACAGCCAAGCTAGAGGTCACCAGAGCTTGGTCTCTGTTCAGAACTCACTTATTCGATGATTGTCTCCTGCGCAGTCATTTTGAGTCACGAGCAGGCCAGGAGACACTCCCATGACATGCACTAGGGGAAGTGTCCATGACAAGTTTTTTGGGGAGGTACAAGCTCAACGCTTGGGTAGTTTATTTGATTGGCACTTTATTGGCTGCACCAGTGGCTGGCACCTTAGAAAAAGTGGGGTATAACATGATGCCATTGCTTAATATGAACAGAAATGTCACAAGGAATGTAGAATAATCTGCTATAAACAAAGGATTAGTCAGTTATTTTGGTTTTATTTTTTATTTGTTGATATGAAACAATAGTGCCCAAGAAAGGAGGGGCCCTTTTGTACAAGTGCTCCAGGGCCCAAAAGTATTGTTTTGAAAATATGTAAAAATATACTGTAATATTTAGAGTGCCCAAAGCCCATAGGAAACAATTTACTAGACATCCCAAGTCTGAGAGGTTTCCATGTTGCGAGAACTAGCTTCACAAACAGAGGATCATGAGTATGTGATTGCTTTTGTGAAATAAATGACAAAGTTACTATGTATGAGACCATTAGTGATATATGAGAGCATTTCATATATTCCTTAAAACCACAGGATAATAACTCGAGGATATACAAGTATAGTGACATTTCCCCTTCAATGTGCTTGGTTCAAAGATGTGAATTAATAGAGTTAAATACATTGACACACTCAAAAGAAAATGTCGCTGAAGGCTCGCCAGTATGTGATATCAAATCTCTATTGTGCACATTTTAATTTCTGAACCACATAGAGTACTGGGTAACAAAACAAACCTGTCATCTGTAATCTGCAAGGTTTGCGTATTGTTGTCAACAATTAAAGGATTACATTCAAACCACAATAGGTTTTCCTTTTCTTCTTTTGTTCTTGGATATCTGCCATCTTTTCATAGCTTTCCATAAGACAACACCCTGGTTACTGGCATTATAAATATTAAAAAAAGAATCATTACCAAAAAAATACTGTAAAAAAATGGACTTGCATGCAATGTTACAAATATATATAGCTAAAGAATATATATTTTTTACAATTTCCTCTGTAATTCTAATACATGACTTTGGGGTTGGATTATATTGTATCTATTTGTAAATTTGGGATGCTTCCATTTAAATTGAAGAAGTTATCTGTACTATAATTGAAACTCAAAAGCTGAAATTCCTACTGTTCCATTCCTTTGAAATCTGTATTCAAGGCTAGATTATAGCTATGAATTATTAGATCTTACATGCCAGAGTGGCTAATAGAGACCGCCTATTTTGTTTGAGAGGTTGCAGTGGTTTATTTTTGTTACTTCTACAAACTGTTCATTATGGAGTTAATCATATATTTTATACTTTTCCTTTAAATTTTACTTTTTGTCAATGATATTCATTGAATTACATTTGAACAATATTGAACAATGATTTTTTTGAACATTTTTTGTACCATTAAACTGAAATTTGAATATTATTTAAAAAAAATCATACTAAAAACATTATGTACTTACAGTATTTTTTTTACATGTTGAGACTTTCATTTTTGCATAAATGTAATGATTTAGTGATTACAGTTTACTGTTTTAGGAATGTAAGCAATTTAATTTGTTTGTAATTGTTATGTAATTAAAAGTCTTACTCATTCATCATATATATGCATTAATATTTGGAGTGTTATTACATTATGCTATTTTTATGAAAATAGATGAGAAACAACACTTCCCAAAATCCAAAAGGTGTATTTAAAGTCTCAGGTGGCAGTGTGCTGGAGCTTTAGAATAAATCGAGGGTGTTCCTACTGACCTCTGATCCTTTCTGCACACACTAGGATAATTACACATCTCACTAAATTATATGGTCTGTGATATACAGTAAGGTATAATTAAATTCTCTCTTCTCATGCTCTGTGTTTAGATCCTACCAATCAACAATAAGGTCCCTACTTGTGATTGAGGTGAAATCATCACCGTTAGAAAGAAAATTAAATAATAAGGAAAGGCTCATTGGTTTTTGAAAAGTCTGATTAATTTATAACTTAATTCTGTTCAATAGACTAATTATCTTTTCTGATGATGTATATATTTGTATTCCTTTGGAACAATGCAGTTGCTAATTATTAGAAAATGAATATACTGATTATTCTTAACTGCATATATTTTGAGCAATCTCTGTGTCTAGCGATCACATTTATTCGACATACTAAAGGTTACAGCTGGTGTGGGCAAAATCTTCCCAATTTTACATAAGCATAATGGTTTCTTTTTAATGAAATTGTGAATTATTCAGGTATCAAAAATAATTGGTTTTAATGATGACTGCAGGTTAAGAGCATGAAGTGATGCTAATCTCCGAGTAATATGCTTCAAAGTCCATTTATTTTAAATGTGCAGTATTAAAATGTGGTGAAGCAGCGTTTAGTGTAAAGCATGTCTATTAAATTAAAGTGCTTATTGTAGTTTGTAGATATGAATATTTGTCAAATATAAGAGTGATTAAGGATTCTGTGAACGTCTGTGCCATAAAGCAAAAGAAGTCATGGCTTATTTCCAAGAGCAGAAAAAAAGACCCTCAAACTGGCCTACAATTTCTTGTAAGTACTTTCTTGCAGGTATGGGGAAGAAGCTACTGACTACCTCTATGCTCCTCCTGAAGAAGCCACTTGTTTTTATCCGGCGAAACACGTTGAGGACTAAGTATTTGGAATACGTTTTGGGACATTTTTATTATTGACTTTATATTTTTAAGTATCAATTTATTTATGTATTTATTTATTAATGTATTTCCTTTTTTATTTATTTATTTTTTTAACCTATTGAATTAAATTATTTTTTCACAGCGCCGGATATAGTTGGGTAGGTCATTTAGGGCAATAACAAAGTACTTTAAAAGTAATCTACAACATTAATCAAAAGTAATCAAGATAATCTACAAAATTTGAATTTCTAAACACAGTCCCAGCAGCACATGCACACACACACACACACACAATCATTACATAGTGATATACAGATTTCACACAAAAAAAACCTTGCAGATAGGAGAAATACATTAAAGATAGACAGTTTTGGGTCTAACCAATGAGCTATCCTTATCTTAGAAAGACACTTGGGAGCTATGCCTACTCCAAAGTAAGTGTAAGAACTTTGAGTTTGAGTTGCATATTTGTGTAAAGTTCCTACCTTCCTACTACCAACGCATATGCATTCCCAGAATTATTACACTGTAATGCTGTAGTTGTATAAAGTAAAAACAAGTCAAAGAGATTTACTAGGAGGAAAGACAGCAATGGCCTTTTAGTAATGAGGTGTAACCTATAAAATTCTGCTGCAAACACTAATATCAAATTAATAATCTGTGAGGAGGCTAAATTTCACATGCACAGAAATTGCTTTTTTCATAACTGTGTGTCAAATGTACCATACCATACTCTATAATTTGATTTATGCAAACTTCAGTTTTTGAAAAACACCTCTCAAACATTCTTTAAATCACTTGTAATTAAGCAAATATTTTATGTATGTATGTATATATATATATATATTTTTTTTTTTATATATATATAATATTATTTATATATATCATCTCATCAAGGAATGTAATAATAATAGTGTTATTATACATCTGATATTCACAGATATTAAATGGGGTTGCTAACCCCATCTAATATCTCCTATAGAAAAAAAAAATAAAAAAAAAAATATATATATATACCGTATTTGCTCGATTATAAGACGACCCTGATTATAAGACGACCCCCCAAAATCTGAATATTAACTTAGGAAAAAAAGAAAAAGCCTGAATATAAGACGACCCTAAAGGAAAAAAGTTTTACCAGTAAATGTTAATTCATGTAAACAATTTTTTTAAATAAAAGCTATGATTGAGAAAATATTTTTATTTGTTTTTATTTCCTTGTATTTTCCAACCTGTCCCCCAGGCTTGCCACACCAATATGGCACTGTGGCCCATGATATGCCTTTTAACCCTCTATATGCCACTGTGCCCCATGGTATGCCTTTTGACCCCCTATGTGCCACTCTGCCTCCAGAAATGCCTTATACCCCTATATCCCATTCTGGCATTTAGGGGGTTAAAATGCATATTATGGGGCAGAGTGGCATATAGGGAGGTATAAGGCATTTCAGAAGGCAGAGTGCTCTATTAAATGCCCCCTTAACGCCACTCTGCCTCCTGAAATGCCTTATACCTCCCTATATGCCACTCTGCCCCATAATATGCCTTTTAACCCCCTAAGTGCCAGAGTGGCATATAGGGGTATAAGGCATTCCAGAAATGCCCTATGCCCCCATTTAACACACACACGCACACACACACACTTACCGGTGCTTCCAATTTCCTGCTGTATTGCCGGGGCAGCGGGTTGACGTCTCCTTCCGCTGCAGCCGGAAGGAGGTGGAGTTGGCAGCGGGGGTTTGTCTGCGTCCGTCCCGCATACCTTCCCCGGCTGTCAGAGATCAGAGTTCCCAGCACCGGTGCCGGAACTCTGATCTCTGACAGTCGGGGAAGGTATCCGCGACGGACGCAGACAACCCCCGCTGCTAGCCACACCTCCTTCCGGCTGCAGCGGACGTTGTCTACGCGGATCGCGTAGACGTCAACCCGCTGCCCCGGCAATACAGCAGGAAGCACCGGTAAGTGTGTGTGTGTGTGGGGGGGACAGGAGGATCCAGGTCCCCTGCAGCGGTGCGGGGGATCTGGATCTTAGTCTCATAATCAGACATCTATTTGAGGTCTGATTAGAAGACGACCCCGATTAGAAGACGAGGGGTATTTTTCAGAGCATTTGCTCTGAAAAAAACCTCGTCTTATAATCGAGCAAATACGGTGTATATATATATATATATGTGTGTGTGTGTGTATATATATATATATATATATATATATATGCATGCTTGATTCTGAATCTTGAAGGTGAAGAAAATACATTTAAACCATTAAATACATTAAATCTTATATGGAGAGAAAGGTTATAGAAGGTACCTCATACCAATCTACCTGTGAAGTTGTTTGGAGGTTAATCTGCTGCTTGAAATTCATTGCAGTAGTGGTCATTGGCCCAGAATTTCAGAGCAGGATTATGAGCAATTCCATCAACTGATAAGTGTATTACAATGAATAAATGTGCCACTGAGCCATGCTTTTAACAATATCATCTTATAAATGCTTGGAAAGCATTTAACTGTGTTGACTATTTTTGCTTAATTCCATTTGCAGTATGGATTTTAGCTACAGGAGGAAAGGTTGGACTTTGCATTTTGGGCATCTGCTTAGATCATGCCAAAAGCATAAAGAGGCATAATAAACTAAAATGTATTAGTGAATTAATCAATATACTCAAATGACACATTCTTAAACACGTGGAAAGGTTGTGGTCAAGTACAATGGGCTGAAAATCAAATACTTTAGTGCTCGCCGAAATCAATTCTTCATGAGGTAAAGAAAAGATTGCACGATGAATTTGTAAAGGGAAGTTTCCAGCAGCAAAATTAAAATCTTTTAAAAAAAAATAATAAATTTAATACAGGATCTATTTAAAGGCCATAAAGATATCTAATTTGAATATAAGATACACAAAGCGCTTGGGGCCCTGAAGCACTTATAAGCAATTGACCCCAACTATTTTCCCAAAGCAACACAAATAAACCATAATTTAAGGGAAATAAAACAAAAATATCTGGTTATAGGAGATTCCTTTGAATTGTCAATGATGTCAAACATTGTCCATATCAAGCATTGGTATCCCATGCCTCCCAACTGTCCAGCTTTTTGGGACGGGGTAGAGCCAGGAGGGACATGGGGACAGAGAAGAATGCATATCACGCATGTGCAGTAGCGCTACCTCCCAGCATCACATTTCACCGGGTATAGGAGTTGGGCGGCATGGCATCCCATTATACCCCACCTAATGCAAACCATACAATAGGCACTGTGTGTGTGTGCAGTCAATAAAGTGGCAACCTGTTATGACATTGGACAGGACTGTTGGCAAATAGTGCATAACTCCTGGTCAAGACTATCCTATTCATATCAGGATAATTGGTAAAATAGAGGGGCAAAACATAATTTTACATAAACCACACAACACAGGGGTAGAAAAAATAGTTAATTAAACCCCTCTAAACTGGTTGCTTGTTGTCTGAGGGTTTTAGTGTTCTCACCAGCCGAGTACAAGCTCCTGTGCATCCAGTGACAATCCCATGAAGAAGTGGTGAACAGCCAATCAGATCACACTCTGTGCCCTAAAGCTCTCCCACTGTTCCTGCTTGGGTGTAGATGAGCACTGGGAGAGAGGAGCCGGCTCTGCGCTGGTAATCAGGTGACATTCATACCTGCTGTAGAGCCAGCTACTCTCTGCTTGTGTCTGACTGCCCCTTACATAAATCCAGAGCTCACAGGTAGCACAGGTTATGACAGCAGTGGAGCAGCTCAGGCTACTGCTAATCAAGTAAGTGGAGCAATTGCTTCTGTGCCCCTTGGTTATTCTAGCCCTGCAAATATTTGGGAAATGGACTCAGTTGTGTGTTTGTGTATATGTGTATATATATATATACATATATATATATAGAGAGAGAGAGCTCAGTCCTCATCAACTTGTGTTGTCTGCAAGTGGGAGACATGATCAATATGCCCTGCTACTACACAGCATTTAAGATGCTTTTGAGGAGACCCAAGCAACAACAGCTTCAGGGCACCTGGTGTATGGCTGGCGCCCTGGGCAGTCACCCCTTTTGCCCAGTATCTTAACTTCATAAAAACACAAGGGTATACAACAAACATTTATTTTCGTCAATGTGTTGCTGTGTATCTGTTCATTAAACAATCATTTGTGCTAGCCTCCAGCAGATTCCCTGCATTTACATAGATGTGATCGCTGCTACAACCAGTCACATGCACGGGCACAGCACTGTTGTAAGAACTGCCTCTGTCTCTGTTCTTTGCTTGTCTCCTTCTCACTGTGATTATGAGCTGGGGAGAGGAAGAAAATTATAAAAGTGATTCTCTGGTACCCACGGCCCATGTTTTAGTATGGTGGGAGTTAGGGATAGTTGGGGTTTGAAGAAAAAAAAAAATCCTAAAAAAGATTACAACATTTAATATAAATGGAAATGATACAGGACTAGAGGTTCTTTTTCAAATCACGGCTAGAGAACTCATTTTAGTACTTTATAACATTTATATATACCAGTAAAATTGTTAATAAATATGTTTTATTTTAAACATGTATATTTACATGTATGAATATGGTTTAAAAATAAAAGCCTCACTTGTCCTAAATTGTTTAATATATATATATATATATATATATATATATTCCAAAAATAGTTGCCGGCACTCATGGGACTTGGTTTCAATAAATCTCTCAAAGCTCTGTATTACAAGTCAACGTTACATGATGTCCTGATGAAAGTCTGAAAATAAAAGACTGAAACGTTGACTTGTAACCCAGAGCTTTGAGAGATTTATTGAAACCAAGTCCCGTGAGTGCCGGCAACTATTTTTGGAATCTATATGCATTACTGCTTCAGTTACCAGGCACCGGGCAGAATAATTAAGGTTGGTGGTGTGCAATTGTGTACTTTGGATTTTATATATATATATATATATATATATGAGAAAGAGAGAAGCCATGACAGAAGAAAGACACAAAAATTGCTGATAAAAAAAAACCCTGGTCCTTAGGGATTACACATCCAATATTTTCACTGCTACAGCTGTCTTAATAGGCATGTAGTGAACAAATAAAAACTTTCAGTGTAGATGCACACAAATGTGTTGAATATTCAGTAAAGAGGGAGGTTTTAAGTGAAATGCTTTCCAATCTGGGCACAAATAAACTTTCCTGAATTAGACTTAAACACCATCAGTCTTGACCTGTATTTATTCTTTTGCTTGACAACAATTGGCATTTTCATAAAAAACATCATTGAAATGCAACGGCTTAAAAGTAACCCACCTCATGGTCTCTAGTAGATTTTTTTTATTGTTTGTAAATGTATCTCTTACTATATACTTTTGTACAATACTCTGTCTAGGTGTTCTGGAATCATTCTTTATTCCGAGCTGGTCTTCAAATTATATTATAGTGGTAAGGATTTAAGGAATTCCCATCAATTTTATTATGTAGGTGTTCTTAAACAGTTGTGAAAGGTGCAGTAAAGGGGGGATTAGAACTTTCAGCCTTTTTTTGATTTCTTTATAAATTCACATCGGGAAAAAAGCTTGTCCTTTTAATAGTATGACCAGATTACTCTCTGTAGTATAAATAAAGGAGATTCTCACCATAAATTTGGGACATGTGATTCAATAATTTGCTATAATGTCTGGAAAATATCCGTGTTATTCTGACACAGACCACCATCTCAACTTATTACATGGAACAATCATGCTGTGCATCTCTGGATAACTCCTCTGCGTTTTCCCTTATGTTAAATCACTTACTGTAAATCTATTCGTAGTGCTGAGATATTCTGTGTGGATTTGTAAATGATCCATCAACGCATAAGACATAAGCACATAATAAATTATTTTAACACGTTCTTTGTTGGAATATGTTGGTTCCCCACTATCCACTTTTATTCAAGTTCTGTTGTAGCCAACCTATATAGATTTATTATGGTTTTGACTTATGGGTTCACATTCCTAAAATACAAAATGTAAAAAAGAGACACCAAGAAAAAAATTTAAAAGATTAAGGTGTGATGAATAAGAAAGGAAGAAAGGGTGATTCATAACTATGCTTTTCTATTAGCTTGCAAAGTAAGTAGGTCTATGGTTTTATGTTACTTGTTAAATGCTGCTGATTTTATTTCCTATTTGCACAGGAATGAAATCATATCAGTTTTGGGTCAATTTAATAAGAAGTCAAGTGGTCAGGTAACCTCGCATTTCTTCACAAAAACTAATCTGCAAGTTGTTTGCAAACACATGCAAGGCCAATGTGAACTTACATGTCTCCACCAATAACTTGCAAAACTAACCCACCATCATTAAAAAAATAAACAATATAAAAAAATAACTTATTAAAAAAAAAATGGTTCTATTACACTTAAAACAGAACGCTCGGGAGGTGTGGTACACATATTCAGAACAAGGATATAGCATTAGGCTTTTCCAAGAAACCTGTACCCTTGTGAACTAATAATGCAATGATACTAACAAGATCTTGAGATCTTGTTCCTGAGCTTTGTATAGCTCAGTATAGCTATTGGGCAAATCAAGCTCAGTTCACGAATAGCTCTCTGGCCCCAGATTGGAACGTGCTACCCCATGGCTAGGTCATCCACTTCTAATAGTGTGTAGATTCATGGCTTACAAATGAACATCATCCATATATACAGATGAACATCTTGCGCAATAAAATTGATAATATTATTTATGATAATTATGCAATAGGAATATAGCAGTATATGCAGATGGTGATGTTAGAGCATGCATGCTGTTTTTCTTTAATAACCCTAAAGACCTACATATGTCTATTTTTATTTTCCTAATGAAAACCATGCTTTATTAACCTCCCTAATATGAAACCTTCTACATTATTTCCTTTTAATTTAGTATCAGTTAATCTACCATTACAATCTCCTATTAAATCAGATTGCATTAATGATACAACATACAGAAGTATTTTTCCATTTAACAATAGCACAGCTCTGGATGTCCCTAGCTCCTCATTAGCCCAGAAGGCACCATACGTAATTTCAATTTCTAAAAAAATGTGTTAGGTTTTCAAGAAACCTTGAAATAAGTCTGTAGTGATTTCCTGCAACAACAATCTCCCTCTCAAACTCAGGTGCATGTCTAATTTGGTGTGTTGTAACAAGACACTTTAAATCTATACATTTTTGGTCGCCAGATGTTCCCACAATATTGCAGCTTTAAACATATGAACTATATTTTTAACTCTGTTGTAGTGTTCTGCCAATGGCTCTATGTTGTGCATCCATCCAGGCACCTGAAAAAAATATGTGGAACACACAAGTGGGAAAAGGCATAGAGCTAAAGCAGCAGTTTCATGTTGTTATGAAAAAAGTGAACTTCAAACAAAAAATATTTCTCTCTTAATGATGCCCCTTCTGTATAACTGCTAAAGATGAAAGTGACCAAAAGAATTTCCAGGTATGAAATGCCAAGGGCACCACTGGAGCATCATAGGGTTTTAACCAGAGCCCATCAGCTGCAGGAGAATGCATTGAAATATTCCCTTCCATAACATTTTCTTTGCCTTTCAGTCCTGCTAATGGCGATGGGTGGTCCTGCTGATGGAGGTTGACGGTCCTGCTGACATTGCGTCTGGGTCTATCACGACGCACAGAAAGAAGTCTTTTTCTGTGGGGGACTTAGGCGGGGAGTGGGGGCTGCGAAACCTGAAGAGTTTTCCGGTATGGTGATGATCGTAGGCAGTGCAAAGTTCTGTGGAGTTTTTTTTTTTCCTTCTAATTTTACCTACACTTTTATGTGACATCCTAAGAACAACTACTACAGTTTTGTCTAATTTTAAGTATTGCTTTAGAACAATGATGATGAACCCTTGAAAAGTGCTTGATTGTTAACTGCCGACTGAACAGAGGGGGACTGGACTGCCCGCCACTGGGTGAAGAGAGCCAGTTAGGGAGATCATGGATCTCACTCTACCTGGCCCCAAAAAATAAAGTGTGAGGTCTGTTCCTGCGGAGTGTGCTGGCTATTGTTGTTTAGCACTGTATGAACAAACCTCACACTGCCGCCACAGGACTTTAGAAAGGCGAGAGATTGGGAGAAAGGGGATAGATAGTAAGAAAGGGGAGAGATAGAGAAAAGGGGCAGATGAGGAAAAAGGGGAGAGATAATGAGTAAGGGGAGATATGGGGAGAAAGAGAGCGATAATAAGAAGAAGGATGGAGAAAAGTAGGAGATAAAGAGAAAAAAAAGAGAGATAGAGGTAAAGGAGATATAGAGAAAGAAGAGAGATTAAAAGAAAAGGGGAGATGAGAGAAATAAAAGAGATAATTCAAAATGAGAGAGATAATGAGAAAGGGGGAGATAAAGGGAAAGAAGATACATGAAATAAAGAGAATATGTAGGGAAAATGGGAGATAAGAGATAGGTGAAAGATGAGATAAAAAAATAAATAAAGGAGAGATAATGAGAAAGGGGGGGCAAAGAAAAGGGGGAGTAATAAAGGGGAAAGCGGAGGGGCTGGGAGAAAATGGAAAGATAAAGATAAATATATAGGGGAGAGATAATGAGGAGGAGATAACAAGCAAGAGGAGAGAGGGGAGAGGCAGAGAGAAGGGGGAGATGAGAAAGATGAGAGATGGTGAGAAAGGGGAGAGATAGTGAGAGGGGAGAGATGATGAGAAAGCAGTGCAATAACAAATAAGGGGAGAGGTAGGGAAAAGGGGAAGATGCATTAAAATGTTCAACATTTCTTTTTTTCAGCAGCTGAGAAGCCACCAAACATCTTGCATCCACCCTGTTTAATCTAAATATGTTAGATTATACATCTCATACAAGGTGTTTAGATTTGTTGTCCAAGCTTCTTTAGATCTTATCCCTTTTTACAATCATATTCAGAAGGATAGCTGTATATTGGAAATGAGAAGAATATTGTTTTCAGTATCCAAGAAAAAATATATAATTTTGGAGATTGGCGTTTCTCATGTTATATACTATATTTATACCTTAAATAAAAAATAGGAGTGTTTTTCGCAAAATGTTCATTCAGAGAAGCACAGCTGCAAAATGCAAATGGATCCAGTTTCCTAAGATGGGTTTGGCAACTTGTTTTATATTGGCCTGTAAAAGTGATTAGAGGATAAGGAGCAAGAAAGGATTTACTCACTGCTGACAAATTAAGAAATCAGACCTTAATAACTTAATAAACCAATGCATGTTTAAAATAAAATTACGTGAGTTAAAAACAAAGTTGAATAATAATAATAACAACCACAATAATAATAATAATAAT
Organism: Sceloporus occidentalis; assembly: GCA_023333645.1. Taxonomy (NCBI): domain Eukaryota; kingdom Metazoa; phylum Chordata; class Lepidosauria; order Squamata; family Phrynosomatidae; genus Sceloporus; species Sceloporus occidentalis. The sequence continues at coordinate 11,944,964 of JALMGF010000027.1, read as the reverse complement.
GACATGATCGAAAAAATAGTTATAAATTATTAGAGTTTACTTATAGAGAACAGTTCTTGCTCAAACAAGAGTTTTAGCACCATCCAAGCAGGTATACCACAAACTGGATATACACAAGTCTTTGTTTTTGGTATTATACATTGGTATTATATAAGCATCTCTAAGATACCTTAGATCATACAACTTTACCAGGGGGCATGAATAAGTGGCAGGGGGATCTACCGCACATATCACTCAAACACCTACTCGCACACTTCAACTCATGCCCTGAAATCCATCTCCTTTACTTTTTTCCACAACATCACCCCAAAATTAGCGAAGAAAATGGGAATTAGCACAACAGACACATGTTTCAAATGTAAAGCCCAGGCGGCAGACCTGCTACGTAATTTGTGGATATACCCTTACTAGACTTGGAGATGATATCTGTTCCCCAGACTTCATCTTATAACACTTGGGAACTCTATATTCAAATACTTGACATTCAGACGAGACATAACATTCAGACAAGCTTCTGTTGAGTGGTGGAACATAAAACAGATACATCAAACAGTGTCACTGGGTCATTAAGGGGGTCCAAAACCAAGGAGGTCCGATGAGGTGAACCACTTAATTGTACACAATTGCTAGCTCCCCACATAGGTTGGGAGCGGTGGATTAATCATCCCTTTTTAAGATCAAAACGGGGAGGGTCTCACCTACTCTTCCCCAGTAAGTATCATTTACCTAACACGACGCCTGGAGAACACTACAATCTCCTATAATAACAGTGAGACCTTGGGAGGTTGGGAGTTGGCTTTGGGTTTCTTTTTTATTGTAAGAATGAAGGAAATTCATCCTACTGTAAAGCCTCATGTTGCTATATTTTACTATACTAACAATATTCCAATAAAATGTGTAATAAAAAAAAATCAATGCTAATAGCTAAATTTTACCACTTTGCCTAAGAATTGTTCTATATGTATGAGAGACAGTTTAGTGGGGCCTGGGTGCAGTATCTGTTTGGTGCCCCTCCCCATAACAAAGCACTCACACATATTAACATGCAAACTCACTCTAACACTATACACTTCCATACGCATACACAGTTTAGTATGTATGTATAATTTTATGTAGTGAGCACTAACAGATGTACTTAGTGCTTCAACGTTTACAGTATAACAGGGGAGGTACAATAAGCCCAGCTATATAATAAGTACGGTAGTGTAAAAACATTTGATTGCAGGGCCGGACTGGCCCACCGGGATACCGGGAAATTTCCCGGTGGGCCGGCAGATTCGTAGGCCGGGCGGCTGCCCGAAATCTAATCTAAAGTATTAAAGCAGCGCCGGCCGGCGGCATCAGCACTCAGCGGCCGTGTGCGATGGCCGCCTACTGATGGGAGCAGCGTGAGGGGTGAAAGCCCCGCCCCCTCGCACGGACCTTTCACCCCTCATGTTGCTCCCATCACTATGCGGCCATCAGATTAATGGAAATTTAATAGAAACGGCCGATGCGTGCTGACACCGCCGGCCGGAGCTACTTTAATACTTTTTTTATTTTACTTTATATGGCAAGCCGATCCGGCATATTCAATAAAAAAAAAAAAAAGAATTAAAGTAGCTCCGGCCGGCGGTGTCAGCACGCATCGGCCATTTCGATTAAATTTCCATTAATCTGATGGCCGCATAGTGATGGGAGGAGCGTGAGGGGTGAAAGCTCCGCCCCCTCACACTCAGACTGCTGGAGCACCGGATGTCCTGTCACTGACATCCTGTCAACATAGAAAACGGCGGCCTGCAGCTACCAGAGGACGGAGGCCAGGATGAAAAAGCCCCAAAGTGGAAGAAGTAGAAGGTAAATAAACACATTTTTTTTTTAAACAAACTGTATAATATTTTTTTATATAAAAGCCTTATGCCCCCCATATGCCACTCTGCCTCCCTGATATGCCTTATGCCCCTTATATGCCACTCTCCTTCCAGAAATGCCTTATACCCCTGTATGCCACTCTGTTCCATGATATGCCTTTTAACCCCCTAAATGCCAGAGTGGCATATAGGGGTATAAGGCATTTCTGGAGTCAGAGTGGCATATAGGGGCTACAAGGCATTTCTGGAGGCAAAGTGGCATATAGGAGGTTAAAATGCATATCATGGGGCAGAGTGGCATATAGGAGGGTATAAGGCTTTTCTGGAGTGCCCCATGGTATGCCTTTTAACCCCTATATGCCACTCTGCCTCTATAAATGCCTTTTAACCCCCTATATGCCACTCTGCCTCTATAAATGCCTTTTAACCCCCTATATGGCAGAGTGGCATATAGGGGGTATAAGGTATTTCTGGAGGCAGAGGGGCATATAGGGAGTTAAAAGGGGGCAGAGTGGCAAGCCTGGGGCAGATGTCTGGCACTCCACCAGAATTGATCTGCGTTTATTTTCTGGATGTACCCTGCAATACGAAAAGATATCAGATTCTACTAACTTCTACTAACTAATCAGGTTCTATTAACTTAAGTCATTGAAAGCTCCTTGACATGGGGCTCTGTGCAAAAGAAAAGAAAAAGGGGGTAGAAGGGGCAGGTTGGCAAATAAAAGGAAATAAAAACAAAAACAAAAAATTTCTCAATCTAAAAATGTTTGCAGTAGTAAATGTTTTGATTCCATTCATTTATTAGGGCCTTTTAACAGTTTTGCTTTCTGGTATTTTAATACAAATAATACGATAAAAAGAATGTTTTATAGTTATTTGTACGGCAAATAGTGTGACTCGGGTATGTATAAGGGGTGCGTGTGGGTATAAGAGCTCAATCGCGAGATAAACTATATGGGGCTGCTCTCCAAATGTTTCCAGGGCTGCTTTTCAGTCCCAGTCCGGCCCTGTTTGATTGGGTTGCAGTAGGAACAGTATTGAGTACATTAGTACATCTATTAAATGAATCTTAGCACTTATAGTCTTGTATCAGGTAATCTGATTCATAGACAAGAGTTGTCTACAAACAGGATTTATAATTAACCTGACCCAGGACACAGACAGTCAGAATTATAGTTAGCAATCTCTAGACAAATCCCTTTCTGATAGTGTAGTCTATGTCAGGGGCGTACCTAGAGTATTTGGCACCTGGGGCGGATCCTGTATGTGGCACCCCCCCCCCACACACTTTAAAACTGCATAGCTTCTACCGTTATATACCGGCGCAGACACTGAAGGTGGTACAGCATAACACTTACTGTTATCATTATGTACTGAGGCAGACATTGACGGTGGTACAGCATAACACTTATCACTATATACTGAGGCAGAAATTGACGGTGGTACAGCATAACACCTATCACTATATACTGAGGCAGACATGGACCGTTGTACAGCATAACACCTACCACTATATACTGAGGCAGACAATGACGGTGGTACAACATAACACCTATCACTATATACTGAGGCACACATTGACGGTGGTACAGCGTAATCCCTATCACTATACATTGAGCCAGACATTGACAATAGTGCAGCATAACTCCTATCACTATATACTAAGCCAAACATTGATGTGGTGTAGGCCTACCACTTCATTAGTAGTAGGGATGCACCGAAACGAATTCTGGACTGAAACCGAAAATGCAGCATTTACCTGGCTGAAACCGAATATGACCCCCCCACACCATAAAAAAAAATCTAACACTTTTATTTCAAGTAAGTAACACACCAAAATAGGACAAAACAATTAAATAACAATATTAATATATATATATATGAGTGTTAACAGCAATCACATTTCTATCATGCCCAGGCATACCCAGATTCCAGGATGTACTCGCAGACTTGGCATGATAGGAGTATGATTGCCCTATCTACCCCTTCTCACTCCCTTTTGTCCTACCTACCCCTTCTCACTCCCTTCTCCCTATCTACCCCCTATCCCCCCGTCTCACTCCCTTCTCCCTATCTACCCCCTCCTAACTATCTACCCTCTCCCACTTTGAAGTTCACTTACCTTTCAGGAGTCCTGCGGTGGGGGTGCAAGGCCTCTGTCTCCCAGCTCTGCCACTGTATGGAACAGTATAGAGTGATGGGAGTTATGATGTACTAGAGCATAATTATATAATGAAAAATACATTGGAAATGGTACAGCATAACACCCATCACTCTCACACACTTACCAATCCGCACATATACCAATCCGCACATATACCAATCCGCACACACACCAATCCACACACACACCAATCCACACACATACCAATCCACACACATACCAATCCACACACATACCAATCCACACATACACCAATCCAGACATATACTAATCCACACATACCAATCCACACATATACCAATCCACACATACACCAATCCACACATACACCAATCCACACATACACCAATCCACACATACACCAATCCACACATACACCAATCCACACATACACCAATCCACACATACACCAATCCACACATACACCAATCCACACATACACCAATCCACACATACACCAATCCACACATACACCAATCCACACATATACTAATCCACACATATACCAATCCACACATATACCAATCAACTCTCAGGGTCAGAGGGCACGGACGGCAGTGGGCACGGCTTCAGTGCTGTGCGCTGGGATCTGACAACAAATCCCGGCGCACAGCAGCTGTTGCCGCGCGGATCGCAAGGGAGCGATATCGGAGGTCTTTAACAGACCTCCGGCTCCCTTGAGTGGTTTTAAGCCGGGTTCAAGGGTTGAACCCATCTTAAAATCACTCAAGGGAGCCGGAGGTCTGCTAAAGACCTCCGATACCGCTCCCTTGCGAGCCTGCTCCTCCAGCGGCGGACATTACTGTCCGTCTCTGGAGGGGTGCCGGGTGCCGGCAAGTTGGCACCCTCCTGATGAGCGGTACCCGGTGCGGACCGCCCCCCCCGCTAGGTACGCTACTGGTCTATGTTATGTTGGTTTTAGTAAAAAAAATGCAGGGTAACATTAGATAGATGATTACCTAAATAGTAGCATAATTGTGTTGGAAAAAGCCCGTAGTACCTACAGTAAACACTGATAAAAAAAATATGAATATAGACAAACAAATGTGCATTTATCCCACCTATTGAAAGACATGATACAAGAATGGTATAAACTAATACCATAAACTAATACCATAATACAAGAATGGTATAAACTAATACCATAAACTAATACCTTAAAGCATATTCTCCAAGACTATGTGCACTAGTGAATATAGATCATCAGTCAGAGTTCTGTATTTCTGTATTCCGGAGGATAGTTGACATACTGTACCTAAACTATTTTCAGCTAAGAAGACCATGTCAGGATTCATTGTTCAAGTTTTGCTGTTTTCTATTTCCTTTTTTAGCTGATTGTGTTATCACTGGCAAGACACTCTTGTAAATTAACAATGTAGAAGTGTCATCATCACAGCATTTAACATAGATCAGTTCATGTATTGAAGCTACCTAGAACTTGTCCTGTTTGTTTACCAATATATGTAATTGGTTTGGTAATATTTAGTTTAAAAGTTTAATGATATCTTTTAAATTGTGGCATCTCGTACCATTATCTAACTGATTTTCAGTCTAAATGCTCTCTCTCTTCTTCTCATCCACCTTTACAATGGCAGCCTAAAGCGATCAACAAGATTTTACAATAGGGCAGAGATGAGTTAATAGTAAGATATAATATGAATTCAAAATAGCCAGGCTCATGTTATACACATAAGGTGCATTTCTAATTCATATTGATTGCCTGTTTACTTTATAAACACAATTAAGTGAGTTATCTAACCCCTATGGATATATATATGGTATAGAAATTCATAAAATGAATGTAAACATGCATATAGATTAGATGGTGGGCATATGCATATTCATACTAAATATGTTGAATCTGTTGAACTAGTGTAAAAAGGTCAACATTAAAGACAAAATCTCCAGACATAGTATTTTTGTTACTACAAGGAAAAAGTCATTGTCTGGCTCATTTAATTAATGCACGTCTGTATGTATTAAAGTAAAGTCTGTGCTAATAAGGGCAGTTGGAAGGCACCAGAGCTGGGGTGATTTGATCCTGCCATGAGTAATAACACTAACCTTTAACAGCAGGCTCAGCTTGTTATAAGCAATGCTTTATTTTTAAAGAATAGCAAACTCCATAACTGAAAATCAACGCTATTATCAATTTTATAATAGCATTCATTTGCGAACAATGCACAATTGAAGAACCTTGGACTGATTCAAATCAATCCTTTTGGCTAAATTTAGCAAGTGTGCGTTGAAGTTTTGGATCATTCACATATTCAACAAGACATTATTTGGGGATTATTTTCCTTCCTTGGGAGTCTTGTATCACTTGATCTCCCCTGTTGATTAATATGTTCATTAATTAGTAAAAACATTGTCTATGGCAAAAATTTATTTTACCAGTGAACATTTCACTACCGTTCATTCGTTTCATAAGAAAAAAATAAACAAGGGCTTTTCTAGCTGTATAATATAATTATGAAAGGGGTTTCTTATGATCAAGAAGCCCTTTAAACTTAAACTTGGATGGAACCCAACGTGCCATTGGAACACAGGAGTGATGGCTGCTGATAAAAGGCCTCTGTATGCCTATGAAGATATTCCATTTCAAGCTACAAAAGTCATTTAGAACATTAACAATATCTCTGCTGTATTTCTAAACCACTTGACAATATTTTACCGACAATATTTTCTTTCAAAAACAAGGACATTTCTACGTGACCTAAAACTTTTGAATGGCAATGTACAAAGACTATATTTTGTAAGTCACAAAAAAATAGTTTTCTGCACTTTCTGCACTTGACATTTACCATTCCTGTCACAAAGTGCACGATGTATATTGAAATGACTACGTGCCAGGACTTTCTGTTGCCACCATCATGCTCATCATTGTTTTTGTAGGAGTTTATGAAGAACCAGGCAAATACGTTTTAATACTTTGTCCATCTCTTATTCCAACACATTCAATGGTTACACTCACGTCTCAGTTTGATTTTGAAGTCACTACATGCTATTTTAAACTTAAATTGCATGCTACTTTAAACATTAAAAAAAAGAGATTCTGAACTGGTGAGAAATGTTTATGAAAATCGGCATTATCTTTCTTCAATCCTTGGTTTAAAGCACACAGAAATATAAAGGTCTGAGTGTGTGCTTAAGTTGCATTTGAGAGATGCCTTTGTTCAGGCTACACATTTAGAATTTGCCTTTAATGCTAACGTTACTTTTCCCCACTAAAAGTTATTTTACTTTGTTTTGAGAGGGAAAGAATGGACTAAAATGTCTATGCTGACGCACATGCTCGCTCCTCCTTGTGATTTCTTGTCTTGTATCACCTCACTATAATCTTAGGCTGAAAGCGCTTTTAATATAAAACATTTGCACTGCAGGATGCGTTATATTATCATTAGTTAACAGCCATTTTAACAGCATTTATAAGCTTGTCAAAAGATAGCCAGATTAAGATGTTCTATGTGATCACATCTGGTAGCACACTCTTTATTTTAAATCAAAACCTTCACTTACCTCCAGGTGACATGATAATAAAGGTTTCATACCACGCTCCATTTAATTTGCATAGTGTCTTAATTAAGCAGATATTTCTGTTTTAAAGTCATACTCAGATATTATTCCTTTGGTAATTCTGAATTGGAGAGCATGACATTTATCAAACGTCCTCTTGATATCTTTTAGCTAGCAAGCATTACCCAGCTGTGTTAATTTTGCATTCCCTCCTCTTCAGCACGCTAGACATTGTTTTATTCTGGATTAGGGCGATACGAGGGAATGGCAAGCCCTCTACTGCATAACTAGGGGCCAATTATCTTGAATTTCTGTGTATTTAATCCAACTTGATCTAAATTCTCTACTGAACTCATCTTGCTTTTCACTTTGTTATTACTAGACTTGCGCATTCGTCTTCGGGCGAACATGTAAACGAGCAGGAAGAGGCCGTTTTTTTGTTCGTGCTGAAGACACGCCGAAGAGAATACAGTGCCGGCAAAACGTAGAAGACGAAGACTCACAACCACATCTTTGTTTTTGCCGCGCAGCCGCCAAAATTTCAAACAGGAGTGAGCTGATCCTCGTCTCTCCAATCAGCTCACTCTTGTGACGTCACGCTAAGGGTCTCGTCCAATGCCTGTGCTGCTGTTTTTTTAATTTCTGAAACCGCCTTTATAAGACCAGAGCTTGCCTGAGAGATCCATTCATTTTTCGCTGTGACTGCTTTGGCAACACTGCTGTGCTGCATCCGAGCGTTACAGAGAGATTGTTCTGTTCTGTGTGAGACTGGTAAGCCTCAGACTGCCATTTCTCACAGTGTACTGTGTACACTCAGTTCTACTGAATTAATATTTAATAATAATAATTTTATTAATTTAATCATTTTTTTATTTAATTTGTCTGTCATCAACTGTGTAGTGCACTGGGGTGCCCTTTCCCTGGGCTGGCACTGGTGCCTACTGCCTGTCCTGCTTAAATAATTTAATAGAATATATTATTATCAATTGAATACATATAAAATTATATATATATATATATATATATTTGTCAGTTATATATACTATAGTTAGTATAGTAATAGAATAGTATACTAGTGTAGAGTGTACTGTAGACATTCAAGACATCTACTAGTGTCTAATCTAAAATCAGTAATATTAATAATTGAATACATTATAAATTTATATATATATTTGTCAGTTATATATACTATAGTTACTTAGTAATAGTATACTAGTGTAGAATGTACTGTAGACATTCAAGACATCTACTAGTGTCTGATCTAAAATCATTCAGTAATATCAATAGTTCTATAATTCTTATCTTAATAGTTAATTAAATTAGCTATAAATAAAATTAATAATTAATTACTACTATCTTATAGTTCAGCTAATCTTATTAGTACTGGTGCTGCAGCTCTTTAGTTTGTGCTTTGTTTTAGCAACAGCAAGAGACCAAGTCAATTTTTCTTAATTAATAATATTTCATTTTATTTCATTTGTTTTGCTCACCTCAGTCCATCAGTGAAGTGAACTTGTTGGGCTAGTGAGTGCAGCCGCATAAGTGCTGTGTTCTTTTTTGATCAGCAAGCAGTGACATTAACTGTTTTGCAAAGATTTTCTCATTTATTTTACATTTTATTTTAATTTTACTAAAAGTACCCTTAGTGTTTTGCTCACCTCAGTCCATCAGTGAAGTGAACTTGTTGGGCTTGTGAGTGCAGCCGCATACGTGCTGTGTGTTTCAGCAAGCAGTGAAGCTAACTGTTTTGCTGTGACATTTTATTTTATTTCTAATTACTTTTCAAGAAAAATTGACTGTGTGATGACAACAACTGTACTAAGCAAAGCTTCAAGCTACTAGCTGTAGTACTAAAATAATTCTAATCTTTAATCTTAATCTATAATATAATATAAATTCTAATTCATAATCTATATTCTTCTATCTATAATCCATAATATAAGTAATTCTTCTAATATTTATTATATAACAAAATATAATAAATATTAATTCAGAATCTATAATATATATAAGTAATTCTTTCTAATTCATAATCTATATTCTATCTATAATATAAGTAATTCTAATCTATTAATAATATAATATTATATATAATTTAACCTCACTTTAGCTTAGTGGGCTTGAGAGCGTCTGCTTAGAGTTGGACTAGAATACTAAGAAATATAGCTTTAGGTTTAGCATAGTAGTAGGATAGGCTCTTAGGCCCGTGTAAATTCAAAGTCTTGAATTTTTTTTATCCCCCTTTTTTTTTGTAACACTACACTACATACACAACACAAAATTTGAAATGGAACCTCCTTTTGGGACTAAGGAGGGACAAGCTCCATCTATCACCACCACCACCAGTTCTAAGATGCAGCCTTTACGTCAGTCTATGTCACGAACCGAGGACACAGGTAGTTAAGGAGCCCAGGTGCAGGGGATACGAGGGGCTCTGTCTGTACCCCACGATGCATGATGGCTTGGGGTTGGTACAGACAGGCGCAGGAAATAACTCAAGAATTAACAGTTGTATTGCATATGATGGTACAATATATATATATACAAAGAATGTCACTTGGCAGGAAGCCCTCGGGTTGGGGCACACACGGCAGGAAGCCCTCGGGTTGGGGCACACACACGGCATGACTAGAAGGCCACTTGCAGGGCACACGGCTAGAAGGCCACTTGCAGGGCACACGGCTAGAAGGCCACTTGCAGGGCACACGGCTAGAAGGCCACTTGCAGGGCACACGGCTAGAAGCCCACTTGCAGGGCACACGGCTAGGAAATCCACTTAGGGGGGCGCTGGCCGCAACTCAGGAACACGGCAGGTTGCCCACTTGCAGGGCACACGGCAGGTTGCCCACTTGCAGGGCACACGGCAGGTTGCCCACTTGCAGGGCACACGGCAGGTTGCCCACTTGCAGGGCACACGGCAGGTTGCCCACTTGCAGGGCACACGGCTAAAAGCCCACTTGCAGGGCACTCGACTTGGAAGTCCACTTAGTGGGGCGCTGGCCGCAACTCAGGAACACAGCAGGTTGCCCACTTGCAGGGCACACGGCAGGTTGCCCACTTGCAGGGCACTCGACTTGGGAGTCCACTTAGTGGGGCGCTGGCCGCAACTCAGGAACAAGGAACACAGCAGGTTGCCCACTTGCAGGGCACACGGCAGGTTGCCCACTTGCAGGGCACTCGACTTGGGAGTCCACTTAGTGGGGCGCTGGCCGCAACTCAGGAACACAGCAGGTTGCCCACTTGCAGGGCACACGGCAGGTTGCCCACTTGCAGGGTACTCGGCTTGGGAGTCCACTTAGTGGGGCGCTGGCCGCAACTCAAGCAGGAACCAAAGCAGGAACCAAAGCAGGAACCAAAGCAGGAACCAAAGCAGGAACCAAAGCAGGAACCAAAGCAGGAACCAAAGCAGGAACCAAAGCAGGAACCAAAGCAGGTAGTCCTCAAACGTCAATGTCAAGGCTCAGACTGCAGGGCTGGGCAGGTTTATAAAGGCTGACTTGATCAGGTAATCAACTGCAGCTGGACCTGATAATTAGTCTGAGTGGTTCTGAGTGGCAAGGGCGGCCACTAGTGGCTGGAAACATGAAATGAATGGCACAAAGTTTAACTAAGTCCATACAGCGAAGGGTTAACGTTACAGTCTAGTCGGCCAAGTAGGCCAAGCTCTCGCTTATCATTTGGGGAAGCATTGCTTGAAGGATCATCAAGTAAAGGAAAGGCACCAAAAGCAGGCAGTAGTAGTGCGGCTAGGCCCACAAGCTCTATGCTTTTTTACGGAAAGCCTAAAGCACCAGAAGCACGTTCAAAGTTAAAGGGTAGCACAACTAGTACTTCTACTAGCCCAGTGAGTAAAAAGAAGTGCGTTTTGCCCCAAGCAGCATCTTCCCCATCCACAAGCAGCATGCAAGGTACCAAACAGAGCCAAATTAGCAGCAAGACTCAGAGGGGTTTTCCCAAACCAAAGCGATCTCATTCCTTCGTAGGGAAAACCACCACCACCCCCATCTCTACTGCCTCTACCACCACTAGTGCTGCGCCTACTGTTCCCACCGGTACCGCCACGCCATGTACTCCTAGTACCTCTAGCAAGCCACCAAGTCCTTACAATATTTTTGTAAAGACAGAGAGAGGGCTACACATATTGGAACTCCATCTAGCGAGGTAGCAGAGGAGCCTGAGACTGAGAGGCCAAGTGCAGAGTCTGTTCTTCCTGCTCGCACTACTACTAGTCACGAGTCTCACGACGATATCAGTCTTAGCTCCAGCCTAGCAGGAATTCCATTCGATCTGGCTAATGAAGAACTAGACTATGAGCCAGAGGAAGTAGAGGAGATGAGTTGTCAGGAATCAGATTCCTCAGGGAGCAGTGTCCAAATGACTAGTGCACAATTTTCCCCTGAGCCTCAACCTTCTCCGCTACGATCATCACCACCACCAGCAGCAGCAAAACCTACCAAATCTAGAGTTAAAGCAATTAGCAGTCCCACTATGGCCAGTACTGTTACCACCAGTCCCAACACCACTAGTTCTGCCTCTGTTCATCCACCCCGAGCAATAGGAGCAGCACCCAAGGCACACTCCAAGGCTATGCGCGCCCCAATTTGGGAGCACTTTGAAAATGTTGAAGAAGGGCGCTATGGAAAGTGCAAACATTGTGGGAAGCTAATAAGCAGAGGGAAAGTGTCTGGCCATTTTACCAGTGCTAGCATGAAGCATCACCTCAGCACTCAACACAACGCTGTGCTATTGGGGAAAGATGCAGAAGTATCTTTCCAAAGGTCAATGTCCAAACAGCAGGCCAATAAAGTAACGCGACTTATTTGTCAGTTAATTGCTGTTGGAGGGGCATCCTTCTCTATGATTGAAGGGGAGCCTTTCAAACAATTGATGGCGGCTGTGGCTGCACAATATACAGTTCCATCACGTTCCACTTTCAGCAGGAACATTGTCCCCTCATTGTATCAGTCCTGTGTTGCAGCAGTGAAAGAGGAGCTTTCCAAGGCTGCTGGTCAGTGTGTTCATTTCACAGCAGATTTGTGGAGTACACCTAGTGGGCAGCATGCCTTTCTTTCTTTGACAGTACACTGGTGGCAGCCCGGTGTGCCCAAGGAAGCTGCTGCAGCAGACTACCGATCATTCCTTCTCCATGCAGAAGTGATGGATGTTTAGCCTTTGGGTGGGAGCAGAGGCAGGCACCAATGTTGAAGTTGGTTTTGTGGTAACTGACGGAGGTGCCAATATGGTGAAAGCGCTGCGAGATGGTCATATTGTTGGTGTGCGCTGTGCAGCCCACATCATCCATCCCAGCAGTAGTTCTGTCCCGCTACAGAAAGATCGCTGGGCACTTTCACCATAGTGTTAAGGCTAGCCAACTTTTGAGGGAAGAGCAAGAGAGGTCAGGTCTTCCCATACACTGCCTACGTCAGGATGTGAGTACACGGTGGAACTCCACGTTAGACATGCTGGAGAGGATTTTGGAGCAGCAGAGGGCAATCCATAATCTTGCCTCAGAGCATAATATTGGGATTACATCTCCATTGAATAGGGAGGATTGGACAGTGATCGCCCAGCTAGTGGCAGTCCTTAAACCATTCAGGGATGCCACTGAAAATTTAAGATCAAACACTACCAGTCTGGCCCAGGTAATCCCAGTGTTCTCCCATCTAGGCAGTAAGATGGATGTGTTCCTTGAAAACCGTGAGGCTGTTCAAGGTGGCACTCTACATCCTGACGTAGCAGCCATAGTCAGGAAGCTGAAGGATCTGCTAAAAGTACACCTTCGCAAACGCATGGAAGAGAGTCCCGAAATGATGCTAGCGTGCCTTTGCGATCCAAGAATTAAGGGAAAGCTAGCTTTGAAATTCAATGTTCTCAGTAGCTACCGTGAGCAATTGGTCAACAAGGTGCGTGACTGGCAGCGTAAAATGGGAATGCTGTCCGAGGAGGGAGAGGTGCAGGAGGAGGAAGAGATTATGTGGTCTGCTACTCCTAGCAGCAGCATCAGCAGCAGTGCCACAAGCATCACAACAACACAGCTGAGTGGAGCAGCTGCGTTTTGGGAAGAGGCACTTGGGAGTATAGTTGGACCATCTGACAGAGCTAGCAGGAGAAAGGAGAGTAGTGCTGCTGAAATGGTCAAACTTTACCTCTGTGAAGTTCCTTCTGCACCTAATGTTGATCCTCTTAGCTAGTGGGATGAAAAGAAGAGTGTGTGGCCTGCACTCTCATGGGTTGCGCAGCAGCTTCTATCATGTCCGCCAACCACTGTTCAAAGTGAGCGCGTGTTTTCTATGACTGGAAACATACTGAGTTCACAGCGCTCACGCATGGCACCTCATCTGATGGAGCAGATTGCCTTTCTTAAATTCAATCTGCCCAAGTTGGGTTACCCAGCTCTTAGCTTGGAAAGTTAATTTGCTCAAGGTAGTTTCTCCCCCTGGTTGCACGTGTTTGTGGTGTGGCAACGTCTGCTACCTCCGCCGGTGTAGCCAATTTACGCTAGGGCCTAGTGTCTGAGTTCTGGAAGTCCGCTCCCAAACGCCATGGACTGACAGACTTTCATGCTTTGCCCTGGGGTGAAACAAGTGAGCGGGTCGTCAATTGCCCACTCATTCGCCTTTCCCAATGCTGCTGCTGGTGGTGGTGCCAGCGTCTCTTCTCTGCCAGTTCGCTTCCTGGCTAGAGTCATGCCCAAAATGTCCCTAATCGTAAGTGCAGTTTCTCCCCCCTGGCTGCGCCTGTTTGCGGTGTGGCAACGCCTGCTACCTCCGCCGGTGTAGCCAGTTTACGCTAGGGCCTTGTGTCTGAGCTCTGGAAGTCCGCTGCCAAACGTCTTGGACTGACAGTGTTTGGATGCTTTACTCTGGGGTGGAACAGGTGAGTGGGTCGTCAGTTGCCCACTCATTCGCCTTTCCCAATGCTGCTGCTGCTTCTGGTGGTGGTGCCAGCGTCTCTTTTCTGCCAGTTTGCTTCCTGGCTAGAGTCATGCCCAAAATGCCCCTAATGGTAAGGGCAGTTTCTCCCCCCTGGCTGCGTCTGTTTGCGGTGTGGCAACGCCTGCTACCTCCGCCGGTGTAGCCAGCTTACGCTAGGGCCTTGTGTCTGAGTTCTGTAAGTCCGCTGCCAAACGTCTAGGACTGACAGTGTTTGGATGCTTTGCTCTGGGGTGGAACAGGTGAGCGGGTCGTCAATTGCCCACTCATTCGCCTTTCCCAATGCTGCTGCTGCTGGTGGTGGTGCCAGCGTCTCTTCTCTGCCAGTTCGCTTCCTGGCTAGAGTCATGCCCAAAATGTCCCTAATGGTAAGGGCAGTTTCTCCCCCCTGGCTGCGTCTGTTTGCGGTGTGGCAACGCCTGCTACCTCCGCCAGTGTAGCCAGATTACGCTAGGTCCTTGTGTCTGAGCTCTGGAAGTCTGCTGCCAAACGTCTAGGACTGACAGTTGTTTGGATGCTTTGCCCTGGGGTGAAACAGGTGAGTGGGTCGCCAATTGCCCACTCATTCGCCTTTTCCATTTCCTTTTCCATTTCCATTTCATTTTTTTCCGTCTGATACACAACCAACCAAACATAACACACACAATAACACATATAACACAGTGACATAACACATAACACACATAACACATATAACACAGTGACATAACACATAACACACACATGTACAATTCACAAATCACAAGGACCTTTCCTCCTGTTATTTGCCCTGGCCTTCACTTCTACACTCACTAATAGCATTAACGCTATAACTAACACTTCACCCTATAACATTTTTCCATCCACATACCTGCCAACAGACCCAACTTTTTCAGGGACAGTCCTGCTTTTTTCCTGTCCCATCAAATTTAGCTAAACTAGGTATGCTAGTGCACATAGGTATAGCTGGGTAGGGTAGCACTACAACATTAAATAAATATAATAAAGTAAATAATAATAAATATAACTAAAATAAAATTAAATAAACCCATTAAAATTAAAATTAAATTATTATTTAGACATAATACATCTTTAACCAAAACAGTGCACTGCTAATAATCTTAAAAATAACCGTACATTAACCCTAAGCTATTTTTTAGTTCTTGTCCAACATTTTTCCATTCGCATACCTGCCAACACACCCAACATTTTTGTGGACAGTCCTGCTTTTTTCCAGTCCTGTCCAGTAAAAGTTGGGTTGTTGCAAAGTATGCCATTATAAATAGGTAGCAAATGTTAGGCATGTATTACAAGTGGTCCAAAATCAATTTAAAAATGTAAAATAATCCCTATTCTTTTATTAAACATCTATGGATGTGTGACTGTGTATGATAAAAAGGAGGCCAAGTTCCTTGGAGCATTTGTCTAGGTCTCAGACAAGACAACTGCTCGGAGGAACTTGGCCCTCAGTTTTGGGCAATGTGTATTGTGTACAGTACACCTCGGTACGTGTGCAACTCTATTGGTCGTTTCGGCAGGGGGCTCACCTGCCATCAACGAATGAGGTGCATTCTGCAGTTCTGCAATTCATTTGTTGATGCCAGACCAGCCCCCTTCCGGCGACCAATAGAGTCGCACACACGTACCTTCACGGTGCGAACGCATCTGCTGCTGCTGCTGCTCCAATGTGTTCTTAACCCCGTATTAACCCCTGCTACGCAGCTGGGAGAAAACCAAGATGAAACGAGCACAAAGAATGTCCAAGAATATTCGCCCGAAAAGAAGACGGGAACGGGCGAATATTCGCGGAATACGAAGGGGTTTTTTTCTCCGAAGACGAGTATGAAGACGAACACGAAGAGCCCCCTGGTGCCCAAGTCTAGTTATTACCTACATTTTGTAGACCAGCAACAAAGTCCTGGCAGGTTCAAGTTACCTTAAGACTCAACCACAGGAGGCTGCCATGGGTAAATATCTGTACAGGATCATCAATGCTTGGGACTAGAGCCCTTCACGGGACTGCTTTTTTAATCCCACTCCCGCTGATTTTTTGACCAATCCCGCCCACTCCCGCCACATTTGTGGCCAACCCCGCCCACCTCCTTACCTGAACTGCACATTTCCCGTGCAGTCCCGCAAGGCTGCCCTCGAGTTTCTCCCTCACAGCATCTCTTCTCTTGACTCCGTTTTGTTGCTGGGTGGAGCAAGAGAGGAGACACTGTAAGGGAGCACCGAGAAGGCAGCCTTGCGGGGCTGCGCAGGATTACCAGGACCCGCAGGTACAGTGCCTGACCGCCCGCTCCCGCCCATAACCCTAGAAAGACCGCCCGCGCCCTCAACTTTCTTGCCTCCCAATGCAGTCCTCTACTTGGGACCATCTCTGGACAAATACTTAACACATGGTCAGAGATAAGCTGATGTGTTTATGTATGTGCACAAAGTTCTTCTCCTGTGTGCCAATTCTGTTAGAACTGAGGGTCATCAAATTCCATAACGGAGTGGTGCCTCCAAAGTCAAACAAAATACAGATATAGTAGATAGAGAAACTTTTTTTGCACTGCAAGGTGTCCCCATATTTAAAGAACACTGACATTGTGGAAACTTGCCACTTTTACATGAGATAGTCCCAGAGCTGCCACAACAGGGAATAGTGGCCACCAGGAAACTAACAAAAGAGAAAAATTCTTAAAAGTGTTGCTGAATCTGTTTGTTCATCTATTACTGTTTACAGTAGGTAGAATTCCAGAAAACACTCCCCATCTACAGCTTCCCTTGCACACCCATGAATAAATTTTAAGAACCAGCAGCAGAGGAGTATTTTAGCTTCTTAAGTATTTTGTTATTGGTGGAAGGTAGAGATTTCTTGCCATGTGGGTGAGAAAAACTCCCTATTGTAAAATTGAAGGCATTGCACAAATTCAGAGAAATTTGGGCTCAATAGCATCCCATTACTTCACAAACTACTGATTGTTCTAGGTGCATTTTTTGACTCTTACCTTGTACCACTACATTTTCCGGCTCCCTTCAGATTAACCACAGGGCAAGCTACTAAGAATTACACATTCTTGGTGGATCTGATCTTGTTCTCACTTGCATTAAGGCATTCCCTTGAGTCAAAGGGTAGTCCAAATCTGGAGCATCTAGAACCATACCAACTGCAGTTCACTGATAAGGCTGAATTTTCTGCCTGGTGCTGTCTGTTTCCTTGTGCAGACATTTACATTTGCATTTTGAGTTTGGATTGCCCTTGTCTGTTGCATTAGCCTGACTTTTTCCCTCTACAATGGCAAAAGTGACAAACATTTCAGACTCAATTCTCTTTTCTTAGACAAGCTAATCTAATAGTTATGATTTTCATTCGGTTTGCTTCAAAGAACTTCCACTGATATCAATGGGAGTGTTTTCTCATGTGCACAGGGGGAGTGGGGCACATTATACCATGCTGTATCTAAGCCAGCGCTGGAGATGACTGGTGGTAAGGATACAATATGTGAGGAGATGTGTTCTGCAGAATCGTTATATGAATTGGCAAGGGAGACACCATGATGATTTTGAGGAACCTCTTGGCTAGCATATGCATTAAAGTGCATATTATGGCCGATGTGTCCCTTTAAGGCTGTCTGTGTCCAAATTAGTACGTACGAAAATGTTTCAAAATAAAGAGCAAGCTCTTTAATTTTAATCATAAAAAAACTGCCAACGTGCCCAGGGCTTTCAAACGTAGGTAAAATACAATGTGAAATTATGATAATAATTTTCTTGCTGAATCTTTTAATTTTTTTTTTTTTTTTTCTGAGTTGCAAAATGAAGACGTTTGGAACCATTGCCTGGATTTCACATGATGCACAATACTACAAATGTGACTTTGCCAACAGTATATTATTAAGCAGCTGCTGTGATCATGTAATTACTAGGTTTCAGTTAACATGATTATTTTGTGCGAAACCCAGCCCTAATGATTATTTGGACAATATATGACCTTGTTGTGCCTATATTTAGGAGTCCATATGTTGAGATGATGGAATGCTTTGTAGTATTGCATATGATTTCTTAAAACATTAGTTTATGACAATGTGCACACCACAATCATTGAACATCACATAAACTGATATTTGTATCACTTCAACCATAGAGCTGCGCAGCGTTTCAGTGCAAGTTGCCTTTTAAATGGTTATTATTCTGATTATTGCATATGCATTAAGATGGAGATGCTCTTAGCCCCCCATGTTATAAGAGTACAAATTAAAACAATAATTGTCATTTTAGAAGCATGAAGTCTCATAGGCCCATGATGTATTTTTCCCTGTGTTTTTATAATGAATGTATTCCCCATTTAACACACATTATGTATTAATCAATTTAATTATCCTGCCATATGTGCTCTTCAGAATAGTTCAAATCATGGAAATGTGCTAAATTTAATAGCCTATTATAAAGATATTTACTCTCATCATTTATGCTGATTTCACATCTCAATTCATTATTCCTTGATCTCTTGTATGCTGTGACCCTAATCATTACATCAGCAAAAACGGGCAGACTAGATGGGCCGAATGGTTCTTATCTGATGTCAAACTTTATATGTTATATATATATATATATATATATATATATATATATATATATATCGATATAGGACAAAATGTAGTTTCATTGCAGGGTGACCACATTTTATTTGTGCCATTCAGGGACACACTATGAAGCACATGAGATTACACACACAGGTGTATATTATGTATGTATATATATACCGTATTGGCCCGAATATAGGCCGTACTTGCCCCCCCACTTTAGGTCTTAAAAAGTGGGGGTGCGGCCTATATTCGGGGTTTAGCGCAAGGATCCTCCTCTCCGTCAGCCGTGGACGTCTGCGCGATGTGCGTAGACAACCTCCACCGCCCAGGCTTCTATGGTGGAAAACCGGCGTGACATATCCTTCCGGTGCTCCACCATAGAAGCCCCGGCGAAAGTGCTGGCAGTGGATGTTGTCTATGCGCATCGCGTAGTGCATTGGTAAGTCAGGGGGCACTTCTAGGAAGCAGAGTGGCATTTCAGGGGGCAGAGTGGCACTTCTAGGGGGCATAAAGCATATCTGGGGGGCAGGTGGGCATATCTAGGGGGCATAAAGCATGTTAGGGGCAGAGTGGCATATCTGGGGGGGTAGAGTGGCATATCTGGGGGCAGAGTGGCATATCAGGGTTTATAAAGCATATAATTTATGAAGCCATATCTCTATTTTACTTACTCCCTGTAGTTCAGGTATAGATCAAATAAACAACACATGAAACAGATTTTGCATGTATAGATCAACTGAATCAGACATCCAAATTCTGTTTTGGCAGGTATACATAAATAATGTATGGAAACATAGCATAGCAGGTATAGATCCACAGAACACACAAACCCTGCATTGCAGGTATAGATCAACTGAAAATGTAAACTCAGCCCTGAGGGTATATTTCACACAAATCATTTTCTCATATTCATTAATGCATTCTCACAAATGAATTCATTCTCTCACTCATTCACACAATGCATCCACACATTAAGTCGTACTCTCACTCATTCACACAATTCCTCCACACATTAATTCATTCTCACTCATTCACACAATTTATAAACACATTAATTCTTTCATTCTCTCACTCAGTCTCACTCTTTATTTATTTGAATATTCTTACTACCCTCTTTCTCTTTATATACCCCCTCTTCCCTCTTTCTCACTATCTACCCCCTCTCCCCCTTCTCACTATCTATCCCCTCTCCTTGCCTTTTCACTATCTACCCCTCTCATCCCCTCCTATCTATCCCCTCTCATCCCCTTCTAACTATCTACTCCCTCTCCCCCCCTTGTCAGTATCTACTCTCTCTACCCTTTGTATTTCACTTACTCTGTCTCATTGGTCTGCCGCGGTGTGCGCTGCTTCAATGCTGAGCACCGGCATACAACGTCATATTCTGGCGCTCAGCATGAAATGACAGCACCGCGACTAAGCCAGAGGCCTTGCAGAGGAGAGTGAGGGGTGCCGAACGAGCCCTTGGCGCCCCTTTCTCTCCTCTGTGCCAATCAGTGCTTTCTCAGCTCCACAAATTTCAGTTTCAATCTGCCCCCCATTGATGCCAGTGATTCCGGGACTGTCCCGGCAATCCAGGACATGTGGTCACCATACTCGGATAACATATTGGGCCTTTCAGTTCATTTGCCTTATTTCCTAATATTCACATTGTACTGAAGATAAAAAATACAATCAACTTGATTTAAACTGATATTGGTGAAACTGATAAATTCAGCAATTACAAGCAATTACAAATTAAACATCCAAATTAACCTAGGAGATGTGTTTTCTTCCTAGGATTGAGATTTGATATCCTTATGTATACTTGTCAAGATATGATACCAACTTTGTCTTGCAAATGTGTATATAAATATTATATATATATATAATCAATAATAAGCAAATAAAGACATAAGGTATGTTGTTGATTCCTTACCCGCTGGTGAATGGGCGCCCTCATTTGCATCTACCTATTCAGGCTCGGACTGGCCATTTTTGTTAAATCTGTGAATTATTGCAACAGCTCTGACCCCTGTGAGTGAATCAGAGATGAGCATCTAGAAAATGTAATTCATAGCTTAAAGCCAAGTCATACTTTTTTAAATATAACCCAATGTCATGATTTGTTATCAAAGGTTAACATTTTATAACTGCAGCTGCTTCGTATCTTTTCTTCCCTAAAATTTACCCACAAAAGTCTGGGAAGATCTACCTTTGAGACATGGATGCATCTTACTGTCAATTTTACTGATAAATTAGATTTTTATCTTAGAATGTTCAAGGGTTGTCTACAGTAGATAAAACCAGCGATAAGTTTACGTAATCAAAGGTCACAGAAAGGGAACTTGTGTTCAAACCAAAGAAGCTTGATTTAATTGATATGTTATCTTCCTAAGACATGTCAGTTTATGTCATCTACCTGTGCCCTTAGGCATTGCAATAGATTGTAAGCTCTGCGCAATAGGGGTTTACGCATATGTACAGCTAAGCACATATTTTGCAGAGAAATTATTATTATTATTACTACTTCTGTTTTTTTTTCTGTAGTAATGTATTTTTTTGCATTTAGGATATGTATTATGCCACTGTTTTTCTAAGATTTTTGCTTCTGTCCAAAACGCAGGCTTTTCTGCCATGAAGAACTTTAAGAATGTGACCTAACTTTCCACCCAGGTATTAACTGGATGTTTACCTTAGGCATTGTTTGTGTAAGATTAGCTCTAGTGATCGTATACAATGGAGAAGCAATGACGATAGCTTTCAACTGCAACCCATCAACTGTGTCAGATTACATGCTGTGGTTCTCTCTCTCCGAAAGGGTGTGCACAAGGTCTGCTTATGAATTTGCTACAACTTTTAAGGTGATGAACTCTGATGAAGCATGATGCATATGTTAAATGAATGAGATCATTAACGTACCACGACATTGTCTTTTTCTTTTCCAATTAAACTTTAAACTAGAATTAAAGTTAGTGTTATATACAGTTTTCGTAAAGTGACAGAAATATTTAATTCGGTATAGAATAGAACTTTTCTATTTTTATGCAGCCCTGTTGGCTCTTGTTAAATTACAAAATAATACATTGTAATAAACATAATGAAAACACTATACAACTGTTCATCATCGTTTCAGACAGACAAACCCCTCCATCCAGAACCTCAAAATTAAAGTGTAAAGATTTCCCAGAGACAAAGACATTAAAACCAAAATAAGGTCAACTGGGAGAATACACAATGCTGAGTTGTGCCCAGAACCAAATGACCTGGTATCTTCTGTTTTAGAATAGAGTCCATACAGGGCCTTATAGCTTCTAAAACAATACATACTTCTGGACAATTCTAAGTCTCTGGAATTGTAGAGTAAATACACTTCTCAAAAAAACTGGGGAAGGTTTTATGGTCTAAAGTCTCCAAATCATAGCCTTCTAGGAAGAAAATAAAAGTTCCCCACCTCATTGCCTGCACCAACCTTAGATCAAAACCCAATAATGTATAGGAAACCCAGCTCCATTACCTGAAGTATTTCTGTAATTACTTTGGCCAATTATGGGCCACAGTATCTAGAGCGGTACCTACTTTTGTTAAAATTGATACTTCTCACTTATTTATAAGATTACCCTTTTCAGGCCCACTCTAATAGTTTGCTTATAACCTGGTTCAACATGCATGAAATTACACTGCTCCTAGAAGCAGCTTTGCTATGTAAAAAGTTACTTTCCTCTTATCTACTGTATTACAGTGAAAGCTCCTTTGAGTTAACCTGTGAGAAACGACAGAAGAAGGAGAGGGGGGGGCAATATACTCTAATATTAACTGTAACTTTTATCAGTAGTAATTCTAGGGTCCAGCTTTATAATCATGGCATAGTGTAGATGTTCACGCTCAGTTGTGAGACATTTGTAGATTTATAACAGCTATTAAATGTGTATTTAGAGCCTTGTCTGCACAATGTGGACAGTAAATTTGCTGTTAGTCATACACTATTCATACACCCCCAACTCCAAATAAACATCTATACAGTGATGAGGAATAATATTCTAAATAGGAATCCTTCATTAAGCAACTGAATACAATAAAAGAAAATGTTATCTGGGTAGTCTGGCTGGGGGAGCTTGATATACTGTAACACCCTGTCACCAGAGCAGTTTTCTAAACTTCAACCAGGGTCGAACATTTGGTTGTCCAGATTTCATTCCTGACCCCTGTGTCTATTGCCCTACCTACCTAGCTAACCTACTCATAGCCTCCAAACAAAAGTTGCCCTGAATTGTGTAACTATCCCCATCCCTAGTGGATACCAAAATATTGAGGGACGGGGAATCTCTAGAGAGCTCTTCTTGAAAGTCGATGCCAGGGGGGCGGCTTTTTAAACTTCGCCGACGCCATTATCTACCCTATCCCCCCCCTTTGTACTTACCTTTAAACAGTCCTGCGGCGAGTCTCCCTGCTCTGCCACGGTGCCGGCTTGTAATGCTGAGCGCCGGAAATTGACGTCACTTCTGGCGCTCAGCATTACAAGCCGGCACCAAGACCGAGTTAGAGGGCTCGCAGAGGAGAGAGAGGGGCGCAAACCACTTGGCGCCCCTCTCTCTCCTCCTCTTTAAAAAAACCCAAAAAAAAACGCTTGGGGCGGCAAAGTGCCGCCTCTTCAAAAGTGCCGCCTGGGGCAATTGCCCCACTCTGCTCCGTTGTAGGGCCGGCCCTGAGCGGACATGATGGTTAAATGATGCTTAAAACACAGGATGCTTGTTCACTAACTCCAGTATGATGATACCAAAGACTTAAAGATACCATCTTTGAAATGTTATACAAACAGTTGGAACTAATTGGAAATACAATATCCCTTTTCCTAAAAGCTCAGTATGTTCACTAGGTACAAATGTAATAAAGGGCTCTACAACCCTAAATGTTACAAGCATGTGTACATAAAGATCTTAAAATGTGTTCAAAATGTGTAAATAAAATACATTATTTTTCTTTTCAATACCTTACTCAGCTACACAAATAGCCAAAACTTCACAGAAAAAAACAACTGGTAAAGCCCTGCCTTAAAGTCATGTCTCAATCTATACCCCCTAAAACAAAAGTGTTTTTCTTTGTTTACCCTAAGCAAAGATCTTATGTATTAAGATGCAATGAAATTTGATGGTAGTCATTCAGTCGATATAAATCGATTGTAGTTAAAAAGTAAAAATTAGAGAGTAAAAATTTTTATCCTGTATAAAGTTGTTTTTTTACTATTTATAATATATAAGTATTCCATAGCTTCCATAGCTTCTTTTCTTTTTACACTCATACCATAAGGCTAAGGAGTAGTGGGAATAAGAGGCATAATTGCTACCATACTCTACCACCCACAGAGAAATTAGAGTATTTTGTTAACTCAGGACCCATTTTCTTTTGTTACATAAATGTTAACAAGTTTGGCTACTGTCAGGTTGTATAAAATATCTGTACTATATCACTAAAGGGTGGGTTTCTTTCTTTTCTTTAATTTTACTCTATAATGAATTCAATTATTATCAAAGGCATTTTCATCTGGCTATGATTGATTTGTAATACAAACAATTTTTTCAGGTTCCCCTTCTGAAAAATAATTCTGTAAAAATCTATGAGAAAAACTTATTCTTGGATTCACTGAGTTACCCCTGTCTTAGACAAGCTAGAACAAATACACAAAGTATTTAAGAAATATATTAACTATGATTGGGCATTCCAAAGCACGTGTAATAGCAGTGGACATAAGATATGCTCATTATCATAGAAGAACTATGTGAATGTCAAGAAACCACCATGGAATCAGTGCTCGTTGTTTTTTTTGTTTAAAGTGATGTTAGTGAATAGTGGAACCACCTGAAATTTCACTACAATAGTCCATTGATACTTTGTGTGAAAAAGTGAAATACCTGAGAAGCAAATCCATGTCACACATTTTTGGGGTATTTTCATCAGATAATGATGACATGTTCTATACCATCATGGCAAGGAGATTAGTTCTTATTATGTCAGTCAAGTGCCAGAACTGGAACCATAAGTCATTAATAATGCTGATGAGTTCACCCATGTGGCCTACTGACCCTCATTAAAAAGATTTAAGTCACATTAACATAATCTGCTGTTTGGTGGTGATGATTTTGTATAGCGTCTGAGATAGACTGAAATTTGTAATACACGTATCACGTCTGCCTTTATTTGTTTATTTATGCATATTTTGGGGAAAAAACTATAATTCTGAGAATAAGCTATATACTATATATAGTATATAATATACCAGATCCCGTTCTGATATGTAACATTAAGTGTCAAGCAACCTCGTGATATTACACTGTAGCACAATTATATGTATGAACTAAATTAGCAGCCCTTGTAGATGTTGTAGATGCGATAACGCCATTTTAGATGTGGCGGTTAAAAAAACATAAATAAATATTTTTTACATGAAATGCAGTACTTCATGTGGCTTTTTTCATTGAGTACTTTTTAGCGTGCTTCGATTTCTAGAAAACAATTTCCCAACATGGTTTATAAATTGCCACAATGGCAGTTTTAGACACAATGGAATGCGTTTCAGTTTTCATGCCTGTGGCATATTTGTGAATGCCCAACCATCTTTGGTTAAAGATGTCACTTTTAGTATAGATCATGTGTTTTTACCTAGAATTTTTGCAGTTATAAGCATTTTAAAGTCTTCAACAATAGTAACATATGTTTACAATCTTGGTGAGTGAATTGTCATATAGCTAATATACCTACACCTATTTACTTTCTTATATTTAGCAAAACATAGCATTAGGAATATTTATGCTCTCTGTATTCCAAACTCAAGAGCTATTCATATAAAGATCTTCAAATATGATTATGGATCTTAAATATGTTAACATTTTGTTTTGGAATTGGTCAAGAAACAAACTATTTAGTTTTTTCTCTGAAAAAAAAAAAGAGATATACTATATGTCAGTTTAGCTAAATGCACAGGATAATATCACCATTAAGAATATATAGTACTTTACATCAAATTCCATAGATAAATATACTTCACGTTTTGCTCAAAATGTGGATCTGGTTGTATAAATTGTTATGGTTGCATGTGATCATTAAAATACATACACCGTTCCATTTGTTATATATTAAGTATTGTTGAATCTGTTCTTCATTCTAAATAGCAAGGGATGTCATAGAGCAACTTGCAGGTGATTTCAATTTAGCAAGATAAAATAATAGCCCCATTTTCACATTTCAGGTCTGCAGCCTTAACAAATACCCCTCCCCCTCCTTAAGCTGCAGGACATAAACATGATTTGTTGAATACAGTACTGAATTATTTTTTTTTTTTGAATTTTTCCAGCAATCGTTCAGTAATGATGTAACAATCTGAAAGTGAGAAGTTTTGAATGAGGTTACCACATGTGAATGGTGTATGCCACACACAACTGCAGGGCTTCTGGCTGCAACTGGGATGCATTTTTTTTTTGTTTATACAATAGCTCTGCCCAAAAAAAAAATGATATGTAGTCACCCATAAAGAGAGTCAATAACCTTGCCCTGTGTTTCTTCGTCCCGCCATTAACATTTTCAAATAACATTGGACTGATTGACAGCTGAAGAGCTAGTGGTGTTAATATAAATATTAGAATAATATTAATATTAGAATAATATTAATATTAGAATTTGATGGGAGCTTCAGAGGTAGTTGTACTTTCCCAGACTTCGATTATATATATTGGGGTTTATTTATTAAAGGGTTATCAGGATAGTTGTGATTTTAACTATCTTGATTGACTATTCACTATCAACTCTCTTGCACCCCTTAGGACATACCAGTACATCTTTAAAACCTGCGTCAAGATGCCCATTAGGGCACAGAAGATCATGTTGTCCTGACTTGTGCCTGACTTACTGCTGACTGGTCTTGTGTAACGGTGCTTGGTTGGTACTCCGTTATATAAGGAATGCCCACTCACACAATCAGGCATTCCATTCCAGTACTGACACCCACGAAAGACCATGCAGGGTTCTCTGATTGCTCCCCTTGCTGGCTGACCACACAAATTGTGATTAGCAATGCAGGGCTAGGGAGATTTACAAACACTGTAAAAAAAATTAAGGGAACAATGAAATATAAATAAAAATTAATTGGGAGTCCAGTGATGTCACCATGATACCACCGGAATAAAAAATGTATGAGAGGTCCCCATAGGATCTGGAGCCATACTGCGCTGGGAACTGTCCATAAAATAAAGGAAAATAATAATAAATAAATACAAATAATACTTTTTTTTTAATAACTCTTTAGCCCTACCACAAGAAGTAAAACAAGTATTAAGGCAATAGGATTTAAAAAAATATTAGTAATATAGGGTATTGTGACATCTTCAGTAAAAATTAGATTACGTATTATCACTAATAATGATTATGTTTTATGTATTTATATGATTTTAAGAAAAAGGCCCTACTTCTCTTCAACAAAATGATGTAAAATCTGTGCGGGTTTGTCAAATATGGAAAAGCCGAATCATGGATTAACAAATGTATGGCATAAATGACAAACAAAAACTCTGGCCCTTAGGTTATGAAAAGGCCCCAGTCCCAAAGGGGTTAACTTTGTGTTATACAGGGTCAACCAAGATCTTTCTGCAGTATAAGCTCATTGAGGTTGGCCCTTTATCATGTATACTGAACAGGAGTCAAATCTCAACTCTCCTGCAAACTCTCATGTAACCTACCCTTTTCAGGCTCTTGCCTTTTTTTGAAAAATCATATGTTTAGGTATTCCAAATTTTACTAACTATATAGTTATAATTTGCTGTAAAACAAGCCCTGACGATAATGTCAGAACATTGAGTTTGAGTCTTCTCAACTGTGCACATGGTATCATTTTTCTCATTGTCTAGTCACAAAGGAAGTTTAAGCAGAATAAATATATTGTTTCAAATTCTCACTTGGGGTAAGAATAATTCTTGTGAGGTGTGGAAGTGGAAACTTCCGAGGCAGAATAAATATGATGCAACATTTAAAGGTGCCCAGTTAGCTTATTTTTGTAGGTCATAAAAAAGTAACAAAATTCCATAGTGTCACTGGAATAGCTAAATGGGACTGCATCCATGGTATCCATGATAGGTGTTAAAAAAGATACAGTTCCTGTAAAATGAGAGGTATCCTTTGTTTATTTAACCCATTATTCCCAATAGAAAAGGGAATTAGTAACTTAATCCTTATCCTTTCTTACAAACACATTCTCTTTGACTAGGTAACTCTTTTATTTATGCTATGGAATGGTGCCCCAGGCGTTTCATCTTATTCTACTTGCTTGATTTAAACCCCATTTGGTGGAAGTGGTTTCTTAAGTGCTCCCAATCACACTCCCATGCAACACCCACGTCCTTCTTTCATGTCTAACACTCAGAAAGAAGCCTCCAGCAAGCAGGAAATATTTTGACATTTTTGGTCATGCTGTATGGGGCAAAAGGTGGGACTCGAGGGGAACTAGGGATACATGTATATAACTCATTAACTCACAGCAGCTTTACCCACGGGGGCATCTGGAGAGAAAATATAACCAACAAAGCAATAATTAACCCAATAACTTTTAAATATTTATAATGAACCTTTCTATAATTTTGCTCCACATATTTATCTGTCCATCGATTTCTTTATTCTCTATCAGGGTACTATAAAGTACATATAGTGCTTATATACTATAGTATCTATTACATAAAACTAGCTTAGTTTTTGTACATCTGCTTTTAATTATAATTTTCTTAATATGATATCAATCTCCATCTTTTGTACGTGTTAATGGCAATTTGTCAGTAATTTCTGTCACTATAATGTGTCTTACATAGCAATGTTTCAAGTAATTAAAATGTTGCTTACATTCCCCCTACGGCCAATTAGCTTGGGTAAATTTATGCACGGACACTGAGAAAGTTATTAGTATGGATTCATTGCTGGAAAATCCTACCTCACATGTGAAACATATTTAGCAGAATAAGTGCTTGGATGCAGACTCCCCATATATTACCTAAAGCACGACGTTTCAATTTAACCAAACACTTACATACTATTACAAGGTATACACTTAATAATACATATCAACATAATTTACATTTTACATCATATTTAGCTCAGTCGTATATTGTAACATGGTTACTTTTTCTTTAATGAGAATTGACCATGTTTTTATAATTCTAGAAACAGCTGTGCCTACTGTATTAGCTTGTTCTAGTGTGTTGCTTGGACGCGTTCCAATAGTATTCTGGGAATTGTGGTGTTCATTTAAAGTATTTTTGGAAGAATATGTGAAAATGATTATGGTCAGTGTAGATGAAGTTTAGATTGTTAGTTTTCTTTAGTTTGACATTTTAAAATAATAGCATTATTATTAATTTGTGCTGTGTTGTGATCCATTGGGAGGATTCTGAAAAATTCTGGAAGGAAGGTGAGTTAATAATAAATAACGTTGGCAGATACAAAACACTTAGACGGTCTCTGTGTTGCAGCCCCATTATAAATGAGATCAGAAATTTGCTGGTGGTGCATACATTGTCACAGTGGGATCCAGTAACAATTACGATCAAAGGGTTTGATAATAACAGTTGTGCTAGGAAAAAATGTTGGTGGGATTATAGCCTGAATGAAGAGACTGTAAGATAGTATCTCGAGACCTGTTATCTTTTTTTCATGTCTCCTTCCCCCAGTTGAGAAACCTTCCTATTGCAGACAGAATTTTGCATTACAGTGGGGGTGGAAAAGATTCAGAGACGTTGTCAATGTTTGGGCTAGATTCCATTCAAAACAAAAAGTTTTGTGGACTTTGGTAGTTGATAAGTCAGAGTTCAGACTTAGGATCTGGCCAAAAAAAAAACAGATACAAGAAAAAATATCATGGCATTCTATTCTCATCTCGGTTTGCACACATTCGTATGTAAATATAAAGTATAAAAACACAATTTTAGTTTATGTTACTTTAAGGTTATCTGCAGGTCCAGCCGGGTGGCAGCCACCCTGAAGCAAAACCTAGGGACAGAGCGTCCACTTGGGCGATCTGCCCATTTGCTGTGCTACACAAAGGGCCAGTTACAACGGAAATATCTGGTTTTCTGAGGCCAATATACACTATGTAGGTTGAGCAGAATCAGCCTCCATGGGATGCATTACAAGGCGCTTAACATCATATCCCAATGATCCGGCTGCAGCAGAACTCAAATCAAATTTGATAAAAACATTAACTGAGCTCTTGACCACCAAGAAAACCTTAGCAGATGTCTTATTATTTTTGTCTTTCCTCTGATGGTATAATCACAGGAATACAAACTATTCAATACATTCCAACATTTATTTTTGGTAATATGTAGGTTAGTGTAGCCTAGCCAACCTGGGATTTGTGCCATAGTAATAAATATCGTTCAGTGTAGATTGCCTCATTTGCTGGCAAATGCAACTATAGCAATGACTACAATGCTAGTGACCATAATGATAAAACATTTCTCATATCTGTATATATATATACACACATTTGTCTGTCTTTATCTT
Source organism: Sceloporus occidentalis (assembly GCA_023333645.1). NCBI lineage: Eukaryota > Metazoa > Chordata > Lepidosauria > Squamata > Phrynosomatidae > Sceloporus > Sceloporus occidentalis. Next base: position 11,914,435 of record JALMGF010000027.1, on the reverse strand, counting down.
CTTATTTACATTATCGCTTGTTTTATTTCTCCACCATATCTTATTGCATCAGCTGTACAATGTATACAAAAGTAATCAAGTAAAAACAAATGTTTTATGTAAACTAAGGAGGGGGGGGTGCGTCAGTGTTTTTCATGTTAATGTTCATAAGCTGGATACATGGTGAGTATTACCAAAGTAGAGTGCTGGAAGGTCAGTGTATAATGCAAGCATATGATTACACAAATGTAACCTATATTCTTTATAGACACAGTTTCCTACACATTATTTTTTATATTTTCGACCGAAGTCATGATGATTGGTTCATGATTTTGTAGCCATTGCATCTATGATTGCTGACATGTTGCTTTATGTGGTTTAGTATAACACGGTAAGGTCCATCATAATACATGTGTGCTGGGAGTTGTGAGTGAGTTGTAAGTGTAAGCTTAGTGAGTTCACATGGCCGACTGTATATAAGTTTAATTTAATCAGTTTTAACCTTTTTTTTTTTAACTAATGTGCCTCTTGTGCATTTTTGACCTGGTAGTCAGAATGCTGACAATACAGTACTAAGAAATAAAGTAACAACCCCTAATTAAATAAGATTGTGATACAAAACGATATAAATATATACAGTGTCTCTGACTCAATACCCTAGTATCAATTTTTATTTTGGTTAGTTACATGAATTTCTACCTTTTAAGCATTACATACAGGGTATGTTTTAATAGAATACTATACCCGCCTAATAGATACATGTGATGTGTCTATATTTCTGGATTGAGTTCCTTAACTCTCTATATTGGTGCCATTTTCTTTTTGGATGAAATGTTAGCTTTATAATATTAGACTTGACTAATAGGTTGATGGGACCTGTACATTCTACATACTCCATCTTTGAAAATATCTGCCCACCAATTCTGTAGAAGTCATGCTATTGAATCTTTATACATTTTACATACTTCAGGACGATACTTTTAAAAGTTGTCTTTATTAAACTGCATAGTAACCCTAAATTGCATTTTATATTTTCAACTAAATCAAATCATTAGGATTAGGAATAGTTTTGTTTTTATTGGCAAATATACTACTTTTTGTCTATTAATCTTTTTGATCATCTTTAAAAATAAATACAGTAAAATAATTTAAAATGGTTATAAAAATACGCTTCTGTTAAGGTAGAGATGTCTTAAGTGTCCCCTAAGGCAGCCTGCTTGGATCAAAACTGACTAAATCTGTTTTGGTTTTGAAATGATCGTATGTCTGCTTTATTATGAGAAAAACAATGCAGCGCAGCACAGGTATAGCATCAAATAACATAGAGACATTACTTGGCAGATAATGTTGTAGATTTAAAAGCAAACAAACAAGAAACATCCTTTTTTATGACCTCAGTTCACATTTTACAGCTGTGTTTACTGTCTTTTAACTTTTTAAGGCAGGGGATTCTCTAAAACTTTCATAGTAAAATTTTCATAGTAATTTTTACCTTTGAATTTTATATCAAGCATTATTATTATTATGATTAAGTTATTTACATAGCACCATCATACTCCATAGTGCTGTACAATGGGCAAAATGGACATAAGTAGTGTAACAAAAGGTGAAATCAACCTTGCTCAACAAGCTTGCCGTTTAAGTGTACATCCCCCCTAAGCTATCCATAATTAGATTTTGGCTGGTCCAGCATGTAGTTCAGTTTAGTGACACAAGGTTACCATAGTGGGCAAAATAGACTGTTGATTAAAATTGTCTCTGCCACTTTAAGGCTAGCATGTGATACATCACGTAAGTCAAGCCACATGCTGGATAGAAGCACCACGTGCTACAACTGTCAGCACTATTGCTCACTAGCTGCAATAATGATAATTGGGATGCACATAAAACCCAGATTGCCAGTCTGGGCCTAGATTTGAGCTAGGGGAATACCTGGCAGCTGTCCGAGTTTGACTCAGATCTTCAGAGTGAAGTGCTGCTTCTGCACGTCTCTGGGTTACTTTTCCTTATCCCAAGGCAGTGGAACTGTGTTTGGTCATGCCCACTCACCGTGCACTTCCCCTCCATCTTTCATCTTACAAGGCAGTCTGGGGCTAGCCCTCTCCATATGCACTTCTACCCCTGCCCCACGCAAGGCTATCTCAACCCTACATGTGGTTAGCCCTGCATCCACCAAAAGCCACTTCCCCAGAAGATGGATATTTCCTGGGTAGCTTGCCCTGTCAGGTTCCCAGGTAAGTTTGCCTTCCCTGAAAAATTAACCTAGCAGTCTAAAATGAAGTCTGCAGCAGTTCTTGGATGGTTTCATTCTGCTAGAACCTAAACATTAAGGAATAAAGTGTACTGCAAGTTCACAAAAAATGTTAATTATACCACGTAGGTTACCATTGGCACCAAGGATTTAAAGTGGGTTGTATAGGCAGGGAAATTTGCCGAAGGAGACAGTGGAGGCGTATGTAGTATAACTGTGGTGGTTTAGAACATTGTAAGTGCCATCAAGATCACATTTATACATTCTGTTGATATAATATGGTTATACATATGTTAAAAGTAAACTTTTTTTTTCAAATATACATTTTGGGGAAGACTGTATAACAACATAGCATTTAAATGATATGAAGTAACACATTGTCTTGTGTGAAAAAGGTAACAAGGTATTTTATATTGTTGCCCTTAACTAGTAAATACTGTATTGATTTTAAATCTGTAAATGCTTGTTAAAAGCATGATTCAAAATGGGCATTGTTAATAGTGTACGTGGTTTAATATTGTATCAGTGGCATACAATATGATTTAAAATATATATATATATATTGATACAAATCTTAATTCACCTTTTGTCTGGTTATGGCTGTAGTTATACTATTAGTGGTTTGACGCAGCTTGCTGTCTACCTATAAACTGTACCATTTATCTTTAGAGCCTTTTCTGGCTTTTGTGAATCACTTGGAGAAACACGGAATAATGTAAACCACTTCCGGTGACATGATTGTGAGATGTAAAACACTGGGATACACACATACCAACACGTTGAGAACCTGTAATGCAGGGACATTGGAGGAGGAATGAGGAATAGGAAGATTTGAATACCAAAGAGACACTGTTGATTCCATAAAGAGATACTTTTGTTTCAAAAAAAATTTAAAAAAATGTAAAAAAAATGCGGTCCGCATATAAAAAATGCATATAATACATGAATACTATTTTAGTCTGTTTCCCCTCCCTCACATGTTAAAACGTTGGGGCATTTAAGATTAGACATAATAAAAGCAGAAATATTTGACAGCCCTGCAAGAGTTAAATAGCTCAAATGAAGCTTACCTCCAAAAGTTTAGGCTTTGGCAGTTTGTGTATTGCAAGAGACGCATGGACAGTATCACCATTATATACTCCATGTAAACACCTCTTTTGTTACCCACAGGCACACCAGATGCGTCTTCCTTAAATCAATCTGCACAGCCATTAGTGTGCAAGAACTCGAGAGCATGGCAATTATGTATAAGTGTATCAGCCATATGGCAGTCTTCATGATAGTGAAGTTATTCAGTAATGTGTGTTAAACGAAAATGTTATTAATGTGAAAACATTCAGTTTATTAACTCAGCACTGACATCTTTATTACTTACTTCAAACTGCCATTTGCATTGTAATACCTTTTGTAACAAAGATAAATTATGCAGTAAAACAGTCAAATATCGTTGTGAATATACACATTTACACTGTATTTGATCTTGCACGTCCTTAAGAACAGTGGCTGCAGAGGTAAGCCCACATACAGCGCCAGCATATTCTGTAGTGCTATTGCAATAGGGGGACAGTGAAGAAGAAAAGGAGCCCTGCTTTTGCAATCTTACAAGTTATTAAGAAGTTGAGATGGAATGAGACAAAATAAGAAGGACTGCTTGGGTGAGGATGTAAATGTAGAAAAGGTGATGTTGAGACATTAATGAAGTGTAAATCACAAGGGTGGTGATGTAGGATGCAGGTCGAGTGTAGTGCTGTATGCATCTCCCAATCAGGGTGTTTTGTGCAAGTTTTTAAAGTCCAAGTAATTAGTAGAGACTCTGACAGAACAGGGTAGAATCATAGCTAGATCAGTGTAAAGAGGTGAGAATGATAAATTTATGAAAGGACAAACAGGGTGGGGTAGGAGAACATTTATATATATGAACAGATATATGGTGGGTGCTCTTAAGGGCTCTTAAGTACCAAGAGTCTAATTCTGGAGGGTATGGGGAGCCATTGAGACTGCACATTGGGGCAACAAATGACGTTTTATATGATAAGAAAATTAGGCTGCCAGTGGTGTTCAGGATAGATTGGAGGAGTGAAAGGTGGAAGAAGGGAAGGGCAAATAGTTGCAATAATCTAGATGGGATATCGCCTGGGAATTGAATCGTATTTTAGTAATTTAGCCTCTTCTATGAGGAAAGGACAAGATGTGAGGTTTAACCCCTTAACGACAATTGCCGGTCCTGGCACGACACGGAAAAGCATGTGCTTTACGACAATTGACGTGCCAGGACCGGCACGTCTTTAAACAGGTGCAGAAAGCGATCTGTTTTCGCTTTCTGCACCCAAAAAACGTTGCTGAATGCCTCGACCTCGAGGCATTCAGCAACGCCGCGATCGGAACGAAGGGGCCATCTCTGGCCCCTCCACGGGGCGTCAACATCCGCCATACTTTGTATGGCGGCGGACGCCCGTTTTAAAAGCGCTTAGGAGGCGATCGACGATCGCCTCCTAAACTTAAATGGTGTCGCTGGAATGCCTCGATCAGGAGGCATCCAGCGACACCAAACACTTACCTTTCGATGGGCTGTGACCGCTCCGGAGAGCGGTCACAGCCGCAGCTGCCGATGATCTTCGCCATCAAGCAAGATGGCCGCTGCCCTGTAACAGGAACCAACAAATTTTAAAAGTTCGCTAGATGGTCCAGACCATCTAGAGAACTTTGGCTCCACTTGCAGTTTGAATACAGGTACTGCATTCACCATGCAAGTCAATGGAACCCAGCTTTCTAATCACAGTGTGATTAGTAAAAATAAATTAAAAAATTAAATAAAATTAATAATAATTAGAAAAAAAATAGTAAAAAACTAGTAAAATGTAAAAATCATTTCCCACTGATGTCACTATCAGGGGAACCTCCAAGTTGAAAAAAAATGTTAAATTTTTTTTTTAAAAAGACAAAAAAAAAATATATATATATAAAAAATATATTTTTGTGAGCAAGTCCTAAAATTAGCATATTAGCTTAAAACAATTCTCGCATGGAAAGAGTTAAAATACTGGCATATTAAATGCCCGTGGGGTGTCTACTTTTAAAAAAGGTATGATTTGATGGGGTAAATTGAATTGGCCGGGTTCAACAACGTCCCAATTAACACCGGGGGAAGGATGGCCACACACCTAATTTCCAATTAGAAAAATGCACACGTACCAAATGTGGCCTTTTAGTTCCCACAAAAATGACAAACCCATGCATGTGGGGTATCACTGTACTCAGGAGATGTTGCTGAACACATTATGGGGTGTCGTGTGACAGCGGCATATACCAGGAGCTGTAAATTCATACATAAAGTAGGTGTGTATGGGAAAAATACACACACAAAAATACTACTGCAAACTTTGAAAACATGCTGGTGGTAAAATGTGTGCATGCAAAGAGTTAAAATACCAGCATTTAAAATACCCTGTGGTGTCTAGTTTTGAAAAATATATGGTTTTGTTGGGCATACTGAAATGGCCCGGCTCAAAGATGTACCAAATAGGGCATGGGCAGTGGATCCCCAAATGCCAAAGTTCAACATTGAAAAATGCGCATGCCCCAAATGTGGCCCTTTTGCCCCCAAACGGCCAGGCAAAATCATTCATGTGAGGTATCGCTGTACTCAGGAGATGTTGCTGAACACATATTGGGGTGTTTTGTGATAGTGACATATACGAGAACTTTTTAATTCATACCTGAAGTAAAATGTGTGTGGAAAACCAAATGCAAAAAAAATGACTACCACAAAGTTTGACAAAGACTGGTGGTAGATATGGTGCATGGAAAGAGTTAAAATACTAGCATTTGAAATACCCTGGGGTGTCTAGTTTTCAAAAATATATGGGTTTATTGGGCACACTGAAATGGCCCGACTCAAAGATGTACCAAATAGGGCATAGGCAGTGGATCCCCAAATGCCAAAGTTCAACATTGAAAAATGCGCATGCCCCAAATGTGGCCCTTTTGCCCCCAAACAGCCAGGCAAAATCATTCATGTGAGGTATCGCTGTACTCAGGAGATGTTGCTGAACACATATTGGGGTGTTTTGTGATAGTGACATAAACGATAACCTTTTAATTCATACCTGAAGTAAAATGTGTGTGACAAAACAAATGCAAAAAAATGACTACCACAAAGTTTGACAAAAACTGGTGGTAGATATGGTGCATGGAAATAGTTAAAATACTAGCATTTGGAATACCCTGGGCTGTCTAGTTTTCAAAAATATATGATTTGATGGGGTAAATTGCATTGGCCGGGTTCAAAGATACCCGAAATGGCACATGGGGGGAAGAATTACCAGATTTGGAAAAAATGGCTTTGAAATAGCAAAACGCTACCTGTACTTATTGCCCCATAATGTGTAGAAAAAAAGCAAAAAAACATAAAAACATTGGGTATTTCTAAACTCAGGACAAATAGTAGAATCTATTTAGCAGGTTTTTTCATTACCTTTTATAGATGAGTAAAAGATTTTTCAACTAAAAGTTAGAAACAGTCATTTTTTTCTAAATTTTACACCATATTTTATACTTTTTTTAGTAGTAAATAATATGATACAATCAAAACAATGTCATCTAAAGAAAGCCCTTCTTGTCCTGAAAAAAACAATATCTAATGTGTGTGGGTTCAGTAAACGGGAAAGAAGAAAATTACAGCTAAACACAAGCAGCGCAGAAATGTTAAAAAGGCCATTGTCACGAAGGGTACAAAAAGTAAAATCAGCCTTTGTCACGAAGGGGTTAAAGAAGAGAGCAGAGTCAAGTGTGACTCCAAGGCAGAAAACTTGGTCTCTCGGTTTAATTGAGGAATTATCAACAGTATTGAATGCCTAGGGCAATATCCCAGATAAATACAGTGATAATTTCACTGTGATACTGTGGCAATTAAATATCTTCAGGAACATGCATAAAGGCTGGTCAGGTTCTGGAAAGTGGAAGCTCCGATTGTCCAATATGGTACATTCTTTGTTAAACTAGGCCCTGTATAATCTTAATGAGTCTCAGTTTGGATGTATCGGTATGCCATTTGTGATATAGTAAATGCAGTTATTTGGAGATGAGATGACTTTGCTTTCATAATAATAAAAAACTGAAGCTCGATCTCTTAAAAAAAATTGGTACGGCCTAGAAGTAGCATATGATTCATGAAGGGGTAAGGAGGGCAACCATCAGTTGTGGAGGTAAGTCTAGTTATAATGTACATTAATATAGTGGTCCAGAAATACAACTCATTAAGTCTTAACTATCTAGTGCTGTACAACCCCCATCAATCCTAAAGCACCAAATGTAGAAAACCAAGCACAGAAATGCCATAGTCAATGTGTACATGCTGTCTAAGGTTCTTGTGGTAAGCCTGTGGGAAAAACCCAAACTCTTCCAATCAGGGTTGCTAATGATCCATCTACTGAGGAAGGGTCGTTGAAATGTAAGGAAAATTTACATGAAATTAACTGGTTATGACCTATGTAGATTTTAGAGCTAGAAAGTTGGGCTGAAGGCTGTGGTTTTCAGTATTGGATTTTGGTTTTATATCACAAATGACAGCTCCCCTTTTAGATAGGTTTCCTAGTTAGCCAGTACTTACCAATCTTTTTAGAAGCTCTGCCACCCTAAAAGGATCTAAGTCACTCAATTATTTTTTTGTAATTGTACCATACTGTTCAGATGTGTCAGATTTGTACTATAGTTCCTTATTTAACCAACACTTTTTAAGCATATATTTAGTATCATTTTTTCTAAGTGCCTATACTTTAAGTGCTAAATCAATTTTGTGAGTGCATAGCGAAACATTCTATTCACTATAGACGTGTTTCTGATAAAAGTAGTGGAGGGATACTTAAAAGGGAATCTCATCTACCTGTTAAGAAAAGGGTATTAACAATTTGTGGATCACTTGGCGTGGTGTCACTTACGTCTTGTCAGCCTAACACATGCATATAGGATTTTAATACTACCATGACCAATAATCTTACATGATGTCTAGACTTGCTGCCTCTGCATGCTGCTGCATTTAACATTATGATTGTGACTGTGGTTCGGTAACTATTTTTTCCAGGACACATATAATTTTCACATATTGCTGACCAGTGCAGGTAAAGTGCTGCTGTACATTGTGTAAGATCTATAACTGGGTAACTAATTCATGAGATTATACAACCAGATCTACCTGTACTGGTAAGCAACACATTCAAATTATATGTGTCCTGGTTAAACATGGCAGAAGTGGCCAGCCTATACTGTGGCCATAATGAATATTTTGTTCCCCAAACACATTTAATTTGTGGGATATATTAATTACCTTATTATTTTTATATGTATACCACAAGGAAGCACTTTATAGGCAGTGGCGTCGCTACAGGGGGGCAATTGCCCCCCCTAGGTTATTCCTTGTTGCCCCCCCGCCGAATTTGGAACCAGATGTCCCGGATTCAATCTGGGACAGTGCACCTCACTGAACGGGGCTGTCATCACCCACGAAGGTTATTGAGCCTCGCTGGCCAGCTGACTCAAATCTATTTCGGATCGACTGGGGTGTATTCTTAAAATGCCGCCCCTGTCGATTTGAAATTGAATTGAGTCAGCCGGCGCCGCTCAATAACATTCGTGGTGGCGTCAGCATGGCTCAATTACCTTTGTGGGGCGGTGCCAGCCCCCTTCAGTGAAGTGGGTGGAGAAAGTTGGCAGCGGGAATTCACCACTGTCAGGCCGCGTGTCTTCAGTCAGGTAAGTTGACAAACTGGGGGCATGGTTGGCAGTGGGAGGTTGGGACAAAGATGGCTATGGGAAACTGGTGAGAAACTCTGTCCCCGGTTTCCCATAGGCATCTTTGTCACTAAATAGCTCCCCATGGTCCTATGTTCAGTGACAAAGATGCCTATGGGAAACTGGGGACAGAGTTTGCCTTTGCCCCCAGTTTCCCATAGGCATCTTTGTCTCTAAATAGCTCCCCATGGTCCCATGTTTAGTGACAGAGATGCCTATGGGAAACTGGGGGCAAAGGCAAACTCTGTCCCCAGTTTCCCATAGGCATCTTTGTCACTAAATAGCTCCCCATGGTCCCATGTTTAGTGACAAAGATGCCTATGGGAAACTGGGGGCAAAGGCAAACTCTGTCCCCAGTTTCCCATAGGCATCGTTGTCACTAAATAGCTCCCCATGGTCCCATGTTTAGTGACAAAGATGCCTATAGGAAACTGGGGGCAAAGGCAAAATCTGTCCCCAGTTTCCCATAGGCATCGTTGTCAGTAAATAGCTTACCATGGTCCCATGTTTAGTGACAAAGATGCCTATGGGAAACTGGGGGCAAAGGAAAACACTGTCCCCAGTTTCCCATAGGCATCTTTGATCCCATGTTTAGTGACAAAGATGCCTGTGGGAAACTGGGGGCAAAGGCAAACTCTGTCCCCAGTTTCCCATAGGCATCTTTGTCAGTAAATAACTTGCCATGGTCCCATGTTTAGTGACAAAGATGCCTATGGGAAACTGGGGGCAAAGGCAAACTCTGTCCCCAGTTTCCCATAGGCATCTTTGTCAGTAAATAGCTTACCATGGTCCCATATTTAGTGACAAAGATGCCTATGGGAAACTGGGGGCAAAGGAAAACACTGCCCCTAGTTTCCCATAGGCATCTTTGGTCCCATGTTTAGTGACAAAGATGCCTATGGGAAACTGGGGAGAGAGTTTGCCTTTGCCCCCAGTTTCCCTTATGCATTCCAGGTATGCTGGAAAAATGCAATAACTCAATTATGCAACCATTGTGAATAATATGATATTGTAGAATGAAGCTATTTACACAAAACCATGTTGAATCCATTGCCTTATGTCCAGCTGAGCTTTCTGTGTGTAATTGTTTTGTTGTGTTTTATTGTGTGAGCTCTAAATACCAAGTGGGGGTTTATCTATACCTTTAATGCTGTGTTTTTATGTGAATTCCAATTGATCTATACCCTATATATACTCTATAGATCCATATCTGCTATGCTATGTTTCCATACATTATTTATGTATACCTGCAAATACAGGGTTTGTATGTCATATTTAGTTGATCATTACCTGCAGTGTTGTTTCCATGTATTTATTTGATCTATACCCTCAGTGCTGAGTTTACATGTGATTTGCAGTTGATCTATACCTGCAATGCTATGTTTCCATACATTATAATTGTATACCTGCAGGATTTGTATGTCTGATTCTGTTTATTTGATCTATACCCTCAATGCTGAGTTCACAAGTGAATTTCAATTGATCTATACATGCAAAGCTGGGCTTGTATGTTAATGTGTGGATCTATACCTGCTATAGGCAGCAGGGTCTAATATATATTTCTATCTATATATATATATCTATCTATCTATCTATATATATCGGCGGCAGGGCCTAATATTAATATATATAATAAATAATATATTAAAGAAACTGCCAGTTCAGCTGTTATTTTGAAATCATATTTCAATTTCAAGTGATAAGTACTTATTATGATAGTTAAAAATGCATGTCTAACGCATATATGTGATGGGGCCATCACATAAATCAATAATATAGGGAGGGACTGGCTGGGGGCATTAATACAAATAGTGCTGGCTGGAGGAGATCATACAAGGGTGTGGGGGCACCACATTAATCTATACTAAAAAGGGTGCTGGCTGATGCATCAATACACAAGGGGCAAAAACACTAAGAGGGGTATCAACAACAATGCAGTGTGGAATTTCCATCCTGGTGTAGATGTCTGTGTCATAGATTGTGTCCTGCTGTTTGTGTATTTTGGTTATCAGTGTAGCAGAGCCTGTCCTGGTGTGTGTGTATGGGTGTTGGTGTGGCAGAGCCTGTCCTGGTGTGTGTTTGGGTGTCGGTGTGGCAGAGCCTGTCCTGGTGTGTGTCTGGGTGTCAGTGTGGCAGAGCCTGTCCTGGTGTGTGTGTCTGGGTGTCAGTGTGGCAGAGCCGGTCCTGGTATGTGTGTCTGGGTGTTGGTGTGGTAGAGCCTGTCCTGGTGTGTGTTTGGGTGTCATTGTGGCAGAGCCTGTCCTGGTGTCTGTGTTTGGGTGTCAGAGTCTGTCCTGGTGTGTGTTTGGGTGTCATTGTGGAAGAGATTGTCCTGGTGTGTGTGTTTGGGTGTTGGTGTGGCAGAGCCTGTCCTGGGGTATGTGTTTGGGTGTCGGTGTGGCAGAGCCTGTCCTGGGGTGTGTGTTTGGGTGTCGGTGTGGCAGAGCCTGTCCTGGTTTGGGTGTCGGTGTGACAGAACCTGTCCTGCTGTGTGTGTCTGGATGTTGGTGTGGCAGAGCCTGTCCTGGTGTGTGTGTGTTTGGATGTTGGTGTGGCAGAGCCTTTTCTGGTGCATGTGTCTGGATGTTGGTGTGGCCGAGCCTGTCCTGGTGTGTGTGTTTGGTAGTTGGTGTGGCAGAGACTGTTGTGTTTGTCTAGGTGGCGGTATGGCAGAACTATATCCAGAGATAAAACGCCCTCCTGAATTTGTAGTGACTTCAGGGGACAAAACTTTCAAGGCCCAGAAATCATTTAGTGGAAAAGTTAAGGTATTGTGTTATTTATTTGTGGCTTCAGGCTTCCCATGTTGAAGTATTATGTTAGTCCAATAACAAAAGTATCATTACTTTTGGGAATATTATATATATATATATGATTTTTTCAGTGGTATGATTTAATGGTGGAAATTATTAATGCCCCCCCAGTTTTGACTGTGGTATCTTTTGTGCCCCCCTATATATTGTTTCTAGAGTCGCCACTGTTTATAGGTAATGGTTGTCAATGTGCAAGATGTTAATAACCTTGTTAATAGTAACTGTGGAGGGGGGCATAGTAAGAGTAGCAAAACTTGGAAAAGGAATACAAAAATGAAAAGTAACTTAAATCCTCGTTAGAAAGAGGTGCTAGATAAATTTTGTTCACCATCTCTCCATCTGGTATACACATGGCATATGTTTTGCTGCCCTGTTTGCGGCCTTCAATTACTGGATAGATATAATGATTCAAATATCAAACTGTGACATAAAAAAGATGCAGGTATTTATAACAGAAGAGAGAGTTGTCTAAAGATATCAGAAAGGACAATGAACATTGTTACCTTAAATAATTCAGAAAAACATACAGTTAAAGACCAATTACATGCCTGGCACGTCATGGGGTTAAATGAGTTTAGAAAGCGATCAACAATCGGTTTCTTCGCTCAGATGGTGTGGCTGCAATGCCTCGACATCTCGGCATTAAGCAACACCAAAATCATACGTAGGGGCGCCGTGTGATCACTCCCCGGAGCCATCATATGCGCCATATTAAAAAGACGTCATGTCTTTCCAATATGGCTGTGCCCTGCATCTGGACAGAGATTACAAAGTGATCAACGATTGCTTCATGCAGCCAGTGTAAAATGCCTCAATATCATTGACAAAAATATGTATTAGTGGTATCACTGTACTCAGGAGAGGATGCTGAACACATATTGGGGTGTTGTTTGGCAGTGAAATATACCAGGAGCTGTACATTCATGCCAGAAGTACAATGTTGTGTACAATGTTGTGACAGAATTAGTGCAAGTAAAGTGTTTAAATACCACCATTTGAAATACCCAGGAGTTTAAAGTTTTCAAAATTATATGATTTGTCACAATTAGGACATGGGCACAGGATGGCAAGAGTTGCAAATAGGTATACACTAGTTGGACTTATTGCCCTATAACTTAAAAACAAAAAAAAAATGAAAATATATATTTCTAAACTCAGGAAAAATATTGGAATTTATTTAGCATGTTATTTATTAGGTTTTGTAAATTATACAAATAATGGCATCTGAAGAAAGCTTTTTTTTGTTCTGAAAAAAATATATAATTTGTGTGGGTACACTCAATGAGAAAAGAAGAAAATTACAGCTAACACACAAATACTGCAGAAATGACAAAACAGCCAAAAACTTAAATACAGCCTAGTCTTTAAAAGGTTAACCCTGACACAAAACAACTATACTAATTTTAACATTCTACATGATAAACTAAATAAATTAATCCTAGCTACCATTTTAACTGAGTGGTCCAATTAATCTCAAATGCCTCATAATGTTTAGAGGCAAGATTAAGTACAGTGCTAACAGTTGCTCTAACATAATCTGAATGTAGGTGATGAGACAGGTAGCAAATAGGTTAATTGGTCTTTGAATTGTCGTGTAATAGGCATATAACCTGAGGCTTTTGCTGTAAAGGCTTGTTAACTAGACTGTTGCCCCACAAAATGTAATAGGTTAGGTTATTCTGTACACAGATTCAAGTGAAGTTTTCAAATGGCATTATCAAATGAAAAGGATCATATACAGTGTCATTCGGAGCTTGGAGTGAAAACTCCAAGAGTATGAAGACCAGCTTCATGTTTTTTTTATGAAAAATTAAATAATGTATCTGTTCAACCCTTGTGAAAGGTATTATATTGCGCAATATCTGTTAAACTCGGGGATAACTTGTGGAAACTAGCAACTATTATGATCTGATATCTGATAAGCCCATTTGTCCGAGTGGAAAGACTCAAAACCTGACACTTGACCGTATAATTTTAGATTTTGACCTCTTGTTCTAACATTTCTAAACAGTTCTAAATTCCCTTCTTCTTTGTTAAATCTTTTTATGCATATACTCTTTTTTTTAATTACACCCAGCTATCTTTTCTTTTCTATAAGTTATACATATTTAGATGCCTTTGTCTTTCCTGATAATGTTTATCCTGAAAACAATTCACAATTTTAGTAGCCCACCTCTGAACTCTCTCCAATACATCTGTAGCCTTCTGGTCTCCAGAACTATACCTCATGACTCATGAGAGTGCACCAGGCAAGCAAAAAAAGTCTCCTATTTGTGGAATTGTAGAGGTAGCCCAGCAAGAGTTCCCTTCAACAGAGACAGAGTTGTTAATACGCTTTGAAAGTTTAATTTTTTTAGATCCGAAAGTAAAAATCAAACATGCACACCCATTTTCTCCCAGATTTTCTGATTAGATTATTGAGATTTTCGAGAGACATAATCTTTTTGTCTCTCAATAGAAACAATAACTACAATAATTAGGTAAGTACACATACCTAAAATACAATGCATTACAGTACAGAGTATTTAGCAACACACTGTAGATAAATATATATATATATATATATATAGTGAGATAGGTCTGGGATCGCCCCTCGCTGAGGTCAAGGGACAAGTGCCCGTCTTCATTCAAACCAGGCAAATAGCAGTAAATTCGTGCAATCTGACACAGGGTCAGGTTTATTGGAAAGGTTGCAAAGACAAAAGAAATATAACAACACAGCAACAAAAGAAATACCTTGCCTGTCCGGCACTTACTATACAAGGGATGTCCCTCACTACCAGCTGGAGAGCTTCTCTCTGTCAACTTAACAATAATATGTCCAGCAACCTTTACTCATATGTCTCTCCCACAGACAGGCTTCTGTGTCCTCACCCAGAGAGCTACCTGCCCTCCTGGCTTCCCTTTTATATCCACCCTCTCATTCACCTAAATTAATCACCTAGCAGGTGAAAGACTCAGGTGTGACTTCACATAGGAAAGGAATTTTAGGAGAAACATACCTCCCTTCCACCACCAATCCTACATGAATGTCACAATATATATAGCCACTTTCTGACAGAACGTAAAGTATTTTGAATCACTTGCTTATTTGTTCCAGGATACACATACAGTAAACAATATGAGATACACTTATGCCAATATGTACATGTCTACAACACGCACACAAAGACACCAGGATATGTGTAGAAATCACCTTTACACATGCTCGTAGGGGCATTCCTTAACTCATATCTGTGCTGGAGGATACTATTAGATATGTTAGGAAGTTAAGAGTTCAAAGGACAATTGCTTCCCACAATTTGCACAACAGCTTGACATGCAACTTAAAGAAAATTATAACGGAAAATGCAAAGTAACCAATATATTAAGGGCTTTTATATTGTTCTCTGTATTTCAGGAATTGACCTATATGCTCAGATGAGCCTGGGATAAAAAGAGACTATCTTGCAGAGATACAGGAAGACAGCAGGTCTTCCAGTTCAAGAATTTGATGGTGTTGGAATAGGATGGAAGTATAGAATTGTACCATGTTAGCTGTGAAAAGAAATCGAGAAAATTTAGTTCATTATATCTTTATTGGCTGAACTGAGAGGCATTGGATTACAAGCTTTTGAGACTACTTACATTTCATCAGGCATTTTATACCAAATTAAACTAATTTCAGATAAATCATAAAGTATTTACCTCACATACTTACATGATGTGCTAGACAAATCTATAATTTAAAAGTAAAATGTGTGCATGTATCCAGAAATTTCAAATCATTTTTCTATTAATTATTTCTTCATTATAGCATTACTCATCAACAGGTTTCTTTCTAATTTTTTTAAATCTATATTATTATTATTATTATTTCATTTATTGACATAAAACATATTTATCAGTAGATTGGAAAAAAAACAGAAATTTATGTTATGAACACAGACATCTATGTACAGTATGTATAGTTTTATTTATTAAGCACTAACCTAATTACTTTACATTACAGTTTTATAGTATAATAAAGGGGAAGGTACCATAAGAGCAATTAAATAATATGTTCAGTAGCCTACAGATATTTTAGCTGGATATAATAGGTACATTAGTAAAAGAAGATCCCTTTCCTGTTAAGCTTACAATCTAAGTAGTTCATTCAACTTACTAGCAAATATGTTTTGTTTTTTTCTTGTGAGAGCTAAACAAGTGTGAGAAGAAGAAATGTGTCCTTGACTTTTTCATCAGTTACATTTTCCCTATACTGGGAAACTATACACTTATATTCTCATGGGCAGAAACATGCTTACGGTATTTTGTCTTGGGAAGATCTTCAATTCTGGCAGATGCTATAGTCTTTGAAGATTTGGGAAGATTTCCAGTATATGGGTGCTAGAACACAGAAAATAGATACTTCATCACATGAAGTATTATTAAAAAAAGTTTTTACTCTAAAATACTATTTTACTCTAAATAAATAGTTTTATTGCTTTAGTAAATCATTTTAGTTGTCTTTTAAGAAACGTTTCAGCATTCTGTTTAAAGAAAGCAGGTGATGAAGAACTCTTAATTGTTTAGTATTTTATATTTTGGCTGCAATCCCATTGTTCAGCGGTGCCTTCAGGATTTTTGCACAGCACCCATAACCTTCAAACCTCAAGGAGAAATTAAATAAAAATATTATACTATTAGTTTTTAACAAGAGTCATATACTGAACAGGATTTTTATTTATAAAGGATATACTGGGAGGAGTCTTTTCTCCATTCATTTTGCCAGTGGTTCCCTTTGCCAAATTAATTAATACAGTAATAATAAAAAAATAGTGACCACTTAAAGGAGATCTGTTTTGGGAAGCTACAATGTGCCAAATATATTCGTTATTTCATATTTTTAATAAAAAGTGAGTTAGAAGACTGGTGTGGAGATGAAACTTTGCAAGTGGACATATATGAGAAGCTGAAATACAATTTAACATTTAACTGGTATGTCTCTCAAAATATAAATAAGGGACAAGCTCGGTAGGGGGGAATTTAATAGAATTGGAGGAAATTAAAGAGGAGCCAGATGATGTATTCAAGTTATAACTGCATTTGAGAGGCCCTACCGGATGTTAAGATGCCTAACTGGTCAAAATTAGAGGTGTTTCCTTTCTTCAAGCAAATTAGCAAAACGTATTAGATGTTAGTGCTTCAAGAAGAGCAACAATGTGGTAGATAACTTCAATCTTACCTTTGTGATATACCTTGTGTTACAGATGTCCAGGATCTCTCCAGAAGTATACCTATACGGATTGATTGCTGTCTATTTTAGTTTAGACTGAAATTGCAGTGATTTGGACTGAATATGGTGATTTCAACTGAAATAGACAACAATCACTACCGCTTACAAAGAGATCCTGGGCATCCATTAAATAAAATGCATTACAGAGGTAAAATTGTAGGTATTTATCACGTTGTTGCCTTTCATACCACCAGAATTTAATAAGTGTTTACAATTTTTGAACTTGGCTACTTTTGAACTTTCATGCTTACACATTAGTGGCTGCTACATTGTGCTTAAAGCTTTCAGGGCAATCTTTCTATAAAATGGGGCCCAGGGCAAGCTTGTCCCATGTGCCACCCTCACCAAGCCGGTTGTACCTGAGTGAGAAGGTGGAGTTCTTTGCAGGTGACCTCTCCATTGATGCTTTCTCAATGTCTGCATGCTGCTTCTTGATGGGCACCATGATATGATTAGCAGGTGATGTATAGGTGTGGAAGTGTTTATATCATAAAGAGTGCAAACACTAGGTTCTTCTTGCAAGTAACCTAGCCAACAGAAAAAGCTCTGACCATAATGAATCTGAACTTGACATTAGAGCAACTCAAATAAGTGTATATGTGCCCAAAACATAGCTTAAGAGATATATGTATGTATTGTATATGGTTTTACTTGTAAAGGATTGATCTCTGGCATTGAATCCAGATGGTTATGGTTGCAAAATTGTTGCTTTAGCTAGGTCCTTTGCTTTTTAATTTGTATATTAGTGACCTAAAAAGTGGTTTTGATGGTAAAATTTCTAATTTTCAAGATGACACCAAATTGTATAGGGGAGAATAGTCTGTGAAATGGCAGACAAGATTGTATAGTGATAAATGTAAAGTAATGCATTTGTGTAGTAAAGAGACAGATTGTTGACTCCAAACCAGGTAACACAAGCAATGGCAATTTGCAGCTTCTAAGGTGAATAGATTACTAACATGCATGAAAAAGATATCAATGCAAGATCTGAAATTGTTTTTATGCCTCTATACAGCTTTGTACAGTAGGATCTCCCAACATTTCAAACATCTAATAAAGGACACTTGTTTAAGGGGGGTATTTAGAAGCATGTCTAGGGGCAGGGCTTGACTGAGATGTTTATTTATAATTCTTGACTTTTTCATAACTGTGTATGTACTTCAAAAAATAAAAAGAATAAATATAAGATTTAATTTAAACTAAACAAGCTGTTATCTATTTGCGTGTCTCTGTGGCAGTAGAACATTGCAATGCCCAATAAACATTTAACATTTAACCTGACATTTCTTTGCTGAATACCTAGACTAGTTCAATGATGATGTTGAACTCTGGCTAGGAATTTGTTATTGGCTTTAGCTATATCATAATCTCTGTCTGCTTCACTGGCACATTTGTGAGCATTTCTTATCAGTGGTCAGGTACCTGCCTATGATCGCGTGTCCACTTAAGTTTGCAAATCCATTCAAGACTCCCTGCTGTGGTCTCTCAAGTTAAAAATAGGTAATAGGGAAGACAACTTCCATAATTTAACAGACTTGGCAAAAGCCGACAAACATATAAATGATGCCACCTAATCAACAGTTGGCACTATGATTAGATAGAAAAAAGAGTATACTAGATAGGCTGAATGGTTCTTTTCCTGCATTGTGTAGGAAGGAATCTTTAATGGCCAGGAAAATACACATTCAGATCAAAGCATTTTAATCTTATAATTTGATAGAAAGGAATCTGAATTATATGTATTGATCACGTTAAATCAGTATTTTCAGCTCTTTTACATTAGCAAACTAAATAATGAATTAAAGTATATACTTTTCAGACACCTCAACACATAAACAAGAAAATACTAAAAGGTATCAATAAATGAAGATAACTATTTCCTCAATTTAATCCTTAAAGTTTTTGCTGCAAAATTGTAATACAAAACAATTACTTTTGCTAAATTAAATCGTGGGATATTTTATTGTATCTTTTGGCGAATAAAGAGTCGTATAGCGGTGAAGTTATAATCTAATCATTCCCACATGATAACCAGACTTAGACAAGCAATTGCCTTTGTGTCATTCAAGCATGAAATACTTAAAATTGCTAGAAACCAAATTCTAGCAAAACATCTATGTTGTGTCTTGGTAATCCCCAGATCATGGACAGCGACAATCTAAATCCCCTATAACAGATTTTGATGAAGTGTCCCAGAAGGTAAAGCTTTTGTCGGTTTCTCAAACCTCATTTCCTTGTGTCTGCAAGCTTTCACATTTGTCTGTATATAGCAAGTCTCAAGACCATTTATGTTTCAGCGGTCTAACCCTGCACTAATTCTTACCTTTATTTATCCTAGAATGCATTGTTTTAATACCCCTATAACAATGGATGTTGTAAATCATTTGTTTACAGCTTTCCTGTCGATACTAATACCTAATACTAAGGAGATGAGATGGATCAGACCCATAATGGAAAGATTAATGAGGCTTTAAGAGAAACATCAAATGTACATTAAACTGACAAAGATCATGTTCCTGTAACGTTTGAAAGTTACTCGTGATCCTATACAAAAAAACAACTCTACAATTTGACTTTAGGCTCATTGAAGAAAAGCTTACATGTAGTTTCTTTCAAAAATCCCTCATCTTGAAACTTGGTAGGAGCAATGGCAGTGATAGATGACTTAACTACTTCTAGCTGTCAAGCAGGTACCACATGGAGTGCATTGAATTATTTCTTTTACTCTTTTTCTTCAGCAATATGCCTATGTAGTGCCAGATGCTGCTCTCAGAGTCAAGAACAAGTCGCGCAAAAAAAAAAAAACCCCAAAAACATTGATGCATCTGGCTAGTGTGCTGAAACAATGCTTGTTTCTAAAAAGCAATTCTAGACCTTGAGACTGCACAATGTCATTGATACCATAAGATTTTTTGTGTGTAGATGTGTATTAACCTGTTATCTACAAATTAAGCGTTAAAATGTAATTAAATGATTGCCATTTACTCCTGGTGTATTTACCTGGGGATTCTATGATTTGGCCTGAGAGGATGAGTACAGCAGCTGACTACAGATATACCAAGTGCTTTGACCTCTGGGCAGTAAGGGATGGCATCCAGATTAACTCGCCATGACTTTTTGTCTGTTTAATGCGGAATTCAACCCATTTTCTACCCTTTCAAAGTCAGATTCAATGTTAGATTCTCTTTGCAATCTATGTCAGGATTGTTTTTTTGTGATAAATGTACCTCTGGTATTGAATCAAGCCTTGCATCCACCAAGACCATTCCAGACTAAAAGATCTAAAGTCACAAAGCCACAAATGTATTATTTGATAATAAAGAGGCATTAACAAATTTACCAAAGGTTTTTGTGTCTTCTATTCTTTCACAAACAGAGCCCATAAAAACAACTATTGTGGGAAATCACAAAAATCGAGT
The DNA here is from genome assembly GCA_023333645.1 of Sceloporus occidentalis. Lineage (NCBI taxonomy): Eukaryota > Metazoa > Chordata > Lepidosauria > Squamata > Phrynosomatidae > Sceloporus > Sceloporus occidentalis. The sequence continues at coordinate 11,893,930 of JALMGF010000027.1, read as the reverse complement.
TAAGATGTAAACAAAAAAAAATCATGACGCTAAAAGCTACAGGAGTAATCCATTGCACATTTGTTGTGGCTAATTTCTAATTAAAATTCCAATACTCTCCTATAAAAATCCATAGTATCTGCAGCCAACACTTTGCAACTTGGAACTATAAGATGTCTGCACAGACATGACAGTAAACTTAAGTGGAATCCTTGGCAACATACATCTTATCTATAGCAGGCATGAGTGAGGTTGCATCAAGAGTAATTGAGTTGGGAGGAAGATATTTTTTTTCTATCAAAGTCAGCAGGTGCAGGGGAGATTATGATAGAGATGTTCATTTATTGCCAATTCCCTTACGAAAAAATTACTGCACTTTTTCTGAAGTAATACTGCAGTTTTTTGGACATGAAAAAACCGCAATACTGCACTTTTAACTGCAGTATTACTGCACATTTACTGCAGTTTTACTGCATTTGTACTTCACTGTACTGCAGTTTTACTGCAGTTATTTTTGTACGGAAGTACAAATGCAATAAAGCTGCAGTACATTGAAGTTCAACTGTAGGTTTGCAATATAAAAAAAAGCGCAGTAAATGTGCAGTAAAAGTGCAGTACAGTGAAGTACAAATGCAGTAAAACTGCAGTAAATGTGTAGTAATACTGCAATAAAAATGCAGTATTGCAGTTTTTTCATGTCCAAAAAACTGCAGTATTACTTCAGAAAAACTGCAGTAATTTTTCTTGTAAGGGAATTGGAAAGCAAATCATTATCTAAAGGAAGGTTGTCATATTATCCAAATGAAAAATATTTATATTACAGGGCTTGTCTGGTTATTGTAGTCTAGTAGTCTAGTATCTTTGAATCTCTTACGTGAGTAGCTAGGAGGATAAGGTTTCGGGCATGGGCAGCTATATTGAGAAGAGTCGTTAAAGATCTTTCCCAATAGCTTTGTAGTTCTGAATGTATATCTATTTAGCCACATTCAACCTGTGGAGATTAATATTGATGAGGTTGATTTCACTTAATTGATACATGAAGGATAGGGCCTGTGATCTTGGAGTTTTTGCGTACAATGGTTAGGGTTATAACCTAAATTTAAAGAAAGAAAATACCCAGACGGGCTATCACAGGATAGCTTTAAAGCCATAAAGGAAAAGAAAAGAGATTTTTTCTTACAAGACAAAAAACATAAATCCGATAAGAATGTAATGATAGGGCATACGACATCAAAAAAGCCATAGCAAAATGCTGGCCTATTTTAAACCAGAACAATATTTTAAAAGACCATCTTCCAGCAAAACCTAATGTTATATATAAAAAAATCGGAAAATGTAAAAGCAATTTTGGCTCCTAGTGTTCTACCGGAAATAAAAGAGATTAAAGAGAGCGATAATCCCCTTTTCAAGAAAAATCGTGGTTTCTTCCGATGTGGAAAATGCAAACTGCGTACAACTTGTTATCAACAGAGTAAAAGAATCAATAAATTTATATGCACAAATACTAAAAAAGAATATATAATTAAACATTTTATTCACTGTAAGTCCAAAAATGTCATATATCTACTTGAGTGTGGTTGTGGGACTCAGTATATCGGGAGAACTACGAGGGAGTTAAAAATTAGAGCCTTGGAGCATCTGGGTGGTATACGTAATCTAAATCTCAAACATAGCGTCCCGAAGCATTGTAATCAATGTAGAGCCTTTTCCTTACCAAATTTTAAAGTAATAGGTATTGATGCTATCTCCCCCCACTGGAGAGGGGGTGACCTACAACAAGAATTAGCACGGAAAGAGACAGAGTGGATCTTCAAGTTTAAAACCCATAAGAAAGGGGGATTAAACACAGATCTAGATATTCTTGCATTCATGACATAAATATGTCTATATAATAAAAAAATAAAAAAATTGCACGTGACACTTTCTTCTCGTATGGAGATGCACTTTCTTTCTTATTGCACTTTATCTTTTAAAGCACCTTCATATGTTGGCACTTTAATGCAATTATACCCTCCTTTTCTCCCTTATACGGGATTATTCTTGAAAATTATCTGTTTTACATGGCACTTTATAAGATTGGCACAGTAATACATTGATTTATTCTATTTATAACATTGGCACTTAAATATATTGATTTATTCTATTATGATAGAATGTAATCATGAAAATCATATAGTATTCTAATGATTTGTCAGAATGAATTTCTCTTATATGAGATCATTCTTGAAAATTATTTATTATGGCACTTTAAATATATAGTATTTGACTACAATGGCACTTTAATGATATGTTTAAAATGAGATCTTATAAATTAAATATATGAGTAAAATAAATGTATTTGGGTATCAAATATTCTTCTGTTTAAAAAAATCATGATATGAAAAATTAAGGTATAATATCCAATATATCTATTTATAACATCAATTTATAATATTAATTATATAAATTAACTATATTTAATATATTTATTTACAATATCAAATACATAAACTTTGACATTATCTTGTCCCACTTTTTTTGATTAAATTTTTTTGATTTAATTTTTATCCAAATTTAAAGATTTAATTTTTATCCAAATTTAAAGAGTTCGTTCTAATAAATAAAAAATGTTTTAAAAACATGTGAAATAACCACAAAGAGACCTAGAAGGTTTTTATTCGTTGATTTTTTTATTGAGGAATATTTAATCTATTGCTGGTATGTGTGTATTTATTCAGTGAGACTGATAAGATGAGAGATCCCTTACTTAACACTGTATTTTGCACGTCTTTGCCGCGGCTTATAACATCATATCCGTGACTTGAAGAACTTCAGACGAACTGATCGAACAACGAGGGGTATGTCACGTTGACTCGCCGACTCCATACGATCACGTGATTATGCAACCACGCATCTGACAAACTGACCGGCAGCCAGACGAAATGATGTATGCGACTATGTAATCGCGTACACGACGCCGACGCCGAGCAGATCAACAGCCGGATTGGACGCGTAATGACGCACCCACGCATCTGACGAGAGGTACAATAAACTGACCGGCAGCCAGACGAAATGATATGTAATCACGTATAAGACGTAGACGCTGGGCAGATCAGCAGCCGGATTGGACGCGTAATGACGTGACACGGCCGAAACCCGGAAGTAAAGAAGTTTAAAACTGAGGCACGGACACGTAACACATTAATTTATTCTCACTGATGATACACATCAATCTACTCTATATTTTCTCTTGAAGAAGCCAGCGATCTACTGGCGAAACGCGTAGAGAGAGTTTCCTTTCCACTACAACAACGAATTTGGGACTGATTTCTGGTTTACATTGCGTGTTTGCACACTATTTTTGTATAGCTGTGTCTCATCGAACTGTAAGTGTATCCAGACCTCCCTATTCTTGTTCTGTGATGATATTGCACCATTTTTGGTCTCCTTGTTTTTATAGATTTTAGAAGCCATTAAATTCTGCTGATACTCTAACGAACCTCTGATGAGCTTGATTTATCCAACGCGTTTGTGAGAGGAACTTACACCCCTTTTTTTATTTTTCAATTGTGTGTTCATACTACACCGTTATTGTTGTTTCTTTTCTCCCCATTTATATGCGCTCCATGGTTGTCTTATTATATCTCGGAGGATCAGTTAGTGTTTAACTCTAGTTTTTCCTACTGCTGTCACAGGTAGCTCAGAACATAGCCCGCTCATCTAGAGACTAGAGAAATATAGATTCTTAGACTTTTTCACATGAGATTTCGAAACACCATAGCTATGTGTCATTCTTTATTCATATGTGATTTTGTCAACGGTAACCTTGTCCTAAGAGAAAACATAGTATTTGATGGTAGATAAGAACCAATCAGCTCCTATAGTTCTTGTTTTAAAGACGTAAACCTTAATCAGTCCTTAATTAGTCTACTGCTGGCTGCTGCCTGTTGCTTTGTGGGAGTAATATAGCTCTTTTGAGTCTTATCCCACCAAGAACCAGCCGAGATATGGCAAAGACGGGTAACAAGAGTAACTGATTATTAGGAAAAACACAGTCAGTTATTCAGTGCTATTGACAGCAGTCGTAACCTAAACAATCTGATATTAACCTTAACACACTTTAAGACATATTGGTAAGGAAGAAGAAAAGGTTGCTCTTGAGTGATTGCAAGCTACTGCTACGTAGATTAAGATGTTATGTCTTTCTGTGAATGATGACTCATGTATGGCAATAGAAGACACAGATGTTTACTCACTGCAATGATAAAAATCCAGCATTATTCAGAGGGCACAAGGTTCACAAAACCTGCTATTAAATGTACCTTTGTTGTTATTCAATCAAGCTGACATCCATTTTTAGGTGATATACACATACTTAATGAATAGCATAGCTATGCACCTAATGGTATGAATTAAGGGTCACTGATTTTCTTGCCCCATCATAACTTAAATTTTTCTATTCAATTATTTTATTCGACTTAAAAAAGGTTATATATATATACCGTATTGGCTCGAATATAGGCCGCACTTCCCCCCCCACTTTAAGTCTTTAAAGTGGGGGTGCGGCCTATATTCGGGGTCTAGCGCCCGACGCCCGGAAGATGCAGTTCCGGGCGCTGGGCAGGCAGCAGGGTTAGGATACAGATCCGCCGCAGCGGTGCAGGGGACCTGCATCCTACTCTCTGATACGCTCAGACAGCCTCCCCTGCCAGCACTTCCCACGGGGGGAGTGCCGGCACGGGAGGTTGTCTAAGCGCATCGTGCAGACGTTCACCGGCAGCGGCACGTCTGCACGATGTGCTTTAACAATCTCCCTTGCCGGGAATTCCCAGTCCCGGCAAGGGAGATTGTTAAAGTGCATCATCGTGCAGACGTGCCGGCAGCGGAGGTTGTTTACGCGCATCGCCGCAGCCGGTGAACGTCCGCACGATGCGTTTTACCCCTGCCCCCAAGACTTACCAGAGTAAGTCGGGGTAAGTGGTAAGTCGGGAGGGCAGAGTGGCAGCATATCTTGGGGGGGGGACAGTGGCAGCATATCTCGGGGGGGCAGTGGCAACATATCTCGGGGGGGAGGACAGTGGTAGCATATCTCGGGGGGGGACAGTGGCAGCATATCTTGGGGGGGACAGAGTGGCAGCATATCTCGGGGGGGGACAGAGTGGCAGCATGTCTATGAAAAAAACTTTCTTTAAAAAAGCACCAAACTTTTAGGGTGCGGCCTATATACGGGGGTGGCCTATATCCGAGCCAATATGGTATATATATATATATATATATATATATATATATACTCACTGGCCACTTTATAAGGTACAGCTTGCTAATACTGGGTTGGACCCCCTTTTGCCTTGAGAACTGCCTTCATTCTTCGTGGCATACTTTCTACAAAGTGCTGGAAACAATCCTCAGAGATTTTGGTCCATATGGACATGATGGCATCACGCAGTTGCTGCAGATTTGTCGGCTGCACATCCACGATACGAATCTCCCGTTCCAACACATCCCAAAGGTGCTCTATTGGATTGAGATCTGGTCACTTTGGAGGCCTTTGGCATACAGTGAACTCATTGTGGTTAGATCTCCACAGTGTGTCTGAAACAACCTACCTGCCGAGTTTCTTAAAAAATTGTATGCAACTGTACCTAGAAGAATTGTAAAAAGGAAACAAGTACATTAGCTTCACAACATTACATTTATGACATAATACTGGCTCTGCCACAGCTTGCCATCAAATTTAGCATTCATATGGCAAATAAAGTAAATAGCACAATAGCTGTAGTTAATTTTTTAATGAACATAGTTACGATTAACGCTGTGTTCTCTTTTAAGATCCTAACAAGTTTACCTTATGTTTGAGTAAATACGGTAACTTTAAAGTTAAATGAAAAGCTTTTTAATGTTTCTTCTTTAATCCTGAAGATTAAACAGATTTAGAAAAGGACTTAGATTGCACGTAGAGTCTTTTATTACAAACACAAAAATTACAATGTAGTACAACATTAAACATTAAAGAAACCAAGAATATCAATAGCAATGTATGTAGTTTGTGATCAGCTACTGAATAAATGTTTATTTAAAAAAATGAATAAAAACTAAAATCCTTCATATTAATACCGCAGCAAGGCTGGGTATGTTTCCCTTCATCGTTACAATCGATATCTAGTCTTCTATGACCTATAAGTGTGACATTTTATGAGCATTTAGCAGACGTATGGTATTTTCCCACATTCTGATAGGTGTGCTCAGTGAACCCAATGTGTGATAATCCAAAACAAAACAGGTTCAGCAAAGGTTGAGAAAAAAGCTTTGAAGGAGAACATCTTTGATGTTAAGATTAGAAAATATGTGGTTTAATCTGACATTTATTTTTTTTACTTGACATACATAATGCCTTAATATTTCTGTACTTTCAACACAATTCATTCTTTTGAGAACACCATTGAAACAGCTAGACTACAGAATTGTGCCTAAAAACAGAAAATCAGAGTTATACACCTATGTAAATTAACATTTTTTCACAACATCATATTTTCTGCTTCGTTTTTTTTTTTTTATCTGTTTGTAACAGTATGTCATTCAGGTTTCAGTTGCACAGAGCCAACTAATCAGCACATCCAGGACAGGTTTTAACGATCAAATAAAATATTTAAAGTAATTCCAAACCTTTTACATATTGATGTTGTGGGAATGCTAACAACATAGCCTAGATTACTTTCTACAGTCCAAGTTCCAAGTTCTTTATTTTATTTTCTGACTATATAGAATATATATAAAAAATATATGACAACGTAACCAGTGTTTTAATTTAACGTGGAAAAATGATATTTAACCATGTTTTTTTGTTTGATAAGAACGCATTTACAACATTTTTTTAATGAGCCATGTTTAATGTTAATCAGGTCATCTATTTTACAGAAAACAGACTTAACGCCGGTATTTTGAAATTCCACATATTTAGACAAGATTTTACATTAAGATTTTACATGTCACAAATCAGAGAACAACACAATAAGTGAAATTGAGAACCATAAACTGTTGTCCATCAATTAAGAGGAAATGAGTGGTGATCACAGTTAGCGTGTAATGTCTACTTCTAAACAAAACATAATTGCTTTTGATATTTCAATTGGCAGTCCCTTAACGTATTCAATAACATTGATGAATGCCCTATCACTGCTTTACTTCAGCACTTCCTAATTTTTAATGGGCAGCGTGGGAAGTTTATCATTTTGTGCCATGGTGCATTCGAAACAAAGCAAACGTTGTGTAGGCACAAATCAAACAATAACTGATTAGAGGAAAAAACTATGAGCGAACATTAGAAAACAAGGTATGTTTTGTTTGGGGCTTACTGTATTAATTGTTTAAATTAGTAATGGAGAATACATTTAGCCCAAATTAAATGTTGAATGGCTTTCAGAAAATTTACTTTTCCCAAATCAAAGCCATGCTAAAGAAGAAAGGTAACAAAATATGAATGCAGAAAGGAAATAGTGATTTGGGAGACAAAACAATGTAAAAGACAAGCGCATAATAAAGTGTGTATTCATCACATAAAATAATTACATGTTCATATTCTGTTCCCTTTTTATTTTGCTGTATAAATTGCACTATGTTCATTTTTTCTGTCTAATTAATAATGTTCTTCAAAGTACAATGAAGCACTGTAATCCCCTTTTGAGTCAAAATAAGTGAACTAAAAAGAACATGTTTAACATATCCAATGTAAATGACCCATATCAATCTGTAGGTAGCATGAGAGACTTCCTCATAAGATCACATTCTTCTGTCAGAATCTATTTTTACAGCTTTAAATCTTGATGCTTTTATGTCTTAATCATAAGTGATTTGTAGTTAGAAGCATTGCGCACCCACATTTTATGATTTGAGTTAGACATCCAAATGGCTTAACGTGTTTGATGCATCTCAGGGGCAAGCACAGATTTTTGTTGCCCTAGATGAAAATATATATGCACAATACTGTATTGGTCAAAAATAGTTATACAGTAGAACTGTGAGCAATGTCAGGGCTGGATTGGCAATGATGAAGCAGTCCAGGCACTTTAAGGCCAGCATCTGTCTGATGACATAAGTGGTGCTGACGGATGGATATGCGTAACCGCATGTTATATTTTTATGCTCACGTAGTGTAAAGTTAGGTATATCCAGTCAGAGGTCGCATTCTGCAGCACCCAATCTAAAGCTGGAGTTGGATGGCAGGTTGGATGGGTATGAGACAATGTCATCCAGCGGCCCATTGGGCATTTGCCTGGTGTACAAGATGGCCAGTCTGAGTCTGTCTGATCCTACATCATTTAACTTACTGAAGGAGGTGCCCCATGGCATTATTCTGAGGGAGACAGTAATAATCCGTGATTATTCTGGCCCAAGTAGGGTTGCCACCAGTGGCATAACCACAGGGGTTGCAGTGACGGGGACTGTGCCTGTAGGGGGTCCAGTGCGACCTCTGCGATCCCTTGTTCCTGTCGCCTCGTATCGGTTACAATTTATTTAGAAAGGGCACTTTCTACCTGGATCGCACTGGTCCAGGTCGGAAGGGCCCTTTCTAACCTATTTTGAACCAACATCGGGACAGGAACGTATCCGGTTCCTGTTATATCACATGACTTCCGCAGTGAAACCGAGGCTGCTTACAAAGTGTGCTACTAGATGGAGACAAAGTGTGAGAGGTAAGCGGCGGCGGAAGGGAGGTGGGATGTATGTATGCGAGCATGGATGTGTGTCTGCGAGCACAGATATGTAATTGTGTTAGTGTGAGCATGTATGTGTAGGTGTTTGTGTGTGAGCATGTATGCATAAGTCACAGTGAGATGGAGTGTGTGTTAGAATGAATGCGTAAGTGTGTATTGAGTAAGTGTGTGTAATTTGTGTACCAGAGTGTGTATTGGAAGGTCAAAGAAGGCACAGACAAGTTGTTTAAGGGCAATGATGGCACAGATCAGCTGTTGAAGTTGGGGGGCCCTGGGGCAACTAGTTATGCCCCTGGTTGTTACCCATATCAGAATAAAGAGGTCCTGAGTTGTCAGGGTCCACTCTCTGCTGCCTGAACCATGGCTGAATTATACTTCAGGCTAATACATCTGCTACCACTAGTGGCCACCCTCCTCCCTCTGGAGTGAGCTGAACCTGATTATCAGGTACAGCTGCGCCTCATGAACTGAGTGAAGCCTGCCTTTATAAGACCTGCCCTGCCCATCAGTCAGGGCCTTGGCATTGTAGTTGTAGGACTGGCTTTTCTCTGAGCCGCTACCTGTACCTGAGCTTGCTCCTGAACCCGTGCCTGTGCCTGAACCCGTGCCCGTGCCTGTGCCTGAACCCGTGCCTGTGCCTGAACCCGTGCCTGAGCCTGAACCCGTGCCTGAGCCTGAACCCGTGCCTGAGCCTGAACCCGTGCCTGAGCCTGAACCCATGCCTGAGCCTGAACCCGTGCCTGAGCCTGAACCCGTGCCTGAGCCTGAACCCGTACCCGAGCCCGTTCCTGTACCAGTGCCTGAGCCGAGACTCGTGCATGATCCAGTACCCGAGCGTAAGTCCGTACCCGTAACATAGTAACATAGTAACATAGTAACATAGTTCATAAGGTTGAAAAAAGACCAAAGTCCATCAAGTTCAACCTATATACATATTGTGTCCCTACTGTGTTGATCCAGAGGAAGGCAAAAAACCCTTATGAAGCAGATGCCAATTGCCCCATACCAGGGGGAAAATTCCTTCCCGACTCCAAATATGGCAATCAGAATAAATCCCTGGATCAACGTTCTGTCCCTATTAATCTAATATCCATAACTTGTAATATTATTGCTTTCAAGAAACACGTCCAGGCTCCTTTTGAACTCTTTTATTGAGTTTACCATCACCACTTCCTCTGGCAGAGAGTTCCATAATCTCACCGCTCTTACTGTAAAGAACCCCCGTCTGTGCTGGTGTAGAAACCTTCTTTCCTCCAGCCGTAGAGGATGTCCCCTTGTTATAGATACAGTCCTGGGTATAAATAGGTCCTGGGAGTGATCTCTGTACTGTCCCCTTATATATTTATACATAGTTATTAAGTCCCCCCTAAGCCGTCTTTTTTCCAAACTAAATAACCCCAATTCTGATAATCTTTCTGGGTACTGTAGTCCTCCCATTCCCCTTATTACTCTGGTTGCCCGTCTTTGAACCCTCTCCAGCTCCACTATATCTTTCTTGTACACTGGTGCCCAGTACTGTACACAGTATTCCATGTGTGGTCTGACTAGTGACTTGTACAGGGGTAGAATTATTTCCTTGTCGTGGGCATCTATGCCCCTTTTGATGCACCCCATGATTTTATTTGCCTTAGCAGCAGCTGCCTGACACTGGTCGCTACAGGTAAATTTACTGTTAACTAAAACTCCTAAGTCCTTTTCCATGTCAGTCGTCCCCAGTGTTTTCCCATTTAATACATATTCCCAGCCTGGATTTTTCTTCCCCATGTGCATAACCTTACATTTATCTGTGTTGAACCTCATCTGCCACATCCCAGCCCAAGCCTCCAACCTATGCAGATCCATTTGTAATCGTGCGCTGTCCTCTACTGTGTTAACCACGTTACAGAGCTTAGTATCGTCTGCAAAGATTGATACTTTACTATGCAATCCCTCTACAAGGTCATTAATAAATATATTAAAAAGAATAGGACCCAAAACTGACCCCTGTGGTACCCCACTAGCAACAGTCACCCACTCAGAGTATGTACCATTAATAACCACCCTCTGTTTCCTATCACTGAGCCAGTTACTTACCCACATACACACATTCTCCCCCAGCCCAAGCATTCTCATTTTATGTACGAGCCTTTTATGTGGCACCGTATCAAATGCTTTGGAAAAATCAAGATATACGACATCCAGCGATTCACCCCGATCCAGTCTTGAGCTCACCTCCTCATAAAAGCTGATCAGGTTAGTTTGACAGGACCGATCCCTTGTAAACCCATGCTGATATGGAGTCATACACTTATTTTCATTGAGATACTCCAAAATAGCATCTCTTAGGAAACCCTCAAACAGTTTACACACAACAGAAGTTAAACTAACAGGCCTATAATTCCCCGGGTCACTTTTTGTCCCCTTTTTGAATATTGGCACAACATTTGCTATGCGCCAGTCCTGGGGAACAGACCCTGTCACTATAGAGTCCTTGAATATTAGAAATAGGGGTCTGTCTATTACATTACTTAACTCCCTTAGAACGCGGGGGTGAATGCCATCTGGACCTGGTGATTTGTCTATTTTGATTTTTTTTAGGCGGCACTGCACTTCTTCCTGCGTTAGACAGGCGACATGTACTGGGGCATTTATCTCATCCTGCTGTATATTACCTGGCATTTCATTTTCCTCTGTGAATACAGCAGAGAAGAATATATTTAATAGATTAGCTTTTTCCTGATCCCCGTCTATAACTTCTCCCTCATTACTTTTTAAGGGGCCAACGCTTTCATTGTTAACCTTTTTACTATTTATATAGTTAAAGAACATTTTGGGGTTTGTTTTACTCTCTTTGGCAATGAGTCTTTCTGTCTCCAATTTTGCTGCTTTTATCTGATTTTTACATATTTTATTTTTTTCCCGATAGCTTTTTAGTGCTTCCTCACTGCCTTCCTGTTTTAGTAGCTTAAATGCCTTTTTTTTGCCATTTATTGCCCCCTTTACATTTTTATTTATCCACATTGGTTTTCTCTTGTTCCTGACTCTTTTATTCCCATACGGTATGTACCTTTCACAGTGAGAATTTAAGATATTCTTAAAAATCTCCCATTGAGCGTCTGTACTCTTGTTTTTGAGGACATTTTCCCAATTTACAGTGTTAAGGGCTTCTCTTAGTTGATCAAACTTTGCCCTCCTAAAGTGCATAGTTCTTGTGGCTCCTCTAAGAGTTCCCTTATTGAAGGAGAAGTTATAATGTATCATATTGTGATCACTATTTCCTAGATGTCCCCTGACCTGCACATTAGTTACTCTGTCAGGTCTGTTGGTTAATATTAAGTCCAGTAGGGCGCCCCCTCTGGTCGGGTCCTGTACCATTTGGGACAGATAATTATCCTTACTTATAGTCAGAAACCGGTTTCCTTTATGAGATTCACAGGTCTCGGTTTCCCAGTTTATGTCGGGATAGTTAAAGTCCCCCATAATAACCACCTCATTGTGATTAGCTGCCTTGTTTATTTGCTTTAATAATTGATCTTCTGCTGCTTCCATTATATTTGGTGGCTTATAGCAAACCCCGATCAGTATTTTATTATTTTTCTTTCCATATATTTCTACCCATAATGACTCCACATTATCATTTCCCTCACATATATTCTCCCGCAGTGTGGCCTTTAGGCTGGACTTTACATAAAGGCAAACTCCTCCCCCTTTTCGTTTTTTCCGATCCTTCCTGAATAGACTATACCCCTGTATGTTAACCGCCCAGTCATAGCTATCATCCAACCATGTCTCTGTTATACCCACTATGTCATAATTTTCTTCAGACATTATTAACTCCAGTTCGTCAGTTTTATTGGTCAGACTTCTGGCATTAGTAAGCATACAATTTAGAGGTGTATGGTTTTTTTCCCTATGAAGCCTATCCCTATTAACTATTATAACCCCTCCCTCTGCTCCACCCCCAGGTACATTTATAAGCCCCAGCTCTCTATCTACACTATCTTCCCCTTCTATATTGTAGTTTCCCTCCCCCCCTTTCCCTAGTTTAAACACTCCTCCACCCTTCTGACCATCTTCTCCCCAAGCACAGCTGCACCCTCCCCATTGAGGTGCAGCCCGTCCCTACCGTAGAGCCTGTATCCGACAGAGAAGTCGGCCCAGTTCTCCATGAACCCAAACCCCTCCTTCCTACACCAGCTTCTGAGCCACTTGTTTAGCTCCCTAATCTCCCGCTGCCTCTCTGGTGTGGCACGTGGTACAGGTAATATTTCAGAAAATACTACCTTGGAGGTCCTTGCCTTAAGCTTGCTACCTAAGTCCCTGAAATCATTTTTAAGGACACTCCGCCTCCCTCTCACTTTGTCATTGGTGCCAATGTGCACCATGACTGCTGGGTCTTCTCCAGCCCCTCCCAGTAATCTGTCAACCCGATCCGCGATGTGCCGAACTCGAGCGCCAGGCAGACAACACACTGTTCGGCGATCCCGGTCTTTGTGACAGATCGCCCTGTCTGTCCCCCTAATAATTGAGTCCCCCACTACCAGCACCTGTCTGGCCTGCCCTGCGCTCCTCCTTCCCTCCTTACTGGAGCAGACACCCCTCTGGTGGTCAGAGGCAGTGACTTGCTGCAGTACTGCTAACTCTGAACTAACATCCCCCTCATCTGCCAACCGGGCAAACTTGTTGGGGTGTGCTAGATCAGGACTAGCCTCCCTGGCGCTTTTCCCCCTACCCCGCCTTCTAACTGTAACCCAGCTAGCTGCCTGACTGTCCTGTACCTCCATCCCACTATCCTCCCCCACCTCTACCTGCGAGAGAGCTTGCTCAGTGAGCAGCAAACTCCTCTCCAAGTTGTCAATAGATCTCAGTGTTGCCAGTTGCTCCTCTAGACTCAGGATTTGTGCTTCCAAATGAGCAACCCGCACACATCTCGCACAGCAATATGCACCCTCGAAGCGCTGCTCAAGGATTGCATACATTGAGCAAGATGTACACCTGACCGCATTGTCAAACATGGAGGACATCTTGGCAATGGGGATAGCTCCAATAACTGGCAAAAACAGACAGTAAGGCGCAAAATATATATAAATATATTATATGCAATCACAAGGATTTATACTTTACCCTCCTTCTTGCTTTTTAACTCCTTCTTTGCTTGTAACTCCTCACTTAGAGATGTCACTTAGGAGATTCGCCCCAGCTCAGGATTCGCTTGTGTGTCCAAGCTAAATGCAACTGCAAAAGCCAAGCAGAACTCACAGAGAAGGTTACTTAATTAGCAACACACCTGAAATAGCCCTTACCCTTTTTTATTTTGCTTTTTTCAACAAAACTTTACACTGAACACAACACAAACAAACACAGTGCTCCCCCTTGCAATAGTAATGAATATACTCTCCTTCTTTGCTTGTAACTCCTCACTTAGAGATGTCACTTAGGAGATTCGCCCCAGCTCAGGATTCGCTTGTGTGTCCAAGCTAAATGCAACTGCAAAAGCCAAGCAGAACTCACAGAGAAGGTTACTTAATTAGCAACACACCTGAAATAGCCCTTACCCTTTTTTATTTTGCTTTTTTCAACAAAACTTTACACTGAACACAACACAAACAAACACAGTGCTCCCCCTTGCAATAGTAATGAATATACTCTCCTTCTTTGCTTGTAACTCCTCACTTAGAGATGTCACTTAGGAGATTCGCCCCAGCTCAGGATTCGCTTGTGTGTCCAAGCTAAATGCAACTGCAAAAGCCAAGCAGAACTCACAGAGAAGGTTACTTAATTAGCAACACACCTGAAATAGCCCTTACCCTTTTTTATTTTGCTTTTTTCAACAAAACTTTACACTGAACACAACACAAACAAACACAGTGCTCCCCCTTGCAATAGTAATGAATATACTCTCCTTCTTTGCTTGTAACTCCTCACTTAGAGATGTCACTTAGGAGATTCGCCCCAGCTCAGGATTCGCTTGTGTGTCCAAGCTAAATGCAACTGCAAAAGCCAAGCAGAACTCACAGAGAACCCGTGCATGAACCTGTACACGTGCCTGGCCTAGTGGTACTCCGTTCCCGTCCGCCCTGCCAGTGGGCCTCCGTTCCCGTCCGCCCTGCCAGTGGACCTCCGTTCCCGTCCGCCCTGCCAGTGGGCCTCACCGTTACCTGTGCCTGAACCTGCCTGTGGGCTTACCTGCCAGTGGGCCCGCACCCGAGCCTGTACTTGTGCCTGAACCTGCCTGTGGGCTTACTTGCCAGTGGGCCCGCACCCGAGCCTGTACCTGCACCTGCACCCGAACCTGCACCTGCACCCGAACCTGTGCCTGTGCCTGCACCTGCACCCGAGCCTGTGCCTGCACCTGCACCCGAGCCTGTGCCTGCACCTGCACCCGAGCCTGTGCCTGCACCTGCACCCGAGCCTGTACCTGCCTCAGCTCCTGTCTCTCTGCCTCAGCTCCCGAGCCTGCACCTTCCTCTGCTCCCGTCTCTCTGCCTCAGCTCCTGTCCTTTCCAGTTCTGCTACTCTGTCTGTACCTATCTCTCTGTCACCATGCATAAAGGAGTACAGACAGAGTCCCCCGTATCCCCTGCACATGGACTCCTACCAGACCTGCTCGCCCGGGTCCTGACATGAGTCCTGAGACTTACCTCGCCCTGGATACTGCCTGACTGGTGGTAATTTCCAAATAAATGCGAAGGCGAATTCAGTAAAGTCATGTAACATCACCTTACATGACCCTGCACTAGTACATATAAATTCATATTTTATCAAAACATCTGCTTGACCTATTATTTGTTATGCTATCTTATTTATTATTCTGTATATATATAATGGATTCTTAACATAGTTTATTACAGAGCTAGGTCTTTATATGTAAATGTCTCAGACGTTTTACTGACTGATGCAGCTAAGGTATCTCTTCAAAAAATATCATGTTACTTTTTCAACCATTGCACATCCTGGTAATATTAGCTCTGTGGTTCAAAGCAGTGAGTGAAGCTGAGAATACATAGGGGAGGGCAATAGCTATTGGTAATTTGGTGTCACAAAAGCATATTACTTTCATCTTTATTTCAGTGCTTTTATCATCTTCTTTCTTTTTAAATATTGCAAAATTGGGTGGCATCCAGTAACCTTTCCTTTTTCCTGATCTATGGCTCAAGTATCCTGTCATACCAAAGATGTTATTTTGCTCCTTAAATTGACTACGATGTAGGACAGGATTCTTTTTTTGAAGCAGACAAAATATACCATTACAAAAAATAGTAGTAATTAGAAATACCCCTTCAGTTTCTATACAGGGGGAAAACTGAAATTTAAATTGAGCTTTGACAAGTAGAATAGGGAACTAAGTTCAAATATGAATATAGCTTTTAGCCAAACTTGGGATGGAGTAATGTAGTTTAGGGGTTTGAATATTAAAAAAAATTCAGTTTTAAGGTGTGCATAGTATCTATATAAAGGGAAGATCCAGTCTGCCCATTTTTGTCCAAGGTTAAGGGTTAGCCTTTATATTAGAAGAGTTTATTTTTAACTGCTCATAGATTTTTCTTGTTGTCTTCAATATATAATTATCCTAAAATATAAATGTAATAAATTGATCACCTGGCATATCTCAGAAACACATGTATATGATGTTGCTTTCATGTCAGGTATAACAACATAGGATTCCATTCTGTATTAGGCTATTACAATTAATTGTGTGACGTACTGTATACCAGAAAACACAATCTTGCACTTGTAGAGCGATTCATAAAAATAAAGGAAATAACGGCAGTAGAGCAAATTACATGCTGATAGATACAGTTGCGCCTGAAACACATATCACACAAAATCATATATTGAGTGATACACATTATTTTGGCCAGATAGAGAAATGTATACGTTTATTGTTTATTTCGTTTTCTTGAAGAGCACACATCTGTTCTTTAAAACTATTCAATATTAATAGTATTGAAACATGAATCATATGCGTGGTGTTATCTAAAGGAAGTGGTCTGGGATAAGACAAAAAGCTACCCTTCTCGATGAAATAATCTGTCAAGTATGAGCCAGAATCTCATCATGGATAAAAAAAAGAACACTGAGTATTGTTAAAAGATTCAAGCAGTTTATCAGCAATAAGATCTCTCCTATGAAACTGATCTTTTGCCTTTGTGAATATACCTGAGTGTCTGTAAAAAAAGTGTTGAAATGGAGTGAGGATACATACAATGTTTTATAATGTAGCCTTCAGTGAAGTATTTGGGTATATCATGATGAATTGGATTAGACCATACTAATCCTATGTAATCCTTTTTGTTGAACACCTTTTCGTAAAAAGAGAAGATGGGAAGATTAAAAATCAAATGCACATGGATCATGGATATTTAGCAAATATAAATATCATAGGCTTAATTTTTAAGTTTACTTTTAGAACTGTCAGTAAAAAATATATTTAATGTTATATATATATATATATTATTTTTTTTTGACTCCTGAAATACATGTGTTTAATAATGGCCAAGAGTCGGTTTGATTGTGGAACTCAACCATGAATTATCAGGAAATACCAGAGGATGCCTCCCCCCAAAAAATAATGCAAATTAAATTACTTTGTTTCATTGAAAAAAAAATAATAATAAATAAAATCACTGTATGGAGTACCCACCTTCTCTGTGGTCCAATGATTTTCTTGCTGATAATTGGCTGCTTGAAGCAGCTAATCAGCGGCAGGAAAGTGCTTCCATTGAAAAAACTGGGAGTGATTTTCATGTTTGTGCACCCACCATCTGCAATGTTTGCAGAGCCAGCGCTGGTAGTAGGTACAGTATATGAGATTTGGCTGAACATATCTCCTGTACAGATTCCCCCAATGGATTTTCAAGGGTTACGCCACCACGCTGCTATCATATTGCTAAAAAAAATATTAAAAGCATGGCAAACCCAAAACAGGAACAGGTACTTTTTATCAATGTAACTGTTTATTTCAAAGGACCAACTCTGCAAAAAGAAGTCACTTGCAGTTCAAGGTATAGTGTGTATAGCTTAGCGTGAACCAGGGCCAGACTGCAATGGCCATCCGGTCCTGACACTTTAAGGTGACAGCCACCTAATGATGTCAGCATGGCTTATAGTTGCACGCTCGCAGGCACACTACATTTATGTGCTTACTCGGCGGTGCCTCACACTACAGCTGTTAGTATATGGTGAAGTCGGCCAGCGGCTCAGCGAGCATTTGCCCAGTGTGCCAGTATGGGCCTGGTGTGAACTATTTTTATAAAGGCAAAACTCAAGCAATTAATAGTTGTGTGTTTTTTTGTTAAACACTATTTTTCTCCAGAACTGCTCTATACTATCCTTGGTGAAGATGGCCACATAAATCTCATATGCATTCCCAGTGTGATAAGCAGAGTGATGACAGCAATGTGGGAGTGGATAATATGTTTGAACATCATCATCCTACTTTTCCTATGTAGAAAAGAAACATTGAACAATTAAAATGGTACTTTCTGTGCCTACAAAAATAAAAACTACTAATTTATCATACATACCTCATATATTTACCACCGTCATTTATTTTCTGCTCAGGAGCAGACATGTTCACACATGCCAGAAGTTCAACACAAAGTGAAATATCAAATTTCAGATGATAACGTGTCTCAGCAGGCTACAAAGTAGATGACTTTCATGAGAAAGTTGTTGTTTATACAAGGAGATAAATTAATTTTTCGTGTATTAAATGTGATAATCTTGGGAATAAGCTGATTGAAAAATTTTATATTTATCTTCATCATTGTGTGAGGGATAACAGAAATACATTTTCATGGCCACAGCATAAACCTTTTATAAGATGTTTCCTTAACATAAAAGTGCGTGTAATTTAAAACGTTTCTAGTCAGGAATGAGGAATAATTCATTTATAGTCATTTTATGCAGTATTGTGTGTAACATAGATTATGTTTCTATTAATGTACTTATTATTACTTGTTATTTACAGTGCATAGTGGGTAAGCAGGACATAACAAGTTGTGCCTCACATAACAATTTGGATTTAAAGAGACAAAAAGTGAGGAGGACCCAGCTCAAATGAGCTTAAATGAATTTGAAACCTACATGATACGTATATGTTAATTACCTTATTATATAAGGTAAACGATTGTGGGACATTTTGTGATTGGATGAATATGTTGAACACCACCAAAACCATGCCCACTAACCACGCCAGTGCCGATCATTATTAATAAATTCACTCACTCATGCCCTTTCGCACAGGGCTACCATCAAGGGGTACAACTATTATAGTTGTAAGTGGCTCACTTGGGGAGACAACATATCCGTTTTATTCTAAAAGAAAAAAATGCATGATCCCAATACAACAGGACCACCAATTAGAAGGGGCTAGAGGAAGAAGGAATGCATTTCTTTCTCCACGAATCTGTCAAGGTGTCACATTGGTCCTATGGACCCACTGGGACCCATGTAAGGACTGGCTCTGTTCGAAATATTTTCTGTGGTCCATTGTTTTCCTAGGCATTGTATTGGAGTATGGCCAGCATGTATGATCCTTGACATTTCAGAAAGAAAATCTAAGATGTATGGGTGTGGAATCTCCTGCCAGCCAACAACCCAACTTGCTAACCTGTAGTAGATATGTGGAGTGTTGTACAACATTCTTTTGCATGCATGATGCTCTACAGTATATGAGGGGCTCATGCACACCATTATAAAGTTTTTTTCTCTAGTTATAGGGAAGCTATATGAATAAACTAGATGGAGGGACTCGGAAGAGGTAATGACAGTAGAAGCTCATGAGAGGAATGAAGAGGGAGGATAGAATGGTAGAGATATAAGGGGGTGCGGAGTTGTAGGATCTGTAGGACAGGGTCAGGAGCTTGAATTTGATTCTGAAGTGTATGGGTGGAGTAATTGGCACAGTGGAGAAGCAGATGAGGAACATTGACAGAGAAAGATGAAGTGTTGAGGACGGACTGAAGTGCGTCCTCAACACCTAATGAAACACCTGAGAATGACACACACTTGCACACAAATATCCACCCATCTTCAAGACTCATTATTTATCCTATAGGAGAAAAGGGACATATTTTTTACAAAAAACCCCAAACATTTAACGTTGCAGTTGATGTTTTGCAAATAGTACAGCATTGAAAGAAAAATTCTGTCCCTATGGTATGAGCCCCTATGTACAATATACTGTATCATTTTACATTTATGTGTAAATGCTAAATTGAGGAAATTCAGTACTCTTGCTGCATACAGCCAAGTGAGAAGCAGCATCATATCCTGTTATTGTGTGAAAGGAAAGGAGCGTTCTAAAACTGGCTTACTGGAGGCTAATTGATGACTTGATTTTACAAACTGGGATGAACATTTATTGTTTTGATGTTTCCACATGAAAATATATAAATAATATGATCATATAACAATAGCTGTTTATTAATAATATGTAGCTATATGTGTCAAGTTTGGCCATAACAAGAAAGTGTTGTTAGAAAATGTTTGCGTGTTGGAAAAATAGCAAAACACTTTGTACTCTCCATGGAATACAGTGGCAGGAACATTCACAGAAAGCTGGTTTGAGAAAATCACACTGAGAATGCAATATTGAAGTAGCTCTAGACAGTATGTGTGCAACCAGCCAGTACAGGATAACTTTCTCCGGTTGCTCATGGTGTTTCATTTTTGTTGGTTTCATTTCATGTAAGTGAGCAGTTGTGTGTCTCTTGCAATCAGAAAAAACTGTTGGACAGAGTAATCCCATTTTGCTTTACCTTTAACCCCGGTAAACATACATAACCCAATTTCATCTGTATAGATGACTGTTTGGAGTTACAACAGCAGCGAAAAAGCGAATGTTTCCTGTAATCTCATAATTAGTGCTGTAGGTAATATAAATAACTCTTATCATGCCTATTGAATTAAACATTTTTATCATTTGGACTTAAATTCCACAAATCCTGTACTTTATATAAATAGATTTATTTTAATAATGTCTTTTAAATATCACCAGCATCTTTAAATGAAAAATGTCTTGTGTGGCACCTTTGCACGTGTGATTCATTATGTTGAGTCTTGGTGAAGTTGATCCTTCTTTTGTCCTTTCTACTAACCTTAGGTAAAGAATGATTTTTAACTATGGTCTAAGCAGGAACTCTGCAAAAAGTCATTGCTTATTTACATTGAAGGAGCTGAATAATAATAGCACAGCAGATTAAATAAAGTAAGCCTCTTCTTATTCATTTCTTTGCCTAGAAACATACAAGAAACAAATATTTAGGGCAACTGTAATAGCCACTTGTGGTTCCTCATATTTCACATCTGAATGTACAATGATATAACATTGTCAGTACATTGACATTGCCCTCATCTGCTGGTTGTGAACACAAGCCCTGCTGTGCTACAAAGCATTACCATTCAGTATCAACATTAATAATACACATTTATTTCTTCACATCTCCGCTGGATGCCTGAGTACAGAGGTCAGTTTCATTTGAAGGTATGTCCTGTGGACACGTGAATCTATGGGGAGATGTCAAAAAAACCATTAGACATTAAAAAATGATTCTCTTTTATTTTGTACGTGACCTATTCAACTAGTAAAGGTTAAAATAAGAAAATTAAGCATTTTAAGCAATTTCTGGAATTATAAAATTATTTCACTCTTACTATTGTAAAAAAGCAGCAATAGTTCTGAACAGATAAAAACATGGAAATATAAAGTGGAATACGAGTAAAGATCATTTCTTCTCCAATTATCTTAGAATTAGTGTCTAAATATAGTGTAAAAAACAATCCTTCAAGCAATAGGCTAATGCAGAACAATGGGGCCCCTTATAAGCCTCTATGTCCTTTGCACAATTATATAAGTTGCTTGGGGGCCATCTAGAAAAGAAGTAAGAAAGGGTTTTTTTATGAACTGGCCTGGTTTTGTTTTATAGGAAGCTCCATATGCTGCATTTCCAGCAAAATATTTAATGTAATTGGTCCATTTTCTGAATAACCTTTTGGTGAGAGCTATTGCCCATCCATGCTTGTGTGCCGAAGCAGTGTATGTAGCATGTGTGTTTTTTGTGCATGCTTGCTGTATGTACAACTCAATTCCCAGTGTCTGTGGCCGTCAACCTACGCAGTCACTGTACATACCAAAAATGAATACTCACATTTGAGAGTTCCTATTCGGTTGGGAATAAGTTTTAGAAGCATTGGCGTCCTTGTTGCTTCTTGGGAATTTTTTTCAGCAGCAGTGTGGGCATCTAGGAAGTGTAGAAGACTTTCGCACCAAGACTTCATAGCCTGCTTTTCTTACAAGATCTGCTACATTCTGTTGCATGACCCTGATTTGACAGTCCTTTCATTTAACACATACAAACAAGGTATAAGCACATGCATTTCAATAAGCTGATTGTGGGTGTACAAGATTTTCTCTGCCAGTTGGCACCGTACAAAAAACATTCATTTGTAAAGCTGAAAGCTGTTTCTTACAGAGACAAAAGTATATGTGATATGTATTCAAATGTGGGCCTAATTTACCTATTCGACATTTTCATGGAAGGCTGAACCAAAATTACCAGTAACTATATGTCAAAAAACGGGTGACGGGTCCTGAGATAAGAACACCAGGATTACGTGGGGAGTTCTTATTGGGAACAGACATGATTAGGCCACTGTCTGTACTGGGTCCTAGGAAGGAAGTCTCCTGAGGTTGGATAAACGAATACTCTTTCACAGATTACAAAGCGCACAAGGGTAGGCTGGACCTAGTCTCTGTGAGAATCAATCTAAGGAAGCCGAATGCCATAGAACAGCTTCCTGTGTACTGCGTGGGAAAAACAACCAAGTGCAAACTCAAGGCAACAATGAGACAATTAAAAAATGATAAACAGGAAAGTAGCATGAGATCACAAAATCAATACTGTAAGCGTGTAACAAAAGCATAAAGCTGGCAGTAAAAAAATCAGCACACAGGATATTATATAGCTTCATATACTCTATAATAATCTGTATTTACAATCTCTGAAGTTCTATTGCCGTTGCCTGTAGCTTGCTTTTCCATCATGCATTTCTGCGCAGTATATTTAGTGTAAGATTAATTCAATATATAATATGACTTTTACTTCTGCAAAACACAATGTAGGTAGTTTATCTGATAATATTTTACTGAGAAAACCAAAGAGAGCATGCAGTAAATTATATCAAAGCATAACACTCTTGGCACAGTGAAAAAAATCACCTTTTTTGTTAATGAGCAAAGCACACAGCCTCACATTCCAACAACTTTATATCCTTGTTATCAAAATGACAATGTTCTAGTTGTCTACTGTAATCTAAAGATATCATAAAACTACAGTGTCTATCTTGGCCAAGAAATGGCATTCTGTAATCTAATGTTAGAACAGAGCAATAACCTGAAGATCCAAGAAACAGATTATTTTTAAAATATCTTTCTAGGAGGAAAAGAATGATTTATAATCAATATTTATTTATAGAACCCTTACAGTAAGATAGGGAGAATGTGATAATGTTCACATATAATGTTATCTGAAATCATGATAGATTAAGTATCAGCTGTGATAAAATGCCAGAGAGACTGCCCAAAAGTGACATGTAGCCAAAACAAGTGTTTAAGAATGGTGGGAAAATATTTTAAATCAAACACAAAATGCTGTTCAGCCAGCCAACTTCTATCAGAATAGAAATATAGCAAATATAGAAAATAGAAATATAGCATTAACTCTTGAGTATGGGTATGGGTAGCAGTAGGATCTGGCATCACATGGAATTTGACATCAGATTAAAAAAACATTTGGCCCACCTAGTCTGCCCATTTTTCCTGATGTAAACACTCACATCTTAATCAGTCCATGGATTTTTAGATTCTGGGTAGCCATATCCCCTTTCTGATCGTAGACTGTTTAGTTTATCTACCACCTTCACTGTAAAGCATCCATACAGTGTAACAGTAAAAATCCTGAGATAGATATAACTCTTCAGCCTTTTAGAGGTGAAAACAAGGGGTATGTTTTCACATTCCCAGTTCATTCATTCACAGTTTAGATTACTTGATCGCATGTTACTAATCGCGGTAGTTCTGTTTCACCTTCAACGAGTACAGGTAGCACAAGCCTAAAAGATAGATATTCCAAATATGTACTATCCATGAGGGAAACTGAATTAGTGAACAACAAAACATTTTTCCAGATGATAGACCTCAAAAACAGCATTTGACATCCTTGGGCCAGATAAAGTTAGCTCAATGTTTTTGTTTTCAGAAAAATGTTACATTATTGCACAATGTAATTAATTAAATAATTGTAATTAATAATTACAGAATTGGAGTTATAGAATCATGTTGCAGATTGGAAAAAATGTAGTTTGTAACCATAGATAAACTGGTACATTGTTGATAAAAACGAGAAAGCGTACAACATAAGAATGGTTGCAGAGGTAAAGGCTGATAAAGTGGTTATGGATACATGGAATGTCTCCCATCTTAGGTGAACAAATACAGTGGCTGTTTGTGAGATAGACACACTGATGTCTTCATGAGTAGTTAGGATCTAGAACAAGGGTTTATTCTTTTCCAGACGTGGAAATGGAGAGATAAGGTGATTCAGGTTCTTATCTGCTGTCAAAATGTCTGCCTCAGGTAGGTTGGAATTCAAAGACCGGCCACCAATGAGTATTTTTTACAGCTTAAAGAGATGTTGCATAAAGACAGTACAAATTAAAAAAAACATAATCCTGCATTGTTCCATCTTTGAAACTGTTCTCCTGAGAAACTTTAGTAAGTGGATTTTCACCTATGTGACTAATTTATGTACATGGATTCCTGCAGGGGGCACTGTTTTCCACATATGTGGAAGAGTGCTACTCTTGGTGGCGCTTGTTATATTAAGGCAAAATATATATGTAAAAAAAAATTTAATTAAAACGTGTCATTAAAGTATTTCTCCAATTTACTTCAATATTGTGTCTTATATATATATACTTCTTATATCTCAGCGCTTCAACAAAATACTTGCACAAAACAACAAAAGCATAACGTCTTGGTTAGACTATGTTTACATGTTTTTGCCATTATCCAGTAGATGGCAGTATTTTACAGAAAGAAAAATACACCAAATGATATTTTTTGGTTAAAGGTTGTTTGAATATAAAAGCTTTCTGAATTGTTCTCTTGTACATTTGCAAGTATACCATTACTGTCAAACGTCACAAGAAAATGCCTTAGTTTATTGACAAAGAAAACAAGACTTACGTTATCCTTTTTTCTTCTTTGTTTAATTTGTTTACCTTACATAGGATTTTGTGCTGCTCTAGATGCAACATTGATGACAAAAATATAGAATTTCAGCGTGAACTTTACGTTAATTACATAATTACAACTATTATTCTGTTTTTGCAGGACTGACTTCAATTAAGAATTGAAGTTTTCTTAACCAAACCAGCTTTGCAGGCTGAAATATGCATGTTTTACAATTATTAGAACTAACCTTGATTCCTGTTTTTTATGGGGTGAACATATAGATTATTAATGTTATGAAGAAGCAATGATAAAAATAAGTTTATTCTATTTATGATAAAAGTAGATATAAAAACCTTTAGTATCATATATATATATATATATATATATATTATATTTGTTGGGTATGTCACATAGTATATTTTCAAATATTTGAATTCCTGTGCTCTTTTTCCAAAAACATCCGCACTTTGGCTAAATACACTGGAGGAAGACTGGAGTTGGCTTTACAAAACACGTTAAGTGACCTACATAAACTGCTAAAGTAATTCCTACATTAATGGATCTTGGGGGAGGACTGTTGTGAAAACCAAGAACCAAAACGATGACTGCAGTTGGTGACAGATTGGGAACAAAGCCAATGCACATCTTTTTTTAGCTGTTGTTTCTCGAATGTTATAAAATATATTTTTATATTGTCTATTTGCACGCCTATTACATTAACTTCACATTTATTTACAGGGTGCCAATTGAATGCGTAGCGCTATTACAATAAGGGAATGAAAATTAACAATAATGTTAAAAAATGAGAGTATACTAAAGTGACAAACAATTACATTAATACACATTAAGACATGCTGGAACAAAAGGAGAAGAGGACCCCGCACAAATGTTTATTAGGACATTTGGTTGTATCAGGCCAAACTCCTGCTGTAGAAACGTAGAACCATTTGTAAAATAAAGCTTTATAAAAAAAGCAAACATTACTACACTTGTGATTATTTTGAATTAGGAAAAAGGCCATCTTTCTTAACTTGGTAAAGTGTCAATATACCGATATACATTATGCATTGGTTGGTGTTTGAAGAAAGCACGTCTGAACAGGGTGATATCTGCCACCTAACTAATAGGTCTATTATTACATTACAACAGAAGTCGCCTTCAGGAAGACGGATTCTTATCTTCCGCGGTAATTCTTTTGAGCTATGATTAACCTACAGTCGTTTTTCAGCATTATGTCTCTTAATTCAGTTCCGACACTAATATATGAGACCCCTAAACATGAAGCAACTTATATTTCTATTTCTATACAGATTAGAAGCACTTATGTCATGTACTTCACAAGACACAGCAGGGGAGGAGAGAGCTGTCACTTCCTCTCACCATGCGGTAATCTAACTACAGATCTTTCACTCATTGTCACACCTGAGACTTGGGATTTCAGAAGGCAGGCTGTTAAAGCACATAACAGTGTAATTCTACAGGGAATTTGGTTGTGGCAAATGGAAACTAAGCTCTGAGGCAGATGCAGGAGAGTTCTGTGATAGTCCAAAGTTGCATCTCCTGCAGCTTTAGGGGCTAGCTGGCCGAGAAGGGATCTGATTGTAATATTTTGTCACAAAAAGTCCATAAAAACCCATTTTGATCCTGTTCATATTGTGGCTTTTCCTATATACCCGCTCCATTATTTTTTTTGTACAGATCTTTATCGCTATGATTAGCTATACTCTTTAGAACTGAACAGATTCACAGTTATCATGACCTGAGCATTGAAAATATTTAGAGTACAGCTTGACTTGAGGTGATCTCGAGATCAGTCTATTAGTGCAGCCATTGTGTGATAAATGACATCAGGCAGAGGCCACTGCAGCTGTATGCTGACTATTCAGATGTGAAGATGCTCTAGTTTCTCAAGGACCTTTCAGATTTGTTAAAAGGAGAATGAAGGGGACATTCTATTTCACCCATAAAGTACAAACCAGTTTTACACGAATGCGATTTTTTGACAGCATATATTTTATCTAATCCAGAGTAACACAAACTGAAGAGACAACTGAAACTTGTAAATGTCATGTCAGTGTGATTGTCTGAAATGTAAATTTAAACTTTTGCACTCTACTATTAACTATATTTCTAGTAAAGCCAGAATTCCAACCAATAAGCATCGAAAACAGTCATAAAGTCCCCAAAACAGTCAAAGAAACCCAAGTAGTGACAGTGGGACTGCAATGAAACAGTCTCCATTAGTATATAGGGTGGTACATCTACCAAGTAGCTTGTGATGATACAGTAAACCTTTGGTATATCCAGAGAAAACACAGCCGATTCTATACTCAATAAGTCAGTGGAGATTAACCCTGTACTTGTGCGTACTGGAAGCTCTTGGGGAAACAAATTGCTTTATATTTCGTAATTCAAAGAGGAAAAGATACAGACTAACTGTAGATATTATTAAAAACCTTGGTCATAATTAGTTGGGTTAACTAAAAGAAAATAGTACATCCATTTACACAGAAGCCATCGGTGTGATTCAGTGACCTGGAGGAGGAGCTTCGTATGGTCTTTGACCCGTGGAGTGATTCAGGCTTCTCTTCACAAAAGCTTAATTCCAATTGTGATGTTCTAATCAAAGGCTAACAATGAAGGGGGATGGGGAGATAATTTGTGAAACAATGCATGCAACAACACACATGAAATCCTTTTCAAACATTTTTCGATATTCTCAAAAATGTAAATGTTTATGCTATGTAAAAATGGTAGCTGTTATAATATGCAAATGAAGGCACATGGCACAGTGTGGTATATTAGACATTCCTTCAAGATGATTATAAATATATATATATATATATTACAGTCATGTGAAAAAGAATAGACACCCTCTTTGAATTGCTGTAAATCCAACAATAATTTTGCAGCAATAACTTTAAGCAATTGTTCTCTGTATGACTTTATCAGTTTCTCACATGGTTTGTCCCACTCTTCCTTATAACATTGCTTTCGTTTATTGAGGTTAGCGGGCGCTTGTTTATGCACAGCTCACTGAAGGTCCCACCACAGCATTTGAATCGGGTTGAGTTCTGGATTTTACTGGGCCATTGCAACACCTTGATTCTTTTCTTTTTCAGAATTTGCTGGGATGTCCACTCCTGGGAAGATTGGCAACTGTTTTGAATGTTTTCCACTTTTGAATAATCTTTCTCGCTGTAGAATCATGGACTTTAAATCGTTTGCAAATGCCTTATAGCCCTTTCCAGATTGCTTTTCTAAGATCATTGCTGATGTCTATTCTTTTGGAATTGTGTTAACCCACCCCTGAATTCTCTAGACCAGCAAACAGCTAAACGTTTGGCATTTATAGAGGTGGTCACACTTGCTGATGATAAATTAATCAAGGACATTCGATTAGCAGCACCTGTCTGCTACTTAGCCTCTTGATTCCTATGGAAGCACCTAGCTTCTCAAACATGGCTTCTCCATTTTGACATTATTTTTGTTGAATAAATTATGACACAGTTTAATATGTCATGTGTTGTTGTTCATCTAAGGTTGGATTTACCTATTTTTTAGACCTGCTAAGAAACAGATGATTGATATGATGCCCTGATATGTAAAATCATAAAATTAAAAAAGGGTGTACAGTTACATAGTGCTGGTACAAAGAAACTCAACATTTCAGTCCCTCCTAGTTAGATAGTAACTTAAAACCTGTTAGGTTAAATTGAAGCGTCTGTTGAGTTTTCAGATGAGTGTATTCGAATACCTGATTTCATAAGTATTATGTAAATTTGGAACAAGCTAAACTACAGTGAATAGATCCCGATGGAGATTTCCTGAGGATGTTATTCTACACCTAGGTGAGTTCCTGTACCCTAAATAGGCCATGGACTCTCTGGCGGCTGCCAAGGAAGAATGTAAACCAAAGTCACTCTTATAATCTTGTGTTTTCTCATGTGTAATGTTGCTGCACAAGCTGTTCGGTGTAGAAAAATTAAGATGTTCATTGATCTTAAGAGAAATGTTTGTGCATGACTGTACCCATTGCCAATCAAACAATTAGACTTGTGGATGACTTCCAGGCATGTCAAATGTCCTATACCTTGCAATTATATCGTCAAAGCTGGTGAGTCTGTAATGAAGTATATGTTAGGGAACACAGAGAAGTTCAGAAATTCCACAACTAATGGTTTTAATAAGAAAACAATGCACACAACTGGGAAAAATTATTTAAAATGGAAAAAATGTACAAATGTCAGAAAGTAAAAGAGAAATATTTCATACATTGGTCTGAAGTGTGGTTTGGGATTACTGAAATGCAGAAGGGGGAATTTGAGATTAAACTGTTAAATAGACATATTCACCCAACTAAAAAGGGATGATGCTTCAAAAAATGAAAACAAAAGAACATTTGATACTGATGATCTTAAGTGTGATTTGTGAACATCTTCATATAATTATATATAATCATATATCATATTTGAAATCTTTTTAATCAGTTATCTTTGTACAGTTCAAAAATATTTTTTTTATTGCATGTCATGTTTCAAGGTTTAAAAATATGGTTTCCATGTGGGTCATATTCATTTACCTATATGATTTAATGGGGTTGCATAGAGAAGCTTTACACAAACACACACACACATATATATATATATATATATATATATATATATATATATTTATTTATTTAATATTTTATTTTTTTATTTTTATTTTTTTTCCATAGTAGAATTTATAATTCTGCCAGTAAATTTTTAAATAGCCTTGGCATCTCTTATAGGACTTGCTTGCTCAAAATTGTGGGGATATTAAAAAAAAACAAACTATCTTCTTTTGAAGATGCCAAAGTTATTTTTTAAGTTTACCGACACTATTTGAATGTCCATTAATTAAAGGAAGACTGCCTTACATTTAATGGCTCGCGAAGCTTGAACATATAGTTAAATAAGAGACTTATAAGATAATTAGAGTAAGTAGAAAAAAAAGAGATTAAAAACTTGCGTCTGCCAAACGAAGTAGAGAAAAAGAGATCAGGAGATTACTAATTTAAGAGATGTCTACACATTTCATTACACAGTGACACAATGCTAGTCTTTACAATAGGTCATCCTTATGCACAGACATAATAAATAATT
The DNA here is from genome assembly GCA_023333645.1 of Sceloporus occidentalis. NCBI lineage: Eukaryota > Metazoa > Chordata > Lepidosauria > Squamata > Phrynosomatidae > Sceloporus > Sceloporus occidentalis. The sequence goes on along the minus strand of JALMGF010000027.1, from coordinate 11,863,913 downwards.
CTATATAGATTTTAGCGTCCTGGATATGTTGTAAAAAAGCAAATAAAAAATGAAACACATGATGTGTCAATGTAAAAGGTGCAGTTTTACACACTCTGCTGACTTTAACAACTTTCTAAATAACTGTAGTATTAAAAATAATATTGCTGTTGAATGCCAAAGCCTTTCCCACAAATAATTTTTGACAAACATTTTTTTTCTGCTGGTAACTCTTAATTGTTATTTGATACAAAAACAGATATGGCTTTGCCATAGAAACTGAATTTACAATGCTCACCATTCAGTACCATATCTGTAAGCTGAAAAATATCTATGTATGTTTAATAAATGGATTAGTAAAAAGAGAAAGATGGAAAATGAAAAAGGAAAAAAGGATTCACTCTGTAAGTTCTATACTCACAGAGAGACAATTATAGGATTATGCCAAAGTAATGATAACATTACCCAGGCTAAGCATGGGTGAGTTGATGAGGCAGTTTGCACAGTCAATGGAGTGTATGTAGGCAATTCAGATTGGTCACTCATGGGCTTCACTGACCTCTAATGGCACACATTCTTCTTTAACTTGGAAATGAATAAAATTACGAGTCATCATCACTGCCTATTTTATACTGAGAAACTATATTGACATAGGCCTCTCATTATAATGAGTTGTCAACATTACATAAGCTCCACTTTTGTGCCCGTCAAGCATATGTCCTAATGTAATATGCATCAGTACATTACTCGCTAGCTGTGTTTGAACTGTATTCCAGTGTCTACAATGCTGATCATCATAGCCTGGTGATGTGCAGAGCTGAGTAAGGTCACTATGGTGGCTATGTCAGTTGGGCACAGCACTCCATAGTGTAGATAGGATGGTCACAAAGGAGACCTGTGATCTCCTCATCCAGCCCAAAGAGAAGTTGCGTTTCAACAGGGTGATCTTTCTCCAATTAGGTGGCATAGGGGGCTACCTAGTCGGCCTAGGCAACAATACACAACTATATGTTATGATTCACATGAAGGATAGCTAATATAGGATGGGTAGTTCAAAGACTGCTTGTGTCAGTGTATGAAGATGTCATACATATTCATAGCTGCTTGGCCTCCAGACAATATGCAGCCTGTTTCTTCTAGTCCCTAGTTTTAACCTTGAGGCTATTCCCTTATAGCACAATGAGGGTTATATAAAGTAGTTATGTTTCAAAATTTGGTGAAACATAACCAATACAAAGTAATGATTGGACAATTCTAGTGAATAAACCACTTGTCACCAGAATCACTTTTTATACACAACCCCTAATCTATAAAATAAAAACCCTTACACACAAGGCAATCAAAGCCAGCTTTTAAAAGTGATAATGCTCTAGCTCAACCACCTTCAAAGAGAATTCTTGAAAGAGAGGGACTGACAGTCTATGGCCTATCCATCAATTGGTACACCTCATGGAGGATACAGCTTCTCCTAAGGAGCCTCTCCTCTTTGTCCTACAAGTTACAAGCTTGATCTTTACTTTTTTCAGTACAATTTATTACCTACTGAAATAATTTTGTAATTTTCTACAGATAACCTGAATACGATCTCTTAAAGTATAGAGCACAGAGAAATAAGATCTTAATATGGTGTAGTGGGATATAAGATAAAATGAAATTGCCCAGGTAGAAGGTACTAAAAGATTTTTACCGCCAGTAACAGGCACTAATATATTACATCACCTTTTTGTTTGTCTCTTTTCTTACACTTTTGACATATAATTACATTATACTTACCAGGTGCCTGCAATTTGGAAGGTGTCATTTTTCTACTGGCAGAGAGATTTAACATTTAAATTATTTCTTGCTCTGTTTTGTATCATAGACTAACTTAAAGAGAAATGTGAAAAACAGAAGGTGTTTACTGTGTTAATTTTGATCAAACATATTCAATTATATAAAAGTTGTTTTATTGCAAACAAAAACTGCAAACACATCTATCAATAGCGCAAACTTCTTACAGGGACACTCCAGCCATCATATGCACTTGAATTTTGTTTTTCACCCTTTTTAAATGAATACCCCCATGCATTTTCTCCTTTCCCTGACTGGCAAGACTGGCAAGAGATATATTCAGCTATATAGATGTTCTGCTTGCCAAAGCACATGCATGGTATACTCCAACCAACTCCGGCACTCTTTCTAAGGTGATCAATTGTGTGGTTTGGAAAAAAGTTGGTGACACTCTATTGCAAACAATTGTGGTCCCACCAATATGTTTCAATAAAGTAGGTATGACCTGTGTCTACCAAGGCAGACTTGGCTAATCTTGTCCACCAGCTCCACAAGCAGTTAAGTCTGGCTCAGCTCAGCTATGCTTTGGCTTCTTCATTCTTCTCTAGGCTGATGCAGGCCCAGAATGGCTCTTTAGTTAGGTTAGTGGCCAATGGTGCCACACAATTTACTTCAATTCCATCATGTTCTTCAGCCTGTGTCAGAGTGAAGCTAGTGAAGGAGCGTTGCATGTAGCTAAGTACATCCAGCCAGCAACCGCTTGTACACCATTTAGCACCCGCTGGCCTTAAAGTGCCATGTGTGATTTTCTTCTCTGGTCTCTCCCTGGGCTTAAGTCTATTTTTATAAAATTTTATATTTATTGCATGCATGGTATACACGAGTACATGTTTTACCCAATATTTTACAGTATACATATTCAAATTGCATCTAATGGACATCTTATTAAGTCAAGACACAAATGTTTGTCGATGATTATGGAGGTTACGTTGTCATGTCAAAGCTATCTATAGTACACATAATTCGATTTAGAACGTTTGAAACATTTTGTCTGCCAGGATAAAATTTTATGTACATTATAACATTACTGTCCAGTGAAATACTTGTAAATATAAAGTCCATGCTAAATAATTTATGATAAAATGTGTAACTTCAGTAATTAGCCAAGTTATAGATAAATGCCTCTAACTCCAGACTATGGATTTGCGTAAGCAAGGCCCTCATATCCTTTTACATCTTGTCTTCTAAAAATGTAAATTGATATGAGATTGATTGATTTCTCCTAAACCCTGGAACAAAATGACTTTATGATTGGTATTATAGCATTTCAGAACCATTTGCTCATCTAATCAGAATCATTCATAGACGGTTTTCATAATGTGTTTGTACTTTTTTTTCTTCCCAATCCATCTGTGCATGCAAAGACTACAGCAGAAATGGAGATTTAACTCTGCTAAACAAGTATGATAATTGTCAGCATGAACAGAGCTTGCTGTTTATTCAAATTGCCATCTGATGGAAGACGGGCAGCTCAGAATAACAAGTATTATTGCATTACGGAGTAAGAATAGAGATTTAGATGAATTTGCACAGTGTGGTGTGAATTGCTACCAATAGGTAGTCTTTTTGATCTTACACAAGACCAAAGGCATGTTATTTGTAACTTGAGTAGATCTGAACTCAATCTCAATGGGTGAAAGACTAGTGTGTTTGCTCAGGGGAGCACCTGGCTCTTAGACAGTGAATGTTTTAAAGAAAACACCTTTTAAAATATTGAGCTCAGGCAAAGTAGTGTTTGTAGTCTTAGAATTAGTGAGCTAATGCTTGGTATCTGTCATCTCTATCATTGTGACTCAATCATTCCATCTTCACATAACCAAACAACTTACCTTAAATTTTGTATACTGGTTTTTGTCCATGAGAAAATGTCATCTTGCTGTTGACTGGGTGTTTTTCCTTCAAACAGGGCAGAATTGTGATTTATTTATATTTATTATGGAAACAGTCACGTACCTAAACATTTTGACATATTACACATCCAAAGTGTATTAGTTTACTGATCTCTTTAAAAAGACCAAAAGCTGAATGTTACACTTGTCAAAAAAAAAAAGAAACAGCACAAATTTGGTAACTTGATGATTCTGTTTGTGATCTTTGGGATCACAGTCTTTATTAAAATGTCATTTGTGACACTAACACTGCTGCAAATTTAAATATGTTGCTTAGCAACAGAGAATTTACAATCTAAATTTGTGACAATGGCAAAGACCTGATAACTAGATCTGTGAATGGTCATTGATGTATCTGTGGTTCCTTGGAGATCTCTTCAGTAACAAAAGGGTTAACAGACTTTATGCTGGAAATGTGATCTCTTAAATTTAGATGTAAGCCCCATTGTCTGATTCCAAGATCCTTTAGTAATTTACATTTCTTTAAGCCGTGCTTTGTTATGCAGATTCTTTTTTATGTTTTCGCTCTATCTCTGAAGATTTGCAACTGAATGCAGCTCCTAGTGAAAACATCACGGTGCTTCACAACATTTCTTTAAGGCAATGTTTAGGTTGAGTGCTCTAAACCTTTACCAATACAATACTGATACAAAAGTGGACCACTTCTTGTTTAGCCGTGTACTGGTAACTCATGAGCCTTGGGTGAAACCTTCAATTAAAATCGGAGTGTAATATTTAAAAGTACATGCTTATGATGATCATATTTTCCTCCAAAAAGATCCTTTCTTTTTACATAGTCAACTGTTCAGAAATGTTGAAATAGTACAAATACTTTTCCCCTCAAACATTGTCCAACAGCACATGGCTTTAGGTGGAAGGTATCAACATTTTGTTTTTCATGATTCTGAATGATGTGTATAAAATAAAATAATATGTTGTTAGCCATGAACATCCATACATGATGCTGTATAACATTTACGCATAACTTTCCATGAGGGTTTCCGGTTTGATTCATTTTACCTCCAAATTTTTTTAATTGTTCATGTGAGTTTGAGCATTTTTATTTAATCGGATGTCATAATGCATCTTCTTAATTCATACCCCCCGCAGTGATTCTATTTGTATATCAATCACGAGAGTGATTGAAGGAAGCAAAGTGAACATGCTAGAACCGGGCAATCTATCATCCTTCCACTTTAAAAGTGAACAGGAGGGTCACCCCTAGAGCTAGTGAATGTCAGAAAGAAAGGTAGTGGAAGATATACGAGCAATCTTAGAACTGGGATGACAGAATCGTGACAGGGAAATTCAAAAGGTGAAGATGGATGTCTTATGTCATATTCCTAAACCAATAATACAATGAATACCTAATCAATAACAATTAGAGCCATACAGAGCTTTCTGTAAGACCATGATGGGTCTCATGTCAGCTGGACATCACTCTGACAAGCACAGTCCAAATGGAATCTTAGCCAATATTGGTGCCAGATGATTCCATATACTGTATAGACAAATCTTGCATTTAACTACTGTGGGTCATTGTCATCTATAAATACACAATAACTCTCTTGATCTTTCCCAATAAGGAATTTAGAGGTGACAGGGCAAGCAGAATTATAAAAAAAATAAATAGATAATATAGTGTTTAAATTATTTTGTGAATGGATATTAATATTTAAACAAGGATATTCATACATGGATACCATTCCAGTGGTGCATTGGGTACCACAGCTGCAACCCAGTCATCACTGTCCATGGTGGTGTAGATGGGGAGCAGGGAGGACTCCATTAACCCTCATGCCCTAGCTCCCAACTAAACCATAAGAACAGGAAAGCTCTGCACTGGATTAGGATGTGACAACACAATGGGACAAAGCATATTAACTACTTATCACAGGATTTAGATGATTTCACATTAAGAAGCTGTTCCTCACCTTAAGTGACATCTGCGGTGATCAAAATCAACTAAACTGTTAAACTGTAGAAACAAATCAAACAGTTTGAAAAACATTAAACTGTTAGATACGAATAGCACATCCATAAACATATTACAGTAAGTGTTCCTTCCACCATTAAACACCAAAATGCAAATGGGACAGCCAGGAAGCCTTCATTGTGATCTGTGATGGTAGGCAGCTTTCTGTAATAAAAAAGAGCATATGCATATAATGTCTATATATTAATTGAAATCTTTTGATGGGCCAAGATATCCTTAAATTAACATAATATTTAAAGATGTTCTTTAGCTGGAAAGGCATACTAAATAGTGAGGTGCATACAATTGCAAAAACCCAACATAGATTTCACAAACTAATATGATGCAGAATGTAACTATAGAACTGTTGTGCATCTAACCTCTTCATGTTTAGTGATCCAGTATGGAAAAACTGACCAAGATTTTGGAATTAAAATATCCTTTGAAGGCTTTGTTTTAGATTGTTTCTACCGAAAAAGATGTAGATTATCTTTCTTAATTCATGGTATATGATGGTAGGGAGCAAGTAATGTAGCCCATATGCCATATTCCATGATTTTAAGTTCACTTAAACTTTTGATTCAATATTGTATCTATCTAACCCTGTCCCAAATCCTCAGTGGTTGGTTATGTAGACTCAATCTATTATATCATAGAGCTACATCTGCAATTAGACTTATAACTTGGAATGATTATGCTAGTGGTTCCCAGCTTAGACCTTAAAGCACACTAAACGGATACGATTTAGTAATTATCCCATTCTGTTCCAAAAAGAGATATTGTCCGACTTTTAAGGGTTAAACCATGAATTCTTAACTGTATAGGAATTTCTCACAAAGACTGAGAATAAATCAGTAAGAACCCAAAAGAAGGAAAACACATCTGTCATCTTGTTATTTCTGTCAATGTTGGAAAATAAAAAAAGGAGAAATATGAAAAGAAAGACAATTTTGAAATACTCTTGACGTTTAATGAATATTATTTTTTCCCCAGTCTTGAGTTGTTCAGTTGGTACATATTATAGCAGGTGTTTAAATATACTTAGAACAATATACTGTTCATTTTTCTCACTGGAGCTTATTAGAAAATGACATCATAACACAATGGTCTTGACAAAGGTTGTCAGCAAGATCGCAGGTAACATGTATGACAGCTCGCTTTAGTAACCTTAAAAAAAAATAAAAATTCCCCTGTAACATCGCTAATGACGTTTTACAGCATTCCTGTCATTTCTGGCACGAGAACAGCTGCTGCAATGCTCCAATTTGCTTTCCTTTTGTCTAACACATATATATACTTTTTTGTGATACAGTTGTCTGGAAGCGTGTGTTGCCCTAATGTCTAAACTGTTAATCAACACTTTAAACATTTGAAGTAGCTAAGCTTCTGTCACCTTTTTACTTCAAACAAACTTTTACTTTGTCACATCTTCACAGATACATAACAAAAAAATGTAAAAGGTACATTAAAGGGAATGTTTGGCTGCATGGCCAGTTTGCTGAGGAACGTGGACTAGGAGTTTAAATTTGTTGCCTATGTTCAAACAACTAGACCTTGATTCTTGTTTACAAGTTGTTTTTTTTACAAACATTTGTCACTTTTTTGTTTTGTACATTGTAATTTTATTACAAAATATGTGTAGTATGTCCTCTTTGAAGGATGTTAGTATTGTTGGAAATGACCTAAATTAGTTCTAGACTGACTTCATATAAAACAAGGTTTAAAGCCACAGATGATTACTGATGTACCCCAAAGCCTCTCTGTCCACATAGAAACATTCTGCAAACCGAATTGTCTCTTATGGAGTGTCTACAGTCTTAAAAATAATGCAAAGTTTAAACTTAGCTGCTATAGCAAAATTCAGTACTTGAAACATCACCCCTAGTACTGTGAAATACCCAAAACCTTTCAGGAAGCCATTCTTAAATAATGTACAATTTTCCTCATTCTTACATTCCTATAGGGTTTCCTTAATCAGCTAAAGCAGGCATTGATAGGGTTCTATCCTACAAATATACAAAACATATACAACTAATGAAGTTGCCATTCAACTTTGCTAAAAAAAAAATAAATGTATTGGTTATTCTTGGGCCACGTCAGCCTAAACGTAATCCCTTGTTATGCATATTACCTAAATTAAATCTCACTGCATGCTTGCCCACACAAGAGGAGTCATCGGTATTACTGTAGTTCTGTGGACCAAAAATCTGTGGGTCATTTTTAAACCACCAGTCCTGATCGTTCCTACAATCTATTTTCTTTGTCCCACTCTTGGCTCTTTCCAGTAATTTCAAAATCTCAAAGTACTATATGAGAAGTGTAACAATAACACATATTTTCTTTGGGCTCACAGCAGGGATATCACCTTTAAGAGTGGATCATTGGTATACGGCAGAGAACAAAGTACACCAGATTTTGACCGTTTACAAATTTCATGTGTATAAATAATGCTTTCCATGCCTGTATGTACTAGATCTATCTCTTCTTCCATGATTTCCTATGCTTCTTGCTAGAGATTGATATTCAGAGGCTCGTGTCCCTATTTGTCTTATCCATCTATCAGAGAAAAGGTATTTTTTGGAGTATATTCATCTTCTAATCAAATAGATGGTTGTGGTTTGCCTAAACTACCACCTTTTCCCTCATTTTGGAAATATGGGATAGCTGCACTTCTGTATCCATGGTCTTCATTTTTCTGCATTGGACACTGACATCACCCATTTTTATTACACAAGTAAGTAAATAGGAAGTATTCTGGTATGATGGAGATGTTAGAAATGGAGAAATTAGAACATATGTAGCCGTTTCAGGAAACCGTCACACTGCAGCTGTAAATGAGTACTATAGTGCCATTCATGAAGAGAAAAGTCTTGCTAGTGGTGTCTATGGGACAGACAGTTGCAATTATAGTAAATTGTACTGTAGTAATGGCGGCTTTGTTAGTTTCCAGTTGACAGTTTGATGAATGTGTTTCTGATTCTAACCAAAAGAACACGATCCATCATAGTGCAGGAAAGTGTCCCTTACAGTCACCAATAAATGACAATGGTACTCTACCTGCGCCCCGGTCTTTGCAGGGTGTACATTGATTGATTGCTAAAGTGCTAACAGTCCAGTCAATCCAGCTTGACATTCAGAAGTCTGTAAAACACCATGCTAACTTGGATACTTTTTTTAATTAAACTTTTTCCAGGGTCACATATTTTAGCCTGTGCTTATTTTGGTGTGACCAACAAAATTAGGATATTAATACTCAGACTCAACACTGTTTCATTGTCATACTTTTTCACACTTGAAATCGGAGTTTTCTATGCTTTATATTGTCATTATAACCTATTTTCAGAGCTGCAGAATACTTTCATGTGCTGTGTAAATAGGAAACGTTGTATACAACAAATAAATGGTGGGATATACTTGCAAAGAGTTAATTTGCTAACTGTAAATTGTATCATAAACAATAGAATATTTGTCCATCTCAAGTATTCTTTACTTTTTTTATACAATCTATCATTCGTATATTATAGTTTTTTTAACATGGCTTAAGAAATCATGAACACATTTATTTCTGAATGCACCTCAGTTTGTATTCTTTGATGGGGGTAACTGTCTGGATATTGCCGCAATGAAAGAAATAGTTATATCCTGTTTCTTTAAATTAACTCAGTTATGTTCACATAGCCTCCCTAGAGTTGTCCACCTATAGACACTGGTACTGGTTCAGTATTTGTGAAGGGGCTGGAGTAGTCACCAGTTGTGGAATCACAACGATTAGCAGTACCCGGTATTGAGATATTTCATGAGAAAATAAAAAATAGTATAGGGATTTTTTCCCTTAGTCATGAATTGGAGGTAACCGATGACTTATAGTGATAGGAATTTTACTTTACTGCCACTTTGCCCCCTAAAGAGATAACTCTGTTTGTCCCTACCAAGCAGAGTCAAGTGACAACCAACTACCCTGTCAAAAAGAGGGGACCCCAGTCAAACCAAAAACCTTTTGCATATACCACTTACTCCAAGGATATGCTAAGTAACAGCACACTGAGAATAACAAACAGTTAATCAATAAGACGTATATAGAGCAATTCATGATTTCATTATTTAATTCATTACGGGCATCTCTATCCTAGGTGTATACAGATGGTTATAGGATATGAAAATAATTGGATACATAAGTAGAGCAGGATACATTGGAAACAAGGTATTAATCTGTAACAGAAAGACAAAATAAACAAAGTGGATCAGAGTACTGAATGAAAGCATTCCCAAATAACAGGTAAACCATCATATTCATTCCGTGTCTAATTTTGCTAATCCAAACCATTTTCCTGTTTTGATATAATGTCATTCTGTTTCCTCAATGCCTGGATATGGAGACCAAATCAATTACTTCAAGATTCAATTGATGAATATTAGGATTTGGTTGCTTAACCTTTTTAGTACTCGAGGCGAATGCTTTGGAGATGTGTTGCACAGCCCTCTGGCATCATCAATGTGTAATGCATGGCTCTTGCTTTTATACAAAAACTACCATGTCAGACCTGCTTTTTTAAATTTCAGACTTTAAAGCGTCAGTAATGCTGCTTTTATTCGCTCTATTTTCGCAAGATCCCCTACATGATCTCTCATTGTGTATATCAGCTTTCTCCAGTAAAATTGTTTAGCAATTTTCAAATCTAGGGAAAAACACGATTTCCTCCTAAATGGGTACATTTGCCACGTTAGCCAGAGATTACATGTATATTAAAGTAACCACAAACATATACTGGCTTTTAATAAATTTGTTTTCATTACAACATCATGTTTAAATGTATTAAAATGAACACTTTGCATATCTTAGCCTTAATTAGATTTTATATTTAAACAGTAGTTTTATTACCAAACAAGATTGTATTATGTGCTGTTGGATTTGTAAGTAAAACAACATAAAGCCAACAAATGTATAATCATTGCACTAAAAAGCCAGTTTTAATGTAAATCGGAGGTCTCTCATAAAATGAGTCGCAGACTATTTCCTCGGTTCTCCTGTTGTTAGTACAGTAGTGTGAAGGGGACAACTGTATATTTCATACATGTGTATTGAGATTTTTATTTGAGTAGAAGACCAAATGGTGGAACCCATCTGTGTGTATGTTTACCCCACTTCCGTGCCCATTTAAGTTAATATGAACTACCCATGAGTTGAGTTTTTTGAGCCATGAGTTACAATATGTGTTTTAAAAACATGAAATCTAAAATGACTCTATTTTGCATTATTAATGTCATAATGTTGATGTATATCCTTGATTTACAACAAATAAATAATAGTTGTTTTTTTACCGGCAGAATAGAGTTACAAAGGTGAACGCCAGACATATTTTTGGCACTGTATCTGTATCTCACTGTTCATGGAGATATAGAGATGTAATAAACTACATACACAAGAATGTTAAGATACCCATATTTATTGTTGTGCAAGTTTTCCCAATGTGTTTTTAGCTGGAATGAACCCATTAATGGGTCCATTCATATACATTTCAGATAAAAATTACCTTAGACATCTCTCTGCTGCAACCAGGGCCGGCCTTAGGGGTGTGTGACTTGGCAACAGGGGCGCTGTCCAGGACTAAAATTATAACATTGTTTGTTTTTTTGTAACTTTATTTAACATCCTCCATGTTAAATAAAGTTTTTTAAACTTTATTTAACATGGAGGATGTTAAATAAAGTTAAACAAAAAAACAGTGTTTTCATTTAAGTCCCAGGCAGGGGCGCCGAGCGGTTGCTCGTGAAGTTTTCAGCAACCGCTCGGCGCCCCTCACTCTCTGTGACTCAGCTGTGAAGCGTGCACCGCGGCAGAGCAGGAAGATCGACGCCTCCCGCTCCCACCGCAGGACTCCGGCAACAAGGTAAGTAAGGATAGGGTGTAGATATAGTGATAAGGGGCAGGGGGGTAGATAGTGATAAGGGGCAGGGGGGGTGAATAGTGATAAAGGGGAGGGGGGGTAGATAGTGATAAGGGGCAGGGGGGGTAGATAGTGATAAGGGGCAGGGGGGGGAAGGCAGTGAGAAGGGGCAGAGGGGGAGATTTTTTTCCTTTATTTTTTGGGGGGATGGGGGGGCGCCAGAGGAGTAGTCCGCACAGGGTGCCAGAACAATTAAGGCCGACTGGCTGCAACAGGAAAAAAAAAAAAAATCAGTTTCCATACATATTATGACATGGGAAGAAATTGAATGACAAGTAACTGTAAATTAGGGATTTTATTTAATGTCTATTGTGTAACATATCTAACCATGTCTTATATGTGCTAAACACATTGTGACAGTACAATCTAAGGCAAATCTGTCAAATATCTGTGTATGCATGCTTAGAAGTGTGTCTTTTAATTTGTAATGAATGATAAACTGTTAGTTGATATGAAGCGTCCTGGGGATGAGCTAAGGAACTGACCACTTAAGATTGCCAAAGGGTTTAGCAGCGCTCAGCAAACATTATCCCTAGGTTTAAATGCGTAAGAAAATTGTACATGTGAGTCTGTTTGCCCGCTGCCTATTTCATGCAAATGACTCAACAGGGCCATCCCATTTGTCAACCTTGCACCTTTTTGTTGTAGCTGAAGGACATTGATATCTTTATCCACAACCTTGAGAAAGATGCATATGAACTCACCAGCATGCATCAGACATTAGTGTGCATGGGATATTAGTGGGCAAGTGGGGAACTTAAACCTATGCAACGCTGAGAGATAACCCAAAAACCCCAAATACCTGCTAACCATTATTGAGTGATTTCTGGTTTACCACATGAAGCAGAACATGTCTGATTAGCTTGGAACTTTGTAGTTTTTTCTCCATTCCTTATTTTCTGATTCACCAACCCTTACAAAAAATTACTGCACTTTTTCTGAAGTAATACTGCAGTTTTTTGGACATGAAAAAACTGCAATACTGCACTTTTACTGCAGTATTACTTCACATTTACTGCACTTTTTTTTTTTATTGCAAACTTACAGTTGTACTTCAATGTACTGCAGCTTTATTGCATTTGTACTTCCGTACAAAAATAACTGCAGTAAAACTGCAGTACAGTGAAGTACAAATGCAGTAAAACTGCAGTAAATGTGCAGTAATACTGCAGTAAAAGTGCAGTGTTGCAGTTTTTTCATGTCCAAAAAACTGCAGTATTACTTCAGAAAAACTGCAGTAATTTTTTTCGTAAGGGAAGGTATACGGCATCCAATGTTTTTAAGCTTACACTTTTTTCTCCAAGCACATGATCTCATGAAATGATAAACAACGTCTAAATATAAAACACCATGTACTTCAACAAGAAATATAGATAAAGAAAATTCTCACTATGAGTTTTTTTATTTATTTAAGTAATTGTTTGGCTTAGAACTGTTTTCATTTTCAGTCTACAGTGGAAGTCATAGTCACCAAAATGATTGCCATGGAAACCAATTCTCAATAATATAAAATGAACATTTGAATCACACTTTTGTGTAACACATCTAAAAAAAAAAACAAGCTGAAGCTCAGACATGTGAAACAGAGTAGTCTGGCTATATCCAACTAAGCTTTATTACTTGTGAAATTACAAGATTAATCTCTTACAGAAATCGAATGCAAAATCGTGATACGCAAAATTGTACAATGTGCCAATTATTTCTAATTTCTGTTTTCATTTATTCAAACTACTATGCTAACACATTTAAGTTTAACCTAAAGAATTATTTAAATGATGCTATGAACAAACACAGCTTATTAGGTTCCGAAAAGCCTTTTGTCGAATGGATGTATTCATTCTGTAGACTTTTTAAGTGAAAGGTCTGTAAAGCACTGATAAATTTTATCAGCACTAGAAGACGAACGATCGTAATTAATAATAACAACAAGGATTGTAAAGGGGTAAATGAAAGCAAGCCAAATAAAGTGAAAGTATACTACTTTGTAGAATTCATTACAAAAAATAAATTGGAACAACTTTAGTGACAGTAAATAATGTGGAACAGGTTTATCATTAACAGTCAATTTGCACATTTTAAAGCTTAAGTCCCTTATGTAGTATGAATATGTATGTCAAAAGGCAATTACATTTTGTTTCTGCTTCCAAGACATATTTAAACATTGCTGAATTACATGCAATGGGGTGTCCTTGCTTAGGTCAATTAGGCCTAAGCCTAGGGCAGCAGGTCTAGAGGGGCAGTCCCCTGCTACAAAACTGGGGCAGATTGTCCTCCCCCGGGGTGCTTCTGCACAACACATCAGAATTTCAGGATATTACTTGCTACATTGACCTGTTTCACATAATATCACACTCTAGCCTGCTTATGGAAAATCTAGCTCTGGGACAAAAGGTAATAATCTAAAACTAGAGGGTTAGCATATTAGATGTAAAGGAGTTTTAATTTACAGATAAAGTGGTAGATAAATGAAATAGCCTGACAGCTGAAGTGGTGGAGCTTAATAGAGTAAAGTAATTTAAAAATGCATGAAATAATGCATAATGCTATTCTGATTGAGGGTGTGTAACGATTTACCGTATTTGCTCGATTATAAGACGAGGTTTTTTTCAGAGCAAATGCTCTGAAAAATACCCCTCGTCTTCTAATCGGGGTCGTCTTATAATCAGACCTCAAATAGAGGTCTGACTATGAGACTAAGATCCAGATCCCCCGCACCGCTGCAGGGGACCTGGATCCTTCTGTCCCCCCCCCACCCCACACACACTTACCGGTGCTTCCAATTTCCTGCTGTATACCGGGGCAGCGGGTTGACGTCCACACGATCCGCATAGACAACTTACGCTGCAGCCCGAAGGAGGTGTGGCTAGCAGCGGGGGTTGTCTGCGTCCATCGCGCAGACCTTCCCCAACTGTCAGAGATCAGAGTTCCCCGCACCGGTGCCGGTGCCGGTGCCGCACCAGTGCCGGTGCCGCACCGGTGCGGGGAACTCTGATTTCTGACGTCAACCCGCTGCCTCGGTATACAGCAGGAAATTGGAAGCACCGGTAAGTGTGTGTGGGTGTTAAATGGGGGGCTGACAGAAGGAAGACTGCTGCCCCGGTATACAGCACGAAATTGGAAGCCCCAGTAAGTGTGTGTGTGTGTGTGGGGGGGTGTTAAATGGGGGCATAGGGCATTTCTGGAGGCAGAGTGCGCTATGAAATGCCTTTTAACCCCCTGAACACCACTCTGCCTCCTGAAATGCCTTATACCTCCCTATATGCCACTCTGCCCCATAATATGCCTTTTAACCCCCTAAATGCCAGAGTGGCATATAGGGGTATAAGGCATATCATGGGGCACAGTGGCATATAGAGGGTTAAAAGGCATATCATGGGCCACAGTGCCATATTGGAGTGGCAAGCCTGGGGCAGAAGTGCATAACTGGGGGGCAGGTTGGAAAATACAAGGAAATAAAAACAAAAAATATTTTTCTCAATCATAGCTTTTATTAAAAAATGTAATAGTTTACATGAATTAACATTTACTGGTAAAACTTTTTTCCTATAGGGTCATCTTATATTCAGGCTTTTTCTTTTTTTCCTAAATTAATATTCAGATTTTGGGGGGGTCTTCTTATAATCAGGGTCGTCTTATAATCGAGCAAATACGGTAATTGGTTTGCTTTCCCTTTTCAATGGAAAATCAATGTAAGTGGGTCAAGTAGCGGACAGGGTCCAAACACAGTGTTGCCCTGATTGTGAGTCTGGTTCTGGGTATTATTTTGCAATCTGAGAGGGCACGCTGCATTAGAGAAAAGAGAAAAACTGTGTGTCCATCCTCCTCCTCTTATTTATGTAACCAGAGATTGACCCAAGGGTTGTTAACAAGTACAGTAGCACAACATTCATCTCTGGAAGCCACAATTTAACCTGAGGTTGAGCCTTGATATACTTGACAATCACCCAAACTTCACTATCTTCAGGGGTACAGAACACCAGAGGATGTGATATAAGAGAATGAGCCAAGTTTGGTTCACTGGAATTGAGGATCAGTTGAAGTCCATACACAAGCCAGTTTTGGTATGAAGGAACCAGAGATCAGAGCCAGTTATCAGTTGAAAAGCTGGTTTCAGAGCACAGGAATCAAAGTTCATTCAAGGCTAATACGCAAGCCACCTTCAGTAAGCAGGAATCAAGTTTAATACATAAGAGGGGTTCAGTACTCGGTTATCAAAGATCAAAGAACATAAAAGTGCACTCAGAGAGCATCAAGCTAACTCATTAAACAGAAGACTACTTGTGGATGATTATAGGAGCTACCTATGATGGCAATAATTAGCACCTATGCTAGACCCAAAAGCTTTGAGCTGTGGCAAACTTGAGGATCATCAAGACTTGCATCACGAGCAAAACAAACATGCAACCACTGTTAGAGCTAAACTTTGGAATTGTCTAGTTAGGACTGTCTTTGGAAAAAAGACTCACAAACTATAGGTTTGTGCCCGAATAACATAGAATAATCAATTTACAACTGCTAAGTTACAGCCAGACTTACAAGTGGCCAAGAGAGAAATGGATGTAAAATGGATAAGGCTTAAAATGCTTGCAGCCCTGATAACGCCTAAAGTTCATGGGACAGAGACGTAAGAAGCGCATGAGACAGAGATGACCTTCCGAAATTTTTAATACATTTCGCAACAAGCCCAAGGGGGGTTTATGCCATGAGCAGTGACATATTCTGGGCTAAGGCTACTAGGCCTAGGGCGGCCAATCCTGGTGGGTGAGAATTTGAGGAAAAGTTTGTATCAAGAAGGCATATCTGTAAAGGGAAGTATATACATATACCTTCCATCCATTTATTTGGTTGAGGTGTTCACTAGGTGCACGGTCACCATTATTTTTCACTTTTTGGGATCCTACTAAAAATAAGATGACCAAAAATATTAAGTTACTTTGAGTAAAACCATAATTACATATTTTTTTTTAAAAAAAAGGTACATGCATTTTTATACAAGACAAGGAATCAGTGCACACGCTGCTATCTAAGGCAGAAATATTGATTCCACTACACTATATGGGCATATATTGCCTAGCCCGCCATTTGTCAGCAGGAACGCCCACTGACATCAGCGAGAACGTAATCAAGAATGCCTCCAACATCAGTGGGACCATCCACCGATAGCACGGAACCCCCTATCGACGTCACGGGACCCCCGTTGACGTCAGAAGGCAGTCCTGGCTGCGTCCCGCAGGGGTAGGCTCCAGGTAGCCGGAGCTCAGAAGTTCCCAGGTATGCCTGTGTGTGGTCTGGTAACAACCTGCGAATATACACAAAAAAAACGCATAGACATTAATATTTTGGGGTGCTGCTCACATAGGTACATACAAAAAAGCAAACAATCAGTGAATACCCAGCAATACTATTTAAAAGCATCTGACGCATAAATAGTGGTGAGCCCATGCCCAATTAACTCCCATTTTAATCTTGTTTAAACTGCATGAAAATATTACAGATAAAGCATAAACTATTTCAGATACCTAAAATGTTTGTCAACAAAATTTAATCAACTTCTCAGTAGAACTTGGTTGGAATTGTCTTCCAAAATAGACAAAATCCTTGCATAATCCATATTAATCCAAATGAATGCAATATTATTATTTAATTTACAAATCTGGCCTGTAATTCAGTTCTATACATCTAAACTTTTCTTTTAATTAGATTATTACGAAAATGTCAAGATGTCCTAGTAGGTCAAAATATAAAGATGATTTTCCATGGACAATTACAAATACATTTTTTGCATTTATTTTTGAATTATAAAAATTATAGATAAATAATGCATATATATGATAGGTGTATTTTGTAGGGGTTTTTTTACACCAAAAAATCTAGCTTAATGCTGAAAAAACTAGGATTAAAATTGCAAACGGCTGCTGAAATTCTCTGTTGGGTTTATTTCTTTTTACTTTTGGGACATAGACAAATCACTTTGGTGTTTGTTAAAATAACTAAACCCATTTCTCTTGAGACCACTTCACTTCTTACAAGGCTGGTGGTCACCATAAAAGCTTCTGCACTATTCAAAACAATATTGATAACATCTAATCTGATACATTTAATGATACATAAAAAAAAAAAGAAAGCATAAACATTGTGTTACTTAAAAGCATTTGGTTTCAGTACTTTGTGCAGGAAAGGATTTCCCATGACCTGTGTCATGAGAATTAAATTGAACACATTATTGAAGGTTGTATTTTCCCCAAAATATTTGTGAGGTGGACAGAACAATACCTTTGTGGCTAGTCAGGAACCATAGAGAACATTTAAAAAATAAATAAATGTTTACTGAATTATAAATGAATGAATCAGGAAGTGGCGAACAGCCAAAAACACAAGACCTGTTGCTTTAAATTTACAATATAAAAAGGACAATGCAATACTTATTTAAAGAGAGGGTGGCAGATAAATGGAACAACCTCCCATCAGAAGTGGTAGAGGCTAATGCAGTGAGGGAATTTAAACTTGAAGACAAGATCAAGGGCTGAATAAGGTTCGAGTCACTATATTGGGAAAATGGAAATACTAGATGGGCCGAATGGTTCAATAAATAATTTTTTACATAGGAAATAATTAGTAGGAAAGCAAACGGAGTGCAAAGATTTACATACCGTATTATTATTAGTAGTATTATTATTATTTTTAAAAAATTAATATAATCTACACTTATTTTATTTCCACCAAATATGGTATCCACTTCCTTCTCCATAGCATTTTACATGTTGGTATTATTTAAATAAAACATAAAAAAATGTCCTTGAATTTTAATTTAAAAATCCAATCAGCTTACTATGGGATGGCTCAAACCTGCTAACTAGTTCGGTTTCAGATCTTTAAAAAATACTAAAGCCCAAGAATAGCTCCTGCTCTACAATATGTTATTGCACTGACTTTAAAGGAGTCATGAAAAAAGCAGTTATGGAGAAATGTACCACTTAAAGCCACTTAAACTACACACCAAAGCAGAGCAAACAAAAGGGGCTTTATGCACATGAAAGACTTTCCTATCTAATATTTATCAAGCATTAAAACACAATTAAATGGAAACATTATTATTAAATGTTATTAAACACAAC
Source organism: Sceloporus occidentalis (assembly GCA_023333645.1). Taxonomy (NCBI): domain Eukaryota; kingdom Metazoa; phylum Chordata; class Lepidosauria; order Squamata; family Phrynosomatidae; genus Sceloporus; species Sceloporus occidentalis. The sequence goes on along the minus strand of JALMGF010000027.1, from coordinate 11,845,180 downwards.
TTAATGGGGTGATTTTTCAGGTGGTTTAACCATTTTATCTCAGTATCCTCTTCTATATGGCTATCTGCGTTAAAGCTTTTAGAGACTAAGATCACCTGCTGATGTAAAATTAGTGACTGATAACCAATCGTATGTTTGTTCTCCAGGGGTCTAAGTAATCCACTAAAGGGACAGTTTAACGTCCCGGGGAGGTATTCCAAAAAATAATGCATATTAAAGTACTTTCTGAGTACTTTAAAATGCATCATGAATATATATATATATATATATTTATTTATTTTTTATTTTTTTTTTTTATTAATTAATTTATTTTTTTAACAATAACCAATGGGGCTTACGGAGACCCAGCCTTATTATTTGAGCCTGGGACTAGCTTAGCGCACCAACATTTTTCTTTTCTCAGATAACAATACCAGTCTGGTGTTTTCATACCCTACATTAGATTATCATATCAGTCCATTTTCACATTATCACTGTATAGATAAGAAAAGAAAAATAGGACCGAAAATACTGAAAGTCTGTATAATGTAACAATTAGATCAGCATCCTTGTATGCAAAACTGTTTGTTGACTCAGTTGCAGTAATATAAATTTTCCCACAAAGGCTGTTTGACACTTGCAAGCCCCGTCTGTACCAACTTCCATTGTATTAAGCAAACTACCATGCTGTAGTAGTGACATTCCACTCATTGTTAAAAGTAAAGCACAGGATTTACTCCAGATCACAGACAGCGGAACCTTTTGTTGTTGGAAAACTGTCTTCAGATGAAATCTCAAAAGAATCATGTGACCCCCGAAAAGGGATTAGCCTCCAGGAAGTCTTTGGGCTTTGCATTTTTTTTTTTTAAACATCCCGAGAGGCAAAAGAAAATAAGTCGCACGTACTGCTATGCTGAAGTCAAGCCTCTCGAAATGGTTAATTTTCCTTTGTCTGAAAACTGCGGTTTATAACTATTCCCTTGTTATTCCTCCCTAATCTAGTGACAGTAAACACTGTCTATAAAATACGTGTCCGGCGATAATTGAAATATCAGTGCTATTTTTAAAACAGAAATGGGAAATTACATCATCACCGTTAACCTAATTTCAAAAACACCTTTCGTTTGCAGCGTACATTGTTTCTTAATTAGTCGGACAGACTCTGAAAATATAACTTTTTTCTAACAAATCTCATCGGTTTAAGGTAGCAATTACCAAAATCCAAAGTCCCAGACTATCCATCCTCGCTACTATTGTGACAGCATCAAGGACCCTTTTTTCCTTTCTTATTGCTAGTGCGAGTTTAGAAACAGCTTTTTATAAATATGGCAACATATTCTGTTTCAAAACACTAATAGTTTCCACCCAAAATCTAATCTATATCTATGTTTTCTAGCTCAACCCAACCTACTCAACACACCACGTCATTTTAAAAGAGTAAAATGTCTTGGCCTTAATCACCCAGCAGGACCTTCTATGATGGAAAGGACTTCCTTAGATAAGCAGGACTTCATTAGTGTTACCATAAACCATCAGCTGACTGGCATGTCACTCAAATATTACATGGTTACCTTTAATGACGAGCCCCATGTCTGCAGATAGCGTTTATTGACCCACGCTATGTTCAGCGCCACACTATGTTACAGCATACAACACTGACAAAAATATTTATTTTCTCGTGGCATTCCCTCTTTCAATATAACATTGTATTTTTTGGCCAAATAATAACATTTTCAGTGAATAACAAACTAGTGTCATATGTTCGTAATTTATATGTCTGATAATGTTAATATGTACTCCTTTTTTTAAACATATACTGGTTTTATGTTAACTATCCAATATTACTGCCATAATGAGTTCACTTTTATTATTATGAGTACCAAGTAATATGTCTACTTAACATTTTGAGTGTAAAAAGTAATTTGGTTTTTAACTTAATGTTTTATCAGGGGATATAATTTGATGCATACAATGTTTTATAGAGTGAGAATGCGCCATCTAATGCTAATTGCTAACTTCTTTCTCAAAATGAGATTCAAGTCAGTTAATAGGGCAACTTATACAAGAATCCATTTACATAGCATTTCATCTGAGAATATTTTCCTACATCAGTGAAAACATTAATCTCAGCTAATAGGAAAACATCTCATAAACAAAGACTATTATTTCTGTGTATTGTACTTTTACAGTAGGATATACTGAATATCACAGCGGCACTAGGCTTGTAAGGTGACTTTAAGAGAATTCGATTCTCTGTTTAGACCTTGTTTGTTACAACATTCAGCTTTTTTTTTTTTTGTTATTGTACGCCAAGCAGTTCTCTGGAGAGAAAAACTCTTACAATTATTTATGTTTTATTCAGATATGGAAGCTGAACCAGGTCATGAAAGGCAACTGGTTTGTATACTTTATACCCCTTTTGGAGTCTGTCATTCTTATGTCCATCAAGAGTTTGCAACTCCCCTCATGGACTATTGAAACGGGACATACAATATCCAAGAAGTGACTTGGAGCACTGGCATATGACCTTTCATATTCATGCACCATCATAATCCAACATAGAACCATTCGGCCCATCTTGTTTGCCTGTTTTCCCTGCTGTAAAGACTCAAACCATAATCAGTCTTTAGTCTCATCCTAGATTCAGGATAGCCATATGGCTATTATCATACCTGGGAACTTTTTGGCTCCGGCTACCCAGAACCCCCTTGTAAGATGCAGGTAGGAGGTCCCAATGACGTTGGTGGTTGGTCCTGCTAAAGTTGCAGGACACAAGCCATTATAATATTTGTTACATTACATTTATGCATTTGACTGTCCAGATTTAGACTATGATCCCTAGTCCTCACATTTCCCCTTGAAATATACTTCCATCTTGCACTTCGTTGAATTCATTTGTGTATTTAAGTGTTTCAATTGTAACCCTCTCTTTCTTTTCTCCCCCAAGCTATACATGCTGGGATCAGAGTAGTATACCAAGATAATAGCACTTGGGTCTCCAATTAAGATGCTCACATCAAATTTGGCACCATTGACATTGTAGGTAGTAACCTATAGGTTATGAGGTCTAAAGGTTGCTTCAAAATGTAAAAACTAATTTTGTGTGATTTTTTTTTTAATGTTCTTTTAGAAATGTTAATTAAATCTCCTTATCACTGATACATAACATTATGTATAGTGAAATGGACAATGAGGCACAGATGAAATCAACTCTTGATTTAAGTTTACAGATTCTGAAATTTGTCAAATATATAGGGGGTGGATATCATTATGGCTCCTTAAACTTAAAATTCCCATTACATCCATGTATGAGTTAAAGTCAATGGAATGCTTCTGAAGTCAGAACCATAGTTGACTGTCTTCTATAACACGACAAGCATTTTTAAAGCTAATATTTTCCCAGGTATTGATTTTATTATTCATATAAACATTTCCGGCTAATTATTTCCTGGAATGCTGACTTCATAGTATAACAAACACATAGACATGTACAGATTAGAAGCAGTTAGTGTTGTTAGTCCATATTTTAGCCATCAACAATTAGCTAAGAGTTAAAGTTAGAGAGAAGTATGAGTTCTAAGATAAAAGAATGATACAAACAAATATTATAATCCAAATAGCACAGGTTGAAAGAGCAATAACTTTAAGAAGAATACAATTCTAATAAATATAACTGTCAAGAAAAGCATGTAGAAGATTTTCGAATAAAGCAAAAGATGGAAATTGGAAACTTCAGCATTGTTCTTTGGAACCTAATTTCCTAACTTTTTAGAACAACATAAATGTTTGGAAATTGTTCAGGGTTATATTCCTATAACTGGGATTTCCTAAATAAGCTGACCCCGAGAGTCTTCAAAACAAGAACCCTCTAATAACCCATCCAATTTGTCTCAACTTGAATATATTCTCTTTATTCATCCAAATCAAAGCAAGACTTTTTTGTTAATCTGGAGAAACTAGCCTTTTACTCCACAACCCCGTAATTAAATATAAACCATGACATTGGGATCTATTCTGCAATGACATGGGGCTGCAGGGCTAGTGAGTGACTTGTATAAAACATACCCAGCTATTATTATTAGTTATTGTTTTATATACAGTGCCATCATATTCCGCAGCCCTGTACAATGGGAAAACAGACATAACAAGTGGTATATAACATAATTAGAACAGGTGAGGAGGGCCCTGCTCAAATGAGTTTACAATCTATTCTGATAGAAATTGTAGAACTTTTGGCATTGTGAATACCTGCACCACTGTTAATATAATTATTAATTTAAAAGAAACAAAGAAATCACCCCCCAAAATTTTTTTTTGAGCTAGTTCCTCAAGTTCTAAAAGAACCCCATATACAGTACAATTGTCCTTCTCTAGCATTATAATCCTTTAAATCCAACATAGACTCTTGCAAAAGTTTGTATATTTTAAAAGCAGAACGAAGGAGATAAGCCCTCAGGTGGACGTATTTAGCTATAAATTTTAAGGTAAAAAAATTCTTCAAGTAACAGCATACTCATCATTTTGCTTGTATGGTCAATCCCAGCCCTTCTGTACAATACTAGACTTTCAGATGTTGTAATGAACTGTGACATTTCTACTTTAAAAAATTTTTTTATACCATAAATTGAAAGATAACCAAGTCACATTACCATGCCAAAGTCTCTGAAAGCCAGACAAAGAAGCTAAACTAGCATATATACACATGGCACCCTGCTCTTATTCATGCTTGCATTCCCAAACATATTAAAATTTCATTCCCTCCCTGATCAATCATAGTGACATTCTGATCCTATGAGTGCCAGACACTGCAGATCTTCCAGTTAAGCTGAAACCATCCCAGGAATCTATTTCAGGCTTATTTCAATGCTCTGTATTCATCATCATTTGTATCACTAGTGAGTAACAATAGTTTAGTTACTATGAATAAACATTATAGATTTTAAACTAAAATTATCACCCAAAAATAATGGCCTTTTAGCTTCAATGTGCATCTGTAGATATGTGGATCACCTGCCCCTGAATTACGTTACAGGTTTGATGAACAAAGAATCACAATGTTTCCGGCTGGAATTCACAGCACGGGCAGAAATATTCATGTTCAGGGGACAACCCAACTAGTTCTTCCAAATGAAAGGAAACCCCATTCAAGGACCTTTATTGTATAGTGTTATAAATGACTAAACTAGGCTTCACAAGAATGATATGTAAAAGCAAATAGGTTGTAGCTTGTCTGCAATTCAGTAATTCTTCAAGGTTGTCCCTTTTCCCCACTCAATCTTCTATGTAAAGCAGAAAAGCGTTTCCTTTCTTTCACCACTTTCTATATTTCCCTGGCAATGTTCCAATAAAATTATCACCAAACAACCTTCACACACCATAGTTTTTCTTGGCTAAAATTATCTTCAAGGAAACTCAACAGCATAGTCCACAAAATAAATCATTAGACTTATAGTGGTATTGTTATAAGAAAAAAAAACATCTATGTCCTAATAACAGCTGCTTTATTTATACTTCGAAACTCTCTGTGTTTGACCCGGAGTCTCCAGATAAACCCTTGCTTCCCTTGGGCCTCTGGTTTATTTTTTTCCTTCTCCAGCAAATGGAGCAGTATGTGACCATGACCACTTTCCACCTATTTTGTCTCTACTCCCCACCTACATCTCACAGCTTTCCACCCAGTTTACTCCCACTAAAGGCTCTTTGGAGCTAGTCTCACCCCTACGTAAAACCCGCTCCCTTAGAAGAGGGAGAGGTCCGGGTAGCATGCCCTAGGAAGTTCCTATGTATGTTCATAATTCCTTAGACACCTTTTTGCTGTATTATTACTAGGTTACCACAACTTGCATATGTAATATTCAATTCATAGTCCTTCAAACATAATCTGAGAATAGATCGGTCTTTATCTAGCCCCAGCAACTATGGTTGCTATAGTTGATATTGCTTTTTGTGAATAGGGATAATGGCATTTTTGTAAATGTTTATAATAAAGGCCTATATGCATATTGTAGTTCTAATACACTCAGGGCCGGATTGATTTAGGGGCTAATGGAGCTGCAGCTCCAGGCCCCTACCTTAAAATAGGCCCAGTCAGGACCGGACTGACTGGGCCTATGTGGCCGTCCTTAATGCAGGGCAAAAGGGGCACCTGCCCCTTAAGCCCGCAGCAACTGCGACCGGGCCCGCAACTCTAGCAGCGGGCCCGCTACTTACCTGGCAGACGCGCGTGAGCAGCGTCTCTTCTACCGCCAGGGGGACGCAGGAATCCAACGGAACCATGTGACGTATGTCACATGTGACGACCCTGCTGCTCGTCTGCTTCCCCTGATCAGATCTGTGGAAGTCTGCGGGCGGCGCGTACATCAATAGTTCAGGTAAGGGGGTGAGGGAGGCTGTATGGAGTTTGTGAGATTGAATGAAAGAATGAATTAATGAGTATATGTGAAGGAGTGAGTGAATGAATGTTTGTGAATGAGTATATGTAAATGAGTATCTGAATGAGGGAATTAATGAGTATCTGAATGAGGGAATTAATGAGTATCAATGTATGAATGAATATCTGAATGAGTGAATGATTATCTGTGAATTAGTGAATAAATATTTGTGAAAGAGTGAATGAATATGTGTGTGTGTGATAGCATGGATGTGTAAGGGGGGCAAAGATGCAACAGGCAGGCTGTTTTGGTGGCAAAGATGCCACAGGCAGGCTGTTTTGGTGGCAAAGATGCCACAGGCAGGCTGAGTGAAACCGTCCGTGGAAACCCTCCGGATGCGGGTGTCAGTGTGGCAAAGCCTGTCCAGGTGTTTGTGATTGGGTGTCAGTGTGGCAGAGCCTGTCCTGTTGTGTGTGTGTTTGGGTGTCGGTGTGGCAGAGCCTGTCCTGGTGTGTGTTTGTGGGTGTCAGTGTATCAGAGCCTGTCCTGGTGTGTGTTTGTGTATAGGTGTTGGTGTGACAGAGCCTGTCCTGGTGTGTGTGTCTGGGTGTCGGTGTGGAAAAGCCTGTCCTGGTGTGTGTGTTTGCTTATCTGTTTCCTTAATTTATAGTAGGAACTATTTCATTTTTACTTATCCAGAGATAAAATGCCCTCCTGAATTTGTAGTGACTTCAGGGGACAAAACATTCAAGGCCCTGAAATCATTTAGTGGAAAAGATAAGGTATTGTGTTATTTACTCTATAATATTTTTTTAAAGGATTAGTTGTACTAAATTGTGGCTTCAGGCTTCCCATGTTGAATGACCAAGTATTATGTATATGTATGTACATATATGTTTTTTCATAAAAATGGGCTGCTCAGTCTAAAATGCCCGGGCCTATTTTTTGTCCCAGTCCGGGCCTGAATACACTGATATTTCCATGAAGCCTATCACCTGTTAAAAATACAGTGTGATACCTAGAATTAGAAAAGCATTAGCTAAAAGTTTAACAGGTAAAATCAAATCAAAATTTTTTGGTACAAAATGTTTTCTCTGTTACTGTGAGTCTCAGTAGATTTAAAGAAAAAAAGGTATAGCCTGCTGAGGTCAGCAAGGCTGTATATGATGAGAAAATGAGACTTCCTGACAGTGATTCAAATTATTGAGAAAAATGACTATGCCATTTTGACAATCCTCACTTATCACTCATTCTTGAATTTACCTCAAAACAAGAATTTTGTTCTGCCAGAAAAGGAACAAAAAAATCCCACAAGAAAAAACAAACATCCAAATGCTATTAACATGCATTATATGTCCTAAAGAGTCAGTTAAAACATGTGTGGCTGTATGACATCAGACTTTGCCCATTAGACTAGAAGTAACTATTCTAGGTGAGAAGAGGTTATTATTTGCAAAACAGCAGTTTCTCTCTCTCTCTCTCTCTCTCTCTCTCTCTCTCTCTCTCTCTCTATATATATATATATATATATAATGTATATATATATATATATATATATATATATATATATATATATATATATATATATATAGTCCAGAGTAACACCTTCTGTCTTCTACATGTGCTATGCTCATCACCAGTCAGGTGTTCCAATGCTGCCCCATTGACTTCAGCTGTAATGCTTTCCTGCGAAAACAAGACTTGGGAAGGGGTGGTTCATTGTGGTTCTGGAGCTGCAGCTTCCCCTAAAGATAAGTGTTTTTTCACCAAACAAATGCATATTAAACTATTTTCAAATAGTATACTATACTTTAATATGCATACTATGTTGATAGGGATGCCTAGGGCCCCATTAAAGTTATCATAACCAGATTGATAATGGTAAAAACTCTGGTTTAAGCACCCTTTGAAAATGCGGATGCTTTTTGCATTAATTGTAATAAACTCTATTGTTCATTGGTTCCCACTCCTTGATTTTCCTACAATGACCCAATGATCTCCATTGTATCACTTAAACAATTAAAAGATAAAGAGTATAGAGAAACATGAAAGTGGATCTAAAAATCAATGCTAGACAATAACTATTTAAAGGGAACATGCCTGATCGATCAACTGGAAACTCCTCTAGTTGGAAAGTATTTAAATGACTAACTCTTGATTAAACTGATGTAGAAATAGAGAAATCTAAGAAATTACATATTTTTAATTTCCATTTCTAGGATTTCTGTTATTTTCAAGACCCCTGAGTGCTCCTTTCTCCGTTAGCTATATTATTTTGCTGTGGCTGCAACTGGGCTTTTATCCCCTATGTCTGGGGATCCACCCGAAGTAGAAAGTTTAATTCACTAAAAAGTGAATTATACAACATGGCAAAGATCCCAGAAAAAATCTGGTCTGGCGTTACCGTACAAAATATACTTGGTCATTAAAGGGTTTACATTAGAAACTTGTGCGGTGACTAATGATCAACAAAAACCATTTAGAGCAAATCTGGAGTGATATTCAGCTGCAAAGTTCGTTGATGTCTGCTCTTTGCTGTTATGTGGCAGCCTAGTACCAAAGGGGGCTAATGGTAACCTATAGTTGAGTCTAAACAAATGGTTTTCATTGAGATACTTACTTTAACAAGTGTAAAGTGCACCTAAAAGATTTAAAAGTGATTGTTTCTCTTAGATTTCCTGTTAAACTACAGAGGATTCGCTTTGGTGAAAGGATCATTTAAGGTTGTCACTTATATATCAAGCAGTTCACTGTTTTTTGCTGTAACAATAACGGCAAACATGACTAAACAAGCCAGGTGTCTTTTAATGGTATGCACTGGGAAAGATAAAAAAGCAAGGTTTTGCCTATAATTGTGTCTCCAGTACACCGAAATGTTGAAATGTTTTTGTCTGCTCTTCTCAAGCACAAATTTTTTTGTTCCATTATTTCATATTTTTAACCCATTCAATACAGGTTACTCCCAGAACCATCCATCTCATCCAAGTAGTTACAAGTTAAATGGATGGTGAAATGTCATACCATTAAAACAAATAGCAAGCCATGCTTCCTTTAGACTAGGACAAAAAAGGCATCGGACATTTAAAGTACATGAGCCCACATTTTACATGATTACATACTAAATGGCCAGACTTGGGATAATTAAGCGGCTCTGGCATTTTAAGACCACTGACTAAGCGTGGCTGCCGGCTAGAAATGCGTGGCATCACATTATGTTTTTCTAACCACCTGCACATACCTAGCCAACGGCCACACACTACAAGACCCTCTCTGCCGCTGGAGCAGCAGTATCAGTAAGTGTGCAGCCTAATTGGCTCACTGGACAAATGCCTGGTGTGCCAGATAGCTAGTTTGGGCCTAACATGCACTACAGCCGAAAAATGGTCCCAGGCTCAGTGGCCCACAGGGCATTTCCTCTATATGATCTATGGCAGGTCTGTGCCCGCTTACTTTAATTGTCATAACTCCTTTCTTAATAGGGAAGAAAAATCGTGTTGATATGTTTTCCATCCCTTGTTTGTTTCACGATAAGAATCACATGTGCTTTCAAAAGTCTCTTCTTCTGATGCGAATAGACCAAATATGGGGTACTTTAGGCAGTTCATACCCATAAACATTCTTACTAAAACAGAAATGAATTAAAAACTTTGGATACATGCAACTATGACTGGATTTTATTCATAGCTCTCATGTTTATAAAGTTTGACCCTATATATTTTTTAGAGCAACACTAATGCCTAGAATTTTATAGAGTTTTGTTGAAAATGCCTAGATATATATTTTTTGCATGTTTTTACCCATCTCTAGTTAACATTATCATATAGACTTGGATGCCTGCCTATACTGTTTTCTACCCATATCAATTGTAAGTTTGCAAGCAGGGCCCTTTTCACATAATGTATCGACTCATCTGCTAATTCTAGATTTCCCATACCCTTTGAATGTATGTAATGCAGGAAGTGCCGCGTAAATTGTTGGCGCTATATAAATACAAGAAAATAATAATAATAATAGTCATCCATCTTTTTGCACCAGGTCAGTTAAATAGTAAAACTTAGTACAAGGATCAAATGTTTAGGATTTATTTACTGAAAAGCCTATACCACAATATATGTTACAGCGTAAAATTAGTCCAATTCCTGTATTTTATGGGAGTTTATTAACTTTTACAGGCTAATATACTTGGGTTTGAATTACATTTCCCCATATATAGATTTATCAGCCAGAAGAGCTTCGTTAAAAAGTAATGAATCTTTGCAATGAGTGTCTGAGGCAGCAATTACACCAGGAAACCTTATGAGTCTGACTCTTATAACTTGCCTTCAATCTGTCTCTGGTCCATGTTTTAGTGTGTGTTTAAATTAATGTTTTGTTTTTTATATTATGTGTTTAGTAACCATGGCAGCAAACCAGACTGCTTTCGCATACTATCCATTTTGAATGTCCCCTTTCGTTCTTCCTATGAATTGACTTCATTTGGCACTTCAGTTTTCATCTTAGATGTCGTGTTCCTTGCCTCAACTCTGAAAGTTTGATCAAAAACATTAATGTATCCTCTGCCTTAGGGGTTTTCCTATTGGTTTGCGCTAATGGATTCTGGGTGTCCTCCACTAGCCACAAAGACAAGTCCAATGGGATTTATTACTATTTTCTACTGGCAAGAGTTTATTAGCCTCAGGTTGAACATCCTCAGTGTTTCCATCTTCAACCAAGACCAAATTACAAAAGGAAAGCTATAACAGCCAGAGGCTTTTCAATGTCTAGGTCATCAGAAACAACTGTATGTGGCCTAAAGCAATATTAATATAGGTCTAAATCGTGTATGTGCTATAGGTGGGGTTTTGATAAATATATATACTGTTTATTGTATTAAGTAAAGTGAACCATAAAATGTAGGATTTGGGAAAAGTGACAAGTTTTCTTGTACCGTCTTTGTAAGTATCAGTTGTCATATTCAATTGTTGGCAGCATTTATTTCTATCATGTATATATTTCAAATTACTCATTTTTGGTCACTCATTTCGTGTCTCCTCCCTTCCGTCACTCTTTTATTGCTTCATATTACAGTTTTATTTTAGACTCCTTTGAATTATAGGGCTAAATTCAAGAGAACTTCCTTTTGATAAGCAGATTCCCTATTTGGCAATCAGCAATCCATTTTAAGGGTGGATAATCTCTTGGAAACCATCCAATCTACACTCAAACAATAGACTTGCTTCTTTTGATTAAGGTTTGTTACAGTTATTATTTATTCATAGATGATTTCTAATATGTCCATTTTTACTTAAACAGATTTTAACTCTGTTAGCACCCTTTAGGGTGTGCAATATGTACAGTTTGAAGTTGAATATTTCAAAGCCTAAAAATGCAAGAACTAGAAGTAATAGACTAAAACTAGTGGCTTAAATGTAATTTAGTTTTGTAGTGGTAGCAAAGCATAACATACTTCCATCATTAGGGATAGAGGTTAATACAGTGAGGGAACTTAAAGATGCGAGGGATATACATAACTGAATATGTTGACAAGTTGTGCTCTTAGTAGGTACCAGAACATCTCATATAACAGTTATTGGAGTCTACTACTAAAACATATTGCTAAAATATTCTGCAGATATAGACCAAATATTTTTTAATAGCTTCATGGTTATTGAAGCGTTAGGATTTATTGTACAGAATCAGCAGTGATTTAGCGAGACAGTTATTTATATAGATCCACAGATTATATTTTTCTGTTTTAAGGAGACAATGCTGATTATTGTCAAAATATAAGACAGTTTAAAATTTGTTGTCATTTTTACATATCTGCATAGGCATTTTTGTTCTTGCCTTAGCAATTATGTTTTATTGTATTGCAATAGTAAGCACCCGGATTTTAGTTGTTTGGGGCTGTTTTGTGAATATATATATATATATATATATATATATGTTTAAAAGTTTGCGGTAACTTTAAAAAAAAAAAAAAAAAAGCATGAAAAATAACATTAAATAGGTCAGAAATATACTGCAGACGCTGTTAATGTTGTAAATGACATGGCAGCTGGAAACAGCTGATTTGTAATGGAATATTTTCATAGGTGTACAGAGGCCATTTATCAGCAACCATCACTCCTTTATTCCAATGGCACTTTGGGTTCGCTAATACAAATTTAAGTTTAAAAGGCTAATTGATCATTAGAAAACCCGTTGCAATTATGTTACAGCTAGAAATGTCTTTGTTTTCCATGAAAACAGCTATATGATCAGCAGTATACTTCCTCTCTGTACTTCAGTTTTGCATGTCTGACGACTGTGTCACATTTTTGTTGGCTTGCATGGCTACCAATGTTCCTTGCTAATGTGGACTTTGGCAAAACATACTGCATTTATGTAATTATCAGAAAACACAGATTTATTTTAGACTAGTAATTATTCAGATTATGTCTGTATTCATCAAGATGTACTACAGCTGTAATGGAAAGAACAGTGGGTGAAGTCACTAGAAAATGTTGCTTTGACAAGCTGTTGACTCATTTCAGTGATGTCATAATTTCTGTGCTAAGACAACAGACCTTCCCTATTTGCACCTTTTGCCTCAGTGTCTACAGAGTTATATATTCAGACAGCTTGTTTGTTTTAGGAATCTGAATCAGCTTTCAGAGATGAAGGCCAAACAGGTCTCCGCTGGTGCAGAAGCTAATCAAGGATTAAACTTTGTACCATTTTGTCCACTGAAAGGGAAACATCATGGGAGACAGGGGGATAACTGTAATGAAGAGGAACAATAGAGAGATTCTCAGGGGTTAATCCAGCTTCAATATTAAACACAACAGAGATAATCTGTCCAGAAGAGGCTTTAAAGTATATTTAAAATAAAAACTTGCTACTTAGAATCCACTAGACTTCATGAATGACTTTATTTGTAAAGAAGATTTCCCCATTGAAAGTCGGTGGGGCAGAAGTTGCAGACTCGTTATATCCCTCGCCTTTCTCTCTTGGGACTGTGTTTTGGTCCCATAAATGTTTTCCACATTGTTCGCTCCTTAAGGACCCTTGTAATTATATACAACGTTTTAACATTCACTTTGGACATAAAAGAAACATTTTGTCGACTAATTCTGAAGGTCAACCTTGTTAATAAATGTTAAGATGCTGTTGGCATTACTTTTCAGGGTGGCTAGTTAATTAGTATAGAAACAAATGCTAAATCTTAAATTTGTGTAAAAATGCCATGCTAGAATTTAATTTTTCTTTGAGAAATCTATCCAACACAGCCATTATATTGTGAACAGAGGCAATATCTGCATGTGATCTTTCAAAGCTTGAAGAGTATGGTCCTACCAGATAGAGACAGGGGCTCCAAGAGTTTATTTATCATTATGTACATTTTGCAGTTTAATAAATATCCCTATGCTAATAAAATATTAAAAATGACTTCTTACCAATTTAAACTAGAGAAGGACCCCTCAGGTCTTGAAAGGTTTAGTGACTCTACACTTTACTTTATTAATGGCGGTCTACTGAAAGTTATCACAAACTTGTTTGGACAAAAATACAGTATTTTCTGATGCTCATTAAATAGCAAAAGCAACACATATCAATATAATTGTGGGTCCTTCATCAGTTTCCTTCCAATGTTTGTCTCAGAGGAAGCAATCCTTGCTAGTCTAGTGGGAAAGAGGTGTAAATCTTTAATGAAATAGAAACATAGAATTTGATGGTGGATAAGAACCATTTGGCCCATATAGTCTGTCTCTTTAAAAATTCAAACCTTAACCAGTCCTTGGTTTTGTCTAGATCAGGGGTGGGCTGGGGGCACAGGGGCAATTTCCCCCTGGGCCACTCCAAAAGCTCTCATGAAAGGGCCAGTTCGACTTGGACAGGCCTACTAACGAAAAAAAACAACTAAAAAGTGCAGTTGCATGCACACACTGTGTGACAAAGAAGCCTCAGGGAAGTTGGAGTGAGTATGCATGCATGTATGTTACAGTGAATGTGCATGTGAATTGTGTGTATGTATGTAAGCATGAGTGTATATGTGTTTGTTAGCATGAGCGTGAGCATGACTGCATGTGTAAGTGTGTGGTATGGGTATGTGTAGGTGTGTATGTTAGCATGGGTATGTGTGTCTGTTGGCATGAGTGTGTATGTGTATAAGTGTGTGTTAGCAGGAGGGTGTATATGTAAATGTGTGTAAGCATGAATGTGCATAAGTAAATGTGTGTGTGTTAGTGTATATATGTTTGAGCATAGGTGTGTGTGTTAGTGTGAGAGTGTGTAAAATTTGTGCCAGTGTGTATGTTACCAAGGTAGCAAGAGGCCGATTGGGCCACTTGGCTTAGCCTGGCCCTGGGTCAAAAGATGCTAGCCTTAGATTCAGGATACCTTCATGCCTATCACATGGCTGTAAAATGTTAATTAGGGACTTTGTGATACAAATTCATATACTGTCACCTTAATTTTCTACTAGTGTGAATTCTCAAGAGAACTAAAAAATAGAGGTTAATACACTGTATTAAATTTGAAACTGTATTAGTACTTTGTAAATATGAAAATCCTTATAGCCTTAGCTATATTTTAATTTTAATTCCATGACAGATACAATTATCACACAAAAGCTATAATCCATTTATTGTGAAGGATGTGGCTTGAAGTTCAAAACAACTCACAATTTCATGTCATAAAAGTAAGCGGTAGGGCAAATACTTGGGCAAAATGTCAGTTCATTACATACAGGGTTTCATAATTTATCATCAAATGCAAAACATGTTTAGATCATTATGTAAAACAGGACTGCTATTCTGTCATTCTGCATACTGGAATTTCAAGCTGTTGATTTACTTTAATTTATGGATGACCTCAGTAACTGTTTTTCTATGAACAGAATATTTGCGATTACATTATTACACACACACATTATGTTTAAACAGGCAAGAGCAGAAGAGCGTGAGATCACTTTGCTGCCTCGTAAATGGAACGTTTCATCGTTCGTTAAAAACAAAATATACAGGAACAAGGTTCTAAAAGAAGATGCTACATTCAAATAGACTACATAGATATGAGTGGCGACTCCCCATGAAGTCTGACAAATCAATTTTAAACATATATACATTTTTTTATTTTAACCCATAAAACCCATAAAACACTTACAATAGAGCTGACAATTGTAATCCCCTCTAAGGAGGATGTCCCTGCTGTCTTCCTTAGAGGGGCTTCCATATTCCCATTCCCTCCCTGCATTTCAAATGAGTCCCTGCTCTTCTTTGTAGTCCCTCAATGTTCACTTCCATTCTTACTTTGGTATATGTTACCCCTGTCCTTTTGACATTGCAGATGACATATGCTATATTGGCACTCAAATTTAAATCTCATAAAATGTCAAATCTCATAAGTGTACATATTTTCCCTTTGTTCTTAAAGGATCCCAATTACAACACATCCACAGTAAATTTCATGAGTGTTAATGCAAGAAGGGTGCATAGAAGAGTAAGTATGATGAACTTATCTAAAGATACATAAATAATGTACTGTTGGTAGCAATTGGATTTTAAAATGGCGGATTTTATTGAGTTTATATGCAATTTTAACAAATTATTTAACGTTACAAAAAAGAACTTCAGAGCCAAGTAGTGAGAACTGATAGACCATGGGCAAAAGGAAGGATTAGGAAAACTATCCATACTATTGGTCCTATTAATGTTTGAGTAGTTAGCAATAGGATTTCAAAATGGCAGAATTTTTTGAAAAAAGTACTTTGAGTTTATATGCTGTTTTTAACAAATTATTTAACGTTACAAAACGTTTTTTTTTCCAGAACATCAGCAGCAGATGATGGGTAAATGGAAATAATGAGAACTGATAGATCATAAGGCATTATGTTTGGTAGGCTGAAACATTATATTCCTACAGCAAAAGGAAGGATTAGGAAACTATCCACGTTATTGGTCCTATTACTGTGTGAGTAATTAGCAAAAAAAAAAAGGCTTAAAAATCTTTTGGACAACAGAAAAAAAACAACAAAAAAAAAACTTGCTGCGATTAGTCTGTGAACTTTTATTTGCTATTCATATAGCTGAAAAGGAGAGATAGAAGAGGCCAAGCTGAGGTGATATGTCGCTTCATTAGTTAAAGCTAGGCAAGCCTATAGGAGGTTTAATGGGCTGGAAGGTAATACGTGTGACAGCTCTGATACAACGCTAAGTTAGGGACGTCCTGCAGGGAGCTTGGCCTACAAGAGGCTCCCCGCAGACTTAACTCCCTTTACATATATCATGCTCACCCTCTGTCTTATCTTTATTACTGTTCCAAGGGCTCTTATTAAAGCCAAATACATGGCTGCTAATAAAAAGGAGCAAACCCTCATTAGCACAAGGATAGAAAAATACCATGTCTAATTACGAGGCTTCAGGGAGCAAATGAGGCAAGCTTGAAAGAAATAAAATTTTCTTTGAATTACTATTATTCACAATTTCACCTGTATATATACAGATATACTGATTGATATATATATATATATATATATATATATATATATATATATTGTCCTTGCCTTGCTCGATTATATTACGATCAGATTCAATCCACTGCCTGCCAAATTAGTGGGACAAATCAATTGTTCCCCCTCAAGCATGTTAACACATTTCCCTAAATGCATTACATCTATAAGCAATATCATGTATCCCAAGAGACATGGAAAAAGAAGATGAAAAGAAAATTATACTTATGTTGCAGGGCCGATTGCTACAGACGCTTATTTTTGAGAGAGGGAGATTCTTTATCTTCTTTCTGGGATGCAAAATGTGAAACAATAGCCATAGCAGTGTTCTGCTAATACAACAAAGCATGAAACTTCTCAAGTAAAGTAATATCCCCTGAGAAAATAAATTGTCAGACAAAATAAAAATTTAAATATTCAGTACAGGAGGCTGCATAACAGAATTGCCACAGGCCAGGGAATATAATGGGCAGATTTTCCACAAAGGGATCTATGCTGCCTAGCACCCCTACTCAAAAAGTATTTCACACGTTGACATTAATAGCCGATTTGTAAATCAAGTAATCATCAAAAATATTACCGTATTGGCTCGGATATAGGCCGCCCCCGTATATAGGCCGCACCCTAAAAGTTTGGTGCTTGGTGCAAAAAAACATGCTGCCACTCTGTCTCCCCCCCCCCGAGATATGCTGCAACTGTCCTCCCTCCCCGAGATATGCTACCACTGTCCTCCCCCCCCCGAGATATGCTGCCACTGTCCTCCTCCCCCCCCGAGATATGCTACCACTGTCCTCCCCCCGAGATATGCTGCCTGAACTCCGGAAGTTGTATACGCGTATTGCATAGATGTCCCCCGCTGGCCCCGCAAGACACTCGGGAGTCTGCTCCGGTAAGTCGGGGGGGGGGGCAGAGGTAAAACGCATCGTGCGGACGGTCCGCACCATGCGCTCAGACAACCTCCCGTGCCGGCACCCCCCGTGGGAAGTGCTGGCAGGGGAGGCTGTCTGAGCGTATCGGGGAGTAGGATGCAGGTCCCCTGCACCGCTGCGGGGGATCTGTATCCTAACCCCGCTGCCTGCCCGGCGCCCGAGACTGCATGTCCCGGGCGTCGGGCGCTAGACCCCGAATATAGGCCGCACCCCCACTTTAAAGACTTAAAGTGGGGGAAAAAAGTGCGGCCTATATTCGAGCCAATACGGTATTTCATGGGAATCTGCTTTCTACTGTATACATTCAGTCTATGTGCTATATTGATCTGGTATGGTTTTATGTGTAAATAATATAATTTTTGCATTTATATGAAGACGTGCTGGCTTATTTTGTCTTTTGCAGTAAATTTAGTTTGGACTGTTTTTAGAGAGGTAGCTCCACATTAGCTTATTGCACCCTTGACTGGTGAAACACCCAACCTCCCTCTCCTGGAAACACAAAACACACTGGAGCCGAATCTGGAGTTAATTTATATTTTGTATTTAATAGTAATTATAAAAATATATAAATAAACAGCCGATACATATACACAGGGAAGGGGTCTGCTCAGGGCGCACATTTCTCCTTCTGTCGTTGGTAATTGCATACTGGCATTCCACCAAGCTCAGTAGCGTTTGACCTGGCCGCCCTTTTGGCTGGTGAAGCTGTCCTGGCTGCCTGAAGACAACCAGCCCCTGCACAAGAAACAGTCAATCCCCATCTAAGCGACCACCCTAGACCATTGAAATAATTCCCCCTCCTGGAAGCAGAAAACACACTGGAGACGTATCTGGAATTAATAGGCCGAAGGGTTTCTTTAACACAATGAACAAACAAAACATTGTTAATATTGAATTAAACTTGGATGTGAAAAAAACCACTAAATAACTAAATGAGTTGGTTCTCATTATAAAAAGTTATACACGGAGGGTATGAACATTTCAACGGCCAATACAGAATGTGAATGTTTGGAGACAGATCTTCTCCACTTGAGATATTTGACATTTAGAGGTTTAATATTAATACCTGTCACAGGAGTACATTATTGCACTGGAAGATGTTCTTAACGGAAGAAATGACTGCAGGGGAATAAAGCTCAATACCTAAACAGAGAATGATGTTTATTCACCAGTTGGGGGTCTGTTACGTTTTCAATCTCCTACCAAGTGTTGATGTGAAGCAAATGATTTGTCTTAAGCTGCAGTTGCACCTTTTCTGTATCCCCTAAAGCAAGCATATTCCAATTTCAAAGAAACTATACAGGAAGCAGAGACCTGTGGAAGGAAAATGTGATTCCCCTCTGTCCAACCATATCCATTAGCCTTGAAACAGGAGCCTAAGAGTTTTGGATAAACCTTGGTGGACGAGGATCTGCATAACCATAGCGTTATTCTCTACTAGCTAGAACATTGAAGCCCTCCCCTGAAAGCAGTAAAAAATAGATGTTTAAGGCAAGGTGCAAAGACATGTACAAAATGGTGAAATAACTTTAGTTTACCAGTTACCAGAAATCTGGGAGAACCAGACAAGAGCATTGTGGGTGAGTGATGTGATCCATATTGATATACATGATTGTTCAAATATTAATGTTTTTCCAATCACCCTTACTAGACACTATTTATTTGATTAAGGGATTCAATGAGGCAAATACTTAGGGAGAAATGCAAAATATAGTGTCTGTTTACCAACTGAGGATTCTTAACAGAATTAGGACTGATAGGAATGCATCCAGTTGGCAAATCAATATTTGTTAAGCTACTTAGGCCCTTTTCTGAGTTGTCCTGAGTAGTCAGGGTCTACGATAGAAATGAGATTCACTGGTGATTTTTTTTCTGTGTTTATAGCAGAATGTTTGATAAACCTTCATGTTGTTAAACCAACAGCAGTGAATGGTCCAGGAATGATCCTAATGAGCTTGGCTATTGGTAGGGTTGAGCTGTCCCTTAAAATGGGTTTAAAGCTTAAGTAACTAGTATGTTAGTAAACTAAGCCACCAAGTATACTAATCCATTATGTCTTTGATGGATTACTGTGGTTTACAGAGCTGCTTACTGCTTGTGAACTACTTGGCAAGCAGTATAGAGTATTGAAGAGATTATGCCAATAGTGTTATATTGTAGAAAGCATTTCTTTCACTTCTTTGTCACCAATGACGTGCCAGGTATGTCATGAAATGATGTCCATAAAGGACCAATGATGTACCTGGTACACCAGGGGTTAAAAACGGTCACATTAAGCTGAAATCGTGGGGTAACCGCTGTTGCTGACTCAATAATTTCTCAATAATACCAGCTGTCTATAATTTATATATCTGTAAATTTTATTTATACAAATAGTGTCTAACAATTATGAATATGGTTTCCAAAAATGCTTGCCACGCAATAAAAAAAGATAAAAGTTGTGCGGATTCACTAAATGAGAAAGAGGGAAATAAGGGTTGAAGAGAGACATAGCAAAAAAAACAGGAAAAAATCTCTGGTCCTTAAGGGGTTAATCAAGTAATATAACGTATATATTTACAAATATACAGTACATCAATCCATAACAACAGTTTCACTGCTGAAACACATAGGAAATCAGTGATGAGAGGAATGTTTCTAAACACACTGGTCTTTCTACTTATTAAAGGGACATTTCAACCATCATGTGTACTTTAGTGCACTGAGAGGTCCCTTTAAATTTCCATGATGTCCTCGTTACAAATGCTTGAGGGATCTGCAGAATCTCCAATGCAGGCGATATAATTACCGCCAGTCAGCTCTAGCGTTGGTTCAGTGGACACTACAGGTGGGGGTCTATTGAGACCCCCCCTGTAAAAACATTGAAAGGGTTCCTATATATTTAAATTGCAGGGCTTTCCTGCCACAAATTGGTGCGTCACTAATTTATGCTTCAATTGTTGAACCAATGAAGAGGAGGGGAGCTGCAGCTCTGCATCTGCAGCTTCTACATAAGGTAAGTACATTTTCTTTTTCAATTCTCAAAGGTGGCCTATTAAAGTACTCATAAAGTACTTTAAATGCATTCTTCTTTAGTGGGGCTGTCAGGCAAAGTAAACTGTAATTTAATGCCACGTCTGTGCATATGAAAGACAATGAGTTATTAACAGTTGCCAAAATGTTTATGATTAATTCCATTTTATTATATGATGCAGAGTCTGTGTTTCAGTTTGGCTTTCTACAAAATAATTACATCATTTCCACTTTCCACTTACACCAATGTTTATAAAATATTGCTACACACCCCTAAAGTTCCTGTTTGTCTATGTATTTTGGAGTACTTTGCAGAAAAAATACTTCCCTTCGGTTATGGCACTTCTGTTATCAAAACTTTAATACATTCCCTTCATTGATCTTTATGCGAAGTTTATCTATATCCTGAATAGCACTTGTAGGATACGGTAACAGATATTCAGCAAACATAGACTAGAGACAAGAAAACAGTGATTCAGATCACAAATCAATCACGCAGGAAGCTTTTCAAGTGAGCACAAAGGCAATCAGTGACCAGCTACCACAGACCAGAGGTTGGCCTGCTTTCATCTGCACCACGGTTTCTACAAACAAAAATAATAAGGGCTCTCAGGTCCTTCAAACATACTGAAACATAATCCTTTTCTGCAGAGAGTGCATCAATAAATGAATGAAGGATTTCTCGGTGCTTATAAAGCTAGTATCAGCTGTGCACATGGATCCAAATATTGCTGCTATTAAGAATCAGACCAGATGAAAGATTTGTTTTTCGTGCAACACCTGAAGAAACAAAAGTCCTGCCAGGGGGAAAAAAAAAAAGAGAGAAATTTGTTGGTGGTTTGAGTTTGAAATTATGCTTTCTCTCCTTAGAAGGGATTTGTCAATCAAAACAGTCTTAAATATTCTTTGGTATGTAACCCAAGTGATGAGAAAATCATTCTTTTATAAGTAATTATGAACGTGGATTCGATTTCAGGCATTTCTCAGAAGTAAAAGCTGGGTGTAATTTATTTTAGATCTTTTCCTTAAGAGAAATAGGTAGGTAATAAAAGACCAACATAAAATTATTTGAAAGAAGAAGAATAATGGCCATCTAGGGGAGTACTGATGTATAGATTAAGCAAAATATTTGAGAAAAGAGCAGTAAGAACACTCTTGGATACTCGTATCTATTATCCTTCACAGCAGGAGGGATTTATTGAAGAAACGAATAAAGAAACTTTCACAGAATCCCACAAATGCACAAGATATCTAACTTTTACATACATCAAAATGTGCACTGGTCCACACACCAAGTCTACCTCTCAAGTGATAGAATAAGTGTATGTAATGTCATAATATTTGAGGTATAATGCATATATATGAATAAACATATGATGTGTAATTCAACACCCAGTTTTGTAGGAAAAGCTTAATTGTGTATGTATAACATGCACCCAGGAAGAAGTTACTTGCAATGTATGATATTGGTATATTACATTACTTGGTACATTTTCTGATTTTCTCCTTTGCCGTTGTTTCCTTGTCCCCTCCCTAGGTTGTTTTAGAGGTGCATCGTATGAGTGAAGACCTTAGGGAAGTGGGCTAATAGGAAATGCACATAGGAGCAAGCGCATCCTGGGTTGCAGCTACAATAGTTAATTGCACTGTATTGCCGGATCTCCAGATTTTGGTTGGAGGCAGTGGTGTACTTCTACAGGTTGCTGTCCTAGGCCTGACCCAGGGTGGTTTCCCCATACAATCCCCCTAGACCCACAACCTCTGTTGTGAGCGCTGGGACATGGAGCCATTGGGCGTGGGGAAGGGTACTAAGGAGACCTTGTCAGCTAGGCTGAAACGTCTGTAATGCAATGGCCACTCACTCAATGGGCCAGATGGGTCAGTCGACAGAGATCTCCCTGTTGACTGACCCAACTGGCCCATTGAGTGAGTGGCATACCAGTTAAACAATTTTGCAATAGGGTAATGAACCCGAGGGCTGTACTCCCCTTCCCTGTGCCTAAAACCTTAGGTCTAGTTTAGAATATGTTGCTGGGAGGAGGAATATCTTCTCTGGATCCCTCTTCTTCTACATCACTGCTGTGAGGAGTGAGTGTCAGAGGAGACCACCTTCATCTATAAAAATAAACTATTTTGTATTTATACTTTTCTTGTATTCTGCATTGTAATTCTAATCTACATAGCAGTATACCGAAATAATGAAATGAAATGTTTCGTGTATCACAACAAAAACAAATAGGGAAAAGAAAAAGTGTCGGTGCGCTAAGCTAGTCTCAGGCTCAAATAATACAAATGTATAATATAAGGCCTACCAAACAGTGTGAGCATGCTGCAAATACAGTGTGTTGGCTGTACAATGTATACAAAAAACAAAATACTGTCTGCGCTTCTCACCCTAATAAAGTTGGCAACAAATATATAAACATAATATAAATGAGAGGTTTTGGTTATATGAATTGGCCAAAGCATAATTAAGCTCACCCGCCACGTCAAGGCACACTCTCAATAGGGTGAGATCCTACTCTCACCTCCTACATAGTGGGCACACAAAGCAGTTTATACTGCTACCAAAACCTTATTAATGTGTTGGGGGAGGTGCAATTAAACCTCCTCCCATTTAACCCCTGGACAGCAAGCTGCAACCAGACTGATGAGGAGCCAACAACCTCAAATATGTGCAAACAGGGAAAAGAAAAAGTGTCGGTGCGCTAAGCTAGTCTCAGGCTCAAATAATACAAATGTATAATATAAGGCCTACCAAACAGTGTGAGCATGCTGCAAATACAGTGTGTTGGCTGTACAATGTATACAAAAAACAAAATACTGTCTGCGCTTCTCACCCTAATAAAGTTGGCAACAAATATATAAACATAATATAAATGAGAGGTTTTGGTTATATGAATTGGCCAAAGCATAATTAAGCTCACCCGCCACGTCAAGGCACACTCTCAATAGGGTGAGATCCTACTCTCACCTCCTACATAGTGGGCACACAAAGCAGTTTATACTGCTACCAAAACCTTATTAATGTGTTGGGGGAGTATACAACAAAAACAAATGCATATTTCTTATCATAGCTTATATTTGTAATCAGTGCCTATATTGATTCTTGCTTCACAGATTATGCTTTACCGGTTACAACACATTACCATGTAGCCAACCTCTATGTTACATCTGTGCGTGTTCTGTGCTGTTCTTTAGCTGCTCTGTTGCTGATGAGGAATTTTACTCTTATTTTATGTAGCGAAGCTCTCCTAAAAATAAACAACATTTCCATACCGTTTCAAAATTAAAATAGTGTATGAACTTGTTTTTGGAGTGTATGATTAAAGGTAAGGTAAGAACGCAAATTGGTTTTGAACCAGAAAAAAAGCATCTTGAAATATTCTGGACATAATTGTTTCAATTTGCCACTCGCCAGCTGAACTCCAGCTTCACTCCCTATGATACCCCATAAAACACATGTGTTTTGCGGTCAAAGTGTTCAGCTGTTCTTCTTTGAAACTAAATGTAATATTAAGTTGTGGCACTTAAGCCGACCTGCTGTCACAGACGTGAAAGTGCTTGACCACCTGCTATCATCCAACACAAGACAACAACGAACCCAATAGTTCCCACAGACAAAACTGAACGTATGGGCACAACAGTAGAAAGACCCTAGTCCCAACTGAGAAGAGTATGATGTGTTGACCTTTACACGTTTGCATTAGAATTTCAGCGTTGTTGCCAAACACTAAGTATGACTGCTCGTCTTCTGCACTGGAGCTAATGTCTAATACAACCCTGGCCCAGAATGAGATATGAGAAAATAATGTAATATTATGTTACTATATGCGTACAATTTACTTGATTTTCATATAAACAGCTCATCGTTATGATCTATCTATCTATCTATCTATCTATCTATATATATATATATATATATATATATATATATATATACAGTATGTACTATGACAAAGACAATAAGGCCAGTATATTACAAATGCTTGACTTGTACCCAATTTATCACCCTCCAATAGTTACTGATACTTACATGGGTTCCAGTCCCTATTAGTATACATAAGGAAAAATAAGCAGATTAGATGGCCAAAAGGTTCTTAGCTGCCATCTAATTCCATGAAAATAAACCAGTAAAACATTTGCTGTTGGAGCTTGTCATTTTGTATTCGACAATACATACAATGGTATTGTCTCAAGAGTGTGATTTGTAGAGTGGTGTATCCAGTAAGAAACTCTGACATATTCTTGGTGTGTTAGCATATGACTCTAGGGATAGTTAATGTGATCCAAACCCATTTATTGTCAAGCACCTGTGAAATATCTCTTGTGCAGCAGCAGTATACATTTTTCATAAGTACATTACAGGTTTCGGAAGACTTCTGCAGTAAAAGAGAGGCTTGGTCACTAGGGCTGTGTATTGCATAAAAACACATTATATGTGTAATATGTTATATCTGTACTTACAAAAGAACATCTCCTAAGCCCAAGGGTACTTAAAAGATTGTGCTGTCCTATTATATACCTATTATCCTATTAGATTTATCGCACAATACGTTAGTATTTTTGTCCCAATCACTGGAAAGAGAATGGCGTACAGACAACATGAACCAAATGGTTGTTATGTTTGTCTCCATATTTTTATATACACAATCATAGGCGGTGTCTGTCTTAAATAATGAATACATATACAAATACTTAAGGATACCAAGATACTAGCGGTAGCGGGAGAAGAAGACATACTCAACAATATTTTGACTTTAATTAGAGAGCCTTATAAGTGGTTAAAGTCAGGATATCAACATTTCAGATACAACATGTGGGAGGGCTGAATTGTTTGGGAAAATAAAAAAGACGGCTTAGATTGGAATGATGGATTTGCTTTGAGAGGGAGGGACGTGAAGTGCATAGCCAGTAAAAAGAGAAGAATTTTAAGTAATAAAACTGAATCAATGTTGGGCTCTTATTTGCCTTTGATTACATGGGACAGGAAGAGACTGTAACAGTAATAATAGGACATTTGAATAAAAAAAGGACACTGCAGGGAGTCAGGGAAAGATTTTGTTGCAGGCATCTATTATGCAGAAGGACATGACCTGCACGCAGCAATACAGTCTAAGATATATGCTTGTGTTAAGACATGAGCCTATTTGGGCTTAAATGTAATCCATTAATGACGGAAACACATTTTTCTTCTAAATTAAAGAAAAAACCCATGATATTAAAAAAAGAAAAGTTTGTTATTAACTCTTGTGTTTTCATTGAATCCTACCTTGGGTTTACTGTGTCCTGTGAATCACCTGAATGAAATAAATGATTGTGTTTGCCACGGCAATGAATCTTTCAAACAAAAGCGGCTATTTTAGTGAAAATGAATGATTCATTTAAGGCGTAACAGCACTCAACTTAATAGATCCAATTTCCACAATGTGCGTATTTTTGGATTCTTGTTAACAAAATGTTCTACAGCATTGGCTGTATGTACACAACGAAATATCATATCCATTATCCCAAATCTTCATTACTCTGTGGTCTTCTTCATTTTTATTTTCTCTTAAATGATATACATTATATATGTTTAAGGTGATCTATGTTAATCTGTGACCTCCTTTTCTACATAAAACCAATTTCCTTATGATCTATTATGCCCAGTCCTGTTCATTAACTCTGTATATTAAAACCCAGGGAGAAACCAATATCAGTTTTCTTGACTTTAGTTTGGTAACACCTTATCTAGCTTTGAAATTTGAAAGCAATGTTATAAAGGGTACATCGTTTCTCGTGAAGCTATCAATCTTTTCACAATGAAATGGTTGTAGCCTTAATTTTTATTTTTTAAAACATTGTTTGCACTGGTTTGTTATTAATATGGGCAGTGTGATTAGGGAACCCCTTGGGGTCCTTATAGGAGCTCTTGAATTTCTCTTGTATCGAAAGGGTGTGATGAAATTACTGGTGCCTTTAAATATGCATTTTTTTAAATGTTACTTTATTATTTATTTTATTCTTTTTTTAACATTTTATTTATTTATTTATTACTTTTCTTTAAAGGGAAGGGGTTTTGTTTCTCCTACCCACTAGGCATCAGAGATCCCAGCATGGTCTGTTCAGACCCTACCTAGTCTCTATTTTGCTGGCTGATTTTTTTCCCGTTGTGTCATCTGTGATACCGCAGGAAGCGAACACCCAAACTTTTGCTTGCTGATTCAAAAAGTGTATGCTAATCTCTTGCGTATCGGTGGGAAGATCTCCCTCCCGTACCATTCTGCATCCTTTAACAGACATTCCTTGCGTATATTTACTATCATGTCCTGAAGGGGTTAATAAGATAAGTAGCCAGTCTATAAAACCTTCTTAAATTGTAACTTTTCTTTCATTTTAAAGGATCATCCTGTCCTTTTTTTTTTAAAGAAGAACATGTTTTTCACCAGGGCAGCATTCGTGATTTAATTATTTCCTGCTTTGTAGTATTCCTGCGAGGGTCTATAATGTCATGCTGAACATTACCAGGAAACTGCATGGCTGCCAATACAACTTGTAATTTTCTGCCTCTAACAGGTGAAACCCATATGTGCCTAGAAAGCCCTGATGTAAAAATGATCAACTGCCAATAAAGATCTAACACTGATTGCTAGCAATAAAAGTGCTTAGTGGATAGACAGCAATGATAAAACCCGGCCACCATTCAGGGTGTTAGATCCAGCTAGTTCTCTTTAGAAGGTAATTGCAGCATCTGCTTCTTTAAGTAGCTGGAAATCAATACAGCCACCGCTTTTATGTGACTGAATAGCTTTCTGCAAAGAGAAAGTAAAAAGGTTTGGAACGGAATGAGCTGAGAGAATGTACACAGTGAGGCTTAGACAGCTGTTTTTCCAATAGGCTGCCGATATTATACCACTGGGGATGTTGTGGTTTTACTTTTTATTGTTTGTTTCTTTGTTTGCTTTATTTATTAATCCGCGCGCTTGTTTATTTGGTTTCAGTGTTACATTTTAGGATTATTTTAGTTTTTTTCGTTCTGATTTTTTTCTTCTCCATAGGGATGCCGCCTTATTAAAGAATGATTCTTTATCGGAATTCTAAAGTGTCAATCAGGAGATCGGCTGCAGACTACGTAAGATTAGGAGAGAAAATTAATTAGGCTGTCTCTGTGATCATTGTAGGCTGATGGTTCAGTTTACGAGATCCAGGTCAATGAAATTCTGAAATTCGCATTAGCACAGTTTCCTTTTCGCTTGGTAGGGCATAGCACTGCCAACCATCTCAGATCTGTGGTATAGATTTACCAGGTTCTGGCAGACATTGCCGAGCACATAATGATACCTGTGAGAATCCTTTATACTGTATTCATTACCGATGTATAAGGGATGGGGTGCATGAGTTTAAACGAAACCAGGTACTTTACAGATGAATTTAGGATTAGCTATGAGATAGATATATGAGTATATCTGTATGTGTACCTACAAACATCTATGGATGTGTGTATACACACAAATATGTACGTGTGTAGGAATGAATCTTGGATTGCATAATCACATATGAATATAAGCAGACATAGCTACGTGTTTTGAGGGATCTAAACAAAGAAATGTATGCAGGTTTCGTCTTTTACACAAGTAATAAAAGAATAACTTTGCATAAATTGAGGAACTCAATATTTAAGATTGCATTTTTTTTAACGAAAAGGTACATAACAGTGATATAACCTTTTGAGGTCTCTTATAAGGTCATTGGAGCCTTAAGCAGCTGCCTTATCTGCTCATATGGTAGCACTGTATTACCTGGGAACCTTCTAAATGTGCTGACAATGAGACTGTAGAAATATTAACCCCTTTTTAGCCCATTGTGAAGAATCCATGTAGTGACTCCCCAAATGGCTCCTCATGGAAACCTTGACTTGTCATTATTTAAATATATACTTAATTGAGTCACCTGCAAGCACGAATATCACCCATAACATACTGGTAGCCAAAGCACCAAATGGGAATCATGGATTGTAAGCTCGTTTGAGCTGGGCCCTGGCCACCTGTTGTCTCTGTAAGTCAAATTGTTATGTTACATTCTACTTGTTATGTCCTGTCTACCCGTTGTACAGTACTACGGATTTTTGATGGCTTTATATAAAACAAAAGATAATAAATATGATCACAGCAGTGTAGAATAGGAGGACAGATCCAGACTGTGTGACCCTGAATTAGTGCAAAAACTCTGATTCTCAGGGTCAAATTCTAGCTCCCAGGTATATGTATATAATGTGTACATATGCCTACATGCCTGTGTACATGTATGCCTGTAAATGTGTGTTTGTTGTGTACTTATCAATATAGTTGTTTCAAAAACTGCATGTGTGCATACAAAACGTGATCTGTATACTGCAGGACCTTCAGATATGAAATCCGTTCAATTCCGATTTTTCTCCCATACAATAACATGACAGCTTATGAGAGAGTTTCATTGAAGGTCTTACAGCTGCTGAAGGTCACTGAGGCGGATGCGGAGTAAACCTTTCAATGAATAATTACTAAACTTCTTGCACAACATGGAAACTATTTCACATCTCATTGGTTACATGAATGAGATTTAAGTTCATTTCCTCTCTTACTGTAAGCTTGAAAAACTCCCTAGAAAGGTTAAGACGGGTTTGTTGCAGAAAGGAAATATTATAAAAGATTGGACAGTGGATTGTATGTTCTTGTAAGTGTCAAGTATATTATAGTATTAAAAGAACAACAAATTAATTAAAATGAGTTCTGGTTCCCTTCCCATATTATTTTAAATCACTGCGTTTAGGAAACGGCTACACTAGTTTGTTTTTTTTAGTAGCTAGAGGAACCAGTATTGTTATGATAGAGTGGATATATAGTCTACTTAAGCTAGAACCAAATTGGTTATGACAACCAACACTTTATGTCCCTGGCAAAATCCATACATTATAAGGCCTTCTCTGCTACATGTTCATGCTGCCAACGTAATCTAAAAAATGTCTTCTCTGATTGGGCAGCGGTCATCAAAGCAAGGATACTCCAAGCCTTGTTGTGTAACACAAAATATCACAATGACATCACTGCACAAAAGGTGCTTCCTACCATTAGCCTGGCAAGCAAAAATAAAAAGGTTTGCCGTAAAAGGTGTGAGAAAAGTTCTTTGTAGATATCAAATTAAGAGCGCTTGCCGTGAACAGTAGCAGTTTACAGGTGCAGTCTGGAATAATTGCTTGTACATTTTTCATTTAAATCATAAGTAAAATATATATATATACAGTAAAGACTTTTTCCATGAGGGTTGTGTTTTATACATTCAACAATTGTATGCGACTGACAACAGTTAAAATAATTGTAGAAACCCATTCCAGACACAGGTGGCCATTGTACCCTATATGCTTCAGCTTCTCACATATGTTGGAGAACATGCAAGCAAGTCCTCATTGCCCATATGGTGGTGTCATCCAAATGCTCTGTGTTACATCAAAAGCCACAGACGTGCATTTGGCAAATTGGGAAAAGCATCTGATACGCAATGATTAACCTTCACCTTTATCATAACAGCCTGTGGTGTTTAGTTTCTCATTCAAAAGATTAACTGTTTTCTCAATCAAACTTCCAAGTCTATCTATATCTGCCTACCCATCTGTCTATATCTATCTATCTATCTATCTATCTATCTATCTCTCTATCTATTAGAAACATGCTAATTAGGTATGGTCAATTTTCTGTTTATTGATCACCAGGATACCACATTATATATTTTCAAGTATCTATGGCTATAATTTTGACAATTTCTTGAAATCTGTTGTTGTTCTGAGTTGCATTCAAACATAACATTGAAACACATATTCTTTAGCTTTTTACCAAAATTAGTTAAGATATCTTGTCATGTTTACTGTAAAAATGCTGATGCATACCAAAAAGCTTGTTACCTTCCACCCAGATGGAGATTTATTGATTTCATGATATGGTGTAATTTAGAAACAAATCAATAAAGACTTTAACAGGAATAGAGGGCGGAGGTTGCCGACAAGGATATTAAAATCAAGTTGAGGGAAGGCAGGTTATATGTACAGTGAGGAGAGAAACAAAAAATAATGGACTTGCAAAAATTAGGTTGCCTACAGCTAAATGAATTCAAATCAATAATTCCATTTTCAAGATATTGAAATAAGTGCACTCAATTTAGCTGGTGGCCCATGTTACCTTTGAAATGAGCTCTAGGGAAAAGATTCCTGATTGCCCGGTTCCCTAACGGCTCTGATGGACGAGTGCAACTGTTTCTAACCTGCCTCTTTTTCCCACAAGGCTATTATTCGATTTGCTTTTCTTAGTTGATACACATAGAAACAGATGATTGTTCACGTCCTCTCTTGAGACACATCTGTAGGTTCACAGCTTTTCAAGCAAAGGATTTCAGCAGGCAGGACTTAAAAAACACAGCCTTTAATGTGAAGAGCTTCCTGAACAGGAAGACATACTGTAAGAGCAGACCAAAAGGCACCAAGTAAGCAATAGGCATAAAGGTCTCTTAGAGGTAACTGAACAAACTGGACAAGTAGTTTGTCTGACTCACACAAATCTGACTACGGGGAGAATAAACATAATAATAGGTGGATGGTATTTTTTTTTTTTAGGAAAATAGCAGTAGTTTTAGAACTTCAACAATCGCATAGTCATTAAACTACTACTCTTATAATCTTCATCCAGCATGTTGGGAGTAGTAGTCCAACAGCAGGTGAAGTACAAAACTCAACACAGAAGTGTCTGACTCATTCAATGTCTGAGAAAGGTTCAATCTGAGAGTTATTGATGATTTCATTCACAGAATTATGATTACCCGTCTGTTTTTCAGAAATTTTCCCCAAGAGATAAAAGTGCTCTCGTCCCTAATTATTACATAATTTAAGTCGAAACACATGATGGTGATTATTGAGAAATATGATGAATTCCAAATTAGTGGTTAGAGTTTATCAGTGTTTTCCCATCATAACTTGCTAAAGAAGCTGTTATATAGCTTTGTTCTAGCTTCACTCACACAGGTCAATGATAGTTGTTGGACAGTTGTTGTACTAATTTCAGTGGGACAGTCTCGATTCTTGGGCACTGTTCCATTGTCCTGCTGAGCTGCTCCACTGTCCTGGGCCAGGATCATGAACAGCCAAATGGGCTGTAAAATTGATTGAGGTCTGTTACCCCGAAAAAGGTCCCCAATGTGTCAAAGTAGATGTGGTGCCTGGCGGAGGTGCCACAGAAGCCCTGTAATGTATGGAGCGGTGGGCGCTAGAGGTCCATGCCCACACTGGCACGTGAGGGGTCGACAAAGATGTAATTTAACAATATAAGTATAAAAATAATGTATTTATATTTACACGTAACTCTCTATCCTTAATATTAGTCTATAAGGATTTTTAAATACAATAAATGTGTTTTTTCTTTAGTTTTTCACATAATTTATGGTGATTAGTGAAAAACAAACAGTTTTACACAACACACATCCATGTTGTATGGGACTATGGCAATAGTTATCAAAAGAAATTCAACGTTAAGGAAAAAAATCATCAGGGACATTTACGTTTTTCTTTTTAGACAAACTCAGAAGCAGCATTCCACTACAGACTGCGTATTCTGATATTTATTCTAAGAAAAGTGTTATTTTATGAGTGTCTTAATGCTAGGGGATTATCTTTGTTGTTTTAGTGATACATTAGTCGCACTGCAGGGAAATGTGAAATTCCGTGACTGCCAGTTCTGTTTAAGAGCAACCATAAGCAACTGAATTTACAGCCTTATTGTTTTTCTCATTTGATTATTTTCACCCAGTTATTCTCACTTCTGAATAAATATGCCAGCTTTTCTTGCAGCATTTGTAAAATTGTTATTGACTTTCCATTTCTTTGTGGAAGTAAACCACATTAAGAAGAAAATAAGTTTACATAGCACATTGCGATATTGAACAGTCTCTACCAGCACACAATGGATTGATATATTTATGCTTTAGCTGCTAAGATCACAGTACATAAAATGGTATTTTTTAATTTTAATAAATAACACTTATTAAAAATAGTAGGAACATCAAAGATTGAATGGTTTGCTAAAACATTGATCTGCATTATTTTGAAATGTATCCTTTCCACAAATATGACTGTAAGTATAATAATATACAGTATTAATGGTGATGGAACAGCAAATGTATAGCTTGGTTATTTTTAGAACAATTTTTTACATATAGTTTTAGTAGAGGCTAGATCAAGGCTTTAAAGTATGAATTTTCTCATGGATATATGGCCTGCATTGGCATATACTGGCCTGGGCCAATTATGTTTAGGAATAGGGCAATGGCGGCCCTCTCTGTATAACAGGGAGCCTGATCACCCTATTGGGCTAGTTAAGAGGCAAATGACTTATCTCTCCAACCAGCCCCTTAACTGGAGGGCTGTGCACGGATGGGGCGGCAGGTAGCACTGCCCTGGATTAGGCCTAGGGCAACACCAAAGGTAAATACACCATTGGTGGCCTGTATGGCTATACATAAGATATTCCTATATAGAGTGTAGAAAGGCCTATGACCACCTGAAAGAGTCTACACCAAGAATATATTTCACATTTATAAATTATGCTGTTGTCATCACAGAATTTAGTAGCAGTTGATTCTTTTTATTGTGCCAAATTATCAAAGAAGGAAACTTACATGAGCTTTTCTAGACCTCAGAAGTTTATCCTTCAGATGCAATCAACATCATACACTGCCTACAAAAAAAGATTAAACATTTTAAATATAAAGTCTGCATTCTAAAAGACACACTGTACAAGTTCCGTTTATCTGACATTTTTAAATCAGTCATTTCACTTTAACAAGTAAAAGACGGGTTACATTTCCCTCTTTCAACTTTCAGGAATCAGCCTTTTTTTTGTGGTTGCTTTATAGTCATAAGTCGTGTGATAATGAAACATATTCAAATCGTTGAAATCGTTCAAATTGTATGACCTTACTGGAATCTCGTCAAACTGCTTTGACTTCTGCTTCTACATACATGTCCTTTCCCAATCAACCAAAAACATTTCTTCCAATAATTACACCTCGGCCTGGAAATGGTTAAGCACAAGAGCACAGGTGGATTAATCAGTAATTAAGACATTTAGACAAAACCACCTGTTTATCATTAAATCTGAACCCTTTGAAGGTAAATTCAATTTCAAAGTTTTTTTTGCATTGAATAGCAGTAATGTATTTACCATAGTGAGTGGCATTAGCCAATGTAGTTAATTGAATATTCATCTTTAGTGATATTGAATCATTGAATCTGCAAAAAAATAATATTATGGACAAAACAAGCTATTTCTGATTATGGGAACATCAATTTTCTTTTCTAGAGTATAGAAAAACTTTTCTTGTATCTAAAATTTGTTAGAATTATGTAAAGTAATTATTTAAAAAATGACACCAGACGTAATGTAAAAAATCTGTCCCACTTACAATGTTTACATATTTTTGTACATTTTCAGTTTTTAATGATTATATATACACATGCAGCTGCCTATGGGTTTGAGCTGCTAGGGGGTGCCATCGTGTGTTTTTAGGATTTGGTCAACAAGCACATGCAGAAGGAAGATGACAGAAAGAAACATAGTTTGCCTAGGTTGCTTGAGACACCACAGCTGGCCTATATGTACAATGGGATCAGAGAAGAGGTGAGGCTTAATAAATTCTATTTAAGTAATAGATTAAGAGTGGTATTCATAGGTAATAAAATACAGTTGGAAAAAATTCTTCAAGTACCCACTATAAAATAAAAGGGTAGGTAGAGATGATTTACTGTAATATTTTGGTAAAAAGAAACAAGAATAGTAATTTATTATGCCCTTATCAGCTAGGAAAAGTTTTATGGCCAGGCTAGCTAGTTTCCTTCCACCACACACCATTCAGCTGAAAGGTAACAAAATAAGCAAACCATGGTGTTTCCCCTTTTAAAAGCTACATGGTCTGTCACGTTTCTTCAAGCTGGACAAGAATGATCCAGAAGGGAGCAGAGATAAAGAGATGGACTTGGGCAGGAATGCTCAATGGATGGATGGATGGATGGATAGATAGCTATAGATAGGCTTGGATAGGTTTGATTGAGTAATACTCAACAGAATTTTATTATCTATAGTTAATATATCTTATGTTTTAACATGTTATAATGTTATTTTCAATTGTCGGTTAACTATTGTCACAGTCCCCTAATAGCTCTACTGAATCTGCTGGTGCTATATAAATAAATGTAATGTAAAAGGAATAGTCCTATTTTTTCAATCTGTAGAAAGTTATGAGTAAAGTATGTTGTTCTTGAGATTGTACGTTTATAAGCAGTTTCCAGCAAAGATGTCTTCGCTTTGGACTCTTGACTGCAGGAGTGGGTGGTGGTGTCTGTTGTGAAATTGGATTAAGTGTTGACACAATTATAGGAAGATATACTATGTCACAAGTGAAATTAGATGAACCCGTGTGATTTTAAGGTTTCCTCAAAAAAGAAATGAACTTACAGGAAGAGGAAGCCAGCCGGTTGGTCTGGAATCATCCATTAAATCATCTATATCCTGCTCGATACTTGACCGTTTGATGGAGCTGGACAGAGAGACTCAAAATACTCTAGCACAGGTTTGCCTGGTTACCGGTGAAGACAGAGGATAGTCATGGTCACCTGGAATACTATAATTCACATTGATATTAAAATTAATACTAAATGGTTCACTGCCTACCAACACAGGTGCAAGGAGCAGGTTATGTGGTTAGCATACCTTTGTTCTTGGAGCCAATTAATTTTCATTTGCAGAGCAGGATGCATATTCCCTTTTTTTACATTCTGAACTAGACTCACTGTACTGCCTATTGGCTACACTGCAGTCTACATGGGAACTTCTATGTTCATGTTTATAGGCAGGCCACTTTACATGTTGAGTAAACATATGTGGCGTGCACATGAAAATGTCTTGACAAACAGGCAGAAGAAGAAGAAAAGGTGTGTTGAACAGTTTAATTATTATGCATGGTCACCAAGGGGGTTGCCCCATGCTATCATGGATCAGGGATCAGACATTGTGACATCAAAGGTGCCCCCACCTGTCAGCTCTGCCATAAATAAATAATAAGAAGAAAAAACTTACACACAAATATGCCTGTGGGCTTTGTGTGCTATCTACTGTACATGTATGTACAACCACATACAGTGAATACATTAAAATGTGTTTTGTTTTTTTTTATTGGTTTGGCATTTATTGCGAAACATTCAGAAGAAAACACAAGCTGTCTCTCTTTTTCCATTTTTACCATTCTATCATGCGATGGAATGCATTTATTGCTAGACTTAACTCGTCTTGAAAAAATACCGTATATGTAAGATGTTTTTAAATTTGTTATCTAAGTATAACTACTACAAAAAATAAAGGCCCAAAGCTACTCTTGGCTCCCTGTTTATTTCCGCCCTTCACCTGAAACCTGTGCATTCTAAATCGCCTGCCTTTTCTGGGGTTATATAGGACTTTGTGCCCACCTTTTCATTCAAAGAGTAAATTATTATAGCTATAAAAGTATTAAAAGCAACACTGTGTGACAACAAAGGTTTCACAGTGGAAATGTACAGGAACAGACTTTGTGAAATTATTGAAATGGGAGTTGGTAAATGGATTTACACACAGACTGCTCACATGACAAGTTGATTCCCAATGTTTTGACACCTTTTTTGCCCCAGGGTGTCCAGGCACCAACAATATGTTAAGAACAATGCTTTGTTTGTCCTTATTTTACCAAGGAGGTTAATGGCATTTTTCTCCCTTTTTTTCCTGCAGAAAAGTTCTTGCTTATACCTCTAATTTGTCATTCTCCAGTTTCCATACACCATTTATTGGGTAAAGCAGTGCTGTGACAGCTAATTCCAGATACCATATGGAGATATTTAATATTGTTACTTAGCTATACTAAAATTCTTGAGGTTTCTTGTGGGGGGGGGCAAAGGTATTATTCACTTAGTGTTTCTGTATATAAAATATTTACTATTTCCAAAATTGTGAAAAATTACTTTTTCTGCCTAACTTAAATCAGTTAAGTTCACATTAAAGATAATCAAATAATGTGGAATTAAAGATATATTCAATAAGAAACATTATATTAAGAACCCTGAAAGAGGCAGTTATCAATTCTCTTTCGTACAAGAAAGGAAGTTTTATTTTAGTGTCTTACCAATACCTACCTAGTTTTTAAAA
The DNA here is from genome assembly GCA_023333645.1 of Sceloporus occidentalis. NCBI lineage: Eukaryota > Metazoa > Chordata > Lepidosauria > Squamata > Phrynosomatidae > Sceloporus > Sceloporus occidentalis. The sequence continues at coordinate 11,808,192 of JALMGF010000027.1, read as the reverse complement.
GGGGCACTATTGCCCACATTTTTTTTAACACAATTGTTTGGTTTTCCCTCAATAATGCCCTTCATTCAGGGAAGTGGGCAGCAACACCCATTGATGCATTTATGGAGGTTCCTGCCGTTCTTGATCAACCTGTGTGTCAAGACATATGTCTAGTGTACCACAGGAGATGGGTATTAACTTCTGTTCAACACACCTAGTTTCATCAGATTTTTAAACACCATAAAAACCACAACGTAGGACAAAAGAGAAAGTAGTAATACAATCCATTTACCGCCATTTCTGATCAAATCTGGCTCTTATTGGAAGATTTACTTGTATAAATAATAAATATGACTTTTGTGATGTCATTGGTAAATGACACCCCCTAGTATTGAAATGCATTTACAGCTTGGGAATTTGTAGGTTCAGTACAAGCATGGATATAGATATGGTGGGAATTTAGAAAATTGATGAGGATCTTTAAAATATATGTAACAAATCAAGTCTCCATGAACTTTGCTATATTCTATTATGAATTATATCAATTATGAGCAAAGAGCAGGTGAAATATGGTATGTATAGTAATCAAATGAAAATCCACAGGACCCTGGCTTTGCAGCTAGTGTCTAGTAAATAGACCCAGAGCATCAGAAAGTAGTCTACATACAGTCATGGGCATAATGTTTAAAATCCACACTTTTGGAACATCGTTGTTGATGCCAATGTAATTGAATATACGGAGTTATAAGCTTGAGTAGAGCTCTGTTCTTTTCATACATTTTATTATTATTTAAATGAGTTTAAAGAACCTTTGAGTGTCCAAAACTCAGATTATGGTTTTCACCAAGGCAACCGTATTGCACTTCTTTGCATCCTACACATTTTGAAGATCCCTAACCATAACTAGTTTATGATCCCAGAAGAAAAAAAAAAGGATAAAGGTAAGATCAAATAATAGATGATAAAGAAAACTAATGCTGACTAAATATTTGTTAGCCGACATACTCAAAGGAGACTCAAGATGTGGTGAAGTTTTTTTGTGCAAATATCATCTAATCTGGCATGGAAATATAGATTCCTTCCTGTCTCTTTAAAGTTCTAAATCAAAGGAAGATAAGAAATTATGTTTAATGGTCTTCTTCCTACAGATCACAAGGTGGTGATGAAAAAAAGGTGAAGTGGAAAACTGATAACACACAAAGTTCACCAAGGCTGTTTTGTCAAAATGGATAAATAATGTGAATGCTTACATGTAGCACAAGTTCTGCCGCAACTTCTACATGGAAACACACAGAATTCATCAAAATATTAACAAGGACATGCTTTCTGGTGTTCTCAGAAATATATCCAAATATGCCCACAGCTGCTTCTCAGCAGAGACTCACCAAAGCATTAAACCAGGGACACACGATAATGATACATATGGAATGAATTCATACCTTCCCACACAGGAAAGCATCTGGTATTGAAATCAAGATATTCCAATTAAGTAAAAGAGTGCATCTGTTCCTCAATCCTGAGGACAATTCATAGGTATATCCATGATATTTAAAGTAAAATTGTATACTAAAAGGTAGGTAGCTCTCCACTCCAATCTATTAGATATCTAGCACTTTTCAAGTAAAGCTACTGTGCCAAGAGGCACAAAGACACTAAACTCTAATAAAACCTATTGATGGCAGAATATATGCTGATACTGGGTGAATAATAAGGATGGGATAAAAGCCAAGATATATGGCTAGAAATACAGACCACTGCTGGGAGTGATTAGAGCTGTGGTTAACCCCTTCTCTTTTTTTCTACGGCATTCTGATAAAACAGCCCTCTGAAGTAGAGGGTCCAGAATTTTAGTAAAAAGTTGCGATTCGGTGGAATTAAATATTTTCATCTGAGTATTAGATAGTGTAACTTAAAGAGGATATGTTGCTTTTGTTTAGCATAGCAGTATGTGACTTAGGATACCTTTCCCAATGAATACATTTTAGGTGATATTTTAATAGACATATGTATTATGTGGGTATATTTAGTGTATATAACTGAAAAACGTGAGATTTGATTGGAGACGTCTTTAACTTGCATGTTATCCTTGATGAAAAATATAAAAGGCAGGTGACATAATGACCCCACAAACCAAGCACTGCTTACAAATCTGTTATTAAATATAAGGATAAATAACACCTTTTATTAAATATATATCCATCCCTAAATTGTATCATACAGGAATGGATATGGAATGGATGGATATAAATCATTTTGATATATTGAATATACAGCATTCAAATTATGGACTTTGCAACTGAACCATGGTATTCTAGTATCAGAGGAACCCTTGTTTCCTGAAATATTTGTCTTTTTCTGCTAAAATTAAAGAATAATAAAGATGACCTACAGGGCCTACACATAGGAAACTGCCTTGTTCTGCTCTAATGACATGGCAACTTCCTTTTGGCCTGTGTGGTTGAATGTTTGCATAGCAGCTATCTATTTATCCAAAATGAACTATTCAGCGGATAAAAAATAAATATGTTAGGGTACGTTTAGTCCCACTGTCCAGCCAGTAATTAAAAATAAATAGAATAGGCATGAAAATGTGAACAGGGATAATTGTGCTTCTTAGCACATTTGTAACAAATTAGGCGTATCTGCAAGAGCCAGAGCTAATAGAGCAGCACACGTATTATGTCTCGCACTAGAAGAGCTACTTAAACGTTCAACAAAAAGTGAAATGACAAAGCAATGTAAGCATTCCAGAACACTGTATTATAACCAGGATGTCTGAGCCCCAGTCCCGGCAGTTCCGACATTGAACAGCCTCGAGGAGATGTTGTGTGTAGATTTTGTGCACAGATGAGCAAATTATATATATGGGTCCCTGGAGTGGAACATTTGGAGGACAGGGCAGGTGAAAGGCCCAAACTCCATTATTGCAACAGACTGGATGTTTAAGCCAGAATTGCACAATCAAGTCCCTGATTTTCATAAAGTCTGCAACAGGTGCAGGCCATAAACATTTAAACTCGCTGAAGTCTCAAAATCGGGGAGATCGCTGAAGGTAGAGGAAGTTAACTTGTTCTCCCACGGGAAGGAGAGGCCCTGAAGAAGATCCCTGAGTCAAATGTGCCATTAACTTACCAGACTTACGTGTCTTATCTGGGAAGGTTTTCCAGAGCCTGGCTTAGCTAGGTCTGGCAGTGAGGTTTAAATTAGTGAATGCACTGGCATAACTACAGAGGTCACTGCGACCCCTTCTTCCTGTCTTCCCGCTCCACTGCAGGTCAGAAAGGCCCTTTATAAACTATTTTGAACTGGCACGAGGAGATAAGAGCATATCCTCATGTGACCCACGGGGTGAAACCGAGGCTGCACGCAGTGTGTGAACAGCCGGAGAGGAAGCTGCAGGAGCGGTGAGAGGTAAGCAGGGGTGCAGATTTATATATGTATGTATGTATGTGAGCATGGATGTGTACTTGTGTGTGTCTGAGCATGCATGTCTACTTGTGTGTGTCTGTGAACAGGGATATGTAGGTGTTTGTGAGCATGGATGTGTAAGTTGGGTGGAGTGTGTGTTAGTGAGTATGAGTAAATGTGTAATTTGTGTATTTTTACATTTTTTGTATGTTGGAAGGGGGGCAAAGGTCAAATAAAACACAGACAAGATGTTTGGAGGCAATTATGGCACAGACTAGCTGTTGGGGGGCCTCGGGGCAATTTTCCACCAGGGCCCCTTGGTTTCCAGTTACACCCCAGAGTGAATGTTAAGGTTTATTTGCCTGTGCCCGTAAAGTACAGTCAAAGAAGGTTCCAATCGAGGTAGGTTTTATTGTTATGAATTTGGTTTGCCACAAATCAATGTTCTTGAGCATTATTGCCTTAGGGAGACCATGCTTGAGATCCTTGGAAGTGACATTTATGTCCCTCAGCTAAAGGGTTTTGTCACATATTTTGGTGTATGTGGTTACATTTGACTGTCAAATGTAAATTACCACATAATATTATATTTGTATTTTGAAGCCATCTTCAATGATTATACACTGCATTAACCTCTAACACTTCTGATGGAAGACTGTTTGACTCGTCTACTACCCTTTGAGAGATGTAAAACCTCCTTGCATTACACCTAAGTCTCTAACATGCTGGTTTTAGACTAGAAGCTCTAGTCCTAACATTTTCCCCTATTCTCCCTTTTGTTTGCTAGATCGTTTCTGTATTTTAGTGTTTCTATCACATCCTTCTCTCTGTGCTCTCCTCCAACCCCTTTATCACAAGCTGCATTGGTTCCTTCCCAACCACACAAAGTATTAGTTGCTGTGATGCGCACGTAGCATTTTGTAAACTCAACTCAGTTTACACAACATGCAGTAAAACATAATATTTATTTTTTTGACAAAAGATAATTAGTTAAGTATAAAAAATGCATCACCCTATATGCTGCTAAGTTTTAAAACAATGCAACATGACAATTTGTGGACAAATGCAAGCTTCTACAAGATCAACCTGGCTTGGTTGATGAAGCATCTGGTTGAGGCACGCGTGACATCGGGAACAAATCATTTTGTGTATGGGATTTACATGGAAATAATGAGGAGTGGACCAGTCCTTTAACCCTGCTAGTGTGGAGCACTCAGCAAAGTCACCTTCACTTGTCCTTTAATTGTTTGCCTTTCATGATGAATATATGTTGAAAATAGGACCATTATTCTTTCTTGATTTCTTATTCTGACTTTGCCACCAATCCAAATGCATCATTCATTGTTTATAACAAGCACACAAGCACACTCCATTGGACAGGCTCTCCAGATGTTTTCAGCCACCCACGGTAGCTTGTCAATAAGTCATAAAGTTGTAAAGCACAGAATGATTTCCGAAAGAATTGGCGATTACTGCAAGGAGACTTATGAATGAAAAAAGCTCACCGTTGGTGGTATGGTCAGCCCATAGCTCATAAGGTTGGTTATTTTTTTCCCCCTAGCAATCTGTATACAGTTGGCCATAAATTTCACACTAGCATGAAAGAATTATTGTCCTTCCTTTGTGAACATTTTATTAAATGTACAGCTTTCTATACCATCATGTATTAAAAGAAAAGTACTAGAAAAACATTTATTATAACATATGCCATCTGTAACCCGGGAAAATTGACTTTTTTTTCTCTCCCCATTCCGAGTATTTATAAAAGAAGCAAAAGATATATTGATGTAAATGAAATCAAATTATCTAAAATCTCTGCCAAGCAATCTTTGTTTTATAAATCTTTAAGAAATAAGCAGAGTAAAATATGTGTTTTCCATAAAACACAAGCAGCCTGCATATGGTTATAATTAAATAATATGATCATAAGTGCAATATAAACCTAAAAGATCTGTGTTATAAATTAGAGAATTATAGGCTTATGGAAGAAAGTTAATAAAGTACATGATAAAATGTCAAAGAAATGGATGGAAACCATATACCAGCAGCATTAAAGCTATACGTGAACTGTAAGCTATATGTTTTGAGTTTTTTTTTTAATGTATATTATTATAATAAAAGCAATCCCAAAAATGTGGACGTAATTATTTTTAGCTTGTATAGAATGTATGGTATATATCTAGGTTAATAAAGGAAACTCTAGTTTTAATTTAATATGGTTCTGTTATACATTATGCTATCATGGGTCACTTTTGAAATATATTAGTAAATTATAGCATCTAGTTTAATTCACTACATGTGTGTGTAACGTGTCAAGTACCCAAATAAAACAATAATCAAATGACCTTGCGTTTAACATAACCCCTTATATCCCGTAACCAATAGTAGCTCATTGCTATTTATTTTTTTAAGTATGCGTCTTATCACCCTCACCCAATTAAAACTGACAATCTGTAATACTAATGGATTGTTTTTTCAATGGCATTGTGTAGTACATCTGAGAGGAAGAAGAATAAAAGGGTTGTCACCTCTTTAAAATGTTCACTATTTACATTTCTATAACAGAACTTTCTTTGGGCAGTGGCGTTAGGCAGTAATTGATGATTTATCTTTACATAATGATGTGTAATGTTCCCGTCTGTTAAGAAAATGTTTACAGCAGTAGAAGACATCTTACAGAAGTCTAAGATGAGTTCAAATATTTGCCTTGATATACCTGTTTATCTCTCGGATACCTACTAAAATCGTTCTCTTTACGGCGGTACCAGGCTACAAGGTAAGGAAGTCGTCCTCACGTGGATTTGGTAAAGCTAGAGAATGTTTGGGAATCTTACAAACAGATGGAATTTTTCACTGCAGGGGACAAGTGCATGTCAACAAAGAGGATAGCAGGGGTTAAATATATCCCTGTGTTCTCAGGGCAGTGTTAATTGGATTAACTATAGTGTCATAGGGAGATACAGGAGATTGGTACGAATAGGCAATTGTTTTGATCTGTATGGAAACAAGGCTAAAATATTCTAATAGTATCTTTTTTAGGCTTTTGTTTGTGTGTGTATATTATAAAGGTAGTGCATTTATAGATTGTAAGATCATTTGAGCAGGGTCTTCCATTGTTATGGGATACAATGCTTGTTATATTTTGTTTAGCCATTGTACACATCTGCGGAATACGATGGTGTTATGTAATAAAAATAAAATAATAATTTCCGGTGAATTAAACAGGTCACATGGTATTGTTGTAGTAGAATATTTTAAATATTTATTTATTTATTTTTTTTATTGACTTTTTTCTGGTTTTGGTTCTCCATGGGCAAAAATCAGCCCAGAGCATTCAAACCAAGCAAGACAATGAAACATACCCTGCAGGTGCCAAGAGATTAGTCACATTCACCAGATGCTGCTCCATTTCATTTGCTTTTTATAATAGCATCGCTTGTAGAGACCCCCGGTGACTCTGTTTGAAATATGTGTGTCTAGTCCATTGGTGACCTGCCATAGAGTCCATCCAAACTCCAGCCCTGGAAAGTGCAGAAGGACGAACCATAGAAACAAGATGGATTCTACACTAAAACAAAACACATTTAACAGCAGTAATCCCAATATTTAAGATTACTTCATGACACTCTGTGCTGTTGTGAAGAAAATGTGCCCAAAAACCTATATTGACAGCATAGAACGTATTGACGGCATGAATAACGTAGTGGTGTATGCCGGAAGTCTCATGCGATGACGTGATCACCCGCGAGGGTGACGGGAGGTGCGTTTACAATGAACACGATGCTCCATTCATGTGTAGTAAGTGCTGTTGATTGGTCAGAAACTGATCAGCAGTCTCAGAAAAGTTTTAAAAAAATTATTGCTGCCTATAGGCTGTGATCAGTGCATGAAGCAGGCACTATGACTGGCTCCTACCATGCTATCAAAAGTTTTTTGTTCCCCAACTGATCTATGCTTACATCAGCTAACTGGCACACTGGACATTATGCCACAGTCAGCCACCCTGCACCTGCAAACAAAATCATTAAATTAGATCATAAATAAAACAAATAAGAAAAATACCCTACACCATTTTTTTGAGACATGGGCAAATTATTCTCTGGATTACAACTCCCATAACCCTCAGCCAGGCTGGTGATATGGGTGATGGGAGTTTTGGCCCACAAAGTGGGTACACGAGAAAAGCAAAAGGCTGATGTAAGAATGTATCTTTTTATGTAAACTGGGTTTGTATAATGCATTATGTTATTTAACCCTTTATTTTCTGTGTGCCTGCACTGCCCTATTCTGCACGCTGTTGCGCAGTGAAATGAGTGTGTCATATAGTGTGCCCTGCAGATTTCGAAAATTATACAAAAATCCATGCGTGTGGGGTACTTCCGTAATCTGCAGCTGAATACATTTGGGGGGTTTCTCTGCACAAAACGTGGAAAGGTTGGTTAAAAAAGCTATGGAAATTAACGTTACGGCTCATTCCTCCCAGGGATTGGTGAACAAGTGGTTGCATGATCAGTGTCCAAATTCTCCTACTGAAATACCATGGGTTGTCTTCTGTTGAAATATATAATTTTGTGGGGGTATTTTGAGCTGGTGGGCTCCGAAACAATCTGAAATGAGACATAGGCTTCACAAAATAAAATTTGAAAATTTCAGGTTTGGAAAAAGAAACATACATTTTGTGCCCCTTAACTTCTAAAACCATGAAGAACCTATATATGTTGGGCATTTGGAAAACAGAACATTAACCCTTTAATGGCAAAGTGGGCTCAAAATACATTGTTTTCAATGGGTTTAGGGACCGCCCATTGTCCTTAAGGGGTTAATATATTTTGTAGTATTTTGATCAATTGAACAAGACTGGGAAAATTATCATGGGAAAATAGTAATTTTTTCCCAAATATTTTCATTATTCATTAGTATTATTCATACTAAATGTTGGACTATACATCTTAAAATCTGTGCTTGAACAAAAAAAAAACAATATAGAATTTGTGAGTACCACTAAGAAGGAGAATAAGGGTTAAATAAATAATGTAAAAATGCAAAAAAAAAAAGCCCTGGGTTTTTGGAAAAAAAATACCCCCAGTAAAGAAGGGGTTAAAATACAAAAACAACATTTTGTCTCTCTCTTTATTATATCATTTAAATAAAACATTATTTGACCCCTAATACTGTGGATGAATTATGTAACAGTACAGTAACATTTTATTTCTTGAATGATGCTGTACCAATTGAATGTTCATGAAATAAAATATAGGCAAGTGATTTAGAAGCTTGTTAAGTATCAACACTGTAAGTTGATCATTGTGATACATTTAGAGTGCTTAAAGTGATTTTCAATATTAAATATGCATAACTTTCTTTATAACCATAAAAAAGGGATATAATGTTTATGTTATATGTATAATATATAATATAATAGGTCTGCTGTTTTGACTGCTAGGCACTCGCTTTGTTTTAGGCTATCACTTTTACGTTCACCCAGTATGCTAAAAAATTCTTCTGAAATCCAAATAGTGGCACAACAGAAAAACTTTGTCCACTACAAGCAGGCTTCGAATACCCCCGATCTGGATTCTACTGATTCACAGACACGGTGAACATGGTCAAAGACCGGCGTTGCAGGTTCCCGGACCACTATGTGGAGAGATTCATTTGTTAAGATGTTGTAGAAATACAATGAGTTCACATCCAAAGGGAAATCTGAGACCTATGAACCATCTATAAGTCATTCTGTTAAGGAGGAGATTGCAGACTGGCTTGAGCTCCTCGTCCTTGGGGAACACTGTAGAAGAGGACAATTCCTCCAAGTGATTTATTAGCGCTAGGACGAAGAACAATACTACTGGGATACAAAGACATGCTGGACTAGAGATAACCACTGGCAGTCCCTCCAATAATACACAATATGTACTTTTACTAAACTGTGCAGGTGCTCAAAACAATACACTTTGCCTGTGATTCAGTGCCACCCAATAGCTTATCTTCATTTATTTCGAGTACTAGAAATAAATCAGCAATTCATTACCGGTTTCCTTTGGGTACCAGACAGATTGTAAGATCTAGTAGCCAGGGTCTCTGCATAGCTTTTGTTCCTGTTTAATTTGTATATACTATTTCAACAGAGCCGAAGAATCTGTTGGTCATAGAAAAAAAAAAGATTCCAAACAAATCATGGATATTTATTAATATACAAGCGATATTTTTCCAATTCAGTATATAAGATCCAAAGTAAGCCACTTTGGTGTCACCTCTTAACATATCCATTGGCATATTCAACATATAAAGTTTGATTATCATACCTGGCATACGTTGAGTAAATATAAAACTAATACATATTGAGTCATCAATCCAAATATGCATTTAAGTCTGTTTACATTTAACAGAGAACTGGATGGTTTCAAATGTATTTTAATGTATATCATCTGGAAGGACACGTTACATAAATCTATGATACACACAGCACACAGTTTAAAAGATAGAATAATAGAATTGAATAAGACAGTGGAAAAAAACCATTCGGCCCATCTAGTCTGCCCATTTTTCCTGATGTAAAGACTCAGACCTCGGTCCTTGTAGCTTTATGCCTATCCCATGCATGTTTGATTTCCCTTCACCACTTCTTATGGGAGGCTACCCCGCTTATCTACCAAGCAATAGGAGTTGAAATCAGCATTTGCAATTGTTTAATTTGCCTGTAGATCATCCGTGCAAAACCACTACCAACAATCACTCTGATGATTTTATTTTGGTTAATTTACGTAATAGGTGGCTAATATAAGCTTTTATTTAAAAAAAACCCAAAACATTTAAATATGATTACAAAATAATACAAAAGGTCACCAGTGCCATGTAAATCTATGCTTGCAATTAAACTAATATGGCTTATTATATTTAGTAGATATTGGAGCATAGGAAAGAACAAAACCACATTAATGAACAAAATAAATGAATGAGGATTAAAAAAACAATGTCTAATGAGATATTAGCATTATATTCTTTCTTATTTTAATTATCATTTTGCATAACCTTTCATGGTAATAAAGTTCATATCCCATGCAAACATAAATTATATTTAATACCCCTGGGAACATACAAAGCTGCAAAACACAGAAGCAGGATAGCTCGTTATGACTACGGTGGATTCTCAGCCCTTGATTACAATTTGATTTCCTTTGGCTTACGAAGAACAAACTATTTTAGTGAACAATGTTCTTCCTTTACCACGAGTGAGCTCTTGTTACTTGGCTGAATGTCTCATCACTTGCAAACATAACCAGTTTCTTAAGGTAAGGTAGCTGATTTTATATTGATTCAATGCAGAAGAAACTTCTGAAAATCAACAGCCAGATAATATGGCTTCCTAGTGTCTTCATCAATATTTAGCAACCTTAATGTGCCTTCTTTTTGGTGGTAAAGGGAATGAGTCAGAAGGACTGAGATCACCAAAAACTGCTTAAAAACGTTGCTTGTATCTACGGTACCCCTTTATAACACAAGATAAAACTAAAGCTCTTGTTTATATGCTCGCCTTCTCCCAGCCTGGCTACTGCAACTCAGTCTTATCTGGTCTCTTGCATTCCTGAGGGATTTCCCTTATTACTTATCATGAATGCTGCTACCGCACTTACCTTCAATCTCATCTACAAAACTTTTCCTAGTGATTTCCCTACCTACATCACCTCACTTACACAAATCACAAATACATACCTACCCAGTCCCTCAGCTATTATAGGAAGGCCATAAGCTAACCTGTCATTCAGTTCAGGACCGAAGACAGTGAGACAGGCTTGGCACTTTAAGGCTAATGACATAAGTGCGGCCGACGGCAACATCTTTATACTCAAGTAGCATGCAGCTGGGCATTTCCAGCTGGCGACCGCACACAGAAGCCACTTGACTTCTTTACATTGCTTTTTTCTAGAAGGCCGAGGTACTTTGTGCATCCCCTGATCATGTGAACAATGGTTAAGAGGTGCTCTAAATGTGCTACGGCCACAGTGAAAACTAGACCCCCAATCTTGATGTTTTGGGGCTGCACTTCTACATGAACATATACAGACCTTTCTAAGGCCTAAAGAGGGCCAACTGAAGTCCTTCAGAAGTGGTGGCAGCCAAAAGGCACAAAGCGCTCATCCCCACCACCATCAAAAACCGAGTCTTTAGCATACTCCTCTTTGGCATTTGCCAAGCCGGCTGATATAATGCCCATAATGCCTCATAGGGTGGGCATCAGTTTAAAACAATTGCCACATAGTGTGCAGCATTAGAACATATTTTCACTAATGAGCTTTGTGTTCTTGTTGCTCTAATATACTATAAATTATATCTTCAGAAAGCGGCGACTTGACTTCTTAAGAAACTACTCACTTATCACTAAAACAGATTGGAACAAAATGGAACAAATGAAGAAAAAAATGTGTACAACAAACAAATCATTCCATATGTCTCTAGCAAAGAAAATAAGACGTGTGAATTATTTTCCTCACATAAAGTGAGAGTTCTCAGCATGATTTGAAACTCTGTGACTTTTCTGATTAGAAAACAAGGATAACTTTTTTTCTGCATTTCTGAACGTAATCACCTTTCAATGCATACTGTGTGCAAAAACATGAAATGTCACTTTCTTTTAAGGAATGTAATCATGCCGGTACATTTAGGATTTCTCTCATTTTTTTAGGCTACATATTAAGAAGCGGAATATTGTCCTGAAAACCTTGTGTGGTGCATAAAGAGTTAAGATTCCAGGCATTTACTAATACACAACACACACAAGAACAGCCCTTACTCTATGCACTTGGGATATGCCTATGTAACCAGAGATCCCTGCCCAAGATAAAGGAAGCGTCTTCTTGGCGTGGCTTTAAAGGGTTGGCTGGACAGTGAAGTGGATTGCTTTTCCCAGCAGTAGCTAATTTTATCTTCATTGTTTTCTTTTTTCACTCAGTATGAAAATTGGACTTTGGCCACGTTTCATAACAATGCATTATCCTAAAAGAGGATGCCAGCTCTATGCACAGGGTCATCTATACTGTCAAAGGATCACTGCCTTCAAAGAGTATCTAGAGACAAGAAACAAAAGATTTGCGTAAAGTCAGCCTCTGTTTCTAAGTAAACAAGAGAAAACCTTCACTTCCGCATAAAATTCTTTACTACATCGACGTAATGTAAGGATGCCGCATTTCTAACAGAGTAGATTACAAACTAAGTGATTTTCTCAGATTACATGGGAGTTGTGTTTGATTTTATGACTATAAGGAAACCTTTTGATGTGTGCTTCTAGATATGTCTTTGAAGGTTTAATAAACGCCAAGATGGGACATTGTTACAAAATGTTTATCAGCAAATTGAATGCAGGGTTCCAAGGCTGCTTCTGTACTGACCACAACAGGATATCTAACAAAAGCACTCTGCACAGATATATCCTACCAGAGTGTACCTAGCCTTCAAACAATACTCTAGAAGGCACTTTATATACTTGGTCCCACCACAGTCATAGGACATTATCTATAGTAACAGAGGAAACTCCAAAGCATCTTTTTTCCTGGAGAAACCCTGCTGCTCTTCTGTTTCTTCTCATGGTCCAACAAACCCCTTGTCAATTGACTCACACTGAGATATTACCATGGCAGCCTAACACGGCTTAATTACATGGCAGATGTCATGGAACCCCAACTTAAGATCTGGAAATAAAATAGTTGTCTATAATCAAAATGGTTACCAATAAGTTCAATGCTCCATGACAGCCAGTTATAAAGATTTTGGTAGGCTTAAGAGATCACAGTACAACACCGACATTTAAAGTTGGAACTGGAATCTGTAGAACAGTGTAGAATATATTGGTGGTATATAAATCAATACAAAATAACAGATACTAGCACTTATTCAGAGGGACCCTGGTATGAATACAATGCTTAGGTTTGTGTGTTGAATCCTAAACATGTCTTCAGTTGGAAAGCCATTGCTACTAATGGGAATGACAAAATCCCCCTTCAAGACAAAAATCTAGCACCAGGCAGATCCCTGGCTCATAGCTCCTGGAGAGACACTCAATATAAAACTTCTACTATATTACATATGTACTGCTCACATGCATGCCCCACGGGATGGTATATCTTGGAATATAAATGAGTATATAGTGCTATGAAATATGACAGCACTATATAAACCAATAATAATAATAATAATAATAATAATAATATATGATGGATGGAGTTTGGGATCATGCAAAATGTATTAACTCCCATTTACTAAACTGATGTCCCCTTTTACCATCCATAGAGTGAAAGGACTCATAGCTCATAACTGAATTTGTGTATGTTACTATACGTTGCTTCTCAGTGTAGAATGATCTGCTCACTCTTTATGAAATCTGTGACACAATATACAATTTCGCAGTAACAGCAATTAAACGCTAATCTGTGAAACCGACACCAGATTAAAGATTTATTTATTTTTTTTCTTAGCCATTAACTGTAACATATATTGCTTAGCTTTCTGAAAAAGACAACATTTTTTTTAGCTTTGCAATGAAAAAAAGGTTTTTCTTGCAATACTTAAATGTCCACCACACGTAGCAAATGTCCTAATGTATATATATGAAACGTGCAATGCCCTGTTTAACTTACACATTTCAGGAATGTACATAATTAATTTTACTGCAGTTCACCGTGGTTTATTTTTGCTCTACCGTTGTATATATTATGTTGAGTATGTCCGAGCTGTAAGAGTAAGCCCTTCACTTTTATTACCCTATGTGGCAATTTATCATCGGCCACCCTTTTTATAAATTACAAGAAAATGACTACCAGTTCTTTCAATGAAAATAATCATTACGCTTAATCTGTAGTCATGTTACTCCAAAATCAGGAGCTACATGTTGTCAACGTCAGCTCAGAACAGGTATACTTTCTAAACGTGCCTTTCAGTTCCCAAAGAACAATCTAGCACAAATATGTTAAAGGGTCCTTCCTTAAAGCAAGTGAAATGCCTAATTACAATGTGTTCTACATGCAACTGGAATGTTTTAATGGCAAATTTCAAACAATCAGCACGGACATTCTACTGTTTTTTATGATTACTGCACTAAATTTAAAAAGTTTGCTCCAGAATTTCTCCAGTTTTGCTTCTGTAAATATGGTCCTTTGGGTTTTTCGCATGAGACAGGCCAATGGCTGAAAACAAATGGAAAATAAAGAAAATATATTTTATGTAATTAATGTATGTCTTTTTTCTACAATTTTTTTGTGTTATATATTTTTTTTTATTTTGTTTAAAAAAATAATTTGTTATTTTGCTGCAATAAACGAACAGAGTCCCTTGCAACTGCAGAATGTCCACACTGCAGGTTGTAAAAGGCTAATGTCTATATTGTATACACATAATCACTGGTTTGTATTGTCATGCTACATAGCAATTAAACCTTGTAAATCCTTACTGTTGCTTTGATGAAGTGTTACTTTTATAAAAATAGCACTGAACTGTTACATCCCTTCACATATGTTTCCAAAGCTGTTTCTTTTACAACTTAGATGATCCAGCACCCTTTCGGTGTGATTATAACAAAACCCTTAAGAAAAGGGGAAATAACACTGCAATTTTGAGGAACGCTCGATGCTACAAATATAAAAGCATAATTACTACACAGTACACTTTTAACCTTTTCAATGTCAGAAGAATGTACAGTTACACGATTATCCCATTGGCATTCATTTGCTTCAATAGCGGTATTAATTTGATGTCCTCAAAAATATATTACCCATGAACTTTTACATAAAAATTATCGAAAAAAGGGGATTGAATAAATAATTTTGCACTAATAGTTAAACCTAAAATATACATAATTGTAGAAAAGTAGAGAATTTGCCTTTTTGGTGTACAAGGAGAAGTTCTAAAAACCACTTACATTCGGCATAACGTCCTTTCTGTATATTAACCGACAAACGGTTTACTTAAAAAGGGGCATAGCCCCATCTCTCCATTCCCACAGGATTATTTACCATATTGACAGCAAAACAAGTCATCCCACCACTCTATATTACTGTGGGGTTAAGGGATGCTCCTTGGGTCCCCAAAAAACAGCTCTCTAACCACTGATTAGGTTTTTTTTATTTTTATTGCCCTTTTGCTGTCTTAAAGACATGGATCCATTAAAAAAATCTGATAATCCTTCTATTTTGTCAAACTTTAGTAAATCTCTGTCTAAGGCATTACTATTAAAGTTCATTGTAAGTAATGTTGCGACATCACATTTGTCTATTTTACAAAAAAAACTACCATAGAAAGCTAGTATTGGCACATGCGATGGTTGTGTCTTCTGGCTTTTAAACATTAGCCAAACAGTGGATATTTTTATGATATATATCAGCCTGTTTTAAACAAAAGCTTTTACATTCATTAGAACCAAACTTACATAATCACCGGTTCATGAACCAGTATTATGCATTAGCTTGGGAAGTTTTTGGAAAGGGGCAATTGTAGAAGATATAATATATATATAATATATAATATAATAATTTAATATAATGAATATTTGGAAATTTTTTACAAGTACAGATACTGTACATTGTCTATAAAAGCACGCAACTTCTATAAGACAATAAATAATAACTGTCCTTGGCAAGGTTTACAGAAGCATTAGAGAATTATTCAGACACTGTGGACAAAATTATAAAAGGAGACCATATGTTACCTACTGCATGTATACAAATGACACAAACAGAATGTAACCTTAGTAAATGGGACAAATGTTTCAGGAACAAACTCTTGTGTGTATAAACTGTACACCCCACTGAGGTCTACTTTTTGAACAAAATGTGGAATGTGGTTGTCCTCTCTTAAATATGGCTTAAAATATTTTGCCTTAGATGACTGTACAACCTATTGCCCGACGTGTGAATGTTCTCAACACCCTTCTATTCACTTTCTCCAGATGCCCATGTGTCTCTGTCCAGATGGACAAATGGACAAGCCACATGCTAAATATTTTAGTGCACAAGAGATGCTGCCCTAATATGGTACACAAGACAATCATTTGCCAATCACATAAAAAAACAACATTTTGGACAATATTTGGAGGTTAACATAAATCATAACTTGTTAGAATGCTAAATGCAACTAGAATGTTTTATGTGTGTTTGCAGTGCTCCAAAATGAAATACAAAAACAAAATGGAGACACACTAAATTTAGACAATAATAATTTAGACATATTGTGAAATCTGAAAATGAGACAAACTTTTCACCATTTAGTGCATTGATGGAGTAAATATAGGCATGTCAGCCAGTGCAGACGCAAGGGGGGATTCCCTCACCGGTTGATTAAAGGACTGCCCCAGAGACATGGTCATTTGTGATACCTGGTGCCTTCAGGGCAGATCTTGAGATTTTCCCTGTATGATCATATCTCAATGCCTTGAGCAGCCCTAAAACTCCAACCTACACGGGAAAAAGTATTCAAATGGTTATGGGAGGGAGAGGCCTTATTTCAAATCAACAAATAAATTGGCTTCTTGGCCACTAGCTGAACCTTTTTCTTTGTTCTATTTGCAATTCCACATGTATCCACTAGGGTGTCTGAAGTAACAAGGCCCAAGGAAGCAGTTAAATATCAACTGGGCCCTTATTGTGCTACATTTATTGGTTTTCTGTGCATTTGCTTTCTTTAAGTGTGTTTTGGACAGGACTGAACAGTGTACATTAAGGATGTTCTCTGACAGATATGTACTGGGTTGCTCTATCACTTAGCTTGCGTCTCTGGCTAAATGGAGCCAGTTCTCTCTTGAACATGACCTTCCACTGCTTTGCTGCACCACTGAGCTTCTCCTAAATGTTAACATGATTGTTTAAATATACATTGTGAAGGAACGTCAACTACGACTTGTGATTGTCCTTTTTATTCTGGTTACATTATACAAATTTAAGAAATGGATTGATTTTTTTTCTCATCTGACAAGTTTGCAATACAGATTATCATCTCAATCTTTTTCAATTGTTTTCTGCATTGCGTTCACTTTAATTAGTATCACAGATATAAAATTAAAATTATACTTCACATCTGCACTCTGATAATATCTTGTGTCAAGAACATTATTACCAAGTGCTGGATCATGATCTAACAACTAGGGCTAGACTATTGGTGGGTATCCGAGCTTGAAAATATTCCTTTTTCCAGTCACAGGTTTAATTACATATCTTTTGCTGCAGTGCTGACAGTCTCAAATTAAAATTAATGAACCGAAACAAGACAAATATAATATGCATGTAATGTTTAATGATATATTGTTTCTGTAATAGAGAAGCAGCACTGAATATACCGGTAAATTTGTTTCTCCTATTTATTTACATTAAGGGAGGAATTTTAGCTACAATACAACGTTCACAGAGGCCCACCTTACTCCGCTAAATTTATTCTGACAAATGTAACATTAGTTATGCAAGAAACATACACAGAATGTGCCGATAGACTAATGTGGTTGAATTTTCGAGGCGGGGACTACAAGACCTATTTGTGTTTCACTTGGATAAAGTCCAAAGTACTTTATCATCCATGCTAATTTATCATCTCTAGTCTTGGTTCTTTCTTCCTGAGCTACAATATAAAGAGCATTATCACTTTATTACAACCATTATTATAACCTCCAATCTTAATAGATATTTGCCACTGTGATTTTATTTTAATGCAAAATAAGGCAGTATCTAACAGAGCCAGACTGGGAAGAACAAGGTGGCTCTGGCGCTTTAAGGGTGGTGGCCAGCTAATGGTGTAAGCATGGCCGACGGCTGGATATGGACATGTTACGGCGGCCATACAATGCAGCACCAAAAAAGTTAACAAGTGAATAGAATAGTATGATCATTTTAAATTCCTGGATGCAAAAATGTGGGTAAAGTACAAAAACAACCAATATGTCTGAGTTCAATGTTTTAATATTGAATATCTACAGAAATGAATCTTATTTTTTGTTAGTGAAGTTATGGGCCATTCATGAGGATGCATGAGGATGCTCCCAACCTCCCTGTGCCCAACACTATCGTTATCTTTCATTTATATAGTGTCTATCATTTACACAACGCTTCGTACAGTACATATATTCAGGGTATACGACAAGCCTAGGGTTGATAGACTAAGACAAAGCAATTACATTACATTAGGTAGAGAGAGCCCTCTTTACCTCCCTTACACATGGTAAAATATTAGGAAACATGCCTGTGCCTGTCTCTTGCTGGCATCCCTAGCCTGGTGTACAAGATTCAATCTTTTAAATGCCAGCGGAAAATGCATTGTGAGACAGTATAACACATGGTGTGTTTCAGTGATCCTTGTAAAAATGGTCATGATTCTTATCTGACCTATAAACCTTGCATGCAGGGATTCATTTTAAAGTCAATAGGGACTCAGCTCAGAAGCTCCCAAAAGGAGGTGTTTAATGAATTGTGAATTTGCTGTGCACTGTGACCCCCACTTGGGGCAAGAAAGGGCCCGTGTTTCAACAAGCTTAAATTTTCTTTCTTTTAAGCAGTAATGTATGAAGTTTTTTTTTCTGTTAACCATACTTTTACTATTTTACTATTATAATTTTCAGGGTGTTTTATACGATTTTTTTTTTCCTTTTTTCACCTTTCCTATTATAACTGCTTTATTTTAACATAAAACATATAGATTTTAAGCGAACACATGTGACAAATGACATAAACAACAAGTCAGGTAGAAAAGAAAAACACTAGGAAATAGACACATTTTAAAATCTGGCTTTTGATAAATGTCACCCGAAAGTACCAACTTGATTCAATGGTTTAATGCTCACGCACACATATACAATGCCTTCCATTCATGAAAATTCCAAAGTTTTACATGCTGCTTTAGTAAAATACTTCTCAATGATGATTTATTCCGAGAGAATGTCTTCAGCAGACTGGGTTAATCTTATGTGCACCTGGCAGTTTAATCACTACAATAAAATGTAGAAAATGTACAAATCTGTCTACAAAAGGTACATAGTCTGTACATCAGCATTCATATAGTTCCCCTCTGAATGAAAATCATACAATACGTTTATCTTTTCATCTTATTTTCCTACAATTGTCCATTAGTTGTATAGCTTGTGAGGAAGAAGAGAAATGAGAGATGTGATAAAAAAAAAATCATTTGAATACAAAAAGGGTTTTAACAGAGTGCATGAGGGTTAATTTCAAAGGATGAGAATTGTTAGAACAAGAAGTCACGGTCTAAAACTGGAGGGTCAGAGGTTTAGATGTAATGTAAGGAAGATTTACTTTACTGAGATGGTGGTGGATGCATGAAACAGCCTACCAGCAGAGGGTAATACAGTGAGGGAATTTAAACATGCATGGGATAAGAATAAAGCTATCCTGAATCTAAGACAATACCAAAGACTGATTGAAGTCGGAGCCGTTAGATCAGGAAAAACAGGCAGGCTACATGGGTCAAATGGTTGTTATCTGCTGTCAGCTGCTGCATATAAACACGTACATTAAAGTGGCAGAGCAACCTTAAGAAAATGTCATATTATTCGTTTCCCATAGTATTTGGCAAAAGACTTCATATTCTCTTGGACCGACATGGCTATATCCATCTCCTTATTCATTGATAAAACTGAGGACCGACATGGCTATATCCATCTCCTTATTCATTGATAAAACTGAGGACCGACATGGCTATATCCATCTCCTTATTCATTGATAAAACTGAGGACCGACATGGCTATATCCATCTCCTTATTCATTGATAAAACTGAGGCTTTATTATCTAAAGTTTCCAGTAGGGCCTAGTACTTGGTATCAGTATTTTACTGACGTTACTATGTTCAAATAAAAAACAGTGTCACAACTTATTTGGTTCTGAAACCTGATGTATTTATATGGGATACTGCACTAGATCTGACTCAGGGCCCCCAGTCCTACCATTCCAAAGATGTCTTCACATCAGAGCTTCATTTCCACACTGAGCACCGGAATATAATGTCTAATTGTCCCCAAATAGTCCTTTTCTGTCAAAAAAGATGTCAGATATTATAAAACTGTAACTTCATCTCTTTCACCTTCCTAAAGAAAACCATACAAATCTTATCTAACAAAACAGCTGCAAACAATAGATCACCTGGTTCTAATCAAGAATAACTCCTTAGAGATACATTGTGTGCAAGTAACCTCCCAACAAATTGACCTCCAGGTAAAACCTATTAAGCTGTGGCATTTAACAAAAAAAAGGGTAGCAGAGACTGGTCGCCTGATTAGTTAATATTAACAAGATAAGTATATGAATTCCCAGATCCTTCTCTTTGCTCCCATACTTTTTATGTTGCAGTTGTAATTCACTACCTACAACACGGTACATCCACAAAGACCATTAACTCCTTTTTATGTCAAGGTACGAGGTAGACTATGACATAAAAGGTACAAGCTGCATCACCTTAATGACAAAAAAGTAAACAACATGTAAACAATTCATCTATTATAAGGTAAACTACATAGTAGGTAGGGGGTTGGACTCCAGGGATGAAACACAACCAAGATAACAAGCTCATATGGGATATTTAGAATAAATGAGGTAACAAAGATGGATATATGTTGCTATGAATACTTAAAATGGCTGGTCTAACCATTTTGTAAAGGTATTTAAGATTATATATTGGTTTGTACTGCCCAAATCTCTCTTCCTGATCTCTCCCTGATCTAGTCTAGGGCTAATCACTGTAACTTAGTTTATGTGACTGAACTTTAGTTACTCTGTAGTTGACTCAGTTATCTCTACAGACACTGCAGTAGATAACCTGTCATGAGGCTGGAGAGTCCATATAGCAGTACCCATGGATCTTCTAAGCAACCTAAAGGCAGACGGTGTCAAACAATCAGTGAATTATTACCTTGGTTTGAAGCCACTAAGCATGTGAACAAACCAACTTTGAGCGATCCAGTAAACATCCACCCAAAAACTTATTTCCTAGTAATGAAATGCCAACATAGTTGACTGTGCATCACTTCTTCTGGAAACAATCTGTAGTTTAATTATGTCTGCACCTTTGTTTCATTTATAAATTATAAAATATTGAGAGGTTAAACAAATAATGTTAAGATATGTATTTTGATTAAAAAAAGGCAAATCCTCACCCCAAATGTGTCAACAGTGCATCTTCCTTGATGGGTCCAGGAACATTTTCTTCTGCTGGTCACACAAAAGGGTGAATAACCTGAGGTCTCCATGCCCAGAGAGAATAGACCTTTTTTAGTGCTACTATTCCAGTTTCATACCTGTCTGATCCATAGAATTCTAACTTCTGTCTTTACAAAAGTAGCTTGCAACCGCAGGATCACATCAACAGTTGCATACAATTAAACTCTGTGGGAGACTTCCTTAAGAGAAAATGGCATTTATCAATATGAAATGGCATTTACCATATGTGATTTTATGTGGAAATAGCGTGATAGCCTTGGCACATTAATGTTATTCATTAGGCCTGTAAAGCTACCTTGAGCATTTTCTTTAAATTACAGGATGGATTATTAATTGCAGAATGGCTATGAAAATTTTTATCTGTTTATCTGTCAAAATATGTTGAGTTTATGGACCAAAATCTCTAAAGGGAATGTTTCCAGCACCTTGTAGAAAGTATGCCATGAAGAAGGAAGGCAGTTCTGAAGACAAAAGGGGGTCCAACCTTGTACTTGCAAGGTGTACCTAATAAAGTGGCCAGTGAGTGTGTGTGTGTGTGTATATATATATATATATATATATATATATATATATATATATATACTGTACATTAAAGTGCAAAGGGCTGCGTGTACCTTTAAACATAGTTTTGTGAAAAATGTGTATCATTTGGCATATAAAAATTTCAGTTTATAGTAAGATCAAATAAAAACAAGCAGAACAAAAATTAAAGTACAAAATAACAAACTTCAATATTTGAACCTAAAAGGTTTTGGCATTTCTTAGTTCTGTTGGCATCTCCAGAATACCTTTTTTAAGAGTTGGGATTAAACTCATTCTGGGTTAAAGTGGCCCAATGGATGTTTTCACCTAGTTTGGCACTTACAAGTTTAACCAAAGAAATCTGTTTCTGCTCATATTGATCTTTCACAGGCTCACATCTAAATGCTACAAATGAAACCGTGGATCAACCTTGACATTGCCCTGTCAACATTACTAATGGAAACACGGCAGACATGACTGTAACACTTTCTTTTTGCTTTCTTAAATGTGCAGGGTAGAATTGCTGTTAATTCTGTTATGTGTACAGTGGAAAATAGGACATTTGATATAGGGAATTATAAAGCAATAAGTGAAATCATTTTCAATGGACATTTCTGACCCCTTAGGTTCAGGAAGCATGATCAATTAAAAAAATATATCAAGGGCTTTAATACCATGCAGGTTTTTTGGAGATCTGGCACAAAATATATTGAGGGCCTAGTAATATAAGCTTAGATATGTCTTAAAAAAAATACACTGTGGTAGTACAATGAAAAGTTCTATTCTTGGATAGGTCCCTCATTTTTATTACTTCGGTAATTAAGGCCCTGGGGCAGAGTCAGAGGTCCTATCTCACACTGATGTCATAACCGCCTCTGGAAGAGAAAGGAGGCACAGGGGCATTGCGTTGGGCAGCTAGAGTTTGCCCCTCACCTTGCAGCATCAGGGGCAGGTGCCCCTCTCACCCCATGTAAACTATAGTCCTGCTATCTTTAATATACCTTCATAGATGAATGGTGGCTTTTACCCTAGTTGTTTATATGTAACTGCAGCCTTGGTAGTACTAAAACAAAGCTGGGATTTAACTGTCCCCTTAACAAACCTGGGAACTCTCAGGATTTAGGTTTTTGCCCGAATCTCAGGGTCTCAAGGTGAAGGCGCAAATTGTCAGGTTAACACAGTCTGAAGCTGTCCTCTTCCTATTCTACAGTACAGTCACATCTAGGGCTACCAGTATGTTACGGTTGATATCTCTGCTTGAATGCGGGTGACTCAATTAAACGTACCTTTTACTATTGGCAAGTCACGGTTGACATTGGGAAGAATCTACATAGAAAATTCACTATGGCTAAAGGGTTAATATTTCAAAAGTCTCCGGATCAGCTAAGGAAAGTTCCCAAGTACGCGGGTAAATCACAATATGGAACAATATGGAAGCATCAATATGGCCATTATCTTTTTTTTCAGACTTATTTTCTGGTGACGAGGTCTCTTTAAATGCTCTTACCTCATAGTTTAAAGAGTCACACATGAGTTCCTGCTCCCACACAACACTTAAAACAAAAAACAACCAAAAACCTAATAAAACAAAAGACAATGTTAGTTGACTATTGGAGACACAATGCACTTTGCCAGGTCCGACACCCCCCCCCCCCCCCCGTTGTCCTTCCTGAGGCCTGGTAATTTCCTTCCAGACACCAGTGTTCTTTCCCAGACAAACGATCAGCGTTCTCATACTCCACTTCCAAATTCCCATACCATTGAAATTTGTTTCCACTAAGTATCATTCATCTCCCAAGAATTTTTAGTGTTCCTCTCTTTTTCTTTTTTTTGAAATACTTATAGTACCCTGGCATCTATCCCTTGGTTTATTTTGAAAAGTTGTTTATAATGATTTAGTTAAATGTAAGTTTCTTGCTGTTGTGTTCATTTACACCATGGCAAGCGCTAGGCCCACATGTGTGAAGTAATTGAGTTCCACTTGCTAGGTTCTATAATTTGAAACTTCTGCAGTTCCGTGTAATGACAGATAATGATGGATTGCTGTACCGCTTTTGTGTGTGAGTTTCATTCTGTCTCATCATGTTTGCCATTTAACTCATTCATCTGCTCTGCAGCGATTTGAAGCAAAGTACTAAAGGGTTCAAATGGTAGCCTATAAAAGTGATGCACCCCCCCCATTTTTGGGGGGGGGCGTGAGTGCATGATAAGTACAGAGGGGGATTTAAAGGACTTAGTTTTATATGGCTCCAGTGTTAGCTGTAACAAATCAGTATATGGATATTATGAAATGATATGCTTTGTCTGAAACCATCAGAAACCAGAATACATACTATACAAACATTATTTTGCATTAGATATTATTAGCGCTAATCTCCAAGAGAGCTAAAACCGGGGTCAAAGAATCAAAACTTTTTAATTCTTAACCTGTGCCCTGCTTGTAAATGCGTGACAAAGAATATTGCATTTTGTACATACACACCCTTCTTCTTCATACTTCAGCTTACAGCTTTGTGTGTTGGAGCGCTTCCATTTATAACGGTTTAGAGTTGGTTAAATAAAATCAATGAAAACGTCAAATAAAATCATGTTTCCTTTGTAACGACGAACATGTATTAAATGGTTGGTCGCGTATTCTAGGTCATGGATGAAAATATTTTTACTGTAACAGTAAACCAGCAAAAAATGAATGATTATTAAAGTATGTTCTTTTCCTCTGCATAGTCCAGGTAAGGCTACATCTGGTGTGCAGAGATTCCCAGTTAATCCTCCCAATCTGGTGACAGCCCCTCGTTTTATAGCTCTGAATTTATCTGAAAACGGTAAGAAGCCTGGGATTACTGTTGGCTGTGCAGGTCACTGCGATCATCATCATCATCATCATCAAGTGTCAACCCTTAGTTCAGCAGAAATATCAGATGTGCCAAACTTGGCAAAATGTAACCCACACTTGAAGGATTCTAGAATTCTGAGTGTCGGCTCCCAGATAAACGCTTTAAAAAGCACAGATTTGTCTGTGCCGTAGAGCCCTTGTGAGCTTTGGGTTCTAACAGCTTTAAGGTTGGTTGGTCAGTTTTCTTTTTCACGTGAATGGCTTGTGTGACACGTATTTTATGCTTTTTAGGTAAGTTTGTCTTAAAAAAGAGAACAAATCCCACAGGGGTGTATTCACTAAAGAAACATAAAGTTTGGATGTTCCTGTACAAACTATATTTAACCCTTTAATGTTAGGTATTGGGAAATGTTTTCCCCATGTGAGACTGGGACACTTTTTGTAGCCTTGCTATAGTTAGATATAGGATAAAGCATTGTAAAAGGGAAACTACATTTCTTAAAACCCCTGTCCTTCTTAGCTAATCTATGCAATATATGTGGCTGTACATATACATAGATTGCTCACACACAGCCCATGAGGTTGACAGTATATGGCATGATCCAGCAGACATAAGAAAGGGTTAAATTCCATAATTAAGTCAAAGAAAGAGACTCTAGGAAGAAAATACACATGTCCACCATGTATGGAGACCTTTTTGCACCTCTGTTGGGCACACTTTTGAGGGCTACAGCTTGCATTGCCTTCTTCATGTGGTTGATGGGATTTGTAGTCCACAAAAGGTTGATTAATGTTATGTTATGTTTTCATTTTATTTATTTTTTTATGGAAAGATTTAGACTGTTACGGCACACGCAACATCACTGATACCTGTAGGTAAACAGAATTTTATCCAGCAAGCCACCCAACTAATCCCACAACAGATCAACTGGAAGCATGATGCCTCTTTTTACTTTTTTTCGGCTTATGTTACCATGGCAGCAGGCAGCCATTTAGGTAGTGATTGGATTTTACTGTAATATTTCCTTTTATAGTTAATAAGCTTGCTGGTGAGCAACATTCTGTTTACTGTAAGAGGAACCCTCTGCGTTTAACTGTGGGCTTTCCTCTTTAATGGAAGTCTCTCATGTATAGTTGAACACGCAACACTTCTGCTGGGAGAGCACAAGAAAGCATATTGCTCAGCACTACAGAATATCTTTTTAGCAACCTCGGAAAGGAGATCTTAAAGTGCGGCTCAGTATATTCAGTGATTGAACTGGGCATTTTGCGGGGTCAGCTCCTCCCTTGTTCCAGAGAAATTTGCCCTTTCTAATGCAGAGTGAATCCAGGAAATTGGAACCACAATTCTCTGGCCAACTCCTACTTTAGTGAATAAGCCCAAGAGACCAGACACAATGTTTTAATGATGCGTTGATATTTGAGCCATTGAAGTCAGCATCTGACCACCATCTCCACAGTAGCCCTATAACTTTTAGACCCCATAAAATTTACATATGATAAGCTCAATTATTAGATGTTAAGGTGGTAGTCTGGCCTCAGTATAAGTTCTGCTCACACTGAGAGACGGTTAACACAACAATGTCCTAGTGTTTAACGACGCCATAAAACAGAAACAGTATATGTTATCGATACAGAGGATCTGCTGATCACTTGAAGCATCAAAGCGGAGGAGACACATGGTCATTAAGTGAAAATGCCCTTCCTAGTAGCAGTGTGTCACAAAATCTGGATTACACCTTTTCACCTTCATGCCTGCTGAGAACCAAATCAGATGTTAGTCAGTGATGGCGAACATTTTTGGTCCTGAGTGCCGAATTTTCTGCATGAAACCAAGTTGCAGACCTCAGAGTGCCAACACTGCATGTTGGTGCCTACCCCTGGTGCAGTGCTGTGTTGTTTTCACCTTCTAGAAAAAAAAACCACACAAACATATACTCACACTGACTTACATGCACACACACACACACATATATATACACATACATTGTTTATACTGTACGTATATATATATATATATATATATATATATAAATTCTGTGGATAAATTAAAAATAATCTGCATTATATTTAACGCTTCTTTTCTAAAATCTTAAGGGGCAGAGAAGCCACCAAATATCTTGCACCCATCTCCTTTAAACTAGATTTATACAAATATATGTAGATTAAACAGGATGGGCGCAAGGTATTTGGTGGCTTCTTCGATGCAACCCAAGTGCTGTCAGTACTCGGATTTATCGAAAATCCAATACACTTCTAGTTATCCTCCTAGCAAAATGTCATATTAACCTATTATATCACCAAAGTTAAATGGAGAATACAGACACTTGCATGAAACATTACACACAAACAATGGCCCTAGCTTAAAGTAGATCTATGTTTTGTTTTTTTATTTGTCCTGTTAGTGACAACAGTTCCCTTCTAATACAAGTATCTGAACAAGCATTTACATACTCTTATTGCTGGGTCAATCCAAGTAGACACGTCAAGTCTTCGTAGCAAATTCTATCAGGAGTAGATCACTACCTATCCCTGCTCGTGGTATCCTGGATGACACAGCACTTGCAGGGTATGAGGGTATATCAGACTATAGTAGTGTGAACATGTGTTAATGACAACCCCTTTCGTAGTGATTCTCAGTCACAATCGGCCACATATTTCTATTGCCCACTGCGCTTACCAAGGGCAGCACCTCAGCCACCCGTTTGGTCTCACCTTTGCAGCAGCTGTCCATTACTGCTTAGTGCAAGGATATAAAGTCATATCCAGCATTTCTCCTCTTAAGTGTAGCTTTCAACATGCTACACAGGCCTCCATAACTTAAATATGCTAGCTGGGGAGATCATAGATCTCCTTTGCAACCAACCCAATGAACAGGTGTGCACCAGGGAGACAAAAGTTAGCCCATGCACAGCAGTTCATGGGTTTTGCTATAATGTGTCTAACGCAACTGATAGTAGTTACATTAGGAGGAAGAATATACGATATAACACATACCCTGTTGGATAAGAAGGAAAGTAGGGAACATAGACCTGTACGATGATGAAATATACAACATTTAAAAAAAAATGTTACTGCGTTATCCAAATTTATGTTTTTGTCAGTTTAGATGAGACACAAATATTTATATTCATAGAATATTTGACTAAACAGACTAAATTAGTTTCCCAATCACATGGAGTGGGGGCGATAGGGCAATGTGCCCCTAGCAAAGGGGCTGACATCATATGTCTCCCTAGGAAGAATACGGAAGTCCCCAGAGCCCCCCTAATTCAGGTCAATAAAGCAGAACACCATAGAACTATGTCAACTATGTCCATCGAAAACAAGTATAAAAAAGTTAGATGTACGGAACACTGCTACAACCATCTGTTTTCTAATTTTACTTTTTTTCTTTATTTTTTGCCATACGGAGAGCAGGAAAACTGTAAATTTATAGCTGAAAACTTTGAGTTAGGCATCCACTCACACATGGCAGAAACATAATATCAGCAGTTAATAGCAGGACTTTTTCTTATTGAAATCTTAGTGAACTGTCAAGAGTCACAATGAGGTCCCTAGTGCACTAAAATATGATAAAAACCAGAAGTGCCTTTGGGGGGATTTATATTGACATCTTCTAGAAAGACTAGTTTGTGATCCGTATAATACAATTATTCTTTTTAATAGTAACAAAAAAAAGCAGGGAAACTCAAATATTAATAATGCTAAAAAATGTAAGAAGATATTTGGATATAAAGTAATTTGTATAACTTAGAGAATGTTATTAACGTCTAGAAGAGTTTGTGCAGTTTAAATGCTACAAGTGAGAAACATATTCATTAATCTTCATTGAAGCAGAGTAGCTGAAAATAATGGATTATGATGATTACTTTAGGTGTTTTGTTAATTATTATTGATAGTCTTAACGGGTTGGTGGTGCTATGTTGTGTGTATTTATGTAGCTAGATTTTCCTATCACAAAGGAATCATTATGAAAAACAAAAGAAATAAGACAGAATACAAAATCAATTCCAATATCGTTCCTGTCAGTATGTGCCGTTGACCTTTCCATCACATATCAAAAGTAGTATTAAGGTATTAAAGGGTGGTTTTAATGTCTTACGCTGTTTGGCCCTGTTTTATGAGTTATCTTGTTACAAGAATTAGAGGATCTACTCTGTTACCCTATATAAATATAAATATATATATATACTGTTTATATATATATATATCATATATATTCTGCTCTTCGGACTGAGCTCTGCGGTAAGAGATATGACTTATTTCTAAAGTGTGTATAGATTGAACATTTCTCTGCATCAGTGGCAAGTTGTTGACAGGTTGATGACATTTCTTTATGTGTGATGCTTACTTGATTTCTACATCAGAGAAATGTTCTATTGGTTTCATATGGATAACATAAATCAAATGTCTTAAAATACAACCTGGAAATGAAAAAGCTATATTTATCTCATTTTTTGAATAATAAAGCTGCTGGAAAATACCCTGGTTTCTGCTGTTCTTCTAACATGCGCTGATGTTGGCCACAAATTATTACTGCCAGCTCATTATAAACTATTACTGGAAAAACTCAAAATGTTGGAGAAATATGATTAAGTTAAAACCAGTTAAACATATTGCGAATAAACCTGTTTATCTGCTTATCTTGCATCACATAGTATCATTCATCTTACTGTGATTCACACATGCACCCCTCCTATAGTTTCCATTGCAGAACTGATCTCCACATATATCATGCCTCTCTCGGACTTAAGAACAAATTTAGTTTTGATTATTTAAATTAATCCTGCTCTTTATTCATCATACTCTTAAGCAACTTGACCACACTGCATCAATTAAGTCATTGCACGTTAGATAACTTTATATTGTTGTTTAGTAATTGATGTGCTCTATATCAATTGACTTAAATAATTAAAGCATACATCACCTTTTATAAGTGAAGTTGGTTCTTTAAATGCCCATTCTTATCCCTTGGCATTTCTCTTTTGCCCACAGGCACAGTAACCAAGAACACATTTGCCACACAGTGTACCCCATCAAGGCCAGTACTCACCAATCAAGGGATACGAATCTCATAATGGTAGCACAAGTATGAAGTCCAGCATTAACACATGGCTGCTAAATATTCCAAGCGCATCTTATGGTTAAATGTGGAATTCCTTGCCTTTTTTTTTTTTAAACGGTGGTCCATATCCCAAATCAAAGCAGCGAGCCCCTCTGCCTTCCTGCCACTATGCATACACAGTTAAATATTACATGTAAACCTCTGTTGTAAACTAATTTGAAACCATTGCTTTTTATGATATGAGCTATCTATTAAGAATAATGACCCAATTAAAATAGCTGTTATGACATGACTAAAAGTAACGATCCTAACATCTAATTGCTTATATTATGCGTTAAACATCTTTAGCCACCAAGTTATAACAAAGGGTCAAGATGTCATACTAAGGGTGGACCAGAGGTTTATATATAGAATGGAGGTCAACGTTCTCACAGGGATCCTTCTCCAATATTCAGAGTTGTTTGTATTTGCTGATATCTCGGGGCGAAATCTTTGTATGACATCATACAGGCACATGTTTCTTCTTATTCTTGCCCCTGTTTAATTCAACCCTAACTATTCATATTGCAATATTTCACCACTTTAAAAATGCTCCCTGACACAATTTGACAATAGGTTGATTCATTAAAATGTGATCTTTTCAGCAGAATAGAATTTGACATTTTAAAAACTGCATTCGTGTATCGCACCTAGCAACGGGGGATGGAAATATGTCTCATTTAGTACTTTGGAGGGGTAAACAAGAAGGGTTATATTTTTCAGGTTTTTTGTTCAATGAAAATGCGCGTTAACCTTGGCCATTGGAAAGTCAGAAAAAGAAATGAATGATGCTACAGGGTCGTTTAGCGTAAGAACCATTACATGCATTATTACAATACAGCAGTTACATAAAACAAGAAATGAAATGTCCCACTTGCTCAATGAGAATGTCAGAAAATGTTTGAATCACTATCTGCTATATATATCTTGATGTGCAAAGGTATCATATATACTATATGCATTAAGCAAACTGAGAACAACCTATATCACTGGATGTGAACAGGCTAATCTTAAACTCTGTATTGTATATACAGAGATTTTTAATATAATCCAGGAGATGCAACCCCCCCCCCCCCCCCATAAAGCTCATTAGGTTATAAAAAGCTCACAGGTATGACTGCCCTGAAAGCATTTGATGAACTGGGTAAGAGTTGGTGCATCACAATTTTACTAAACTGGTATAATATATAGGTAAACAAATAATAAAAATAAATACCTTGACATTATCTTAAGATAATCACTAGTAACAGGTACAGTAGAAGCAAGGTGGATAAACACCTTATTTGTTGAGCAGGTAGCTTGATGTGACCACTAGCTAAAGAGGAGCAACAAAGACAACTTACAAGGTCAGGGCAGGCAGCAGTCAAAAGAAGGCAATAACAAGAAATAACATGTGCTTGCTCTTTAATACCTTTTCTATTGTTTATGGTACCTTGGCAGATTCTTATTTAGAGGGATATCTTATTCAAAATTGTGAATTTGTGTTTTATTCTATGTTTCTATCGTGTAACCCACAGTTTGTATAGTGTGTCAGATATATTCTTAATGAACGTTACTGGGACTTATCAATGCCTGTGTTGTCTGCAGACATAGTGAATGCAGGTGCTGTGTAACAATCTTTTGTAGAAATAAATATTTTTTTTAACCAAGCATGCTGTAAAAATAGGAATATACGTGACTATGTTCCCAAGCAGAACATCTGTGATGAGAGCTCCTGGTACAAAACTATAAATAGCAGATCCCTGAAACCTTTATTTTGTTTGTTTTTATCAGAATAGTGTCCTGTTTTCTTATAAGCATGTTCACTTGTGCATACAATTTAGTTTTAATATAGAATTGGAATGATATTCCAGAAGTCTAAAGGCTTGGAAATTAGCCTCTGTCACCTCTACCATGTTCATGGTGTATCCATATTCTGTCTAGGATATGTGTACTCGACACACAAAGCTCTATGACTTTCTTAAACCTCTATTTCCTTTAGTGAATGCAAGGTTAAAAAAAAGTATACATGCCTTTTGTATGGCCTCTGTGGGTGGTCTGACTTAGTTGAGATGCCTATGTCTTTGGTCCTGCTACGAAAAAGGTAACATTGACATTGGTGCAGCCAAGGTCGGCATTTGGTATGTGAGACCTGTCCACCTGCAGTGGATGGCATGTCCATACAGTTGCAGTAGAATAACACAAGATGCTTGACCTCCTACCTAGAAGCCCCGTATTTGAATATGAGGTGCCCTTTTTAACTATTAATATATTATTTTATTATATAGAGATTACAAGTTTGCTTGTGTCATTGACATCACACCATTAAAGGGCTGCATCGTGGAACGAGAGGTCTGGGTTTTCCTCTACAGGGCCAACCTATATATTAAGATCAGCACGAGCACTTTAAAGCTACACTCTTACACGCTCATGGAGTGTGACCACGTGTATGCTGCCAGCAGCCGCATACTTAGGAACAGGATCTACCACACGAGCAGTAAAGGTAAGTGACTGGCACCAGCCTACTGGGCATTTGCTCAGTTTGCCAGATGGCCAGACTGGGCCTGCTCATCTACAACGTAGGGACCACAGCTCTGCAGAGGCCTATATTACACCTATAGAGTTGCCAGAATTTGTAACATAGTGATATAGGCACCGTGCATGACTTTTTCCTTGAGGTCCACCAGCTACATTGTGTTGTACATACAACTGCTGCATGAACACCACATTGTTCAACACAGATCAATACCAACATTGCTGTCCAAGATGGGTTAGAGAATTAACAGCAAAGAAAGAAAACCTTTCAGAGTGTATTTGAGAGCTTAAAGGAGCCAAACCATGAGAATATGAAATGCTCCATTAAAGGTTTTTCAAGCATAGCACTCCTCCAGAGATGATGTCAAATGTGAACTATGAAAGGAGTGGCTCCCATGCTGTGCACAGGGACCATCTCCAACTCCTGCAGAGAGGGAAGATAAAGGTCATGAAGATGAACAGTTTGAATACTCTCAAATTATACCCAAACCTTTCAGCTTAACAAAAAAAATCCATTGTTTCAGAGTAGTGATAGTGTAGCATGTTTACAAACAGTAAAGAGTCTAGATCAGATCTAAAATATGCTAATGCCGTGTGATGTATCGGAAACGAAATAGCCACCAAAGCCCTATTTAGGAAAATGAATCTGTGTAATCAATTTGGAATGATGCACCTCACTGACATATTACCTCTCTGCAGAAAAGAAAATGCCATTATAATATCGTAATGAGAAGAACTCAAAGCAACTGTTCGTGTGGCTTTTTAGAATATGCCCCTTGCTTTGTTATCCTTTACTTTGAAAGGTTTCTCGCTCGGCAAGTAGAAGCACATTCAAAAGAACATGAGGGCTGCATGATCAAAATGCACTTTATGGCGTCCATCCAACTGCTGAAAACCTGTGGTATTTTAGCTTGACAGATAAGTCATTTATACCTGAAATTGTCTTACATGGCATTTTAAATAAGGCATTCTACATGACTTCTACACTTCTAACAGTAACGTCTGTTTTCATAAAACCCGTTGTGGTTTATGCATTTTTTTTCTAAAGTTGACCAGCTGTTCGGATTAGGTTTATATATAAATTATAAGTATGTTTAATGCCATAAAGAAAGCACTTTAAACCAAATACCCAGTGATAGGATATAAAATAGAATGAGATTTGTGTTTTTTGACGAATGTATGAAAGAAATAATTCTAATAAGAATTGATAGCTTTGGTGTATAACACGCATTGTACATGCAGTTTGGCATTTTCCATTCTCTTTTCAAAACTGATGCCAAAAAAGTGTCAAAAAGGCAAATACATTTTCATAAGTATAAAGGAACAGTCATACTTTTTTATTTTAAATATTTTTTTAAATAGTTTCAGTCTACCAGTTTTCCTTACATTCTGCATACTGGTTTTATTTGCTGATACTAGATCTGCAAATTAAAACAATTGGATTCGCTTGACTTCAGCGTTTAACTGCATTATTATATGCAACACTATATGTTGTCCCTTCAATTATCTAATTGTTATTATTTAATATATTTTATTCCTATTCATAGGGTTAAACTATATATATTGTTATTAGGGTGTTGTTGAATATGTTATATGGAATTTAAACCAAATAACTAGCCTATTAGTGAAATATATTTTACCTTTAGGCTTAAAAGGGTTTAATGGGAAAATTTTGGAGTCAAATAGAAACAATGGACTAATGTCTGAGTCAGGGGACTATCCCCTGAAAAGAGGGGCATCAGGTCACTTAATCTCAAAGCAACTTCATCTTGTGACTTTAAATCACTGAAACCGTCCGATATATTAATATATAATTTTGAGGGAAGTCGGTGGCATTATTATATCATATCTTTCAGAAACCTTAAAAGTTTGCCATGGTGGCTGATGTCACTTGTAATCCAGAGTAAGGGTGGAAATCTGTGCTATCCATTTGTCTTCAGAATTGCATGAACATGGGTACAAATTAAACGTGTTTGATACAGAACCAACATTGCAGTTCGGTTTGCAGAAAGAGATCATTAAAAAAGACATTTAGAATTTAAAATCTGTTAGTTTGAAGGCCAAATTGTTTTCACTTGTCTTAATGTAATATACGTGTTAAAATTTTAATTGGGAACACAAAGTGCCAAGTTATTCCTGCTTGCAGCGGTGCCGTTTAAAATATTTGATGATTATATAGAGATTTCATAATGGTGTGTTAATGTTTTCCTTCTTATAATTTATTCATAGGGTTTCTATGGATTGATCAGTCCTGTGAACCATTTACCTTTAGAACAGCCAACTGCTGTGCTTATGCAGGCCCCTAAGCACCTAGCAAGAATGGAGAACATCTACTGAGTATTCACCCGTGTGCCACAAAGCAGTGGCAGCTGGACAACCTTTCTTTCTGGAAGGCAAACAACAACCCGGATTCATTTCGATTATATAAACTTTTTCTCTACTCTTCTGTTTTCCCAAAGGACTCAATACCACAGCTGTCCTGTATTTGCCTCCATAGGGCTACCATTACCAAAAATGACCCTAACAATCAAAATATGAAGCAATTAATATAGCATCTGTTAGAATTTGTATGGTCAATAGGTAAAGCAATAATCATTTCTGATTGTCCTTACTATATATTGTAGACATGGGAACACCACAGCTGTAGACCACAAAAGGAGCCCAGCTCACACAATCTAAGGTTCCAGCAGCTGTGTGAGCAATGTGTTAAAATGGAGGGCCCACTATTTTATTTGCATCAAAATGGGCCCCGACTTTAATGTTTTTCTTTTCATTCTGTATTCACTGGCAGCTGAGGGCCTCTGTTCCCAAAACGGAGATTTTTTAGAACTTTAGACAGTATTTCTTATCAAAGTCCATATTAACCATAATCTTTACATGTGTTCACCATTTCCTTGAGAAAACAGCACACGTACAACAAAGCCCCTTCCCTATTTGTTAGGAGCGTTTGTTATGGCTGCTGCAATCAGGAAGTCTCTATTGTGTGAGGTAGTGTAGTTTGTATTCTAGAACATTTTCACTGACAGACATGGTGTGCTTCCTGGCCCAAGGTTCTCATGAGATTTTCCCATATATAAGGTTAATATTAAAGAATACTGTGTGTCAGCACTTTAATAACTTATTTCATTGCCATTTTTGCTTGCCAGAAACATATGGGACCTCTTAACGTTATGACAGAGTGTCATTGTTTTACATGTAAAATCCTATCCCCTATACCAATCGTCATAGGAAGAAATGAAATGGATACTCCAAGGAAAATTATTTGGAGCGCAAGAGAACAATATTAACAGTCAAAATAATATGTTGTGTCTTGAAGAGGAAATACAATTTGTATGGTTCTAGAAACTTAACTAGTTTCAAAACTGAAATGGACCATGAAATTAACAGTGGACTATGAAACAAAAACTAAAAATAATTCCAATTACTTAAAAAAGAAATCTTAAAGCCTGATCTTAAAGATCTTAAAAATTTAGATTGGGAAGGTACTTAGGAACATTCAATAACCTATTCTACATAGTATAATTATATCCCACTCCTAATTCCTGCAAGGTAATGGTGTACTTTGTACATATCGTTTACTGTGTAGGTTTGGGGTGTATGTTTACACATAATATAACTAGTAATTGTTGAAAAGTCTGTGATAACCTCTTCTTAGGGAGCAGCTGAGAGACGCCATGACTTCCATAGCTAAGCTGGTATGTCAACACGAGTGTGCCCCAGGAGTAGAATGCAACGCTCTGTTGTACCCGTGTGGTTACAACTGATGCAACCAAAAAAGAATGAAAATGTCTCTTTTTATGTAGGACCCAGTACAGGATATACCTGGGGGCAATTATACTGCTGATCTCAAACTGGCTACTTTTCTTTTGGTGGTTTTACAGGTCAATAATATTTAATAGAACATAGTTTCCAGATTAATGTGTTTTAATGATAGATAGATAGATAGATAGATAGATAGTATCCTCATTCTGATCAATAGGTTTCAGTTTTGTGTACATTTAAATAGCAGAGATCCTTTTTAACTTAGAGAAAGGATGGGCTTTTGATATACAGTAAGTGTTTATCATATTTGCTCATTTTGGCATGAAATCCTTCCTATGTATCTGCCCCAACGTAATCTTCCTTTATCTCAGGATAATCAAAGTACCAAATCAAAATGACAAGTTCTTGATACATCAAAACTAAAAACCCACACTCTGCTGTCCTGTCTGATTTCTGTTATGTCCCCCACATTTATTTTAGAGCTATCCCCTCTAAATTCTATGGGATATTGTACTACTATGAGCATTTTTACTTTTATTCCCTTTGAGACTTTCTGTTTTCCTTTACCAGACACCAATAAGTACTCAGCTATTTTCTCTTCCTTAAGTGTATTGATTAACTGACAAACACTATTGTTGGTTCTTTTGCGTCTTTAGTTACTTGTTTATCTTTCTGTGTCTGTTTTCCTGCCTGAAAACATCCCTTACAGCCATCTGTAACATAGAAACACAGTTTATAACCAGTCCTACTCTTTATTTATTCTTTAGGGTGGCTCTGTGAATATTCACTTGACATTATGTAATACCTGATCATTCAATACTCTATATCATGTGATCCTGTGTCCTTTACCGGTTTTCAGTGTTCACCTCTAACTTCTCTCAGAGCAGAGGATTCTGTATATGTGATAGACTTGTGTACAGCAAGCAAAGTCGGTTTGGATGAAATTTTCCTTTTGTTTTTGACATGTGCTTTTTCGGACAACAACTTTAGCTTTTGCAAGAATTTCAGAGGGCTTTTTGAGTCAGAAACAAAATTCAGATCAGGGGGAGTCCCTGCTACTTTCTGGACCTTTATATTTTATTCCCTGGCAATCTGAAACAAAATGGTTCTTTTCAAAAGATCTCTCTCTCTTTCAACACTTCTCATTTTCTGAATGTATGTTGGACCCAATGTCATAGTATTCCACGCATTCGCTATTTTTTTTCCCTTTGTTGCTGTCATGTCTGGGGCTCCAGCTACTAAGTAAGACATTAACTACGCACGGAAAAAAATAATTCAACTAATTTCCATCCAGCTTGGGATTTAGTAATGTAACCCACAAGTAGTTGTAGTTCCCCATGTGATAATACATTAAACCATCGCCTCAACAGTTTTCTCATAGTAATAACATTCCAAAATGAAAAATTCTTTAACTAAACGTCATTATTAAAACTGCTATTGTGATTTAGCTCCTAAATAACCTACTCTTTGTTTCAAAAAGTGCCATATTTTGAAATTCACCAGAAAGCTTGGAACAGAGAACAATGTACTAATTCTGATATCACTACATATATTGTGGGCAACAGGCATTTTTCTACTCTTATCAGCAAAAACAGATGGCAGAACCAAATCAAGAGTCTGAATCTTGGATTCGACATCTCATTCAGTCATAGCATTCCAAAAAAAAAGAAAAAATCAATGCTTTCTATGCTATAATATGAAGCAAGGGCCTGTCAGCCCTGAATGGTTAAGCAGAACGCAGAAATACTTAGGGGAATATCTCAGATAAACAATGTGGACAAGCTGAAAATGTTTTTTCATTAAAATTTGCTTTATGACAGAGATTATAAAGAATCCCATCATTCATCATATAGCAGTGGGTTTTAACACACTTTGTGAAATTCGATATATACCACTTATTATGCGCCGTTATGCAGGAATCACACTACACATACCTGTTTTTAATATTTCATAGCATTTTTTTCTGTAGCTATTAGCCAATCTAGGGAAAGGCAGTTTTCTTGCGAATAATGAGCATTTAAAAAAAAAAAAAGAAAATATCTTGTTAGCGTGAAAAGACAGGACATAGATCAGGGCAAAAATAACACCTATTTCTAGACTTACCAGTCTTTATGTACCAAACCCAGAATCTGTATGGCTGAAAAAAATCAGGAGCAGGAAAATCATTCTTTATTACATATTTTTAATGATTTCTGTAATAGCCATTATGTTAGACAGCTATAATTTGTCATATCATTGGAGCTCATTCCATAGGTGCAATTAAAGGGTTCTCAGGTTGCACCTAGAGGAATGATGAGCAGACAAAACTCACAAATCAAAAGCTTATTGCATTAAACGTGAAATGTATTTTCATTTTCATGTCCAGCTCTGTGGGCTCGATATAAGCAGTAGTTGCAATGTTTTGTTATTACCTTTTCTTAAGTCGTTTTCTTGAGC
Source organism: Sceloporus occidentalis (assembly GCA_023333645.1). NCBI lineage: Eukaryota > Metazoa > Chordata > Lepidosauria > Squamata > Phrynosomatidae > Sceloporus > Sceloporus occidentalis. The sequence continues at coordinate 11,769,439 of JALMGF010000027.1, read as the reverse complement.
AGCCTTAATATCTAAGTATTGAAACATCTGTCCAGTTAGTACTTTAAGGTACATTAAACTAAAATTATTAGAAAAGGGAAACGTTTTGTAATAATACATAACGGGAAATAGTATCTACATATGCTTGCTTTCCCACCGTGTTGGTTTCTGTGTAATTCTTTTTAATGATACGAGTGCTGTGTAATTTGGGATCTTAGTGATCCCAGTTATATAGTTACATATCACATTTTACAAGCAAACCTATAGATCTAGTTCCAAGGTATTTGACAGGCAAGGTGTCTGCTCCCATATAAACAAGTACACATATGAATAACAGTATTGCAGAAATATCTTCTTTGGATCATGCTACCGATGATGGAGCAACCTCCCTCCACATAGTATCAACATGAGTGCTCTACAAGGCAGGAGGTTGGCAGCTGATGGGATGCTAGCAGTAGCATATGAGAAAGTGGTGACCAGTATGGCATGCTAACATTATTATTAATAATAATAATAATAATGTCCGCTACGAGGCATTGGTGAGCAGTCAAGGTGGACAGGTGGACAAGGTGTCTGCCTCGGATGATGAGCCGTTGGGGGTGCCACTGTCATATGCTCTCTTATGTTATCTAATAATAGACTGGAAGAAACCCAAGACGTGGTCGTGCTTGCAGTGAGGTATGTGATATTGGTGGACAGTGGAGTACAATAGTGTTTTAATATTTTTAGGACAACTTGTGGGTTAGTATAGATAATGAAATAAAAAACGAGTAATGTTGGATGTATATAAAGTTTTACACATATGTTAACATTGCCCCTGAGATTTAATAGTGTCTAAAAATAACCCTATAACAAAGAGTATGTATAAATTCAAAACAGTATTAATAATAATAATATTAAACAGAAGAAGCAGAAAGTCTACCATTCCCAAACCACCGAACAGTCCTAAAGAATCCCACCTAATCAATGATGTTTGGTAAGTCACAGGGGGTATACTGATTGTAGTAACAGTAATGATTGCACTGCAACTGCCAGTAATGATTGCACCAAATGTTGACTGGAGATCCTCAACTCCCCCATTTCACTAGTCATTATAAGGGTTTCTCCAGCGTGAATGACTGAGCCAGCCCTGCATTATGCATAAGGAGGCTTTGAAGAAATCTCACTGATCTAACTATACATTACACATGGCCTGCAGGAGAAGCTCGCTGGGGTTGGACCTGCATAATGTTTAGTGAAGTGAAGGAGCTGAAACAACAGCACTCCTGCAAACCTTTAGTGAATAAAAGCCATTGTCTCAGGATTGCTTCTGTTTGCTGCCAATAAGTATGCTCCTGTATTGTAGCACCTACCTTCCCCCACACTACACTTATAGTCTTACTAAATTATGCAAACACAACACTTGTACAGACAACATGTGTAACAGCCGCAAAACATTCCTACTAACCAGACTGTGTGAGGTGCAGGAAATTAGAATAGGAACTTCCAAGCAAAGCAAGGGAATTTATACCAAGCGTGTACATTTCTTTGCCAAGATAACACTTTGGTTTATTGATTTTTCATGTGACAGATCATGTCTCTTGTTTCCTTTACTTGCCTTCATATGTCTTTGTGTAGAATCTTTGTGACTGACATCCTTCCATTCTCTAGATCAGCTCAGTTAATCTGCATGATATAAAATTATAGCTCAAGATCCTGTATTTTCTTAAAATGATTTCCACCCAACATAGAACACATGGCTACTGTAATTCCAAACAAACATCTCATTATATGGTGGATCCCTATAAAAAAAACCAAGACAGATATTTTTAAACATCACTTAATCCTGAGTTTATAGAAATTGTATTGGATTCTGTATTTCAATGAAAATGGCTATAACAACCAGAAAATACATAGTTTCAAATGTTCAGTTCAGTAAATGGGAAAGTAGATTTTTATGCCAAAGTTTTCTAGTTCTGTCCTTCCATTTGGGTTTATATTCCAACATTCATGTTCCAGGGTTTGCTGTAGAATGAGGATTTTGGGCTTCATCTGGGGGACAGGAGTTGGGCGACCATGCTGAAACATCTACCAAGCTGGCCATGATCACAGAACTGGTGGTGGAAATCAATGGAGTATTACATGTGAAATACAGTTCTTTAAACTCTGAAATGTATGTTAAGGGATAGATGAAGTTCCTGTGAAGACATCCGCTGCATCTGCAGGCTGGTTGATACTTCCTTATTGTTCCTGATATTTTCTTTGTCACAGCTAACAAATTTGAACACTTTGGGTGATTTATTTTTCACATGAGTAAACTATACAGATCGGCTACAAAGCATGTAGTTGAGCCTAACAAAAAAGAAATGGTGCATTTTAATGGATATAATAAAGGGATATGCAGACTTTGACGGTCTATAGAGCATCATGAAATCATTGAGCACAGACCCCTACCAATGCCCACCATGAGAAATGTTGGTGCCTACCCTGGTAATGATGTTAACATCTGTATTAACTACAATGACTTTTATTTATTAAAGAGACCTATTTTATTCAATATCGGTGTTTACGTGCGATATGTTGAATCTCCATATCTCTGGGGTAAATTTAGTATTCTCTGACCATCACTGATTTTCCCTAAGCTGAACTCAGTGAGGGTTATGTGTAAAAGGAGATTCTGTTACATTTTTTTTTTATAAATAGCAGCAAGTGGAATATCCAATTCAAATTCTGCATCAAAATCTTTTTTAAAACATGAAGAGAGTGGGAAACTCAACAGGCTCACATTGCTAGCAAGGTTCCTATGAGAAGTCACCCTCAACCCAGTGGGTACCTGTTATAATAGATGCGAGTACGTATCCTCACCAGTTGGCCCAACTCATGATTTAGATAATATAAGGCTAACATAAAGTCTAGTTTTTGGGTGGGGGGGTTACCATTTCTGTTTGCCATTGGTTTATAGTATAGTACCTGATTTCTCCAGGCACCATTCATATCTGATCAAGCCATTGTAATGTAGGTTCAGAAAACTGAAAGCAATTAAATCTATTGATCTTTTTGTGTGGAGGAAAAAATTCACACGGCTTGGAAAGTAATCACCATGCAGAGGTTTAATAAGGCACTTGCCAGAAATGTATGTACCCTCCTTCAGGGATTAAAGAGGCACTGCATCCTTAATATTGCATGACTTAAGACAGGGTATGTTTGTACTTCAAGCTGGCCCAGCACCTTAACTTCTGAGCTAACGTTCTTGCCTCCTTCTATTTTCAGTTAGTCAATTGACTAACCATGCCTTACTGGTCTAATTACCACATCTAGTGCACTAATTAAATAGGTATTTATCACCAGCCCCACATCAGTGTATTCCATTTATCGTGCGTGTCCCTTTTTAGGAACGACAATTCCTCTTTGGTATTCAACTCCCTCTGCTCCTCTTTCCTCCAATGATGTCCTTCTTCTCTAAGAGCTCAGAATGTTTGCTGGGTATAAGTAAGACACAGCTAAATGTCTTTGTAAATGAAATTTTACAAAGTGTGAGATTTTTTTAAGTGGTCAGTTACTTGTGATAGGTTTTTCTCCACCATTGAGTCTAACTCAGATTAGAGACAAGGGAACCACAAGGAAAGGTAAACATTTCAGTCAGACTTGGAGAGATCAAAAGTGGGAGCTAGATGGGTAAGCAGCGGTACTGGTTTGCCCTCCAAAATGAAGGACCCAAGGCAGGAGGCCTGGTTGCCCCATCTAAGGGCAGCCCTAGTCCTTTCTTGAAGCTTCTCTCTTTCTTCAGCTCCAATTCACTGTACTATTATTCTTATCGCCATTAACAGCTACAAAGCAGAAGTTGGGAAAAAAAACTCTCTAACTACAACCACCTCCATATAAACCAGACATAAATCTAATTATTAATTTATAATGAATGTCCTCATTTAATTCCCATGATCCCATCACACATCTTCTGTAAGAATAACCTTGCATGCCTGTAATATCTTGCTTTTCTGCTGTAGGTCAGTCCTGACTGCTGATCACATCGCATAATCTTTATTCTAATAGCTTTGTGGTCAATTAACACGATGTGTACAATGTAATCAAGGCAGAAAAATAAGAAGTCGCGGTGCTTCCATTTACATAAAATCCTTATCATGTTAATGTTGAGGTAGCTTTTTCTTAACAATCTTGTGCGTTAGAGGAAACATGGATGCTAGAAAACTGATGGTTTTGTTACTGGTTTAATATATATAGCACATTACAGCTATTAATATGCAAAATATGCACTTAACTCAATAAGTGCCATGGGGTTTTGTTGTGTCAAAAACAGTGGCAGCTGTTATAGGCCCTAATATGGCACCAAATTTCAACTAAATATATCACCAAAATATGTTTACCAATTAACAACAAAGGGTTCCACTAAACAGTTTTGGATGTATTTGTATTCCAGCATGACTGTTCCCCAGTGCATAAAGCAAGGTCCATAAAGACATGGTTGGATGAGTTTGGTGTGGGAGAACTTTACTGGCCTGCACAGAGCCCTGACCTCAACTCCATCAAACACCTTTGGGATAAACTGGGACTGAGATCATGAGCCAGGCTCTCCCGTCCAACATCAGTGCCTGACCTCACAAATGATCTACTGGATAAATGGACAAAAATTTCCCATAGAAACATTCTTTGTGGAAAGTCTTCCAGTATTTAGAATGCAATATCAAAAAAGTCCCTACTGGTGCAATGCTCAGGTGTCCCGATACTTTTGTCCATATGGTGTCAATGTATTTACAAAGGTTTTCAAACTTTTTTTTAACAGTAGTAGGACACTATTCCCCAGAGAAACCCCATGTTTCCCCATAATGAGACTTACTATATAAAGTTAGATACTGCTATCAAACAAAGTTTATGGGCAAATAAGGAACTACATGCAATAAAAATGGGGTTCCAAAAATGAACAAAGATAACAGCTTAATGAGAACATACTGGGGGGTGGTGACAGGTGAAACAGTGCAGGTTTTAGTCTTAAACATTTGGTGCAGCGAGTTTTCTTTTCAGTATTTGCACAATTGTTTAACAATTTGGTGTACAACACGCATTTTTCTTATAGTATTCTTACAATTTCTCACAATGTCATAGTTATCACTTGATATAATCTTCCTAATCTATCACCATTTAATAAATACTGCCAACGGGGAACAGAGAAACAGACTGCCCATCCAGTCTGCTCTTTTTTCTTCGTGTCTTATATTCAGGATAGCTTTATGCCTATCTCATGTTTCAATTCCCTCACTGTGTTAACGTGTACTCCCTCTGCTGCAAGGCCATTCCACTTAACTACACCTCCCCAGCAAAGTAAAGATGCTACCTAGGGCTGTCATATAATATTGCTATATCTTCCAAATCTAGCAAAGCCCAAATTCTGAGGATAATCCATATATCTGATTACATTTGCTTTAGATGTCTCTCTCCCAAGAACGTCTGTCTCTGGGCTAATCTCAAAACAGCCATGACCTTAGTGACTAGAGACCCCATAGTGTCATATAATCCAGGGGCATTCCAGGGGTTAAACACAATGGATTTCCTTAAAACAAATTATGATATTGATATTGATATTAAAAATATTTATTTTCTGAAAGAAAATATATAAATGGAGTATTTATGAGTTTATAATAAAACTAGCACAGTATAATAAACTTAAATATTCATCTTACAAACACACCTATGTGTCACATTCATCATTTTAAGTGATACTCTCTTAGTAAGTAATTTCTGCTAATGCTAAATATTAATATTGTTATAATTAAGTCTGCTTGTTTTACTGATTTCAGTTTCTTGACCTTTTTTCAGTAATTCCTGGAAACTGCAACCTATTCTGCAGCTCGGTTAAAATAATTAATGTGATTATATGTGTACATATAAAGCATATAACGTAAGATCTGGAGAGGTTGATCGCATTGCAGTCTCCCTCTGACTTGAATCAAAGATTTTAGTTGATTGCAGGGACTATTAGTCGGGATACTCATTCAATACCTTTCAGCTTAATTTAAAGCCTGAAGAGCAGAGGCTGGATTTTTTTATTTTTTTTCTTTTACCCCAAAGTGCTGAGTGTTTTTCTTAACACAGAAAGGAAATAGCTGTAGAATGCTTGGGGTAGGAATATTTTACAATTAGGAAGATTTATTTGACTCCAATGAAATACGTCCAATAAATTAGTCTGTTACAGCTTGTGCAAATAAATATCCCTGTGTTAGATTAAGTTCAGCGCTTTCTGTCTAGAAATGGGGAGTATGAGGTTTCTGTATTTCATTAGAATGGCTGTTATTTATACTTTAGGGGGAAAAAAATATGATGGGGGTGATTTTCGACAAGGTGGTTTCATGCTTTACTTTCCCCTCTGGCATGGAAAAAGTAAACATTTTGCGTTCAAGTACCCTTGGGGCGTACCTTTAGCAGCCAAAGAGTGAATATTTTGAGTGTTGTCAGAACACGGAAGCCAACTGCTATCAAAGACTTTGCATGATGTCCTTTAAACTTCAGAAGCCCACCGGAACTATTTCAGAAGAAAAACGTAAGCGTCTTTGTCATTTGGTTCAGCCCAAACAGCTTGATGACAGTCATTTTTTCTTCTTTATGAGAGAATGCTGTGTTTAATTGGGCATTATAACAGGCAGTGTTAAGTGCTGCAGACCTCATCAGTAGCATTTTCCAGCCAGCTCAGTGATCTGGAGCACCAATTACTTCCAATGAAAAGACTATTATCTCCGCCTTGCTGTGATAGCTAGCACAGACCTACATTTTGGATAAAAGTTTCAATTCTTTCTAATCAGACCTGTGTTTTATGTTACAAATGTTTATAATAAAAAAAAATGAGGTGATGTGAGTTTGTGGGGGGTCTTCATGTATTTACCAGACCACACCAGCACCTTAAAATCAAAGATGGACATCTTCTGACCAAAGAGTCCAACACAGCAGCTGATTCTTTTTTCTTTATAAGCCATCCACTGACCATGAATAAAAGCACAGAAGATACAAATACCCTGCACACCACGAAACTGGCATTACTGTTCAAAGACAAGAGTTATCAATACAGCGCTGTACTGTGTATTGTGTCTATATAAAATTATGATTAAGTATATTAACTATACAGCTACACACAGTTATGATACTTTTGTCATTTGATGTTATTTGGTAAAATGATAACCTCGGCCATTCATCCCACTTGCACTTTCTGCTCACTGGTTCCCAATTTACTATTGGAATCAGATGCTCTCAGTTAGGTCTCAAACTGATCATCTGGAACTGCTGACCCTCATCATGATACTTATCTCATGACTAATGGGCTTACGGCAAATTATTCATCTGTTAAAATACATTACTGATGTCTTCTCGTTGGATTTTCAAGTGTTTTTTTCTGTTATTCTGCTAGATTGTACTCACCCTTCTAACTTAATCTTGCGTTGTTAATATAGATTGAATATTAACGTTATATGCATTGATATACAGGAAGAGAGACTAAAACAGCAGGCTAACACCCTGTATTTATTATAAAAAATTGCAGAAAAAGCCAATAGCTAATTTTACACTGGAGCAGAAACATATGTCTTTAATATATCTTCATTGTTTTCCTCTGACAGTCATTTCATAGCATATCATTTTATTGACCCGTGGTAGTCAACAAATGAAAACATCACACTGGTTGTAAATGAAAGCCAACATGGATCAAATACCAGCTCAAGAAGGAAATAAGCTAATTTTCTTCACTCCTTATTGCTAGATGTGCAGCCAAAATGAACAAAAAAACCCTCAGGCCTTATCTTTAACTTACTTAATTAACAATGAATAATAATGAAGTACATAGAACATTAAATAATGTAACAAACTAGGACTGTGTATTTTCTGCTATAAAATTATTTAAAAGGACCATATACCTATAGTAGTGAAGTCTAAGCCACTCCAGAACCCCATAATCCCTAACACTGGTGAACTGACTCTATTTAGCATATCTCCCAATGTCTAAGAAAACAAAATTTAGATTATTAGAGCATCAAGGGGCAAAATAACTGAACCAATCTGGAGCTAGATTTCATGTTAGCCTGGGGGAAACTGTGTATTTATATTGGGTGCTGTCCTATGCTTATTCGAGGGCAGCACCCCCAACACCTACCTTTGCAGCCACAGTCAATTCTACTGAGCACCACTCAGAAGGACGTTTGGTACTTGATACAGTGTGCTATGGAGGCTGTGCCAGCCTTGCACAATCTTCCATAGCGTAACTGGGCTTGTTGAGCAGAGCCTACTGAGCAACAGTACACCAGGGAGCCTGACTGCCTATTGGGATGATGTGTCCTTGGTTTTGCTGCAGAGGAGCTGTTGCATTCGGCTACCCCAGGCCTAATTGAGGTAGGCCTGGACATCTAATTCTCTTGTAGGTCAGAAAAACTCTCAGCCTCCTAACCACTTCATGTAATGACACAGAACATTTTCTAACCATCAATGTATGATGCACATACCTGGGAAATTATCTGGGTCTCTACGTCACCACCGGAAAACTCTGGGTTTCGCCAATTTCCCCCTTAAACAGCTGCGTTTCCCGTGATGTCAGCGGGAACTCCTACTGACTTCATTGGGGTCAGCGGGAGTGGGGTAGCCGGAGCCATAAAGTTACCAGGTATGATGATGTACATAACTGAGCCAGGCAAATGATGGCCTGGAATATACACTTGAGTGGAACATCATCAACTGAATGACCAGACCTGAATTTTCTTTATATAAAGCGATCATTGGTTAGTTGAAAGAGCTCAGGACTTCCCATATTAGCACACAGATGCATTAATGTTGATTAGAATTATTATGAAGTTATTTTCATGGCAAAACTTTGACCATTAATTAGTAAATATAAAACAAAGTAATGATCCATTAACTAATTTCATAGAAATCTTATTATACAATATATTATCCATTCATATGGAAACAATGGGTGCGTCAGATATTCTGCCCTTAATTTTGTGCAGTTGTGTTAGCCTCAGCTAATGCTGCAGTCTCAGTCTGGGAATTTAGCCAAATCTGTTATTAAAATGTTTTGTTGCGTTATTATAGGCACAATACCAATTGCCAGACAACATATAGCCACATCATACTTGTAGCTTTGCTTATCTTAATTTCATAATGTACTGAAATTCTATGTTATTTTTGGTACCAGAATGATGAATAAGAATTGAGTAAAAAGGTTCTACGTGATTACTAGGGTGCTGAGACTAATAATTTTGCATCTCATTTCTTTAATAATGTAGAGTACTTATTCCTTCCAAGGAAAACCTATATTGTTCCTTTTATGAGAGTATGAAGGAAGCCTATAAGGAAAGGCTGCAGACAAGGCTAAATAATATTAATAAATGATTTGGTACCAAGCTGAAATTCAGCTAGTAGCAGGCATGCCTGCTAAAATATTTAAAAAGCAAAGCTGTAGAATCTTGGTCACCTCATCATACCTTAACATTTCATTCAAATTGTTTTATTACAGAGATGTATGTATTACCTGTTTAATAAATGGCAAACTAATTTTAACATAGATAAAACAAAGGTTATGCATATGTTAGTAATAGGAAACATATGCACTTAAGACAAAGGGATATTGATGGGGAACAATTAATTACGCCTGCTTGTTCAGAATAGCCCAAACAGTAATAACCACTACCAAGAAAGCAGGAAAGACACTTAATGTATATTTATAAGGAAATCTTTGGTGGTATCGCTGAGGCATAAAACATAATGTGGGGGTATGCAGGTTCCAGAGTCAGTTAACAAGCTTATTAAGGTTATAACTGGAAATTAATCGTATACAGGAATTGAGCTTGGTGAAAACAAAAATGGTCATCTCAACTTCTGGGTTTCCAACATATACATGCGCTGCAAATATGGCAGCTAGAAGATTTTTGGCCCCGTTACTTTCATAGGACCACAGAAGAAGGCTTTTTTCGGGGGTCACCTCCACTAAGACCTCTCTTGTATGTAAGCAAATGCAAGTAAAAGGGGGCAACAGCGAGATATTGCACCCAGGGCAGTATAAACCCTGGCCTTTAGGGTTCTCTTACTAACCCTTCTATATCAACAACTATCCAGAGCCAACAACCTTCTTTGGATTCTCTGGACCACAGAGTTACATGTGAGAAGCTGATTGAAATGTTCTTAATAAATAAAGAAGCAACCACAAATGTAACAGCAATTCTTTAAAACAAGTATAAAACATTTAGGGACTTTTCTCTATATTCCTCTGTCTTTTCATTTGAAAAGAATCTAGGGGAAATCATTCTGATTTCAGCACTGATTTTTATAACATTTCAATGCCAACAATGTTATATACTTTAATATATTATTGTATAAGCATGTGAAAAAAACCCGAACGTGTGGGAAAAAATGTGAATGTCTTAGCTAATACTGTTTACAGAATGCTTACGGAGTTTACAGCTTCCCATATGTCGGGGAAACCGTCAGATTACAAGCCAGTGTCTGGAGGCTTCAGACAATATGGCAAGGAAGTTAATGCAATTGAACCAAGGAAACCGCTATGAGTACGCACTCTATAAAATAACCGTAATTCATCATTTGGAAAACAATGGAAAGAAAATGCTTCTGCTTTGCCAGTTATAACATTATCAATCAGCTTTCTCTGACAGGCTAATGCTGTTGTGAATATTAGGCTTGCAACATTAAAAGTAACCTTAGTCTGTGTACATGAGCCTTTTTCGATGGGACACAGCCATTATTCATGAAAATGCTGCATGGGTGAGAAGACAAAGTGATAAAATGACATAAGCCCTTCACTGCCAGAATGACCATCAACAGACTGCAATGCGCAACAAATAAAAGATTCATCTGCCAGGGGAATGTTAAAGGGACACACAGAAGAACATTAAGATGGGTTCATATTGTTGAAAACAATTTGCCTCTATTCTTATTCCAATAGGTTACACTTTCAATAATAAAATAAAATAAATGCATTGAAATAGATCATTTCCTTATGAATGTTTAATAGACGCAGTTATGTATTGAGAAGACTGGCAACTTGCTATGTGATTCCTAGATATAAATGTACCGTGTGCTTACTTAATAAAATGAAAATAACATAATTAAGACAAACTACTGGCTGTCAGAATTCAATCCAAAACCCCCAGCATTCAAGTCTTTCTTCTCTAATAACTATTTTTTCTACATCTTGCTTTAATTTTTCATAGCCATCCATGCTAATCATATTCTTTGTAATTATAAACATTTCTGTTTGCCTCTGTTCCAATTGTTGAATAGTTTGGTGTTAAGCCATAGTACACTAGATCATTCACTTACAGAAGTAAGATTGAAGATAGAGATACCAGCAGCCAGCGATGAAATCTTATTCTTCTGCTATCAACACAGGACAAACTAAAAAAGAGAATATTCAATGACTTACATCAGTTTCTCATAAGAGGAGACATCTCATGTCCTACAGATGAACAAATATAAGGTCAGCCGGCCAACCATATCGACTATGGTATGTTCAGCGCCAATCCCCAAGGGCCGCTAAATGCACTACATACACTCACATGCACATACAACCGATCAACCTACTTGACAGGCACCTAGGTCTGTTTGTCCTGCATTTGGCAAGAGCTAGAGAGCTATAAGTGTAATGAACACCTGCTCTCTTGATCCATGACTGATACAATTAGAAGATATCAAAAATGTTTGTTTGGGGGGTTATGCTAAGCAGGAGGGTCATGCCGTGATACATGTCCTGGATCAGTCGAGAAAATTAGTATTTGCTTCACTGTCCCATGCTTGCTCATGGCTAAGCAACCGTTCCTTGACAAATACTATAAGAACACAGCACCCAAGAAGTTCCTGTCATCATGGTCCACAGAATGATCTCGGTAACTCAGGAGACTGAATTTACTGAAGCGTTTGGCTCATTCCCAGTGGACCCCATACACTTGCCAAACCATGAAGCCCTTATAGGGGCAATAAAGCTACCATTTATGAAATACATGACTGTTCCTTTAAAAAAAATTGCCTTCAACATGTATTATTATGATAAGTACTCCTGTTATCATCAAGAAAACCTGTAAACACTTGCCGAGATTTTAATTCTTTAGTATAGAAATTTTAATGCTGAACTTTTCCATAGTCAAAGAAAATTACATTGTTTTTCTCACTATGCAATGTTCAGAGGCTACATAGATTACAATTAATAAATATTTTTAATGAGCATAATATGGCTATTTCTGTCAAGCCACATGTTCACAGATCACACAGGTCAATTACACTTAATGCAAAGCAGGAAATTGTATCACGTTTAAATGTATTAATTTATTTCTTCTTTCTGTTTTAATGAGTTCAATATTGGGAGTTGTTTTTTTTATGAAGGTCATACCTAGTATTATTAGTTCCTTTTTTAAAATTACATTTTAAAATAATGTTCACTTTCTTACAATTGACACATAACCTTTTTTTATGAAAAACTAAAAAATATATATATTTTTGTAATTCAATTTTTTGAGTTAATAAATCAGTACCCGGTTGTTGTTTAGGTAAGTTATAACTTTTTTCAAGAAACTATAAGAACAAACACTATGATATAACTATGGCATGGTAGTAGGTAAAGTTATACTTGGGTCCCATGCTGCGCTAAAACTTTTGTGACCTTAGTCTCTTGCATCAACCCCCAAAACGGTGTCCCTATATAATTTCACTAAACTTATGGAGTACCAGCAGGAGGAAGACAACAATAACAACATTAAATAGGACAGTATACAAAATTAGTATGTAGTATGAAAGGAAAAGCATGCCAAGCTCTTGGAAGCTATTGTATCACTAATTTCTCTACCCTGCACCTGCGCGGAGCTATGTCTGCTGGGACGGAAGCTATATGATGTTATATCCTGCTCTATTGAAAACCGTGTCAGCACAGCTGAAGGGAAGATAAAAGGACATTCCTGAATCACGCTCTAGAATTGAAAACCTAATTTATAGTTTTTCTTTTAAAGTTTGACCTAACCATTAATCCAGACAGATTCTAATGTTAAAAGGGTCACTCCAGTGTCCTATGGTGCCCCACCAATGAAAAATGTATTTGTATTTTTTATTTATCAAAAATCATTCTACAACCTGTAAAAAGTTAAATTAATGACTTCGACCTCCTGGAACTCTCACAAGTGAACACTACAGCTGGCTGGTCATAAGTATGGCATGCATGGGGTGTATTGAGCATGAGCACATCTCATTTAAACTTAGAAGCAATGAGCAGGGAAGAAGGGGAATGCATATTGAGGGATTCTGCAGGATGCTTGCATGCATTTGCAAGAACAGCCAAATCAAAATGCAAAGGGATCACTCAGCAATTGTATGCATTAAGATGCATTTGATGGCTAGAATGGACCTTTAACAAGCATACAGCCCTGAATACATCACAGTGCCAGCTGTATTAACTCCTTGGGAAAGACCGTAATTGCCAACAATCATTTCTGCAAACAGGGAACGTTAGGCTCTCACTACCCATCTTTACAGAAAGAACTAAATTATTATTATTATTTATTGTTTTATATAGCGCCATCAAATTCAGTAGCGCTGTACGATGGGTAGTATGTAAAATAACAACTTGAGTTACAGAGGCAAAAGGTGAGGAGGGCCCTGCTCAAACGACCTTACAATATGTGTCAGAGCCCATGGGCCACTATTGCTCTTCTTGTGTGATCCATGCAATATGCCTGCCACATTTCTCTTTAATTTTATTAAAAAAAAGGCATCGAACAATAAATGTAAACTTTATAGTGTAATGGAAAAAAGCCCACAGTCAAATCAATAAAAGACAGTAAATTGTTACAGCGGCTTTCAATGTGCTATCTGCCAGCTAGGTTTGAGCAGTTTTATAGTTATCAAGTCTTGTTCTTGCATTGCCATTAGCTGAAATATAACCGTGTTGGGTATAATAGAGAGATCATTGTCATGAGGTTTCTCAGGAACTGCTTTTGAAATATCCACTTATCCAGTGTAGGGCTGAATCATCTTTATTGTGTAGTTTGTGTACCAATATTACAAGCAATTGATATAGACCATCGATTTAATTGTCCCTTGCTGGGCACAGAAAATCCGAAAAAGCAAAACAGGACTGTTAAATTTTAATATACTAGTTTCATAATTTTGTAATTAGAAGACAATGATAGATATAAGAGTTACTATGACTAAACCTTTAAAGCGTACCTGTCTATACTTGAGAACTCTCTATGTTTTACCCCAGAGGTTTGTGGAAGCAGAGCTGATTACCATGCCTAGACTAGAGACTAGAAATGTATAGATAAAATGAAACAATCTCATTACACCCCAAAAAACAAACAAAAAAAAGTAATAAAACAGATTAGGGAACAACAAACAAAATAAAATAAGCAATATGTTATGTGTACTGTATATGAACAAAATGTATGTATGATGGTAAGCTACACATCATGAGTATGCAAACACATTAATAAAATGAAAAAAACACAATAAATTTAGATACCAAATGAATGCCTAATTATCTGAAAGTAAATTACAGAATTATTTTTTTTTGCATATTACTCTAAATCTACTTCAACATGTAGCGGTTAGCAACAGAACTTTTGCAATCCATTGAGTCGCCTCCAGATTAAAAAAAAAGCATTAAGAAGAATATTTTGCTTACTATATTTCCCCAGTTATTGTGTTACTTGCATACATTCACATGAACTTATGACATGCATTTCACAATGGATTCAAGCATGTTGCTTCCAAGACCAATTTTACGAAGCAGTCTTGTGTAATAACTACAATCAATCTTAGGATATTAACTGTTCATCCTTGGTTTAGAGCAAACGCTACAGTAACAGACAGTTTTTCTTCCAGACAGACAACCTATAGAGATATAAAATTAGCTTGCGGCAAAGACAATATCCTTTCCTTCTTGGTCTACACAACATCTGCACTTGAAGTAAGAAAATTAGTTAATAATCCTCTGTTTATATGAAATCTGAAAAAGAAATATTGTCAGTTAGCGGAAAACACAATCCTTTTATTGGCATATAAATTTAATAAGGTATTTGAGATTTTGTGGGGTTTTTTTTTATTTTGAGTACCAAAAAGGTAAGGTGATCAAAACCTATAAATCAAAAGCGGAAATCATTTTTCTTTTCCTGGTTTTTCCTTTTTCATATGTTGATAAATCATTCCAGTTTACGGCTTTAAAAAAAATTCACATAACCTATGCTTTAGGCAGGTTTTTCAAAACTATAAAGCCAATAATAAAGCCAGAAAAGTAATAATAATAATAATAGGAAGCATGTGGCTACATCTATATAATTACAATAATCTGTGCCACTAAACCAAATTGCAAATTCATGGATTTGACATATTGTTTTTGTCAAAAATATTTTTTTTTAAATCATGGTAGTGTGAATGAGTAATAATTTGTATGTTTTAACCACATTGCATTATATTTTCTTGCAACATCTATGAGTTTGGCTACATTTTTTTTTAAACACGGACAAGAGTACATAACTTATGTCCAATATGCTTTATTAAACCCTTGCTCATTTTTCTTCATTGAATTTTTTATTCACAGGTAAAACTACGCTTAATATCTGACTAAACACCTTGAGCTCAATTGAATGACGTAACCTTAAAGGAACAATCCATTGCGCTAGTTTGTTGACTCAGTGCTGGAGCTAAGAATACCAAGTGCAAGGAGATGTGTTCAGCCGAGCAAGAAAATTAGCCTGGGGGCAGAGGAAGGACAAATGTACAGTTGTCTGCTCCTTAGCAGGCCTAAAACCTAGGTAAAACAATCTCAGATGAGCAACAACACATGACACATTACAACAGGTCATGATTTATTCAACAAAAATAAAGCCAAAATGGAGAAAGCATGTGTGAAAAACTAAGTACACCTTACGATTCAATAGTTAAGCAGCAATAACTTGAAGTAATCATTTTCTGTATGACTTTATCAGTCTCTCACATCATTGTGGAGGAATTTTGGCCCACTCTTCTATATAATGTTGCTTCAGTTCATTGAGGTTTGCAGATATTTGTTTATGCACAGCTCTCTTAAGGGTTGAGGTCTGGACTAATTTTAATTAATAATACTTAATTTTTTTAAACAATTCTGTAGTAGATTTACTTTGATGTTTAGGGTCATTTTCCTGCTGCATTACATAACTTCTACTGAGCTTTAGCTGGCGGACAGCCATCCTGACATTATCCTGTATGATACCTTCATAAACTTGGGAATTCATAGTCACCTTGATGACGGCAAACTGTCCAATCATGATGCTCCTTCCACCATACTTCACCATTGTGAACTAATTCCAGTGATTCCTTCAACCTTTTTGTTACCTCACTGAGCATTCTGTGTTGTGCCTTGAGTCATGTTAGCTTGGTGCCCACTTTCTAGAGTAACCGCAGTACTAAATTGCCTCCATCCATAAACAATTTGTCTAACATGAAACAAAAGTCTCATATTCTTGCTTCAGTACCTAATAAATGCATTAATTTCCATTCATTAGAAGCAGACATTTAAACAAACATAAGCATAAAAGTGCTCAAACTGACCATCTGATATGCCAGACAAATGCCAGTCCAATACCCATCAATGCTGCTCCAGTGGGCGACGGCATTTGTGCCTTAGCCAGTGGCTACTGGCTCTACCACTTTGGTTGTAATGAGTTTATGCAGTGACAATGACGTGTGCTGACATCCATGAGAAGATTTTCTTTGATCTTCTTAGACATGTCACGATTCTCATGTGGAATCAGAACATTGTGCTGTGGTTGCAAGATAAAGATGATACATTTTTATGTGTTTTGATGCTGTGAGAATGGATGTATAACTGAGAGGCCTCAAAGCAAGTAAAATTGTGGCCTGTTTGCAGCCCTCAAGGACTGGCATTGTGCAGCCCTGATCTAGATTTTACATATGTCATTGAACCAAGCACCCTTGTTTAAGCCAACAGACCACTTCAAGGAATATCCATTTTACCACACTATTTTAATTCCATTTAACTTGATACTATCTTTTTGATGTAGCGCTTTCTCTATAATGCCATAATACATGGTCTTCTTTTATAAAAAAAAACAACAAAGAGGAGCACATGATTTGGGGTATCCACTTTTACACACATTTTTATTTATAAAACCTGTAAAGCGGAAATTTTTTTCTATTTAATAGAAATGAATAGCATGTAATATTCATCATGCTGGTGTGTATTCATGTTGGCTGCTAATTCTGTTATGAATTCTGTCTAACTTGACCTAAAACTAACATTGGGCAGTGAAAAAGGTTAAAGCTGGTGTAAAATGAATAGAATACAGGATTAACACAAACATGCACACGCATCATAAGCAGAGGATGCCTAGATTGCAGAATTCGCACATAGGGGCTGGTATGTAACAGCTGTACCTTGTTAGTGCATTGAGGCAGGGAGAGTCCCTATAAACACAGCACTGCTAATTCACTAAACATGACAGATATTGTGCTCTCGAATCTTGTTATCGTCTGAGATCTTTCTTTGGTTTCACCGGCATGTTTTTTTACATACCTTAGACCTTGTGGTAGGAAAAAAATACTTGTATTTATCAGGAGAGAGTAACATGTTGTATGTCATTTTAAAATGCATTAAATGCACCATAAAGATGTCTATAAGGGGTGTTTTATAAATAAAATATTATATTGCAATTTGTTATAACTTTGTACGGTTTTCAAATAAAGTGATGCATTAATAGGGCCCTGCTTGCAAATTTAGGGTGCAGTGTGCTCATTTAGTTCAATTTGAGTTTTATTGAATTCTTATTAATTCTTATTAATTAACTAATTCTTCTATTTACATGGTGATATAACATATGTCCATCTGAGATCAAAGCGCCTAGGTTTAATTTGGATCTGTAAAAGGCTGCAGCTAGCCGGATACTGGGAAGGAGAACAAGCTAGTTCAATCTATAGGTAGTTCTTACAGGGCAATCAGATGAGGGCAATTAGTTGGTGACAGAAATCCCAAGTGAGAGGGAACTTATCAGCTCATGCTGTTATTCTATGCAGGTTCCTGGTGAAGTGAAATAGTTACGGCACAATTTGGGGAAGAAGAGCAATAAAACAACACGAAGGTTTGAAAGCTGCCGTCAGCACTTAGAACTGAAGAGAACAACCTACAGAAGTCCAGCTGTTGCTTGATTAACCTTTAGTTATAGAAAAATATGTGTTACCTACCCCTGACCGAGATAAATGAAGCTCTCTCAGGTTGGCTTGAATCCGAAGGTGATTTTAGTTTGAGCAAATGGTATGTAGGTTTGGCTTGAGTGCCTATCACTTATAACATTACATTATTAAGACATAAAGTATCACAAAAAATACAAATTGCTTTCAAGAGATCAGCAAGTTTTATTTTTGGCATTGGAGCTAATCTATCAAACTCTTCATTGCTTGGTATAATTAAAGATTTTCTTTGACTTATCTAATTATCGGGTTGTTTTTTTTAGAATTAAAAGTGTTTTATTAAAACAAAAAATATTCCTGTTACAAATCATAAATAAAAACTAAAAGGCCTGAGAGTTTCTGATTGTGGGGTAGTTGGGTCTTTGATTGATTATACCGTTTAGTCCTGAATATAGATTTTGCCCAATTATAGACTGAACCCCTGTTTGATATTAATTTAAAAAAATGTAATTAAAAAAAAATTACTAGAAAGCTAATACAGTATTTTCTACCTTATCCACTGTATTCCACTTATCCCCGTCTTCACTCCCGACGCACTTCCGCAAAAGGGTGGAGCTTCCGGGCACAGAAGATTGGAGGAACGGGGTAAGCACCCTAAGAAGTCTGAATATTGCAGACAGATTTGCAGAGAAAGAGAGGTGCAGAAATCTTTTTTTCTGTAAATCTGTCTGCAATATCGGGGCTTCTTAGGGTGCTTACGCAAAAGATAGGAGTCACGGGGCAGCCTCTCCTCGTTTCTCCAATCGGTGGAACAGTTGTGCCTGGAACCTCCTCCCTTTTCTGGAAGTGCGTCATGAGTGAAGACTGAACACACAAGGAAGACAGCGGAAAACAGAAGATGGAAGAAAGAAGACAGAACAATATGGTGTCTGGTGGGGTGCTGGCCAACAGAGCCACACACTTGCCCGAATCTGCCTGCTATAGCTACATGAGCCTGCAGCTGCTATACCAAGCTGTTGGTCGCACTTACATCTTCACTACGTCAAGTGCCAGGGCCTCCATCACATATACATATATATATATATTGCTTTAAAACTCTGTAATTCCCGTAATGGCTTTGTCATACACAAAACATTCACAGTCATAGAGATTATGGTGATGAGTCAGTAAGGGCCTTTTTAGGACACATTAAATTACCCACAATCTTTATTTCCTTGCACTTTTTACTGCTTTTTTTTATCTCCTCATTTCACAGAAAATGGACACCCCCAGGTCTGGCCCTGCAATGTAAGCAAATTAGAATTGAACCAACGAATTAGCAGACAGGAAGAAAAGTAATTTTTTTAAGAAATATAAATCGATAATAATAAAGTAACCAAACAAATGGTTACTAGATAAATTACAGGAAGATGCTAAATAGAGTACAGCTAAAAAAAGGGAACTGGTGAATCTCACCAAGGTTGAATGAGTAGGGTTGAGCATGGCTACTGATAAAGAATTGCAAAGGAAAAAATATAGAGTATTAGAGACATCATGACTTTGTAATGAGCACTGCCTTTTCCCATCTCCTCCTAGATCCTCAATCATAAACAATACACGCTGAGAAGAAAAACAATGTGAAAATGATAGCTTCCACAGCAACGGTCAGATAACACACATTCTTCCAACTGCTTGTGTCCAACCTTCTTTAATGTAGCTTTGACACCGATGAAGAGATAAGAAATGATGACAAGCACCATACAGGTATGTCGACAGGTAGATAATGACAGACGTTAACTCTGTAAACAATGTGAAAACTCACACTTAAGTTATCCATTAGGATTCCTTTGCTTTACAGCTTACCTAAATGCTGGTAATGCCACGACAATACGTAAACAATTTATGCTTAAATATGCAGGAATAGATGCATATACCTCTATATATGTATCACATATATTGACCCTGTAGGTAAGTGATGCAGTTTAAGGGCCACAAGTCTCAAGGAGTCCTACAATTCTGCACTCACTTCTACTCCATAGTAGGCCCTACTCCATCACCACTCTGCAAACTACTAGAATCTGGATACTATATCAGGTCCCCCATTGTTTATTTCCGCTAGTGATATATTCATGTCAGTGTCCCTAGTTGTAATTTAATATTTACTTACCATCATTGTGGTCCTTATTATGTATATTTTGCCAAATCCTCCATGAAATTTACCATTAAAGAGATACTCCACCCATCATATGCACTTTAATGCATATGATAAAAGAGTGTCTCAATATGGAATCCCCCCGCCTTGAAAATGCAATGGTCAGCAGAATCCCTTGCTACGCATTTGCCTTGTTCCCCTTCCCCAACTGCTTGGCTTGCAGGAGATATGTTTGGCCGAATCTCCTTCTTGCCAGCGCCCACTCAAGGTATCCTCACTACCAGTTCCAGCGCTGGCTCATCTGAGAGTTCTGGGGGTCTAACAGGACTCCCCCACATGCATGCCCAGCAAGATGTCCTACTTATGTCAATGGAAGTGCTTTCCTGCCACTGACTGGCTGCTTCATGCGGTCAAAAGAGCCAAAAAAACAGGACCACTTAAAAAAAGTACTTTAACATGCATTCTTTGTTGGTGAGGCTGCATGAAACAGTAAACTGCTCTTTTAAGCATTGATGAGAAAGCTGCATGTTATTGCATTTGAATTAAGCAGTTAATCTTATTGTAGGATACAAATACAAATTCAGTGGTGGTTGTTTAAGCCCAGTGTCATATTTCAAATTCTAATGAGCAGAACAATGTTATGAGACGTCACGTTCCACTGCATCTCCATGTACCTCCTGCTCATTTTTCTTTGGCATGGGTGCCACATCAAAGGCTTCTGGTTCATGGATTCCCAATAGATGTGTCTCCACAGCAGTGTTATGGAGAACTGAACATGCCAAGATGGTCTCACGCACTTTGAGGGGTGTACACTGTAGGATAACCCGTCATACTCAGACTCCTGTATTTAAGAAGGCCAAAGTGATTCTTTTAGTGATGTTCCTTTGTATAGGTGGTGTCATGAGATGCAAATGCAAGTAACCCTTTGATGGAAGAAAGGCAATTAAATAACACACCACGTGTGTCTAATTATTCTTTCTCCCAACAGGAAGACTACTGTTTAGGTTAACAGTATTTACTTACCCAACAGCCATCCTCCAGTAAGGGCTCCATTCTCAAAGCCTCTGTAAACAGAGATTGTTGCCTATATATAGTAACCCATAGCTTATTTCAATGTATACACAGATGATCGGGGGGTTATTTCATGTTTCTTTATCCCTATTACAATGTGATGTCCCTTATGGAGATTGCCAGCCAGGCCTTCTCATCCATCAGTGCCTGACCTCACAAAAGCTCTACTGGATAAATGGGCAAAAATTACTACAGAAACACTCCAAAATCTTGTGGAAAGGCTTCCTAGAACAGTGGAAGCTGTTATTGCTGCAAAAGGGGGGGACCAACTACATATTATTGTCCATTTATTTAGAATGCAATGCCATCAAAGTCCATGTTGGTTTAATGGTCGGGTGCCCCTATATATTCAACCATTACGACTGTATATAACCTGTACAAATTTCAGCTAGGTTCACCATACTATGCCAACAACGTGTATAATGTTGTTCTAAATTGCTAACACTCTAAAACGTTTCCGTTAAAGACCAAACAATTAAGTGTAGGAATAGTATTGTAATTAGCAGAGCAGCATCATTTTGACTATTAACATTATTTTTGGCACGGCTTCCGTGAAAAATAGTGTTATCTTGTACCTGAGCTGCTAAGGATAGAAGCAGGAAACTGTTTACTCTGTATTCTCTGTCCGTATAATTAAGCTTTTTCGCAGTGGGAGCTGACAGATCTGTCTTTAATTATGTCATTGTCAAAGTTTCTAAAGAAGTGTGTGCTAAGAATTAAAACTATTAAATGAAAGTAAGCCAAAGTTTGCTCTGAACCACTTAGTCTGATACCGGTGTCTTCACTAAAAGTATCCAGAACTTTAGAGGAACATACTTAGCAGAAATTGTAATCTACGGCAGGATGACACCAATGATCAGTAAGAGGAAATTGTGACTTCGGGAAATAATTAAACTGTAAAGGAAGCCATGCATTTGTTCCCTACAATGCCAGGCATTAGGCAGAAGTTAGGAGAATTGACAACTGCAGCTGACAATTACATAGGTAATTAAAAGCCATGTAATTTAAATCTACATTGGATGTTAAGTCAGCCATGCTGGGGCTCTATTTTAGTATACTCAGTTTACATAGTACAGATTTAACAGTAAGAAGAATGGTGATTAGAATGGAAATATACAGCTCCCTTCTTACCGTTAAATGGAAATTAGCCCATTCAAAGCAAATCTCCATAAACTTCTCAGAGACGGATAATAAAGAGATGCTTAAGTAAGTGGAAATAATCTTCATTGTAATAGAAAAAAAAATTGAATTAAAATGAAAAGACAAAAAAAATTCATTTTCAGCTATTGTAGAAATTTGTGCAGTTACCAGGGCAACCAACAGAATGTTTCTGCTCACTGTTTTCACTAAAATATCCACTGATGTCTGTGTCAAACACACACCTAAACGGAAGAATAACACCGCTACCATGTCCACATCAATGCCGATGGACTGAGGGACAGTGTACTCCTTGGGAATTTCCAGAAAACACTGAACACTTGAAGAAGAACATAGCCATACCTGGGAACTTCTGGTCTCTGGCTACCGGGAGACTTCCCTTGCGGGACGCGGCCAGGACTGCCCACTGACGTCAGCGGCCAGTCCTGTCACGTCAGTGGGAGTTCCCGCTGATGCCTGAGGCGTTCCCGCTGACATCAGGGGGAGTTGCTGCTGATGTTGGGGGCGGCGGGAAACACCCCCTTTTAAAAGGAAAATGGGCGTGAAGCACGGCCCGGAGGATTCAGGTCTTGACCAGGAGAACCAAAGAAGCATCCCCAGGTATGCCTATAGCTATATCCCAATCTTATACATGTTTAAACTCATTATAGCAACCTCTGCTACTTCTGTTGGAGGCAGTTCCACTTATCTACCACCCTCTTGGTAAAGTAAAGCTTCCTTAAATCAGAAGGCAATTAATCTAGAGAATTTTAGTTGTTGAAACAGCTTGGGTTGAGTTGCTCTAAGAAGTGGATTAGTGAACACTCCGAGTTACACTATGTCAGTGGGAGATCACATTGTTCCCGCTGTGCCTTTGCAGTGTGTATACCACATGTACATATGGAGAATGTTACTATGTGCGTACTTCGTATACGCATAATGATCTGTCTACAAAACCCCACATCTGTACATAAAACAGGAATAATCCCAAAAAGGGGAAAAGACGGCTATTGGATTCTTCCAGAGGCAGTAATGTCAAAAAGTGAAGAAAAAAAGAAAAAAAAGAAAAAAGAAAAATAAGAAAGCAAGACCAAAACAATATCTCTTACACATCCATGCAATTAACAGGAATTAAACACCTGGTCCAGATGGTTTAAACACAAAGGTGTTTAAGGATCTTAACTTAAAAATGATTAGGCCGCTATTTGTAATCTTTACGGAATGAATTCCTTCTGGCACAGTATTAATATATTTGTGGAAAGCAGATATACTGCTATTATTTAAAGAAAAGGAAACAAGATATCAGCCAGGGAATTACAACCCGGCACACTTGACACCGATACTTTGGAAGCAATGTGAAGTGTTACTGAATAACAACAATCACACAAATATATTTTGGACAAGATTATTAGGGCAGTCAGCACAGTTTATGAGAAAAAGGGTCGTATCGAACGAACCTACGTGTTTTCTATGGGAAAATATGCAGGGGTTCTCGCTAAGGAAATGAAAAATATCTTGTCACAAAACACCGAACAAGACACTACTTTCTACAGAAAAAAGATACGTGGAGACATCTGCAAACTTTCAATTTTTAATAATTTCTAAATTAACAGGATGATTTCATACATTTTTTTTGTAAAAACCTTTTCATATTGAGAATTGAAAAATATGGATACACCAATCTTAATATATAGAAACAGTGGAACAGCTTCCCAGCGGACGTGGTAGAGATTAATACAGTGAGGGAATTTAAATATCCATGGGACAGGGATATGGCCACCCCGAATCTAAGACGAGATCGGGACCTGAAACCGGATTCTTATTCTATGTTTTTCTATGCTTATTAAAATATATAATTTTGATTCTGAAGGGAGGCTTGTGTATTTGCTTACATTAAAAAAAAACCAGCAGCAAACCCAAAAACATGCTCTTTGCTATAAATAAGGATACTATGATTTCCTGTGCTATATTTACCCGTACTCTGCTTCCTTCCTACGAAGTCAGCAAAAATTATTTTTGGCCATTTCCCTTTATTTTTCCTGGGAGTTAAGTGTTATTGTAAATAACTGTCGTAAAGCATGTTTACCTTGTAGAGAAAAAAATAATTTATATATATATATATATATATATATATACTGTATATATATAATAAATATATATATATATTCATACACACACATATATATATATTAGTATAATAGTACTAATAGTATATATATATATATATATATATATATATTATAATGGAAAAAAGATATAAATATAAAAATATAATGCTAAAATGTATAAATGAGTGCTATCAATCCAGTACCCTAAAGTATCTAATGTCCTCCTCTCTGTCTTATATCCTCCATTTGTGAGCCTTCTGTTTAAACATACAAGAGTCCTAGTAACTGATCAACACAAGCCACCCGCAATGAATTTATTCACAACTTTGTGGTAAGGGATAAGTATCCCTAAACGACCAAAAGGAAATGCGACCATCTTTGCTCTTGTGAATCAGAACATTCATCAGATGGAAACCTTGTTAAATAGAAACTAGCTGTTAACAGAAAAAAAAAATCCAAGTCATACTAAATAACAGCAACCTTAATTAAAAAGTGATTAAATAGTCTGCAAAGGATAGACAAAGTCAACAATTCCAGCTTAGACATAATGAGAGAGAAAGAAAAAGAGGTAACGAAAAGCTAGTGATTGCTTTAGTCCGTGTAGCTTGTAAATGTGCGGTGCTTGTAGTTTTCAAATTATTCATTCTCAAAAAAATAAAAATATTGTGAAAAAGAAATAAAAGGATTAACCTTGCAATATACTATACACATATCAGGCGTGTTAAGGCATAACTTGTTAATATCGCTTAACATATATGTCAACTGCAGGCAGCTTAAAAGATAATGTATGTAAAGGCATTTTGAACCAATCCACTGCATACTGGTCTGACAAGAACTGGATGAGAAGATAAATACTTTAAATACAACCTAGCGGCCTATCTGTTAAAATATCTTATGGGTTATTTGGCCATTTTTTCCCAATGACACATATACATTCAGTTGTTTAATTAACTGATTCACTTTTGTGAGCATATACATCTCATATACACCTCATATACATCTCACATCTCATATACACCTCATATACATCTCATATACATCTCACATCTCATATACATCTCACATCTCATATACATCTCACATCTCATATACATCTCACATCTCATATACATCTCACATCTCATATACCGTACATCCCACATCTCATGTATATCTCACATCTCATATACATCTCACATCTCATACACATCTCATATACATCTCACATCTCATACACATCTCATATACATCTCACATCTCATATACATCTCACATCTCATATACATCTCACATCTCATATACATCTCACATCTCATATACCGTACATCCCACATCTCATATACATCTCACATCTCATATACATCTCACATCTCATACACATCTCATATACATCTCACATCTCATATACATCTCACATCTCATACACATCTCATATACATCTCACATCTCATATACATCTCACATCTCATATACCGTACATCCCACATCTCATATACATCTCACATCTCATATACATCTCACATCTCATACACATCTCATATACATCTCACATCTCATATACATCTCACATCTCATATACATCTCACATCTCATATACATCTCACATCTCATATACATCTCACATCTCATACACATCTCATATACATCTCACATCTCATATACATCTCACATCTCATATATATCTCACATCTCATACACATCTCACATCTCATACACATCTCATATACATCTCACATCTCATATACCGTACATCCCACATCTCATATACATCTCACATCTCATACACATCTCACATGTCATTTACATCTCATATACATCTCACATCTCATATACATCTCACATCTCATATACATCTCACATCTCATATACATCTCACATCTCATATACATCTCACATCTCATATACCGTACATCCCACATCTCATGTATATCTCACATCTCATATACATCTCACATCTCATACACATCTCATATACATCTCACATCTCATATACATCTCATATACATCTCACATCTCATATACATCTCACATCTCATATACATCTCACATCTCATATACCGTACATCCCACATCTCATATACATCTCACATCTCATATACATCTCACATCTCATACACATCTCATATACATCTCACATCTCATATACATCTCACATCTCATATACATCTCACATCTCATACACATCTCATATACATCTCACATCTCATATACATCTCACATCTCATATACATCTCACATCTCATATACATCTCACATCTCATACACATCTCACATCTCATACACATCTCATATACATCTCACATCTCATATACCGTACATCCCACATCTCATATACATCTCACATCTCATACACATCTCACATGTCATTTACATCTCATATACATCTCACATCTCATATACCGTACATCCCACATCTCATGTATATCTCACATCTCATATACATTTCGTATACATCTCACGACACCCCTTTTGTATGGGTGCTGGAGAAAAATAGCTGATATAGCAACCCTAATGGACATGGAAATATGTTTTTGTGTTTCATGCGGGGCTAACATGGGACTCTCAGCAAATGGCTTAAAATTTTGCTAATGGGGAAATGGCTTAATATAAGGGCAAGGGCAGAGACGCAGGCTTCGGTGTAAAGAAGAAGTCCTTGGACTGTGTTCTCTTTGTTGACCCCTCTCTGACTACTAAGAGTTTCTAAGTATAATATGTTAAGCATTCTCCCCCAATTGGCAAGGTTCATGTGTGAATATATATCTGTTCATGTTAATCCAGTGGAGCAACATACTATCCTGTTGAACTTGATGAAGAACAAGGAACGGAGAAACGCGCCACATAGATGCTAAGTTCATCCTCTTTCCGTGTACTTGCACGTTAGCCTGGACTGTATGCCAAAGGGTTAAACGGACTACATCCAATAGCCAACTGCTAGTGGAGAATCCCACCATGCAGAGGTGAAACAATGAAGGAAATACATAGCGTATTTTACTGGACTCCACAAAATATATTATTGTGCCTTTAATATATTATGCAGATGCTCGAGTGCCAATAATAAATCACAATTATCGCTTGTTTAGCAATCAAATGTAAGATCAGCCTATGATGAGTGCAGCGAGGAGGGTGCATGATATATTAAGGAGCAGGGCAATGCATAGTAAACAGGTTCTGGAGGAATTCAAATTGATTCATAACGGCCTATGGAGTAATCTACTTTTCATTACATTAAACGGGAAGGGAAGATGCTGATGATTTATCTTTTTATGTTATTACATTCCCCATTACATCAAACTAATATTTCACGTGGACCTGCAGAGGTCAGAGAACCTTAATAATAGGGCAAAAGTTTTCTCTAGAAAAAAAAAGTATTTTTTTGTTATTTCTTTTACCTTCTCATTCATTTCTGTGTAGGATGATATTGTTTTGTTATGCGTTCATTTTAAACGAGTGCCGGGCCATTAAAGCGGAACGTTACTCCTGTACAATAAGGAAATGTAATGGCCTATTAAACTGACACACCTGTTATCTCGTTTCCAGATCTGACATATAATACCGCTATGTTTTACCCGTGTCATTCATTATATTGCTTTACCCGTGTCATTCATTATTTGGGGTGGAAGCTCCATTACAATACAGTGGCTTTTACATTTACTCATGTGGTTGACAATCTGCTATTAAATTTCCTTCATGTAATTGATTTGATGCGGTTTATTCTTATGCACAAGTGTACAAGTATCGCTTTTAAATGGAATAGATATATATATACATAGTTTGTACGCTGTATAAGTATCTGTTTACTGTATAATTAACCCCAATGGGTTGTCCTTAAACCCATTAAAAACAATGCATTTGGAGCCCATACATGTACATGCTTTGTCATGAGGGGGTTAATCCTGGGTCTGTTTACAGTCTGACAATCATGAGCCCGAGCTGAAATATCAAAATAATTTCACGTTATAAAACCAAATGAATTGTCATTTTATTTTCTGATGGTAATTTAGCTTTCAAGGCTCCCAGCAACTGGAGAGGCACTAAAGCCCCCATTTTACTATTCAGAAACTATGCACAGGACACGTGGTCAGGCGTTCAGACTGGAAGAAAGGAGATTTAGTCCAAAGCAGAGGAAAGGGTTTTTTACAATAAGGACAATAAGGATGTGGAATTCTCTGCCTGCAGAGGTAGTTTTATCAGAGTCTGTACAGATGTTTAAACTGCAACTGGATGGATACTTGGAAAAACATAATATTCTGTGATATAATTTTTTAATTATGGGGAAACAGCTTCTTGATCCAAGGAGAGATCTGACTGCTAATCTGGGGTCAAGAAGGATTCCCCCCCCCCCCCTAGTTTGTTACAAAATTGGAAAGAGTTACAAACTGGATGTTTTTGCCTTCTTTTGAATCAACAACAATTAACAGATGTGGGAAAGGCTCAACTTGATGGACACATGTCTTTTTCATCCTATGTAACAATGGCAAGCTTCTCTTGCAAGTAGAGCTGTGCTGGCCCTGTAAAATGCATCGTTTAATCTGGGTGGAGGCTGTATCTCACTGATTTAACTATGCATCATACAGGGCCAGCTGAGCTATTCCTGCAGAAGGTCTCTGGGGTTTGTACTTCATAATGTATAGTGAGGTCAAGGAACTGAAGACCAACTGCCCCTTTAGTGAATAGTAATCCATGAAAGTCTGTTGTGTGGAATAGATAAAAATAGATGGCACCTTTAACCAAACGTATTAAATATATCCCAAACAGGGTTGCAATAATTTAAATACATACATATATATATATATATATATGTTCGCTAAAGCAAGAGTTGGCGGTAGTGTTGTGGGCTCAACCTCCTACATTCACTATCCATCTCCAAATTTCTCCCCAAGAAGGGCTGTGCTGTCCCTGCACAATGCATAGGTCAAACAAGAAGTTGGCCTAATGTAAAGTGAAGTCAACGAGATGAAACTGCAAATTTCCAAAGAATTTCCTCTTTAATCTTCAGTGAATAAACCCCATCATTTCCACAAGCATGCCTCTTTTAAAGAAGCCATATAACATTTACCAACCTATTAATGTATAAAAGATAACGAATCAGTTTATTTAGGGGGTAAATTGATTTCTTGCTAATGCTCCGAAACAAACTAATTAATTTGTTTGGAACACAAGCCAGCCACACAATTATACCAGTCGATTGTTCTGCGCATGTCCAAGAATCGCAGCGCATGCTGGGAGTTTTTTATTTTCCGCGCAGGAATTGTGGGACGTTGAGACGTTTGGTTCGATAACGAGCGCATGCGCTGTATGATAGCCGAGCGGCATTGTGGGTCATTTACCCACTGGTGCAGGGTCGGGTTTGCCGCCATCTTGTTGCCGTCTGTTGGTTTTGCGGTGTAAACCGTAGGAGAGATTCCCACGTTGTGGAGAATCGTTGTGCGTAAATCACAGAGGTCGTAGTGTTCGCCCAGACCGTGTAGTCATGGGTCGGTCGCGAAGTCGCAGTTCTTCTCGCTCTAAGCACGTCAAGAGCGGCAAGCACAACAAGAAACGGAGCCGCTCCCGGGAAAAGGAACGCGTGAGGAAACGCTCTAAATCCCGAGAGAGCAAGAGGAATCGGCGCCGGGAATCCCGCTCACGGTCACGTTCTAACACAGCTTCCAGGAGAGAGCGGGAGAGGCCGGCTTCGCCGCCGGACCGCATTGATATATTTGGGCGCAATTTAAGCAAAAGAAGCAGCCTTGACGAGAAGCAGAAGAGGGAGGATGAGGAGAAAAAGCTGGAGTACGAGAGGCAGCGGCGGATGTGAGTGCCGGGGCTGGGGACCGCATTAGGCATTTAGTGTGGGGTGGATACCGGTGCAGCAGGCGGGCGAGTAGGCCCTCGCCATACTGACAAAGCCCCAGGGCCCACACAAACCCACCCCCATCACTAAAGGCCACACATGCACACGTTAGATACAGTAGGGGTGCTTCGTTTTCACTGGGTAACCCGTGTTTATGCAGTCCTTAGATGAGGCTGTATGTTGCCCCTTTCTCCCAGGGCCTCTCCCATTCACATTTTGCTGGCAATTCTGGTTAAAATGACTTATGGGGCGTGCAGTTTAATGCATACAATATATATGTGGCCCCTTTAAATGTTTGTGGCATCTCCCTTGCAAATGCATGGGGTGATTCTGCAGAATCGCGCTGTGTGCTTTTGCTACCTGCCACCACCGACAACTTTTTTTCCCCCCTTATGTTCAGACCAGCGCATCTCCATGCCGGTGATATTCTTACCGCCAGTCGACCCCGGCCTACATCAACAGCCAATCTGTGCCTGGGATCGATGGACCACGGAATATTAAAGTCCTCGCAGCACCCATCTATATCGGGGCTGTCAGGGTCAGTAAGCTACCCCTTTAATGAGTAGGCCATTTGTTTTGTGCCTTAGCACACGCTACTGAACTCACGTGTGCTATCAAACATCTTTATTATATATGTAATCCTGTCCTCGTGCAGGCCCAATCCTTTTATACCTGCAAAGGTGACTATGGCTAGCATGTGGGAATCTTGGGCTCTGAGTTGAGACATGCGCCAGACATTGTTTGTCTCTGCGCTCGGGTGTTTATCTCCTAGTAGCGCATTGATGTGAGGTGTAGGCACCCTGTTTCTTTCACTTATCTGACAGGTAGTGGCACTGGGCTTTACCGCAGTTGTATGCACTAGAGTTTTCCCTGTTTTCTTTTGTGGAGTCATTCAAATTCTCCATATCGCTATATTGGTGGTTTGGCACATAGTACATAGTAACAATCATTTTGCTTGGGGAAACCAGGACAAATGTTTCACCATCTGGATCAAGTTGACAATAATATCTTTAATTATAAAATAGTATATTAACATATTGGGCCTATTTTAGTCAGCTTTGCTCCAACTGTTAAGCTGTATTCCCTCAAGTAGTTGATTTTTTTTTTTTTTTTCTGAATATATGCCAGCCCCTATTCCGTTCTTTAAAATGACCTCTGGGAAGTAGGCACATTTTGTTGGACTTCGAGTAGCGGTTGGGTGTGTGGAATGACAGGATACATTGTTGCTAGTCTGTCTTGAAAACATTACCAAGTACATTGAGAAAATATGCAGATACTTTGAAACATGTAAATTGCCTGAAAGAGCACACTGAGGTTAGTTGAGTTGCACATAGATTCATTTTCTAACCAGGATTTATTTTTAAACTTTTCCTACAGCCGTCAACAAGAAATTGAAGAAAAGCTCATCGAGGAGGAGACTGCGCGGCGTGTGGAAGAATTGGTCGCCAAACGCGTGGAAGAAGAATTGGAAAAGCGGAAAGATGAAATTGAGCGAGAGGTTCTCCGCAGAGTGGAAGAAGCTAAGCGCATAATGGAAAAGCAGTTGCTCGAAGAACTCGAGCGACAGAGGCAGGCTGAGCTAGCTGCCCAAAAAGCCAGAGAGGTAACGCTCGGTCGTTTGGAAAGTAGCGACAGTCCATGGCAAAACTTTCTAAATTTTTTTGCTTTTGCTCTTTTTGTTATATATAGTCGGTATTCTAATTTAATTTGCTGTAATCGATGCATTTGTAACTTTGAGAGCCTTGAATTTGAGATTGGATTTAAAAAAAAAAAAAAAGTGCAATGTTCTTGTTTCCTCTGGTAATCGGGGGGGGGGAATGCAGCCTATTGCCTGGCAGTGGGTTCCACTCCCCTCTCATACTGATGAGGTTCATTGTAACTGTTTCATATGCGCTTGAAACTTTTGCCATGGCTGTAGTATTTGTGCTCCTGAACCACAAAATCTCTTGTTAAACACTGTAGCTATTGATCATGCCATTTGCAAAAGTGAAACTGTTGATCTGCGAGCTACAGTATCCGAGATGTTCATTTTGTTGAGATTTAAGATTTTTTTTCCTTTTATAACAGAATATTTTCCTTATTTCCTTTTTTTTTTTTTTTTAAGCACTAATGCATTTGTGCTTAGGATTCTTTTAATAACACTTTTCCCTGTTTATCCAGACTATCATTAACAAGTTTGAGTACTTAGTCATAACATCCTTCTCTCCTCTAGACACCTTTGAAGAGATCCAGTGGCCCCAATCCAAATAAAATATATTGCTTTTCAGCAGGTGGAGCAAAAGCAGAAATAATTGAGGCATTAATTGATCACGGAGAGCTAATTTCTGTACTGGTCACTCCAAGATTGACACACAGTAAATTTCCTTTTCAGTGATAATTTATTAAATGTTTTGATAGCTGTTTAAGTGCAGTTAATGCACGTTTTTCTATTTTTTTTTTACCTCCTTTCTGTCTGCTTATTTAAGTTTACAACATATACCTAAAAATATTTATATATGCCTACATGTTAAATCACTAACAGATGTGGAGGGTATTAGCAAAAATATTCTCAATATACACAGTCTGTTTTTCTATACTTTTCTAGTGTTACTTGCACTCTATGTTGGTGACGTCCTTATTTACAGCTACTATCTTCCGTGGCAAAACGTAGGCTAAACTTCTCTCCCGTTTTTTTCTTTTAATGCTCACACCTACATCCGGCAACGTTAATTTTCCTTTAAAGTAAACCTGTCACGCAGTTGGGGGCAGAGGTGGCGTAGCGAGAATGGCAGTTGTAAGAGGCAGCTTGATATCCTTGGTAGCACGAAGTAATGCACCAGTCGGGATCCATGTCCAATAAAGCATAGAATGGCTTCCTACCTTCTAGCATCTTTCAGCCCTAGTAGGTAGGATGGCTAGGATTTTTGCAATGAAAACGTAGGTATGTGCTTCATGCTAGATGGTCTCTTATTTATAATCGGTGAGACATTAGTCCTGAATGTGAATGAAGGCCAAAGACCAGATGAGATGCAGTGGTTTTACAACATGAAAAGAATAGGCAGACTAGGTGGCCTAGATGGTTTTTACTTGCCATCAAATCATATGTTCCTATGTTAAATTGCACTGATGTGTCTCTTCGCACATATTCTACAGTGTGAGAGGACTTGTGTAATAGAGTGGTATTACGCTACACAATTTGATGTGCTATAGTTTTGGATACTAATGAAATATTTTGGGTGACAGGTTGACTTTTCCGCAAATCACTTTTGTTTACCTGTTTTATTCAAGCAGCAAACACGATTCACACAGATATATTAGATATATATAAACGCAAAGTGCCACCTTTAAGGTTAAACATCTGCAGGAGCCTCTCATCATTACTTCATTTCACTTTCGGACCAGAGTTTGGACTTCACAAAATCCCTTATCTGTAATAACGCAATGTGGAATTAAAGGTGCATTCCTTTCTGTTATGCGTTGCTTTAAACGGACTTGACATGGATTGCAGGATTAAAATCCAGTATTTTATATTTTTGAAATACGAGAGGCAGGTGTATGGCTATCTGCCGCCAACAAATTTTAAGTATATGGTTGAACCTATGCGGTATAAAGCAGCCTTTTGACTCTTCAGATGTCTTTTTGCCAAATAATGGATTGCACCTTTAAAAAAAAACAAAACAAAAAAAAAAACGTTTACGTAAAGAAAGGAGTGGTTTCCCCTAGAGTATCAATATGGCTTGATAGTTTTTCTTCTTATTAACAATAAATGTATTTGTTGTGCATTGTTTGCCGTAGGAATGATGAATTACATATTTTTGTTCCCTCTTACAATAAACATCTGCATTCCTCAGCTCAGCCTTCCTTGTATGTATCTTATAATTGGTTGAGCTGCTGATGGCAGGTGTTGCCAAGCTAACAGTACAAATCATTTTAAAGAGGAAGCTGGCGCGTATGGCAGCTGAGGAGCACACTCTGCAGGACACTGGACAAGACAGTAAATATTCAACTTTTAATGCTGATTAAAGGAGTATAGGTAAAGAATACGTAGGTATACGTTATTGGTGAGACAAACTATCCCCTTTATTTTTGTTTTTTCACATTTTTTTATTTTTATTTTTTTATTTCATAAATGCCTCCCAGTTTTGTAGCTGTCCTTGTTGATATGTGTGACTACGTTAAAAATGTTTGACTAGGGCCGGCTAAGGTGGGTTTAAGTGATTGCTGGATTGGGAGGGCTGAGTGTTTAGTGCTAGATGATGTATATAGTTGAATGCACAATTTTGATGTTTTTTTTTTATTTGTATTGGAGAAACAAATGGCGGCTCTTGTGCTGCCCTGTAAGTCCCCAAAGCAGTTGAGGCAGATTAGAGGAAGAAAAACCATTAAGTGCTTCCCGTTTCTAACATTTCCCTGTATCCTCCATTTAGGAAGAAGAACGTTCTAAACGTGAGGAGCTAGAGCGAATACTTGAAGAAAATAACCGTAAAATAGCTGAAGCCCAGGCTAAATTGGTAAGTGGTTTTTTTTTTTTTTGTTTTTTTCTGCATGAGTTCACCTTTCCTTTGGCAACGCTTTACAACATGTTCCTTTATCGACATAATTTAGATGTTCATTTCAATGAGATCTCAATACGTGATAAAACCATTACAAAATTAAATAAGCAACATATGTCACGCAAACCCACCTGGATCTCTGTGGTCATATTTCAGATTCTGTTTTGGCAATAAGGTAATATTCTCATGAAAGGAAACTGAGTGGACCTGCCACCCTGAGACATATAGCCTAGTTTCAATAAAATATGAGCAGAACATGTAGCTTTATTGATGGTTAATCATGCCAAAAGCCATTATGGGAACAGCTTCCCCTTTAAATTCTGTCTCCCCTTTTGTTTTGTACTTGTTGGTTCAGACAGCCTTTATAAGAGTGTAGCAAGTAGGAGGGAGTCAACTTCGTGACAGGAAGGCTGATCAGACATTGGTAGCTTTCTCAGGTTGTGGCAGAAATGAGCTCCTCTTGGGTAAACATTTAAATGGCGTATAATCAAACTACTAGACTTAATTAAAACGAAAAACACAAAACTAAATCAGTGAATTGTTCGAAAAGCTGTTCTCGTTGGAGGAAATAGCAGTTCACCAGAACAAGCAGACTATAATTCTCATTGTAGACAATAAATCTCAGCAGGTTTTATCTGCAGCTCTGATCCTTTTCTGTTATGTGGAGGACAGGCTTTACTATTCCTTCCCATGATTCGATTTCCATCAATTACCGCAAACAATGCTGTAAAGGCAGTGTTCAGCATGGTCGGAAAGCTAGGCTTCCTTAAGCAGTCAATGAATAGACAGGACGGATAACTATCACACTGGGTTTCTCTCGCACTGCTGTTATGCGTTCTCAATCTTTGCATACTTTAATATTGGTGGCTGCTGCAAGCTTAGTGCACTCCCTAATGTTTGTATGCTGTCATGCCAGTTACATGCTTAGTGACACTGCATAAGCATGTAACTGCATTTTAACATCTAGGGCAGTGTTCCTACAAGGTACAAGTCGGCACAAACTAAACTATTTGTTTAAACTTTTTTGATGGTACCTATATATGACCGTGTCATCTTCTCTTGCAGGCTGAGGAGCAGTTGAAAATTGTTGAAGAGCAGAGAAAGATTCACGAGGAGAGGATGAAATTAGAACAAGAGAGACAGCGTCAGCAAAAAGAAGAGCAAAAAATTATATTAGGAAAGGGGAAGACCAGACCAAAACTATCGTTCACATTAAAAAGCCCAGATTAACGGCAACCTCTTGAACATCTCTCAACCAAATCAAGACTTTGTATGATAGCTTCATGTTGAAGTGTTTTTTTTTTTTTCCCTTTGAAGTCTGGAATGTCTGTTGTAAAAGGGGCTGTGCTCTGAATCTTTTTTTTTTTTTTTTTTTTTTTTTTTTAGTATATCATTTCTTGGATGAAATTTAAATCCTTATCAGATCATTAATTTGTATTTTACAGATTGTTTCATTAACTGTATAGAAATCTTAGTGGACTGGGTTTCCATGATTCTTTGTAAGATTTGATAAGGTTTTAACTGACACCCCCACACACACACACACACCACAAACATTTTATATCTGAAATTCTGCAGTACGTTAGGTTGCATCCTGGGTTTGCATCCTTAAAGTGCCCACGGTATTGCTGGAGCTTTGTAGTATACTAAAACAATTTAATGTCCCCATGATGCTGTTCCACTTGCACTTGATGATCCAGGTACAGGTAAGGATACAGGCGGTAAAGGAACTTCTGGGAGGTCTCTCTCTACTGCAGTATTTTCAGTCCAGAAATGGTTTTAATTAAATTAATGCAACCCAACCAGCATTCCCCTTCTATGTAATGACTTCAAATCCCTGAATAAAGTCTTAAATGCTTCACGTATGTTGTGAATGTTTTAAGGGTATTTCTCATCGGAATGAAAACATTTTTTTTATCCAGCTTTTTTTTCCCAGGCAAAATCCAAGGTGCTTGTGTATTTATCTATTTTCTGTGCTCTCCTGTGAATGTTAGTTTTTATGATGACTGCATCGCATTTTCCAGCTGCAGTATAGTGTTTAAACAGCTGGCTGGCATAACTGCCTGAGATAAACGCGTGAATACCTAACGCCTCCTAATTATAGCACAAAAATGCATGCAGTAGCAATCAAGTAAATTCATCATCATCTAGCATTTTGGAAGCTAACAAACCTTTCTGCAAACGAAGAGCAGGCTTTGCAGGAGCAATAAAATACAGGTCCCATCAATGCAAATGTTAAACAATTACGTTTCCTTCGACTATATTGCCAAGTGTTTTGGGTTTTTTTTCTTTTCATGCGGTAAAGCTTCACATTGTGTTCCTGTTTCCATTCCTGAAAGGCTTATTTTAATTGTAAATGCCCTCCAAAATCTGTAAAATAAACTTTTTTTTAACCTATATTTTTCCAGACTTCATTGTTGGTTATTACTATTACTTGGCTGTAAGGCTGTACCTTTTTTTATTTTGCAAACAAAAAAAAAAAGCAGTGGTTTATTTTTAAAAGAGGTGGAACAGCTCCATTGCAATCCTACGCAGGATGAAATTCATAATCGACGTGATCTGTTCTTTGGCCGCAGAAGGCCAAACTGTAATACACATAAAGACGGAGGCGAAAATGACTAAACGCCAGGAAAGGCAAGCTAAATATAGCATTGCTCTATTTAAGTGTAGGTTGGTGTCACTGAAACTGGGAAAGTGTTGCTAAATGCTTCTCTCAATGCAAATTATTTTCCTTGCATATTTTCATTTGTGTGTGTATATGTATCTGTTACGCATACCTGTGCTAAATGGTTCAACATCCCCAGAAAATAATGGTGGGTTATGTTACTAAAAATATGATGCCTCCCTGCTACAGCTGCCTGTGTGTATATTTGTACTGGAAACAATAGACCATTCTTGCTGCAGGCTATCATTGGACCACCAGCAAAAAAACAAACTCTTCCCTGCTGTAAAAACATGTCTCTTTTGGATGTATACAAATCTTAGAGATTTCTAAGGATCTGATTTTATATATATATATATATATATATATATATATATATAATATATACACACACACACACTTGTTTTGTTTATATGTTGTTGTCCAGCTGCTGTTGTATCACTGTGTCGAGTCTCTGCCTTTGTCTTCCAATGGTTTGTGTTGCAAATGCTAGGAAAGCTGGAAGGTGCTTTTCTGTAGGAATGCATAACACTTTGTGACAAAGCAGGTGGTTAATTTTGGATGTTTTTGGTAATGCCGCTTATGGAGAGCTAAAGTTTGCAGTTAGATTTCGTACCTCCGTTATTGTACAGTTGTGTGCATTGAAGAAAAAAAAATGTTACCTGTTAAAATTTGAGTTCTGCCGCATGAAGGGACAATTGAGCTCCCTTAAAGTTAACATTAAATTAAAAGTTCCCTATAGATAGATCTAGGAATCTGTTAGGGGGTGCTTCCATCTCATTTTACAAGTGGCAATTTGAAATTATATTTACACCACTGGGAGCATTGAGGTAATCAGCTCTCAGGATTTACATGTCTATTCTTCCCTTACATTTGACCACCTCCCAGGGGTTTCCAAAGGTTCCTGGGCGGACCTCCATGTTGCCATTAGTTATCTTTTTCCCTATAGCCTTTGTGCTGGCTCCCTGGGACAGGCTTTTCTTCCAGGCCGCCAGTGAAGGTCCAAAGAAGTTCCAATAAGTCTGTTTTCACAAGAAAAAGCCATCTTGCCTTGTGGTCAACCTTCATGGACTTCTGGCAGCTATCTTGGTTTTGTCTCTATCGTGTCTATCAGTAGCCAGTGACTTTTTGGAGGATGTATTTTATTTCATCACACACAGATGGAGAGTCCCTCAAGTAGACCTTTGGAACTAGATGCACTGAATCCAGTCCTTCAGCTATTGTCTTCATGCACCTTTTGAGCCATTGGAAGAAGCTTCTCTAAAACAACTTACCTGTAAAGTTGTGCTATTGGTGGTCACTATATCTGCCAGAAGAGTCTGTGAGCTTCAAGCATTCTCCATTCAGGAACCTTTTCTCAGAATTCTTGGCAGGGTAGTCCTGTGTCTATCTCCAGAGTTCCTACCTAAAGTGGTTTCTGACTTCCATGCAAACCAAGAGATCAAATGGGTGGTGTTCTGCCCGAATCCTAGGAATCCCAAGGAAATTGTGAATTCTTGCCCAGGAATTCCTTTTCTTTGCCTGTTTTCATGGGGGCATATTTTTTTTCTACCATTTCTTCTCTTTCGTTTCACTAGGGAGGGGGGATGTTCACCTTTTTTTTTTTTTTTTATCTTGTTCCTGCTCTGCCTGATAGCTCCTAGTGCCACCGTATGAATGGACAAGAAAAAGGAATTCCCATAAAACCTTACACATGAATTCTAAGCAGGATAGTGACTTTATTGAAGTGTATCAAATAGCCGGCAAATGTCCACATTGACATAAATGTATTTTATAGGTGGAAACCAATCGTAAATTTGTTATGTTGCAAATCGTATTACTTCGACTATGAAGTTTTATGTACATTTTATATTAACTTTAAATACATTTTTGTCCCTTGGGCCTTCCCACTAATGTTGAAAATGTATGTGGACTGGATACACAGGTTTATCACGGGAGTTACATAGTAGTCTGTGTAACACAGGAGTGGTTGTTATGCTGCACAATGGAAGAAGCTCTCTGTTTATGAGGAAGGGAAATGAGTAATTGTTATGGGAAACATAATTTTCTGCTGTTAATAACTCGGCCCTTCTTGCAAGAGAAGCTCAGAGGGTTGGCCCTTTAAATTGTGGTGGTGACTTTGGTACTCGATAAACTGTTAAACTCACTTACAAACTCCCAGTTTAGTGAGTCTAGCTGTTATTTGGCAGACATTTCATCCTCTCACTCATACTGAGCTCACTCTATTTGTGTTTCCACCAAGGGTAAAGGAATGATGCGCCATATACCATAATAAGCACTACATAGGGTGATTAAGGTGCGGGCTTATAAACTAGACTGCTTTAAAGAGTGATTTCAGTTTCCATCATGTAGCACCTGGTGGAAAGTGGAAATGTTGGACAGACTTGGTGATATCACTCTGCCTTATCAAGGAAAAAACTCTGTGAGCTTCTCTTGGAAGAAGGTCTGAGATGGCCCGGCATAATGCATGAGAAATGTGGGAGAATTTCTGTTCGGAACATCTTTGATGATTACTTCACATGTGGTACCTTGCATCATAATTACTCCGTATTAATATATCCAATTTTCCCTTTGTATTTAGTTTTATGCTGTAACACACCCTGCATTTATGGAAGTTTAATGTTTCTTAAACCAACTTAATCACACGAATGGAGAAAAGGGATGCTTTCTTCAAAAAAGTCTTATACCCTACAATGCCAAGATTCAATTTGAGACGGGGGGGGGGAGGGAATCCAACCGTAGAACAACCTACTGAGAAAATACAACTGGAGAAATTTGGAAAAAAATGATAAGTGTCCTGAAATATAAATCAGTGTGCACAAAATACATGTATAACAGACGGTCAAGCAGACAAGACGCGTATAACAAACAAGATGGACATTCTTGCAACACCACTTACACAAACAGCATTCTTTTTTTTGTGATAGCGTCCTTTTGTTGTTTTCTGATTAACTAATTCCTCAAAGATATGCAAACACTAATAACTGGTTGTGGTAGGGAACAAGATAACCTATCTTAGCAGGCTGACAAGCTATCTTATCTCCTTGAGCATGGCTAAACCAGTGACTGAGCACTGAGTAGCTTAAGGTTCCATTTGTGAAGGCCATGCCCACAATAACTTGCTTAATAAACATTCAGTTAAGAATTTAACAGTTCAACTGGATACTCTTAACAGATGTAGCCATGTGTAAAGCAAATATCTGACTACCATTGTTTCTTCGTAAATCAATCATTACCTAATGCCTCTGACCACCTGTGAGGAATATTGTCAATCAATGTGTATTTCAGGGGAACACTATAGTCACAGCTTACCAGGTCAACATATGATCCTCAAACTTTTATAGCCGTGCAGACCTCGGGACGTTATTTACTTACACATGGGAACATATTTTTAACATTTCTTAAATATAGCTTAAAAAAAAGATTTTAAAAAGGGTTTCTGTCACAATGAAATCTAAGTACTGTCCACATATGGCGTTTCTTTAGTATTGTCTCAGGTTCGTTAGGTAGTCATTCTTTTCACGCAGCATCTGTTCCACTGGGCCAGCAATACAAATGGCAAATGTGGCCAGTATTCATAGCACCATATTTAATATCCTGTGCTGTCTTGGCACAGTCCTTCATAGTGTACAGGACCCCGTCGGGGTTATCGGAGACATCCCTTGTAATGGGCCCATTGAGAAGCATGCTTATCCAACAGGGTGATCAGCCCCCAGTTTTGCTGCCATTCTATGACCTGTTGGCCTAGGCCAGTATATGTGTATAGTGCTAGCAAGTAACATGTATAGATCAAACAAGATATACTTACCTTGATTGTTCTTCTGCAGCACTGTGGAATAATATGTTTTGCCCTTCAAATTTACTCCAGGTTATCCTACAGATGGTTTGTATGTTTTCAGTTGGGTCCTAAGCAGACAAACATATGGGCCCCACTTCTATGACTAGCAACTCTTGTGCTTCTTACTGCTGATCTCCGGGATTTGATGTTATACCCCAGCGTTCCTCGTATTAAGGAGGTGCGACACCTAGGAACGCAATGCAATGACGTCTGTGCCAGCTAGAATAACAGAGCTAAAACACATACAAATGGCTAATATTCAGCTGGCTAAAAGTATTATTATTATTTTTAAACTATCTCAATATTTTTGAAAACTTATTTTTAATCTGATACCAGTAATAAAACTATCTCCCCTTTAAATTGTCCACTTTTTGTACCTTATCCATCTCTGATCACCACTTTTCCCTTTTCTCCCTTTGCAGACCATCGAAAATGTAAACCCCCCTTTCGTGTTGCTTCCTCCCATCTTGGTTACATTTTATTCATTATTTTGGAACCCTGTCCAAGCTGCTGGAAACCGATTTGTGAAATAACCATGATCAAACACACCTCTTTGAAGGCAGAATAAGATCAAGGATCATCTGATTTGATTTAGCGATGGGAGCTTAACGGATCTGTACCTGGTTAAAGTATTTCTGGCTTTTAAATGCTGTAAAGCTCATAAAAAAGAAACTCCAAGCGTGCAGAATGGAAATATATACATGTTATGCTACAATCAGTCTCGTAAAAGAGCTTTTATGACATAAATGCTACTATTGTTTCTTTTAAAGTATTTGTGGGGGGGGGGGGGGGGGGGGAGTCTGACAATTTAATGTTTAATTGTTTCCAATAAGCAAAGGCTGAAACCCTGGCTATAACATCAAGGATTTCTCAAAAGGCCTCATCCCATCACTGTCACCAGGATCACCAAGTCTTGGAGGTGTAGAAGACTGAACAAATAGATTGTAATCTCCCAACCTCTGGACCGGTATGTTTTAATGAGTGTTTAAATTGTCTTTGTTAAATATTTTTTACTGTCCTGCATTGTAATAGCTCTACAGAATCTGCTGGCGCTATATAAATAAATGCAATGTAATGTAAAATATGGATATCATTGTTGAGGGCTCTGATGAAGAACTGCTGTGGTCCAACTAATATGTCCTTCCTCAGGCTGCCCAAGCTATCTGCTCCACTGTCTGGGTCTTCCTTGACTCCTGAATCATCCTGCCTGCTCATTACATGCTATTTGCACACTTGTAACATCCAGTATTATCCAATGTTTACCAAAGGGAACAGGGAAGTGAAAAAAGACCCATGAATCACTTGTCATCGTATAAAAGGAAAACAATTGTTACACAATTAGTACATGTGTTAAGTTAAATATAAACCTGTGGAAACCTCAACAGGATGGCCCTTAATTAAGAAAACCAAAATATTTTCTTAAGGCTCTGGTCTGATTGACTCATTGTGGGAGAAACTCAAGATATATGTAATAAAACATTATTTCATAATTATTGTTATAGAAACTATGATCCCTCTATACCTAATGTATTGGTGTGTCTTAGTTCTAGTTTTGTTATACCCATTCAATGAATGTACCATAAGAAGATATGTGTAAATTGTTGGAGCTACATATATTATTATTATTATTATTATTATTCCATATTGTGTTATGATGCAAAAATTCCTGGTAACAAAATACCAATGACCCATAGATTGCAGTACAAAATGTGATTAATATTATAAATTTTTGGGTATGGTCTTCAAAAGCAGACAGCCAACTCTAGATGTTGTAGACTACGTTCTCAGTGACCTACAGTGGACTAGGTGTCACTGCTGATGTGAGATGTTGTCCATTGACAATGAAGACCAGAAGTTATCTATCAGCTTGGACAATCTGACTTTAATAAAAAAAAAAAATATTTAGGGCAGTCTAATAGGAACTTGTTTTTAAAGTGAGCAAATGTGGGAGCTATACGAATGTGGCCATTCTCCACCAACCTTCTGAACTTTCCATGGCATTTCATGTCCATTCAACCACAAAGCCTGAAACCTGGAATTCTATGGCTGTAGTGTGATAGTTTTATCCTGACAAGTCATTACTGGACTCAGTTTCAAGTTCTCCTGCTTAACCATTGAACGAGTGATGGAAATGCAGTCCCAGGCACGCATCAGGGTAAATAATCATCAAAATAATAAATAATGGGGTGTCCTGAAGGACCTCCAGATCATCTGAGTATCACAAAGCCCATGGCAGGACATTAGCTGTTAGTGGATTGATTCCCATTTCACCCCCTAATAGGATTTTGAACACACAGTCTACAAAATCATAGGATTTTAACCCACTCATGGCAGTTGGTGTTGGTAACACGATTAGGAGACTTCAGAAGAGAAACAGTTATATGGTACAAAGTAATACAAGTGGAGACATTTACCTGCTGATTCCTCTATTTTAATAATTTGCACCAAAATGTGACTTTTTGTACATAACCCACGATGTATTCTTTAGTACGATGTACCCGTTTATTTGAAAAGCGGCAACATATTCCGCGCAGACAAAACACGATCTGCAGCAATCTAACAATCTAATGTTTAACTATAACACAAAAGCATAACGTTTCACCTTCTTTGGGTGGCTTAGAAAAAGTGTCTGTCTTTAAAGCTGGATTTTTCCCCCCTTTTTTGTTAGCATTATCACTTTGTTTAGGATCTTATCGGTAATTTAGGAGTCCTTTGATGTGAAAGCCCTGCTTTTGTAAGTGTATGTTTGCTGTGGGGATGCTTGGAAGTCTTACTCATTTTTAAATGTGTAGGGTTTTTGTTGTTATTATTTTGATTTTTTGTTTTGGATTTTTTTTTCTTTTTTTGCACTGTCTGACAAGTCTTCCGGGAAATATTTCCTGTGTAGTGTCTGCACTAACTCTTTTATTGTGTAATTCGCAAGTGTATTTGTGTGGGCTTGTGGTAGCCTTTTGACACCTAAAATAAATCGCATAAATCAAACAAAAGCCCATGATTTAAGGGGAGAAAATCAGATCAGAGAATCCCAGATGTAATTATTTGTATAAAACAATTAAACATAAACATAGATTGGTAGATAACAGATATTTATTTATTTTTTACAAATAAATAAATAAATATAATTTATTTATTTATATACTTAGACATTTCCATAATTTGTAAAACATTAAATATCTATTAACTACATATCTATCTATCTATCTAT
Source organism: Sceloporus occidentalis (assembly GCA_023333645.1). Taxonomy (NCBI): domain Eukaryota; kingdom Metazoa; phylum Chordata; class Lepidosauria; order Squamata; family Phrynosomatidae; genus Sceloporus; species Sceloporus occidentalis. The sequence continues at coordinate 11,724,817 of JALMGF010000027.1, read as the reverse complement.
AGGATTTTTTTCTGTTTTTTTTTTGTTTTTTTTTTAAAACAATTCTAATCCAGATGCCAAAAAAAGACTCGTTCAATCGAATTTTCCTTAAATTAAGTTTTAAATTCGATGTTTTACAAAATTAACCCTGTAAATACAAATGTTGGTTCTTTTGATCGCCCGTTATTTCATTCTTGCACGTAAGTAATAAACATTGTGGCAGACAGTGGCATTCCCACTTCGCTATGTAATGTAATAACCATGCAGACTGAATGCATTTAGATGTCATGACTTGGAGACAAAGCAGGAAACGCCGCAACTAAATGGAGAGAAAGTGACACATTTTACACCGAATGACCCGACAGACAACTTATTAGTTGATTATTAAATCAACACAGCAAAAGCAATCTTTACATATGAATCAGAAGCTCGCCGGCCACGTCTGTATACAGATCATACCCCCGAACCTTCTTAACCCTGTCCGGCAGAATACAACGAAATCATTAGAATATTACATTCAATCCGAAAATAATAATAGGTACAGACTACCGGCTACATCCATATGTGATCAGGGTGTAAACATACACAAACATAAGAACAAATGCATTCGTTTACATACAACTTCAATTAGTTTAGACTCTAATTCCTCAGTTAATATATATACGATTATACACACACAATATATATATATATATATATATATATATATATATTATATACAAATTCACACATATGCATATATAATACACACACACATATATATATATACTGATTGGATATTGGGACAGAGATAATATGTGACTTATAGAGAGAGGATTATGAATGATAGAAGTTTTCTCCCAAGGTATGCTTATCAGAGCAATTTGTTTGCTGGGATATTTTTAGCAAAAAAAAATGACGTTATATTTGGAATCAGTGTAAGGATCTCCATTTCCTTTGGTTTACTTGGAAGAAGGATGCAGCAGAGAGAGAGGTCACTACATACCCAGAGCCCTTTACATCTATCACAACGTGTGTTATTTTAAACAAAAAGAAACAAGAAAAGAAAGCAGGAACTGCATGGGATTAAATGTGGATGTGTGACATGAACAGTTTTAATGTATGAAGCCTGTTCCTCCATATGCATGCCTCGGAACAGATATACAAGAACACTGGTTTTAAAAGGATAGTTTTTAAGTTTTTTTTTAATAAAAATAATTTTCTTGATTTGGTTCCCTTGATAGGTAAGACCCAGCAGACACACAAACACACACACACATACATACATACACACTCACTCCTATTCACTCCCAGCCAGAAACACACACATGGATCTGGACACATGAGTCGCCTGTAATTACTCATACCTCTTGGTTCCAGGACTGGAGATCTGTGTTTGGATACTCGTTGTTTTTGTGTACACTAGTTGATGGATATCTGTCCAGTTAGAAAGCCTGTCTCCTACCTAATGTGATCTGATCCCATTCTAGGAGCCAGAGCCCTTTATTCTGATGAAAACCGGATCCACGACCTTTGTGAAACTGCAAATTAAATTAATAGTTTGCTAGGAAAAAGACCTTTGGAAAATGGAGTGCGAAAGACAAACTGCTTTCTTGTCTTTGATGAGGCAAAACACATTTCTCAGATAAGAAACCACATTCATGCAAAGGAACTGGAAATGTGATCAAGAAAATCCCCATGTCTTAAAGGTTATGAGAAAAAAATATACCATTTAAAATCCCTTTTTCCAGACTTCTCTCTGATTTAAGAGGTGGGACAGCATTTAGATCCTACTTGCCAATTATGATGGGTTGCTATATAATCCTAGACCATTGATAAAGCAGCCTCTGAAGCTCCAGATGCTGTGGAGTGCAAATCCCATCATGCTTTGAAAGTCAGCCACTCTCAGCTGGTGTGCCATACAAATCCTAGCATGCTCAGACATCCTAGTTATGGTTGTTTCCAACATTTTCCATCATCTTCACTCTAGACATTAGAGTCTAGAAATGACATTAAACTTGCTCCCTTTTTTGTATAGCAGCACTGTTTGCTTGGCTGGCTTGATGAGAGTCTGTTTTAAAGTAATCTTTTCATAATTTTGCTTGTGTTTGGTGCCAGGGATCCAGAACATTTACCAAACACTTTATCTTCATCACCCATCACTCAAAATTAATACATCAAAAGGGAATGGGGGAAAAAGGGTGCAACATTGTACCTGCACAGTGACCTGCATCATTCATTCATTCTCAAGCCATTGTGACCATTGGATTAGTTAACAGATAAAGGGCATTGTCCAGCCAAAGACCCCCTAATGCTCTTGTTTTCTCCCATTCTCCTTTCACAGTGTTTACTCCTTTATGGATACCGTTATAAGAACAGGACAATGGAAGGCAGCATTTGGCAAAACAAACCACTGATGGGTTTAACACTCATCATGCTCAGCTACAGACAGCCACATAAATTTGTGCCAATCATTAATCACATGAAACAATTTTCTTGTCTTAAAGGAAACTGCGATTGGGTTGAGCTTCTTTAATAACAAGATTGGGTGCTTATATAGAATTTCTTCGGAAGTTTCAAATTAATTAACTTTTACAAGGGTTTAAGAGGTGGGTTTTAGGACCCAGCGGATTGCTGTTAAAACTGGGTTGTAAAAGGTGGCCGCTAGTGGGCGCTGTGGCTCCGTGTAAACGTACAGCAGCAGGCGCTGGGCTACATTAGACGTGCAGCTGCAGACTGGAGCATTAGCAAACCTCCCCCATCTCTGTTTTAGCCTGGGAAAGAAATACTGCCCATGAATTCTACAGGGCTTCTGAGACGTGCTGAAACCTACGATGAGTCCATAGGATCCCAAAGATCACCTACTTATTAGGACAGGAACCATATAATAATTGATAGTAATTAATTAGCCATCATGCATAGGCTGTAAATAAATATAAGTTGAATATGGTTTGTTCCCATCTGCCTCTGATCGTGGTTCCTGGCCATAAAGTGTTAATTGGTAATAGGTGGTGCGAAATATTACTATGCTTGTTATCTCCCCCGACCCCTCCACTAAGACATCTCTTAAAAAAGTGAGATTACTTCCCAGACTTGGTGCAAAGCACTTGAGGGGACCAGCTACGGATCTACGTTAGTTTTTGTTTTATCACATATTTGCTTGTCGCAAAAACTGACACTGCTATGTGTGACATTGTGCAGACCCTTGTTGCGCTGCAGTATGTAAATCAAACAGGCCCCAAAGGATGTGTTAGGGGGAGGCACAGGGGAGACAGGCGGCTGTGGTGGTAGTATGTGTGTGTGTGTGTGTGTATGTGTGTGTGGGGGGTGTTTGGTAGAACACCCCCTCCTCCGCTTCTAAATTATAAATATATACAAAAAGATATGTGTTATCTGTGCTGCAATACTACACACAGTAACGCTTATTTATATGGCGCCAGCATATACCGTAGCGCTATTACAATAGGGGACTGTGAAAATACTTAACAAAGACGATTTCAAAATACGATAACATTAACACACGTTAAGACATACTGGTACAGAAGCAGAAGAGGGCTGTGCTCTTCTAAACTTACAATCTATTGATAAGATAACTTTTAGATCTACATAAATATTGAGTACAGAATATTATTATAGGGGCTGTGTACTAGATTGTAAGTTCCTTTGAGCTGTTTAACTATTGTGCTATATAAATCAATAAATAATAATTTTACTTTTCCATCTGATGCTTTTTCTTATTGTTCCTGTATTTCTTGCTATGTTTTCCAAAATATTAGCAAAAACTCTAGCTAAAGAATAAGAAACAGTGTTGGTAATTAGTTCCGTGCAGTCTTCCGATCCCTTTATCCCCTAATTCTGGTTTATATTGGATTCTCTAACCCAAGACGGAGGTTAAAGATACGAGGATCGGGGCTTCAAATAGTAGTTCTCTATTAGAACAGATACAGCGGAAAAAAAAGCAAAAGCAAAAAAAAAAAAAAGCAATAAGCTTCCCTAACAAAGTGTATACATAGTTGTGCCCCCTGTTTAAACACCTGGTGCCCCCAACTGCATGCGCATACAACATCCCGACCTTTCGGAAAATAACTCATTTCCCAGAGACGCTGACCTTAAAAGCACTTATTGACAGCTTTAATATTAGTATTTAGTACATGTTTACACAGATCGCCTGCTTTGCTTTATTTTCGCGTTCGTTCCAAGCGACATAGATACAATTGTATAAAAAAAATAAAAAAAAGAACATTTTTATTTTATTACACTGGAAGGAAGAGGATGTGCATGTCGGGAACCCGCAGAGCTCTTTGGAAAGTGTACATACTAAGCGGAGCGAATCCCATTACAATAACACACCTATCACAATACAGTCTTATTACGGACCACTTTAGTACCGGGGAGAGGGAGCTTTAACAATGTCAATGTATATTTTAAAGTTTCTTCCATCCGGGCCTCTCAGGCCTTCTAGAGAGGATCCTGATCTCTTTTTAAATTACCTTCACTTCCTCAACCAAAACATATTTATCCAGCATTTCCCAAGGGTGGCTATTTTCTTACAAAATAAAGTTTCTAGCTTAACGTGAGATATGTTGCTGGACGTTCCGGGCCTGTTGCGTGAAGAAGAGAACTAGATGGTCTCGAAAGTTTGCAATCTATTGTACTTCAGTTAGCCAATGAAGGTATCATCCTCAGCAAATGTCTTTGTTTTCTTTCTATGGCTAACATGGTAGAACTCTACGCTGGAGAGGTCAGCAGATACCCTGGACCTTCATGGACAATAAACTCCATCAGACACATAATCTGGTTATCTGCTCTTAATCAGGCCCCTGTAGGGTCAAGGAGTCTGGCTGCCCCCTAAATCCAGATATTCAACATACACTTCTCTAGATAAAATTAACTTAATCTACTCAGCAAATAAAAGGGGAGAAAAGGAGACACTGGTGGACGTCCGGACATGAATCCATCAGATTTACCTAATGTAGTTAGTGTAATTAGGTTTTTTTTAAACATATATATTTATATTTTTTATATTATTGTATACCCCTACTTTATAGAAATGTGAACATTTACGTAGATATATATGCTCAGATTATATATCAGATTATTTATACAATACAAATTAAATATACATATATTTTTATATTTTTAATATAATTGTTTTCTTTTACTTTATATAAATGCGAACATATATCTATATATACATATAAATAATATATATTTAAAATATATATATATATATACACTCACATTATATGTATACTATACTAATTATATTACCTATATATTTTATATTTGAATTAATCTTACAAATCTGCAATCTTAAATCGTTCTTAAAGTTTCTATATATATATATATATATATATATATATATATATACACAAAACTGTTACATTAATATCATTATACACCACATTTGTGTGTAAATATATATATTATATTAATGTAAGTTTTGTGTATCATCGCCCTAAAACGTAACCCTTTTTTTATCCAAAACAATGAAAACAATGAAAAAAAGCCAAAGTTATTGTTGTAGTTGAGAGATTTTATGGCAATGGGTATTTTTTGTCTTATGATAACATACATTGAGCGGGAGTTCAGCAGAAGTTTATCTGTCTAATTCCTTTAATGTTATCAGAAGAAATCTTGTTACCCTAATCAACGCATTCGATTGAATCGGTGGCGAAGAAACAAAGCGAAGCTTGTCTGTTTAGACGGCGGAGTTGCGGGTGTCAGTGGGTCACGTAATAAATATTAATGCAGGGCATTCAGGATGCCGGCGGCTTCGCGCTGTATTGTATGGGAGGTCTATACCTGTCAGCCACAATATTCCGTCCTGGAACAGACAATCTCGGGCTGCGCTCTCGATTGACGCGGGACGCGGCCAATCACTGCGTCTCCTGCTCGTCGCAGCCAATGAGAGGGGCGGGCTAAGAGAGGGGCGGGCTGGGTTTATATACATACAGCAGAGTGCTAGCCGCGGTTACTTTGGTTCAGTAGCAAGTGAGTAGAGGAGCTGCTTGAGATCGGGGAGCTGTCGTGTGTTTGCTGCAAGTCACTGGCATAGAAGGGCAGGAGCACCCGTTTGGGATTTACCCCAGTGTTTCTCCCCGGAGCCTGGGATACATATCTCTGTATATGGACTGGATTGATTGAGCTCACGTTCTGATTTAGATCGCTGCCACTCTGGGCTGGTTCCTTCAGGATTTCTGGTGACTGTGGCTGGTTCCTTCAGGATCCCTGGTGACCCAACAGTCATATAGAGCAATAAGGGAACGCTGCTGGATGCTGGATCCCCTTGTTTACCATCGTGCCCGATTGCGATACCTTTAGGATACAGTGGATCCAAGCAGGAGTTGGCAGCTTGGAGTTGATTCTCTTTATACCCCTTGTTCTAGAATAAACCAGGAGTGAAGACTGTCCCTCTCAGGGGTGCTGCCCGGAGATCCTTCTGAGCACCTTCACTTTTTTTTATACCAGACTCAGTGTCACCTCCGCCCCAGATCGCGGAAGATTTGTCACCGTATAATTGTCATAAACGCTGCAGCTTTTTGCACGTCGTGTTTCGGGGTGTTGGATCATCGGATCGGGGAGACCCATCACCATGGCGTTCAGCAGGGACTCTCTTTGGAAGTACAGCTTGGGCTTTTGGATCCTGTTGATCAGGACTGCTATTTCCAGATCCATAGTGTTAGAACCTATATACTGGAATTCCTCCAACCCCAAGTAAGTCATTATTCTTCTTATTATTATTATTATTCATATTGTTGTTGATATTATTATTATTATTATTATTATTATTTTTTGCTACGGTTGCGTTATTGCGGACAGCTAGGGTGGGCTGTGCGTAGTTACTGTGACCTCTTGGTGCAGACGCTAGCCGACTGATCAGTTGCCCCAGCCAGGGGAGCGATGTGCCTCACATACTGCATACTTTGTGCTCATTTACAGCATCATCTCTCATTTATCCTTCGCCTGTAAATATCATAAATATGGACCCCCACATTCCCATTAAGGGGCCTAATCCCAAACTAAGGGGCACCATTGGAAAGTACCCTGGGAGTGGCGGGGGTTCCGGGGCAGCAGCCCAGTCGCCCATTCTGATAGGCTTCGTCACTCTGTAGATTAGGTCTGCATGGAGCCCCCGACTCACAAATACAGCCCACCACCCACCCTCTCCAGCCAGAAGGGCCTGGGTCACAATAAGTAAATGATAAGGAATGATCCGCATTGCACCTAGATCTGACCGGAGGATAGAAGGGGGTTATCCGGCTCAGGGTCCCTCAACACGATAAAGGGGTCAACCAACTGAGATATGTTTTCCTTGACCCACAATCTTAATGTTAAATTGTGCAGATCTAGTGTGGGCTGCGTGTTACATATTCCTGTCTCGGCATTAGTAAGACCCCATCCTAGGGTTTTAGGGGGCATCTTATATATGTATCCACATGAAACATAACTGCACTATAAATCCTCCTAATTCTGCTCCCCAATACACATTAAGCTATTGGTTCACTTTAATTCCCTACTCCAAGCTAGCTGAGGCCATCCATCAACTCAGAATTGGGACTCCACTTGGCATGTGAATGGCTCTGATGGCACCAGAATCACATAGTGGCTTCTTTCCATGGGCTCACAATGCAGGCTTGTTGTAGGCAGACTGACTGCTGGATGTGTTCTGTTGTCCCCAGTTAGACTGTATATAAAGTCCCAGGTGGAAGACACCCTTCCATTAAAGTCATGTTACTATGCAGTGGTCACCAGTCATTTCTACAGGACTAAGGATCACATTATGTTTTACATTCTTTAGCCATAAAACATGAATCATACCTAATCAGGTGGCATAACCTTTCTATATATAGACACATATGTGAAAATGCTTCATATTCTTACTTCCCTGTAGAGATAGGGGAATCCCCACTAAAAAATCCACTTTTCTCTAAAGAGTAGTTTCGGGGTAGAATTGATCAGATGCCCTCTGAGACTAAGGGTACTATTTGCAGACTGCTAACAAGGTCCCCATCTTCTGATCTACATAGCACCAGTCCTTTAAAGCTTCTGCAGTTTTATTCTGGTTTTGTACACTATACCCCCCTCTTACAACTATTTTAGCTTCAAGCTACAGTGATCTGGAAAAGGAAAACATATCAGTTTACAATCTGTTCTTCAAAGGTTGGATTTTTTTATAAACAATGTTATCCCTTCTCTTCCCTCCCCCAAGGGCAAAAGGATCAGCAGGGCATTTCATGTAGGTCCTTTGTAGTTTGGGTGCTATTCCAGTGCACTGTATAATGTAGAAAAATACACAGGTTTATATTATATAAAATGGAGTGGATTTTTTAGATGCTATGCCATCAGTATTTACTCAGATAGGGCATGTTTCTTCTTTTCTAGAACATTAAATACAATAAAACTATCTAAACTGTCATATAGAAGACTAATGCTTTTTAAGATTCAAACCTCTCATAAGGCTGGTTTCTAGATGTTGGCAAGTTGTATTCCTCTACGAGGACCTGCTTTTTATCAATGTAAATCCCATGTTCCTATAATGACTCCGGTAGACTAAATGGGGAAGCTGAAAACACTGATCAGTTAAGTCCTACAGAGGTCACTCTACCAATTCACATAGTGAGATCTTACATTTAGGATTTCCACTCCTTGCTTTGTAAGCTTTCATGTCCAACTGTTCTGAAAATCTCATCGTATTTAAAAGCTTGATTTTTTTTTTTAATACTCCTGAACAAATATTAAGGTAATCAGGTTTTTTTGTTAATTATTCTAGATATTCCCTTTAAAAAAAATTTGTCATTATACTCCATATCTGTTGCCAACCACCTAAGTTTTGCCGACGATATTGTGTAAAAAAACTATATATATATATATATATATATATATATATATATATATATATATAATATAATAACATTTTTTATTTTTTGTGTTTGTATGGCTAAGTTGATCACTTTTTGCTGCTTTTTATTTTTTTCTTCCGGCCCTGATAAATTTGAAAATGCTCACATATCAGTTGGTGATATTTATCTTATTTCAGATAGCACCTCCATTTGTCAATTTTTTTTATGCCATCTTTTATAATATTAAAATGTAACCCTGGAGTTTTAATGAGATTATAAAGTAGTGAGGACAGATTTGCCAATTAAAATATACCACCAAAATTTTTTATTGCCGTTGTCGAATGTTATATTTAATATTAAGTATGATTTTTTTTTTCTTTTGCCACTTCTCGTTATATTTAACTATAGTGGCTGTCTTGTGTGGTACTTAAAATTGCTGGGAAATATAGATAATGGACAGTAACAGCCACTTGAAATACTCTGAAAAACATCTCTCTAATGGAAATTGATTGAACAAAAAATATCTATCCAGAACCTCATATTGCTTATTCTTGGCCATTATGAAAGTGCACATGAAATCGGGGAAAAAAAAAATATTATGGGGTTTTATGTAAATGTAATAATTTTTTGGTATGAATTTAGATTTATTTTTTTGGAAACAAATATAATTGTAATAAAAATAAATGTGGCCAATGAGAAAGAGGTTACGTATTAATAAATCATTCCACGGTGATACAATCTTTTGAGGAGCTCTCTATAAATGCTCCTGGCCGTCGATCTTGGTATTTTAAAGTCAGATTGTTGTAGGTAAACAAATGAACATTCAGCCTTATGTGAATGCATCCTTGAACTCTGCTCCAGAGTTTGCATTTGGGTTAATCTTGTCGGTTTTAATATAGAATGAGAAGAAAGGGGAACACGCCAGGGGTGGAATTGTTAGTACTTTTACATGCACATTCCTCACATTTTGTCAGGATGATAAACTGGAGGTAATGGTCCTTGTTTGAAGGGACAACTGAGCCAGCTCTTCAACAAAGTGTCTGGCTGAAACCGTATCTCGGTCTATGTACCACTGCTGTAGACAGGAATTTATTTAGGAATCCTTTCCCTTGGGATGACACTGTTAACCCTCACAATTAACGCGCCAAGCTAAAGAGAGAGTGAACACTAAGCGGATTTGCTAGGAACCTGCTCACCCAAAATTTTGCCGATGCCACTTGATGAGTTAAGGGACATCATTGATTTATTATCCTACTTAGACAGCTTCCAACACCTGCACTGGACATTATCCCAGGTCAACTATTGACATGCACAGCGCTCATAAAAAGCCAGGGGTAACAGTTTCTCCTTATCCGTATTATGTGGTTTATCTGGGGTTTAATTGTTACATTATCTACTGTCATTATCTCTAAAGCCCTTGTTTGTAAACCTCACTCAGGTAAAGGGCTTCATCAGTTGCCTTTAGTTTCAGGTCTAAATTGCTACAAAAACAAACAAAAAAACTATACAAAGTTATCCATCCTACCATGAAACTTTGCTGAGTTAATAGTTACTTTTGAACATCTTTTAAAAAAATGTTTTATCATTAAAAAAAAATTCAGTAGCCTCCCTTTTCCAACTCGCCCTTCGGATAGTGGTTACCCTTCTAATGCATGCGCTGCCATCTTTGCTTTAGTAACTGTAAGGCCTTGCATACTTTAGATCTTAATCTATATGTTGAACCTGCTTTTATTACAATTACTGATGCTATCAATTCTTTCCAGAGGTCTTTTGTACGATTGTATTGTTTTAATAATGGAACAAGTCTGTTTATCTTAAAAGTATCTTTAATAAGTAAAGAAATAAGCGTTGCATACTTAGCAAAATAGTTTTTATGGTCAAAGTTTGTTAGCTTTTAGTCGGCTTTGGAAAAATGTTATTGTAGCGTAAGTTAAGATGCACTTTATGAATATAGTTTCCGGAATATGTATAGCGTGGCAAAAGTGCACAAAGAGATTGAATTTGTACAGCAGAGGGGGTTATATATTAGTTCCATCTCAGGATTTGATTTTGGGAGTTGTTTTAACCCTTATGTTCAGGAACAGCCAGTCTAGGAAATGGGTGTGCATTAAATTTTATATCTGGGTGTCAAACATATGATAATTATCCCACACGTTCTAAATAGGGATTAACATACAAACAGAGGCATTTATAAATGGCTCGTTATTTTTAAGAATAACGCATGATTATAAAGTAATGCAGATCAAGAACATCTTTTTTTTTTTTTTTTTGCCTTTCCATTTGCCAGATGGTGCATTTGTTTTTATGGAAACAATACACGATATATTAAAATGCAAAAAAGTTCATCAAGCCCTTTTGCGTAGAAACTGTGTTGGTTTTGTAGATCTGTTTTTGAGGAAGCTATAAAAATGGAAGTTTCTGCTTTTGATACATCTTGAAGTATTGACATCTTAGATGTTTTTTTTCTCTCTTTTGTTACCTTTAGTGATGTGCCAGTAATTTTAATGATTCATTACCTGCTAGAACTTTGGACATTAAGACACTTGCCCGCTTTATTTGGTACGATTCAAATTGGCCTTGAAGAGGACAATTGTAGGTTTCTAGTCCATCCACTCTTAAGTCAAGTTTCTGTGAAACCTTCTTATATTCATCAGCGTCGACTGTTAACAACATCATAATTAGAATGCATTAAAAATAATGATGAGAATGAAACATGTCTGAGTGGTTTGGATGAAATGAAAATGGTTTACATCAGCTCTCAAGAGAGAGACGTTCAGGCAAAAGTCTAAAATCTTAACTCTTTTGCAAAAAAAATAAATAAATAAAGGGAAAAAAACCCCTTTATTTTAGAAGATGAAAGTATTCAACGTAACAGTTCAACCTATTAAATGTTCATATATTTAGTTGTTGAATATGTCAAATATTGATGGTCTAAGCTTTGTAGTTGTGTGTTTGCAAATAAGAACTAACTTTCCTTAAATTGTTCGCATAGGCCTAATCTTTTCCTTCCTTGCTGGCTGACATAAGAAAAACCTGTTTATCAGGTCATTTATGGTACAATTTTGGAGCTTTGCTCATGAGTTCATTCTTTGTGTGTGTGTGTGTTTTTTTTTTTTTAATGGGTGTGTAGAAGTGTTTGAGATATTTTGATTTAGTAATACTGGATTTGGACTTACTCTAAATCATTTTTTTTCCACCCCCCCCCAAAAAAACCATACAAAAAACCCAAAACAAATAGCATTAAGACAGCATGGAAAACCCCTGTGGTGCCATCGTCTATTTAAAGTCTCAAAAAGACAAAAGATGTGATCCAAACGGCCTCCTTCCCTCATGGCGGAAAATGTTAAACCTTTTTACAGCGCTTTCCTGTTCGACTTGTTTAAATCTCATTTTAAATTCAGTGCCATACTAACTGTGTGAAATAAGCAGATTTCTTTAGTAATCCATTTTGTACTTTCACATTAAAAACAAAGCTGACACAATTTGTTCTTCCTTTTAAGCAAATCAACCCTTGGCTGTAGTTAATAAGGGATTACATCTCGGGCTAGATCTTATACAGAGGTAATGTAAATCAAGTGCGAAATCTAAAGAAACTGATCCCTTTTGGATTGAAACGTTCCAAAAAAGCTATGGGGGGAAAAGCAAGGGGGCAGTAATCTGATTGTATAGCAATAAAACCACCATTTGTTTTCTTTCTCCCACCTTACAAAGAAAAATTTAGTAAATCCATGCAGTTCCTACAAATCCAAAGGCAGATAAAGGGGGGGGAAACCATGGCAACATATAGATTAGCTTGATGGTGGATGTGACATGTTTTTGAAAGAGTTGAAGGCCTCGCTTGGGGCTATAGGGTATTGTGCTCAAAGTACGTACAGCGGAGACGTTGGGCTTGCCCAGTGTTGGAGAAGGCCTCGTGTGACTACGCAATTGTATCTCTAAAATGGTCGTAGAGTCGATAGATCATGCCAAGCCACCACGTGTATGTTGGACAACTACCATATTCACATTTTTAGTATAATTTAACGACTGAGTGTAACTCCTAGGAATATTATCCTTTTTAACCACTAGTTTTAAACGCTGCAGTGTCGGCAGTAGCAGCCACATCTCCGGGATTAAACAGAGCTCTGAGATTCTTTCTTATATGTATATATTGGCTCTGAGAAGACATGCTGAGAAGCATCAGAGAACAGAGAGGGTAGGCAGGGACAGGGGTTATCTAAATAGAAAAACAGAGGCCTTTTGATTTCAATTGTGGCTGTTAATGCGAATTCCCCACCGCAGGAGGAGCTAAAAATAAACATGTCACTTTGAATCCCTGATACATATTTATTATTGAAAAATCCACGAAACGACAAAAAAAAGTCTTTAAATTAACATTTTTCCATTATTTTTTTTGTGCTATGAGGCGGCTCTCACTTGTACATAAGCAGCGCAGAACGTCATGTTAAATGCATCACACATCTCTTTGTTTAAAGTCATCGGCTTTGTTACGCAGTAAAGCAATAAAAGAGAGAAGATTTCCCGACTTTTGCTCTTCAGCTGAAAGCAGAGCAGTAAAATAAAGAGAGAGGTAAAACTGTTTCGCTTTTTGTTTCCCGGCGCACTTTGTCGCTGTAGACACAAGATGCATGAAGGAATGACACTAAGGAGGTCTTTAAACTTCACGCTGGGTTGTGGTCTTACAGGTGCAGGAAGAATAAAGACCAGTTGTTTTATGGGCTGCCCGCATGTGTGCTATTGGAACGGAATTCTTTATGATGGAAGGATAGCCCAGACTGGGAGAAAAAACAGAAGCCAATACTAACTGTTCTGTCTGCACGAATAATCCTAAACACACTTTTTTGATTAAGTGCGTCTCAGATGATTTCATTAAATCATGTTTCTTGGCAAGAGTGACTTGGATAACTTTCCAGGTTTTTACATCTTTCTTTGTTGCCGGGGATTCAAGAACAGATACCTTACATTCTAACTGTAGCCTAATACTGCCATCGTAAACATGCGCACACATAAAGCAACCGAAAGAGAAGTAAATCTGGAATGGATACATAGTCATGTTCAAATGTTCTCCGCGGCAATGGTCAGTTTGCGGTGGGGAATATTTTATAGACTTTCACTTCCCCCTAAAACGTATTTCGTAAAACAAAAGAACAATAAATTAAGTAATTTAAGAAATTCGAGTAACTTAATTTATGACCTACTTGCATATGACTGCTTTGCGGCCCAATAAGGTTCAATGTGGGGCCAGCCAGTTGAAGGACTCTATACAAGTTATATGGTAAGCCTACTGCCTCCAGTGGCTTTTACACTAGGGTATACTTAGGGGTGCCAAATAACAAAGGTCCCTTAGCTTGATTGCTTACGTGTACCATAAATGTTATTTGATGTAAATAAGGTTACCCTCGTTTCTAAGACTTACTGTAGACTTCTTTTTGTAAGGTGTGACACCATACGTGGATGCTTGTAGGTGGGAGAGTTTCAATTAAGTATGTAAATTGTGTTTTGGCCGTTGGATTCTTGCTTGTCCTATTTTTTTTTTCCTTCTCCTCCTCCACTCTGAATCAGGAGCAGGCGGACGCCATGCTATTCACTTGTCTCCATTCATTTAAAGGTTATTACAATCCATAAGATTTGGCAGCTAGTAAAACGGCATCCTTGCGTTTTCAAGCATAGAAAAAAAAATGAGATGAAATCCTTAACAAGGAAAGAGAAACATACGACATCAATCACCCCTTTGAACAAAATTAAAGGATGATGGCCATAATGAAGCTTTTTTTTTTATTTTTTATTAATGCTTTCTGATGCTCCAACGAAGAGATTTAACAGAAAAAGCAAACGAACAGCATAAAAAAGATGGTTTGTAAGAGGAACGTTATCTTGTCAAATTCACGTGGCAATAGATCTCCTTTGTTGATAAGCCGAGTCTTTTTTTTTCTTCTTTGCCCTCCGTAGTATACATCTGTTGTAGCAAATGGTCGATGTTTCTGAATTGCCTGGTCATAGGACCCTTTGTGCTGCTATTATGAGTCAAATTTTAACGTGCTGTGTAACACACAAAATATTTGATTAGATATAGTGGTCAAATGTTTTTTTCTGAACTGTTCAAGAATTACAAAGCAGTTAATACAAAGTAACATTCAGCTCCTTCCCTGCCTTCATTTCTCAGGCTGTCATGCCGGAGTAGTATCGGTTAACGCACTGTGCTTTCAATCACAGGGTTAATAGCGAAGTTATACGTCTTTCTTTTGAGAAGGTTAGATGTATCTGATCCCTAATATCGACGGGGATATCAGGTCAGCCGCAAAAACGTTAGCGTCTGGAGATGGCATTAAAAAGTAGCCTGGCACATGAATACTTAACTACGTACAGGAACAGAGACGCACTGTAAGCGGACGTGTTACAAAAACACATTTTATTGAAAGTGACACTAAGTAAGTAAGAAAGAAAAAAATGAATCTATTTTTGGCAGACGAACCTGAAGCCAATGTAGATCTTTAAAGATTTGGAGATTGAATATGTAACAGCACTAGGTATTATGATGTCTCGGCGAGGGGTTTTAATCACCCTCTCGCTGAGAGCTGCATATTTTTTTGGAGATTGTCGAAGCAATGATGTTAGAACCACGACAATTGAGCTATAGAGAAATATGATTTTTTTTTTTTTTATTGTCTGCTCACAATTAGCTGTCATTTTGGGTTCAGGAACTATGCCAGCTTTCAGTCGATCAGGGCTGCCAAAGTCTCCGAGTCATGTCTAGGCCGATTGCTCGTCAAACTTGAATCCTGCTTCCTTGGCTTTAGTTGAGTTTGACTAGCCCCAGAAGGATTTTCAGGATATATGCTACTCTGTCTGAATTTTGCTATGTTAATTGTGCAGCGCCGGTCTCTGGGGTCCCCACCTCTTGGAGAACCAACCTAGTGAGCCGTTTGGAGCTTCGATGAACTCTGACAGATGTATTTTACTTGAAATGCGTGGTTACATTATATTCCGTGGCACGTGAACAACTGAGGCTTCACGGGAACCCTCGATTCAAATTTACATTTTCGGAGAAATTATCTAGACCATGTAAGGTGAGGTTGATAAGAAGTCGTGAAAAATAGAATCATTTCTTGGTAAAGTGTGAGAAGCACTAGGTTAATACAAAGCAGAACATAGTTTATTGAAAACCAAAAATAAATGCATATTATATTCATATCTGGCCGTATCACTTGTACCCACTTCTGCGTAAATTTCACCTTCGCCTTCAATCCCATTCATTTATATGTAAATGCGATGTAAGGCTTTTTGAGCGTTCATGTTAAGCTGGCGGATGGTAAAGCGAAAAAATAATGTCCACGACAGGGCAATTATAGATTTTATTTCATCGCATCCCCACTTATACAATCCTTCCCAGAGTACCTGACAGCAGCGTCCTGTGACGGAAGACCACTCCTAGCATCCGTAACCAGCAAAAAAATGCCTTCCCGCAGAATGGTAGTTGGCACGAGACAGATGGGCAGGGGAAGCTGCTAGTCATTGTGGAAAAAAAAAAAAAGAAAGGAGGTCAGGGATTGGAAATGTATTAAAATGGTGGCTCGGCGGAAAGGATTACTTTTTCACAAAAGCATTTTCTATTGGCTGATTTTTTTTTTTTACATTTTTTTTTTCTAGCCCTAAGCAGTGCCAGACTGGCGAGTTAAATTTGCCCTGGCACTTTAAGGCCAGTAGCCGATAATTCGGCAGGAGCCATCGGGCTGGTAAGATTCCGGCTTACAATAGAGTGACTTGGTTTGTGGCCTCTAAGTGGGCAGCCATGTCGCGGAGGAAACATGACACATCGGAACATGTTTCTGTGTAAAAACAGTTGTCATAGATTAGGGAATGCTAGATAAGAAATGCGTTATAAAAAGAGGTTTCTATGAAAGCATTTCAGCTGAAACACATGAAATCAGCCTGCATTATTTTACTGGCTTTGTCACTGTTTGTCTAACGCCGCCTCGCCTTTGAATAGCAAGACGTGCCGCACCCTCTGTCGCTGTCTGGGTTTGGAGCGTTGCTGCAGGGAGCCTGACTGTACAGGTGTAAATTACCTGCTCACGAATTGATAGGGTGCTCTTTAGTTATTCCTCCATTTCAGGGTGGAGAGTTGACTATCTTTACTGATTATACAGCTTGGCGAAGCCAGATGACTTGCTATTCTTCCCTGTCAATCAGCTTTATCTCGTGATTTATGATGCCTTTACATAGCACAGTTGTTAAACAGCTGCCAGCTGGGCTTGGTTAACCATAGATTCCATGATAGGCACCGCTGGTGTTGGCGACACTCCGTTCTCCATAAAGGAAGCCTAGCATAGAACGGCCTATACTTTCTAAAAATTCTTCTCTATCCAGTAGTGGCTGCCGTGCTGTATGCAGCAGTTCAACACCCTTCTTTTTTTTCAAGTACTCCCTCCTGATTGAATGGGCTGCTAAAAGAAGGACTTGACCTATGGCCCCGGATTATGCAGCACTTACTCCTCGTTTCCCTGGTAGCAGTTTTACTTCTGCTTTAGAATATTATTGAGATACATCTATATCGATGTATTCATTTCAGATAGAATTTCTTCCTTGCCGCTTACACCCCTCCTGTTTGATGCCTCAGGCCCCCTTTAAGTTACTTAGAAGCAACATATCAGGGCTGCTTATGCATTAATAATGACCTGAAATCTGTCTCTCTCTAGCCTCATTCTGCTCCTCTCATGTGAGCCCAGGAAGGGTTAACAGTTCTTAATGTATGGCAGAGTCAGGTTACATTAGAGTTAAGGCTCAATTGTGCAACTCCTGTAGGCTGTGAAATTTAATATTATGGTTACTTCCATCGTAATTGTTAGAAGGTTGAGGAAAATTGATTTGGGATCGAATAAAAGTGTACACAAAAGCACATATTCTTTGTCAAACTGAACTTGAGGCAGTGAGGCAAGAATGGCAATGTCAGCATAAATTACTATTTAGTAAACAAACTGCTATTATTTATTATTATTATTAAAAAAAATTTTTTAACCTTGACTAAACTCAGATCTGCTGTAACAAGTTATACAGACACTTGCTGAACTGGTTTATATTCAGATGGAATACTTTTAACTGGCCTCACCCATCTTGCACTCAAGGAGTTAAAAGTCATAATCTCCATAAGTGCCATTTATTGAAAGGGCGTAAAATGTTGGTGTCCCAAAACAGTCACCCCTTTTAAAGGCCTGTTTGCAACTTGTGTAAAAATTATTTCTAAATGGGCAATCTGCTTACAAAATGGACCAAAGCCTTCTGCAGTGGCAGGTGTGGAAACTGCCCCCTAGTGGTCATTTGTGTTATCGAGGAAAGCCAATGGCTTCCTACATAACCTTTTTGTTTTACTTTCTTGTCTCAAAAAGCGCATCTGTTCAGATCAAATGAAATGATTTATTTCATTCTCATGTACATTTTACATACCACAGTAGTATAACTATCACTGAAAAACATCTGTGTCCCGAAGCAGGCAGAAAAAAAACATTATTTTTCCCCAGTGTTATTTGTTCATGTAGTTCTGTTGTCGCCGTGGCTCGTATGATTGTGTATTTTTCTTTAAGCCTGGGAAATTGGTTTGTACACAGTTTGTCACAATTCAAAATTGCTTTTAATTCTCTCCACCCTTGTTTTGTTTACAGCCATTTAATGAATAAGATATGATGGCTTTTTTTTTTTTTTGGTTATTATTTCATCAGCATGGGGTTAAAACGGATTTGTGACCTGGAAATGCTAAACAGAACCAAAAAAACAAAAAGCTGGTCCCCATGGGGTTGAAAACCCCTTCTTTTTTTTATACGAAGAATGAACATCAGCCTTTTAAAGATTGCAGGGATGTAGAGCCAAAGTAGTGAAGTGTGTAGCTGTGTCATGGGTCAAGAGCAAGCCCTCAACCACAGCAGAAACCATCATTTATCAAGAGTAACTAGAATGAGCAACTAATTACAGAGCACCACTGATTACTTGTGCATTCACAGACCCTACCGTGGCCCAGCACACTCAAATTGTTATCTTTCTCAAGGGCTTTGCAGTTCTTTGATACAACACAAGCAGCAAGTTTTTTTGTTTTTTTTTCTTTCGAGTCATTAAAAATACGTTATATGTAAAAAAAAACAAAAAACAAAAAAACCCTATTTGCACTCAGTTTGTACATTTTGTATGTATCAGTAGTTGTCATTTTGCCGGCTCGTTACAAGAACAACCTCAGATAATTTCCGAGGATGGGGGTGAGCACGGCGTTCCAGAAACTGATACAGTGACACATGTATATGCATCATAATGTCACACAGGGAAGTACAGAATGGAACTGATAGATACTGCCGGTTACACAACCTCTGGCACCGTCAGCTAGGAAGACCTGAAAGTGGTGTGATTCCAATAAAAATTAATGAGGTGTGTGCTGCTGCATATTGGAGAAGGACGGAGGACTATGTGTTTAACGTTGTTTCCTGAATTATCAATTCCAAGCACATCTAATCAAAATAATGATATGCTCATGAAATGCCCTCATTTCTTTCAGCTCCATTCTCCTTAGGTGGCATCGCTCATAGTAGAGATGTTTTCAAGTCCAATCCCCTTTCAGCTTGGGGTGTGTGACACTGACGTGAAAAGAAACAGGATTAAGTGAGAGAATCGGGTCCTTTGATAAATAAAGATGTAAGCCCTAGTAAATGTATTTTCAGAAGCCTTTAAGATGACATTTTTTTTTACATTATCCCGAGACAAAATGGCCTGTTATTGTCAGAACTGGAAAATCTGCTTTTATTGCCCTGGCGTGGGGTTTATTCAGACAGTACGATATAGAACGTTCTTGCTTGCTTCTGATTACCAGTAATGCTTGCTAACAAATCAGCGCTATTAGAAAGTTAGGAAGATCAAATAGACTTAAGTGCGGCAGGATCCATGTAGGCCACCGATTGTGCCTTTCAGCTGACATGAGAATTGATTTAACAATTAATATATACACCTGGTGGCCTTCTTGAGTCTAATACAAAGAGATCTCCAGCTTAAAGCTTTTTTCCCCCTCAACCTTTAATATTTTAATGAGCCTCCAGGCTTTGGCTGCTTTCAAATGAGAAGGGATTTCTAAGTGTTGTGTTTAATGTTCCTTCTCTGCAAAGTATACTGAATGGGAGGCTCAGGCGTTCTGCCGTGGGCAATATATACAGAACTGCGTAGCCACAAGGATGATGTAGACTTCAGCAATTGGTAGTTCAATGCAGATCTCATCCAGACATTTAAGACCTGTTTCCACCGCGTACCTTCGCCGTACAGAAAAATCAATATAATACACTATTATTCGGACTCGGTGCTGTGGCTTTGGGCAGTGTATTTGATATCCCGTTTGATAAATCACAGATAATAGTGTGGGAAGGTATGAATAGAAAAGTATCGGGACGTTATATAGCGTGGTGGTTTTGGATAGCCAAGAAGCTCTTGGGCCTTTTGAGAAGTGCTTGTTGAGTCGTCTGGAGTTTTGTTTGTTGCGGCAATCCATACTTTAAGAAGATGATCCCACAGCTTGAAAATAGAAACAAGGAATTCACAGCCTGATTCTGAACAGGTTTATAAATAGGCCTGCGAAATAAAGGATGTTCGAGACATGACATTTGCCCTTTAAAAGCTCAGCATTTTTACCATTACCTGTCATTACAGTCTCATAACTGCTCAATTTTTGTTTCAACTTTTTAATGAGATGATTTTTTTTTTCTTTCGATCTGTGGGGAAGCATAAATAAGAATCACTTTGAACTCCTTTGAAGTGGGAGAGGAATGTAGGTGGTGGACTGCAATAGAAAAAAAAGTTGACCTATGGAATAAAAATGTTTTCTTCTGCTATCAAGCAAAGCCCCCTTTACTCCAGAGTTTTTTTTTTTTGATGGGTTGATATATTGTTTAAAATATATATTTTTTATTTTTTATAGAAAAAGAACACCATCAACGTTGTGCTCAAATGTTTGTTTTTTTATTGATGTGTGACGAAATCTGTTATGTTAATCATTTTATTTTATTTTTTTGTTTAGATTTCTACCTGGACAAGGGCTTGTACTATACCCTCAAATAGGAGATAAACTGGACATTATTTGCCCCAAAGTGGACTCCAAATCTGGTGCCCAGTACGAATATTACAAAGTGTATCTGGTGGATAAAGAACAAGCAGATAGCTGTACTATAAAAGACAGGACACCTTTGCTGAACTGTGCAAAGCCTGATCAAGATGTGAAATTTACCATCAAGTTTCAAGAGTTCAGCCCAAATCTCTGGGGACTGGAATTCCAAAGGAAGAAAGACT
This sequence comes from Sceloporus occidentalis, assembly GCA_023333645.1. NCBI lineage: Eukaryota > Metazoa > Chordata > Lepidosauria > Squamata > Phrynosomatidae > Sceloporus > Sceloporus occidentalis. Next base: position 11,703,710 of record JALMGF010000027.1, on the reverse strand, counting down.
ATTACATCATATGTAAGTATACCTCGCTTTGTTATATAGAGTTCATATCTCTTAAAACTTTTTCAACGTGTATCAGATTGATGTGCTGTGGACTATAATCCGTGTCGTCCTAAAACAGACATTCCTGATCGAGGATTCACATGTAGCTCAGACACAAATACTATCCCAAGCTTTGTCTAGCAGGAAACTTCTTAAATCCATATAGATACCATGTTGGTTGCAAGATGTGTAAGCATAATGCAAATCCTCAAATTACGATGTTTGATAGAGCGGCATCTTTAAAAAAAAATTAATTAAAAAAAAAAACATATTGAAAAAGTTTAGCATATGGGTTTTTTGCTGCAGATATTGAGATGATTTTTTACTCAACTCGACTCCCTCAGAAATATAGTGAAACCAAGATATGAAAAATACATTATGCATGCCACTTAAACTACCTGTTTTTTTAAGTGGTTTTGCTGGCTGAGAGCTGATCAAAGCTTCTAAGGACCTCAAAACCCAGTTGCTAACCTTATTTTGAAAGAAGTAGTGCCATATCACGAAATATAATCATTTTTCAGCTTACTAACATCTTTTATGACCTGTGAAGTGAGTAAAAAAAAAAAAAAACTGCCTGGGGAAATACTTGACTGGAAACCTTAAGCATGCATGCGGACCTCATTAGTTCGGCTTACAGTTAGATGATCATCCGCTTTGACAAGAACAAACTCAAATATGTAGGTTTCCCTAAATGTTTTGTTCAAACTTTTTTTTTTTTTTTGCCAAATAACCTTAATTAATTGCTCTCTTGCCTCAGTGCAAACAATCTAATTCCCAAACCAACTGCATGATCTGACCTAATGTGGAATGCGGTCGGCTTGGACAGATATTTTTTTTTTTTTCATGCAAGGTTGCCTACCAGACTAAAAAAATGTTTCTGAAAACTAATGGTTTGTTCATAGCTCATGTAAAATTGCGTTTTTGACGGCATTTTGATTAAATGAGCAAAATGCTCAAAAGATATTGAGCCTCTAGTTTAATAGGGAGCTTCATCGCCTATAAAAGTAATAGTTTGAATAAAATTTACTGGACTCATCTAAAGTACCCAGCGTAGTACAACTGTCTATTTCACATGCAGCAATAGGGGGCTGCTTGCGTCTCCCCCGGCTTACCATAATTAGAATAGTAGCCTATTGGAGCTAGAAGGGCAGAATACACTTACCTCTACCAACATTTGTGTAATTAGTTTACAAAAGGTCAAAGTTCCTAACAAAACTTTGAACAAGATGTGTATTACTTCACATCCTAGAGGAGCAACATCATCCTCGGCTAGCTTGGTCAAGTGCCTTTTTGTTGTTGGTGACACTTTGCATTAAATGTATTTTTTCTTAATAGTTCCTTAACTAAAAATTTCCATGCCATTCTAGTATTAATACATATCTTTTAGTGCAGCTCGTTTGAAAATGGGCAGAAAAAGAAATTTCCAAATGTAATGTAAGCCAGTCCAAGATGATGGCAACTGTAAATCCACCAGACCATCGAAATCAGGCCAGTTTTCATAAGCGCAGTCACAGAGAGAAGGCTGTTATTCCCAGGTGAAAATGATCACTCCTAAGTAGAATAACAGTTCTAATAAAAGCGTTGTAGCTATAGGTTTTAAAGCCCCCTAGGTTTAATTGTCGTTTATGTCGATTGATGTCTCCAATGTCTGCTGGAAAATTCTTTGAAGCACACGTAAACCAGGAATAAACGACCAATACTGTTTGGCATCTTGGCCATTGTCTCTCAGAATTGTTCAACCAAATTGTCCAATTGAAATGGAAGTTTAAGCAAATCCTCCTGTATCACATTCTACCCTCAAACAATATGGAAGACAACTCTTTTTGCCAAAATATTCACGTCCATATAACTAAATATCTAGGTCTGTTATAGCAATACAGAAATTCCACATGGACTGCAAACAATCAATTCCAGATTCTATAACTTTTACTGTTAAAAAGGAAAATGGATTAGTGCGTGGCAGGACCCATATATTGCCAGTGAACTGGATGCTAAGATTTCAAAGTTAGACCAAAGATGCATCTGCTTTTTTCATTGTACCAAAAAAATCATTGTGGAAAATTGCATCTTCACCATGAGCCACCACAATTGGACTTCTTAGTGACACCATATACTTTCCCAAAAATATCTAGCCGTCCATCAGAGAAATCCCCCGGAATACAGGATTCCATTATTTATTTATATTGCACCAACATATCCCCATGGCACTCTTTGAATTGTTCCTCGTGTTGATAAGGTGATTGGATTCTAATGTTTTGAAATAATGGTTGTCATATAATAGTAGCTATAAACAGAATGTCTTTAGATTTGTACTGATGCGTCTAAATTTACAGGTCCCAGCGGAGTCTGGTTCCATAAGGGACCTCATTCCAGACCACATTAATCTTGTAGCCTTGGACAGAGTTTTAAGAGTAATGACCTTTACTCATATTTTGTGCCATTATTGTGACTATACTGACAGTTTTTTTTAAAGAAAGGCAGTGACACTGCAGTAGGAAAGATACAAGTGAATTCCCAAGGGCAGAGATCGAGTACTAGGTCATTCTGAAAGCTAAAAACTAGAGTCTGTAGTAAAACAAAATGAAGAACGTGTAATATCAGACGAAACAAACTTTCATAGAATGGACTGTGTAGAGGACTGTCTAGGGCAAGGGTGTCCAATCTGCGGCCCTCCAGCTGCTGCAGGACTACATCTCCCATACTCCTCTGCCAGCCCCTTAGCTGAAAGAGCATTATGGGAGATGTAGTCCTGCAGCAGCTGGAGGGCCGCAGGTTGGACACCCTTGGTCTAGAGCTTAATATACAAGACGCATATCACATGTAACAAAGTTCTAAAGAACATGGCGTTGTCCACATATTATGGCTAAAATGGCAAAGTAGTCAACCATGGGAATAAGAAGGAGGCAGATTTAACCATTTAACCACTTTATTAACCATAAACTCTCAGGTTTTTGTACTAGAAGTTGTAGGCAGTCAGCATTTAGCCTTTGGTGTTTATGTATTTTGCAGTCTCAAGCAGGTTCAGAAGAGCGCTCAGTTGTTGGTTTCCGTATATCGGATGACAAGGTTGAATTTCTGTAGAATGACAAGTTTTGTTTTTGTTTCTAATCCATCTTTTCTAGGGCTTTGATGTGCAATCGGCGCAAGGTGAAGTTATTTTTCATTAGACCAGGCATGTAGAAAATTGCACTAGATTACTATTGTATAGAGTAGCTCCCCTCAGAGAAATGAGGTTCATCACCAGGGCACAGTCTAACTGTGGCACTTTATTGGGGTTACCATTAGGCCATTCGTCGTTGAAGCGGCTAGCATCACGTCCGTCTGAGCCATTATGCCTTGAGAGCAGAGTATTCTCTAATCTTTAGTGTTGTATTCCAAACTGTCACTTGGCATTAACTCAGTCGGTGGTGAAATCTTACCACCAAGAGATGAACTTTGCTTCAAAATGATGTTTTCCACTCCAGTGCCACTTGTACAGCAATTACTGGGTCATTAATATCATTGAATGCAATTAGTGGCAGTAGAGCAAACGAGTGTGTGTCTTTCTATTACCCTGACCCTTAGTATGCCAGGGAATTCAGCTGCTAAATGAAAATTGCTAAGGGTGTGCAGGATTCGCAAAGAATATATTTTTTCACCACAATATTGGTAGCCATCAAAATCGATTAATTCCGGATGGCTTGGAAGGGGTTAAATTATTTTTTATACTTGCATCTTCTCTCCATTACTGGCTGCTGCAGGCTTAAAAAAAACTCCATCGTGCAATAAGTGTTACAGATGGTCTTATAGGATTGAATACAGTTTCTGCAAATATTATTAGTATGATCTATTTTATCATTGATTAGGTGACGTGTATTCTACAAAAAGAACAGAAACGCCAGCTATTTAAAAAAACTCTAAAAAGGGAATTTCAACTAGAATTACATTAAGCTCATATATTTGCATATACAGAATTCTGTGGGTCTCTGAAAGCGATCACTAGATCACTATGGCAATAAGGCACCATTTCCCCCCAATCTCTACTGAATCTTATGTGCTTAAGTAAGAAAACACCTCCTTCTTCTGTGCTGAGTGTAGAAGGAGCGCGACAATTTATTACTGCTAAGACTATTTGATCTTCTTGAGAAAATGCAGACGTATTGCGCTCCGGCCTGGGAAGGTACTTGAGTCCTTGTCATTCTTTCTTTTTCTTTGCTATCGGCAAGGATGGCAAGTAGCTGTTCTATACAAAGACAGCTGTGGCCTGTGAAATCTGTGCTCATTAAATCAAGACACTCTGGTTTAAAGTGATCCTGGTAGCTATTCAAAGGCCAGTACATGAGAAATAATTATAACGGCTCTCGCGTTTGGGCTCGAGAAATGGTTATGATGGAAAAAAGAGGGTTTGGAAATTCAGCTTTTTTTCCTCCCCTCCCCTGCAAAGAAATGTCTTTATATTATACAGCTCCAATTACAATTAATGGAAAGGGGGTTTATGTTACACTCGGGAATATTCATAAGCTCCTACCATGCTTTTGATTCAGCACAAGAGTTCCTCCTGATGGGATGAGATCTAGTGATATAAACCCCAACGCTTCATTGAGTTTTCTCAAAAGCATTTTAGAAATCCGTTGTTTTACCGGCGTGCTTTATAAATTTTTATTTTCCTTTTGGGAAGAAATGCGCGCTCGCAATAGCAAAGATATACGGCATTATCGATGAAAAACCAGTGAAATCTATTGAATGGTCTTTTGAAATCCTGAAGCTAGGAGACCTTTACAAAACCAGGGCTGCCACCATGCAGCTTCTAATCTTTCAGTAGATGATTCTCTAATAAGGCATTGGTTTCCCTAATTAAGTAAATATAGTCTTGCTGCATAAGTGGAATACCTTTCTTAAATGCCCCCAAATCTGTGTGGTGGCAGTTTGTAGCCGTAAAGCACCAGTGTGATTTTTTTTTTTTTTTTTTTTTTTTTAGTCTTGTTTACCGTACAGGTTGGCAGGTTCAACAAGAATTCTTTAGATAATGCATTGCATATTGGTTTGTGGGCTGGGGTAGGATCCTACATTACCTGTAAAGCCACCTCGAAATGCCAGGGTATCACAAGATATCACGGTGCTCTAAAGAGCAAGGTGGCCATCTTGGGTACTGCAGTAGAGTTGCAGGTCAGGGGAGGCCCACTTATCTCCCTAATGAGCCATTGACCCTCACTGCCTGCAGAAGCTGGACAGTTGGCAGCTTGATGGACCACTGTCTGAGTATTGAGACCTTCTTGCTTATAACGGGAAACTAGGGAGGTATGGTTTAAGCATAGGGTATTAGACTTAAATGCTCCTTTTCACCCATCCACCAAGATATCCTCTAAGAGCAAAATGTCTGTGTTATCCATTACGTGGTGCAGCAGGCAACCTTTAGACACTCCAGAACAAGGATGGATTCTAGATTACCATTAGGATGGATTGTCATATTCATATTCTGAGTATATTTTGACTTTCCATAGGCTTTGAAGCTGTCTCCATATTATGTCTTCCATTGAAACGCTATGCAGTGGGAACAGCCTACAAGAGTCACTCAAGTTTTGTTAATTAAAATAAGAAATCCAGCAGCGTGCACGGATAGTACTTAAGGAGGGTGTCAGACAAATGAGAGCAACCAGAGCGTGCTGGCCTGGTCTTGCCGCCAAAGGATTTTCTTTGATAAAAGAGCTGTGAGCTTGATAATCCTGTGAAGCGGACATTAGATCAAGTACAGCTCACATTAAGGATTGCTTCTTATTAATGCCTGATACGAAAGCCTTTCGCTTTTTTTGTTACGGAGCGGAATGGATTTTTTTAACTAAGTCCACAGATGTTTATTATGCTTGCCCTCTTCTCCAGTTAAAAAAAAACAACAAAAAATGGATATGGCTGGGAAGATGAATATTCTTTAACTAGGCTTTAAATTCCTGGGTGATTCATCTCACACCATGATTAAATAACCACATAGTACGAATAAGGTGGGGGGAAAAAAAAGTCTGGAAGAGTATGTGATCAGAAAACCGATACAGCATTTCGGTACTCTCTACGCAACTCTGATCTTGTTAAAAAAAAAAAAAAAAAAAAAAAATTAGTTTTTTTTTTTTTATTTTTTTTTTCTTTTCTCTCCCCCTCCCATTGGGAATATTATATTTATTTATTTCCCGTTTAATCTATGCGAATAAGTATATGTACAGGCACAAATCCAGCCAGCTTAATGCTCAGTCTGATTAGTGCCGTGTTACTATCTTGATAGGCCAAAATCAGCCAAAATCTATGCAGCAGCTTAATCTCCGGGGAGGCAACGTAATAACGATCAAATGAAGACATATTAAAATGTAATATTACTTCCTTCCATGGGGACTATATAAAAATCATAGCCAGAAACAGCTTGCGTCTGCTGCTTCTGTTTTAACTGCTTATTCAGTGTCTTTTTTTTTTTTTTTTTTTTCTTCTTGGGTTAAGTCTCGGAAATGCTACAAGGATATTGAAACCTTAATTTGTCTTTTATAGGCACATCTGAAAAAAGCAGCCATTTTTATTATTATTATTTTTTTTTTTTACAATTTTCTGCATAAGCGTCGATTCACTTGTAAACAGAATATTCATTCAACATAGAACAGTATGATCTTCATAAAGGATGATGGCTCTAGAAATCATTGTAATGGCTGACTGCAAAGCGTTACATAATTGTTGCCAGTCGAGAAACACTTTCCAATATTACAGGCTTGGTTCTGCGAGCCCAACTAATTTGGATGCCGTATCCAGATTCATCCTCCTTCAATTACAGTTTGATCTTTGCCTGCCAATATGTATTTAATTCTTGATTTATCTTCTAAAAGGAAGCAAAGGACGAAGAATGTGCCTTTGTTGCCCTTAATTTATAGTTAATATTGACAGCATTTTTACATTTTGCAATTTTGCAAATTTTACATGATCTGCAAATAATTTTTTTTTTTTAAAAGTGTCTGTTCGGGACCATCACAAGAGATTTTGTATTGAGAGTGTTAACTATCCACGGGTACAAAAAAAGGATGCTGGAAGAAAATAGCTCTTAAGTGATGATGTCATCATGATGGTACCTGGCTGGTATCCACAATGAATCCTTAGGCGGCATTAGCCGATTTGGTTATTAATACGCACTGCAAAGTATATGTTCAGCATCTGCGTGCATTAGACCAGCTACATGTAATATTTCCAGCAGTAAACCTTGTTTTGATGATAAGTTGCCGCGTCCGTCATTGGCTCTACATCAAACCTTAAGTATTATAGTCCTTCAAGTGTATCGCCATCTAATATAAGTTATTTATAGGCGAGTGTGGCAATCCCTGACACTTTGTTATATATGTTACTTTTATGTCGCCAGCATGAATAAAATGTCCATGGGTGACAATATTCATTAATCTTACTTTACTTAAAAGGGAAAAAAAAAAACCTAGCTTCAGATCACAGATATTATTTTTCCTCTTATGTTGTGTCTCCTCTCTAGAAAAGCTTAATACGTTTCAAATTCGGTAGCACTTTGTTCCTAGGACAACAAAAGCCAAGAGCAAATGATAAAATAATTGAAGCAAATACTCTTAAAGTAGGAACAGCTTTCAGCCTCAGGCGTTAGAAATTGCACATTCCATTTGTAGCACTTCTCCTGAGCGTTTTAAGGTTTTTGGCTATAACATTTGTAAAAACAAAGCATTTGGAATATTAATACCCTTTTAAATGGCAGGAAATTAATGTTGTGACTTTATTATTGAGCCAAAACGGATCCATTGTAACCTGAGCACAAATTGGATACATTTCTTCTTGCGTGTCGTGTTATTGCGGCTTATAAAAGATAAAAAAAATAAAATAAAAAATAATCGCGCGTCTGTTTCTCCTTGGTTAAGAAAATGTGTTATTGGGGTGTTAGGAGTCTGGCCTACTTTATCGTGGGGGCGTTAAGCACCTTCTGAGCACTAGGGGCCCTCAGAATAAATCCATAACGATGTGTGTGGCTGCTTGTGTACATGGAACTAGTGAAAGTAATTTTACATATACCGGCCAGCAGCGAGGAAATTATACTAGGGCTATTTGCTAAGGGAAACATTAGGCGAGAAATAAAAGCCTCTTATATCTGTGTCTGCTCTTTTCTTGGATATGGAAATGTCACGATAAACACGGGGGCCAGCCACCGAGCGGTTCCCACTGCTAGTTTCTATAGTGATACTTCTAATCATTTTAGGGCTTCGCTTTAAATGTCATTGTTCGATGCTTAGAATACAAAATGGCCACAGACTACCCCTTCAATATCAGAAAGGCCTTCGAGTCATTTTGCGTGTTTGCTTAATAAAAAAGCCTTTCTTGTACTTTGAATAGGGAGGAAAAGGAATGCGTCCAAATTACTGGTGTTCAGAATTTCCCTGCAGAGGTTGTTACAAGTAGTCAGTTTTAATTAAGGGTGTAATGTGGCTTTGGCCTTTCGCTGTGCTACAAGATAGAGCTTCGGTTTCAAGATGAGCCTTGAAATGCCCACAGCTATTTTAGGTGTTTCTACAGGGACCGTGCCATACAGAATTCATGCACATTCGCAAAGTCCCTCATTCCTCAGAGGTGAATTTATATATATATAATATATATATATATATATATAATCACCAGAAATATATAAAAACAAGTGTACCGGAACAGTGGAGGTCCATTACCTGTGCTTTTTCTTAAAATCAGGATTCCCGGTCTTGAGACATATTTACGTTGGCATTCTATTATGCGCAGCATTTCCCTAGAATTACATCTTGACGGCTTAGTAATCAACCACCATGTTGCCTTTCCTAGCAATGCTAACGGTGACTGTGTTTCCACATTAACCCCTCGTGCGCTCATGTAAATCTGAAATATATAACTCGTAAGTAAATTTTGAGTTTGACAAAAAGGGCCAGGGACACCCTGCAGCTTAAAATAAAGAGCTATTTCATCTCTAGTTCCAGCTCAGCTTCAACCGTACCTTTTCCTCCTCTCCATTGTTTGCCTGTACATTGGCAAATATAGTAGGTTCTATCACAGACACATTTGATTTATGTCTGGGGCTGCTGTTAGCTATTGATTTTTGTTTCCGCTAAAAAAAAAAAAAGCCATGTCTCCATTATTTTGTGAGCCTTGTGTTCTAGTGTCACGCTGTCAGATATACTTATAGATTAAATTACTATTGCACGTTTTCTTTTATTTTCTCTCTTCTGTCTCCCTTTAAGAGGGATTTAGAATATAAAAAAGTAGGTTTTGATAAAATGACTTTATAAGACCAACACAGTGTGAGTGCATTGGAATGTTAGGTGACAAATTGTAAGCAATGGCGAGGAAAAACCCTTATAGAATGGGTAAACTAGGGAGGATGTGTATATATGACTATAATATGTTGTGTGAACGGCAGTGAGTAGCTCACAATAGATGGATGGGTGTTACCGAATGTTACAAATGCACAATGGGAAACATGAGGGTCTGAGACAATTAGTGGATGCTGTATAAAGGTCTTCCTTCAGGCTCTATTGTGCGACAAAAAAATACAAACTAGAGACGTAAAGTTCTCAGGGTTTGTCAACGGACAATGTACAGGTTAAATACAGACTGATAACAATGTGTAGGTCCTGTTAATTTTATGGACATGCAGATGTCTTTAACAGGAACATTAAAATAGAAGCATTTCCAGAATAATTGACCCATCAGTTAAGATGAGGTGCTTGCCACATAATATTACATTAAATGTATGTAAAACATGAGAAAAAAATTGTCTGTACCTGCCCTGACAGGGAGAAGTTAACTATTGTTAATGGCAACAATTAGCCGATACATTACACCATAGTAGCAATTTCCTGATCTTATTTGTACAGTATTATAAATGGGTTTAACATGGCAAGACTGGAAGTCTTTCATCAGCCCGCCACCCACTCTCGAAACAAATAACTAGAGATTGAAACTTTTGCACAAAATGCAAATTGTATGACGTTACTGAATTTTTAACATACATCAGACACACAAAGTCTTCTTGTGCTTTTTGCATGGCACTACGTGGTCATTTTTCAAAAATGTTTTTGTTCTCCTTTCCAGCTACATCCAATGGATCAGTAGAAGGTCTGAATAATCAAGAAGGTGGTGTTTGTGTTACAAAAGCCATGAAGATCCTCATGAAAGTTGGGCAAGGTGAGGACCACTTTAACATTAACAAATTTTGACTTGGCCTTGTTAGATTTGGTTTTTTTTCCTGCTACACCCAAACTTAACCAACTAACCACATATAATATATTAATATTGCATGAGTTGTACCTTCGCACAAAGGAGTTGGTATTATTGTCTATTTATCAATACCCTGTCTAGCTGTATCATGTATAAAATATGGAATGATACAGGATGCACAATTTACTACATCACTATATGACATTTAAACTATCAGTGCAGAGCCAAGGTTATTTTTTTTCATTAAATACTGTCATTTAATCGAAAAGTTGTTGCAAAAGATAATTATCTACATTTATATTATATTGACTGTAAACATGGAATTCTTTAGTCGTTTTATCTGTTATGTTTTCAGATACACTATGTGTCGGCGATGAATGATATTTCTAATTAGGACTTGGTTTAGTAGCCGGTCAGCTCTATGAGTTAAATTGAAATGTCATCTGCAAAGCTTTGCTTGCCAACTGTGAGAATCCCTATAGTTTCTACAGATGGTCTTACAATCTCAGTGTTTAAAGTAACTTATGTGTTTTCATAAAGGGGAAAAAAAAAATTTGTGCACATGACATGCACATGAATTCGTATTATTACCTAATATATGTGTAGGCACCTTTGCACATGATTTACATTCATCTTTATCATAATTCAGAACTGTAGGGAATAATTGTTCTAGCATGGAGGGGTCTCGAGTACCACGCTAAAAGGTTGAAAGAGAATCGGTATCTGCTAGGATTTTTGTTAAACAGAATGTTAGATTGCATAAGGTTTCAATGTATGATTTCCAAAATATACAGAATATTAATGCGCTCTGTCTGTTCTGCTTTAGATCCTGACTCTGACTCCGATAAGGATGCTTTGCCGACAAAACGTCCAGATCAAGACTCTGGTGCGAATGGAAAGAGCTCAACCACCAGTCCATTTGTCAATGGTCCCTCAGGTATGTATAGTCAGAGCAACTTAAACAAAAAAGAAGATATTGTGTATACTTTTCACGTTACTTCCAGGTTCTTATATATTTTTTTTACCCACTCAACATCTCCTTTTGTTTTAACTTAGAAACTAGCTTGATTATTGGCAAGTGGTTTGTGATAAAAATGAATATCACACATCATTCAACCTGAAAAGGGGGGAGTCTTAGACAATATTGGATTTCTTTAAGGTTGCCGTCTGTGCGTTATTGCTTTATGCTATATGTGCTAATTATTCTAATGAATTCATAACGTGCTGAGAGCATTGAATATTAGAATGTTCAGTGTGACACTTTTTACTGCTTGCCAGATGTGCAACCATTTGTTTTGTTAATTGACTAAAATACGCTGAATCATTAATATTTCTACTATGTTGCCCAAATTAACTCTGGCTTTAGTAAATGTAGACAAATTCTTATCCCGCACAACTAACAACTGCAATACAATATACGATGCATCTTGATTGTCAGCTTCTGCAGTCTATATTGATGGCTGTCAATGTTCGTAAGGAAAACAGCGTGGTTTAGTTTTAGCATGAAAGTAGGATTGTGAGACACAGTCTTGTTTAATATCGATTGCTGACTCCCACTGTTTGCACACAGCTACCTGCAAGGGTAATTGGTTTGTCAAAGTTCAGCTGCCAGCCAGTTAATTCTATATACCATGCTGAGAATAATTCTAAAGCAAATTTAAGATGGCATTAAGTAAAGGTTTGAACAGTTTCTGATGCTTTGTCTTGTCTTCTCTTGTTCCCATATAGGTTCTAGCACAGATGGCAAAAATGCTGGACATTCAAGTATTTTGGGATCAGAGGTGGCCTTATTTTCAGGGATTGCTTCAGGATGTATCATCTTCATCGTCATCATAATTACTCTGGTGGTGCTGCTGTTGAAGTATAGAAGACGGCATAGGAAGCATTCTCCACAACACACAACCACTTTGTCACTTAGTACATTAGCCACACCAAAGCGCGGTGGCAACAATAATGGTTCAGAGCCGAGTGACATTATCATCCCTCTAAGGACTGCTGACAGCGTTTTCTGCCCACATTATGAGAAAGTCAGTGGAGATTATGGACATCCTGTGTACATTGTTCAAGAGATGCCACCTCAGAGTCCAGCAAATATTTACTACAAAGTCTGAGGAAATCGTTGGTACCTTTTTGACATGTTGAGGACTAAAGGTCCATTTCTTTCTGATGGGGTTTCTTGGTGACTCCTTATGCATCAAAGTGGACTTGCATAGGGAAAATGCACATACGAAAACCTCTCTTCAGAGAGAGAGCCTCTTTGGATAGCTAATGGAATCTGATGGTTCCTGTATCTAGGAACAAGCTGGAAGACTTTATATAATATGCCCATTCTGATGGCTATACCATGGTCATGTTCACCCTCCTTAAAGCCATGAGCTCCAGACATTCAAACATATACACAAAGCCAGGTTACCATGGAGTGATTCAAGGACCTAAATCAACTGTAGGCAATTCAAGGATGCTTTAGGATATTTATCTTGAAATGCAATCTGTTCACTTGATATCTCAGCTTTCTCAGTACATACTGGATTGGTCACAGAGGCCCGTGCTTCTGTGACTAAAACAAATAGTTTTCTTGTTAGTCAATCACTGATTCATTTTGATCTGTTGTGTTCGTTGCCTGAAACCCTTGCATTGGATTCCCTTTCACGTCACCTCCTTTATCACAAATGGAACATTAATCTTTGCAACCTCTTGCTCTATCCATTTCTTCTTGCAATCACACTTGAATGGGTAATATATTATGGGAATAGTAATTGCTAATACAGAGCCTTCCAGCAAGAAGCTAGAATGTCAGCCAGGCCAGGAGTCCATAGGATGTAAGCACTCCATGCAGTTAAAAAAAATTGCTGCCTCTGGAATTAAGTTTAAGATTACATGACAAGGGCTGTAGAGCACTTTGGTATCTCTAGACAAGATACAGCCAGTGACGCAATTTGCAAGATAGAACATCAGTGTTCACAAGTCGGACTCTGTAGTACCTTCACTACAGCTGAAGAAGGTATTGTTGGACATAGGAATAAGCAGGTATAGAAGGACAATAGCAAGTTGTCAATGATGTTGAGGATAGCTGGCAATAAAAAAGGAAGTTCTAAGAAACTCCTAGTCTGTTGTGTTTGATTTTTTTTAACAGGCTCAGGTGCTATAGTGTCCATATTATTTCTCAGACTGGGAGCGCTTTCAAGAAAAAAGCAGAAAGCCAAATGTGACCTAGAGGTCCAAGAACCAATGGTCAAAGATGAACAGCTGTTAATTTCATTTTTTCCCAGACGAGAGATATTTTTGTTATTAGTTTATTTTTTATAGAGCCATGATTCAAAGCCTAGGCATACCTATATATAATAAAATATTTGGACACCTTTGCTTTTTAGTAATGCAGTTCGAGAGGAGTGCATCTTTAGTATTTCAGTGGCAGACATAGCAATTTACTGGTGCTCTGTTTTAAAGAAAAGCACATATTGGAATAATTTTACAGTT